>JAAXNY010000008.1:606378-1212757 GCA_013420905.1 Collybia mongolica
AACATCGTGAACAAATGATTCAAGCGTTCAATCAACCACCATATGATCAACTTATCAAATTAGTCGAAAAGTGTTTGGAAATCAGGGATATGTTGTATAACCAAACGGCAGACATCAGTCGAGCTCTTGACCAAACCACTGAAGAATTAGTGGATACACAAGAATTTCAAATCTTGGAAGACTTAATTCCGTTATTACAAGATGGAATTTGACTACCCACATCCACACCTTTAACACCCACAGAGTCCACCAAAAGAATCTACACAGTTGACGAAGAAATACAAACACCCCTCCTAAAACACCAACACCTTCAACACCAAACTCTCCTATTTATCAACCTGAACCCCTTCCAATCCCACCCTTTTGCAAACCATCCCCTTGACCATCACAACATTCCACTCCTGATCCAGCAGACATGGTTCCAAACAAAGAAATATCTAAATATTTAAAGGGTCAAAAAGCCACTAAATCTGTTATCAAAAAGAAGAAAGCACCTAAACCCATCAAGTATACAATGAATCCTCTCAATTATGTTGGAAGTTGAGAAAAACTGATTGACCTCACTCAAATAGAACGAGCACTCATCTATAAGAACGTATTATGTTCTCGATGCCTCAACTTTGGACACTTGTCAATAAACTGCGAAAAACAGTACTGTCCAATATGTTTCCAACCAGCCCCAGGACACTGTCGCAAACAATGCCCTGAAAGACCCACAACTAGAACAGTAGGGTATTATCAGAACTGGCAACAGATTGGAGATGAACAAGAAGAGGTAGATGATGGGATTGACAATCCTTTTGATTACCTGGAAGCCATTGCGAACATGACAGGAGAACCAATTGATTTCTAAAGCTGGGACACTTTAGAGATAGAAGGGGGGTAATGTTACAAATTCCCTATTCACATGCCCCATCACTTCTTTTCTTACACGTTACTGATTATCAGATGCTTATTGACTCTTATCTCTCAAAGACCCATATATGCATTTCCTTTCTCATGCTTAATCATCTTTTGTCTTATGCTTACTCATTCTCCTTGAAGCTTACTCATTCTTCTTATCTATAACAAATAGTGTAAACCATGCTTATTGGACCTTTACATATATATAGGGATACTTTAGCTTAGTTAGTTCTTTAGCTTGACCTAGCTGAAATACACCTTATTCATCTACTCTGATCTCTTGACATGAACTCAATCCTACTTGCCTTATGAAGGGAGTAGTGTATCTTTGATTCAATAATCTGACTTTAGCCCTATTGAGGGAGTCATTGGACGTTTGACTTATAGAGTCAACGGTCTATAGTAAACGAACAATAAACCAGATTGATCTAAAGGATAAGGCCTAAACAGCCATAACACACAATCATCATGGCACAGCCACATCTAAATCAGCAAATCAGCAGCTCCTGCTATGCCAATGCTTTACAACTGCCTGAGCAGTGGAAATCCTCAATAAATATAAAGCATGTAGTTTATTATAAAGGACAGACAGCCCTCAGTGTGTGTTAAGCACTGGAATGTATACCAGAAGAGCTGTGGGTCACCAAATTTAGCTGAATTATTAATGAATTTGATTTTATCAATAATATCACTGATCAGTGAAAGTTAATCAGTATGCAAAATTACTAAGTATTGCCCATCCCCAATAATTGTGCTTACATTTGTCAACTACACTGTTAGCTCTAACAGCGTAGTTGACAAATGTAAGCATGATTACAAGAGGCTTGTTCCACTATGGGTCAAACTTTTCCCACAATACAAAATATTGCATATCTCTACAATGGCAAGACCTATGGATGCAATTTAAATTGCTACTACTAGATATGGTGAAGGGCTACTCAATTTGTGTATTTATGTATATTTTTATGTGTTTGTACACCATCAAATATCATGATCAAAAGTAGCTCTCATCACCACAAGCATGTTACAAATGAATATCAAGTTTGTGTATGACTTTGCCACACAGCTAGCCAAACAAACAATACCATCAAAGTTCCCACACTATAAATCATTGCATATCTCAACAACAACAAGGCCTATGGATGTAATTTTAATTGCTAGTGTTAGATATGGTAGGGTAGTACCTCATGTATATATTTGTTTGCATTTTTCTAAACATTATCACCATCATTTTTCTTGCTGCATATTACAAATGAATCTGTTTGTATATCACTTCATCACACATCTGGCCAAACAAACAATAATACACAAGAAATTTCCCACAATATAGATGATGCATATTTCAGCCAATACAAAGCTGATGGACATGCTACTACTACCGTCTCAACTCGTGTTGAGGCAGGTGGAGCGCCAGTTATATCTGCTGACTTTGCACGATGCAAAGTAGTTACACGCATGCTCGACGGCTGGAAGTCTCTCTTCCAGTCCAAGAAGTACATTGGCTCCAATTTCCTGACGCTCTATGCAAAAAAGGACACCCCGCTCACTCCGACCCATGTAAACAATGGGCCGTGGATGTGCAAGACTGGTCACAGCCATGCTCTGACTGCCTGATTGGTGCAATGCATCACTGGACATGCTCCAATTGGGGCGTTCCGATCGCGATTCTTCAAGGAAGAATCTGTCTCCTGTAGGTGCAGTGCTCCCTTGGAAACCGTACAACATGTCCTATTCGACTGTCCACGACATGGATGGGAAGACAAGCCTAGCCGCCAGCTACGCTATGTGTGGCTGGTTGGATTCCTCTTGGAGAACGAAAGTGCTTTTGCGTTCGATGTTCCCTAGTCCTAAACAGGCTAGGGGCGGTACTCAGTGTTCTAAGTGACGGCTATAGGGTGCTCCCTGCCCGAACATGCAAACCTGGATAATCGGTGGACTTGAAGCCACCACCTGCTGCGGCGCTCCGCAGCAGGGGGCCCACCCCCTGGCGTAGATTGGCCCTTCCAGCCTGTGTACAACGAGCTCTGGCTCCATTCGCTAGTCCGACCCCAGTCGGGCGAGCACCCTAGCCCTGCAGCACTTTGTCTCCTGCCTCCCCTCTCCCCCCTTTCCCAATTACTACTTGTAGTGACCAGCACATGTATTATGTACAGTTGGTATATAAAATGTTGAACCAAAAAAAAAAAAAAAAAAAGACATGCTACTACTAGACATTGTAAAGAAGATCATGGGGAGTTGTTGGATGGGCCAAGATCACACACAGGGAGATTTTCAACTTCAGGTTTAGGAAAATCCCAGTGGGACAACAGATTCAAGACTAAAGGTGACATATAGAATTAGAATTAAGGCAAGTTTGATTAGAGACATACCATCCTCCCCTCAACAAGTGTTGCAAAGCTGTTGGAGGCAGCTTCTGACTTGTTTTGGCATTCTCACCTTCCCTGTAACTTTGAATAGATGGTCTGATATGAACTTGTTGCACTCTGGAAATTGTTGCAACAACCTAGGATCACCAGTGGAAGTTGGGCGATACTTGCTAAGGGCTACAAGGAATAAGATTAGCAGTGTTAAATATTGGAGGTACAATATGAGGGGGCCACATGACTTCCTTCTTGTCCTTCTGTGTCTTCCAAGTCTTTCTCCCCATCTTAGCTACAAAGCCTTGAGTCACACACCCGTGATGGGAAGGGGGTATGTTACATCCAAGATTGCCCACAACCAAAGTTGACATAAAGCTCTCCTGGGGATTACCTATGGCAAAGGAAAGGGGATGATAGATCAAAGCAGCTACAATTGCCAGTAATTTCAACACAACCTTATAAATATACCTTTAAGACCTATTCCATTTCAAATCCAAAGAAAGTATTATCATGTATTTGGCAAGCCCTTGAGGGCAGTGGCTTCTAAAGTGCCCTTACCCTTTTAGATCTCAAGGGGTTCATAAATGCTGAAAAAATGGCTTGCAAACAAGAGTTGTGGCTAGGGCTGCATGCTGTATCCATATTTACGGCAATACAGTAGCCGTATTATGGTGGCCGTATCTGTCCCGTTGTCACCCAAGTGCGCCTCTTTGATGGTATGGTGTACGGTATGGGTATCTGCTGTCCGACCCGTCAACTGACAGCCGTTGATGGCTCGATACGGGTATATGGTCCACGTGACTTTGAAAATGCGCCTTGTCAATGCATTTGCACAACAGACTGGCATGATGATGCATTTACCTCCTCAGATGACAGATGAAGGGTTGTATTACCAACCCTTCTACTTTGTGTGCTGGGATTGCACTCTGAATCACACCTTCTTCCCATTGGCAATGGATGCTTGAAGGGTTATCACGGAGTGACATATTGGGGTGGAGGGATATAAAATACAACACTAGGGTTAGTTCATGGCCTGTAAACTTTTGATGAGAACAACACACTTCCTACTAAATCAAAAATTCAGTGCAGAGGTATGTGTTCTGATTCACATACCTGGTGAGATCATCAATAACAGCTGTACTCTTGCATAATACAGATATTTCCCTGTTAACAAAAGTCCTTTGAGGCAAGAAGCGCAAACACAACACAATGAGACAGCATACATCCAGTAATCATAAATTTATTGTAAGATCTATTAGCTGTATACCCATATTAGCCCGTCAACGGCCGTATTGGCACCCGTACCATGCCGTCAGGCTTGCCGCTGAAGGGTGTATGGTTACGGTTACGGCAAACCCATTGCCATCAGAACCGTAAACTATATGGCCGTATACCATATACGGTATGGTGTGCAGCCCTAGTTGTGGCATGAGATCCTGGCCAGAAGTGGGAAAGTGTGGAAAAAGCTGAAATGGGCCAGAAGCTGGTGAAGTGGACCACCCTCGGCCTTGGGAGTTTACATAATACTGGGGAGGGGCAATTGCTGGTTATTTATTATTTATTTATAGTTATTTGTCCAGCCTGGAAAAGTGCCATTTGATGACCCACATCACTGGTGGCTCAGAAACTGAAGATAATGGATTGGTCTAATGACAAAAGTTGCTCAAAAAATCAGCTCGGAGAGGGTCTTTGTGGCGGATTTTTGGATTTCCTCATATTTTTCAAGATGCATCAAAATTACATATGTTTTTCGGGCCTGTGAAGCAGAAAAAGAAAAAATCAAAAAATCTGCCACAAAGACCCTCTTGCCCCTGATCAAGGAAGTTAAGCCATATTGTGGCCAAGGAAGATGTCAGCAATGGCACACTGTTGTCTGTTACCTCACTTGTGGTCTGAAATTTAGATAGCCGAGACACATCAAGTCACTAAATTACACACCAAATTTAATCAGAAGTGAGCCAAGTATGGAAACATGTTATTTGAAACTCAGCTCAAAACTATACCCTCATGGAAAATAATTTAATTCTCATTAACACACTGCTCTATGGAGCTCAAAACAAGATGGGAGCTCTTTACATATACTGCCCTTCAATTTTCACTAGCTTGACACGTTTTATCTCATGAGGATGTGCTCCCAAAAGCATAAAAATTCAGTGGGTAACAAAATCTCTCCAAATTTGTCATTTGTTTACTTGTATTATGAACGCGGAGTAGGTAATCATTGCCCCTCCCCAATAATACAGCCATCGACGTCGGGTGCAACTGGAGCGCTTCCGCCAATGTTCGGCTACTTGCACCAACACTCCTTACAGCAAGAGGACACTGTCTCCTTTTGCCCTGACTATATCTACCATCTAATGTCTGAAATATACACTACACCTATCTGTACTATTAATTTTTGAAGCTACTAACGCCCTTGGATTTTGTTCAACTTAATTTACGATGCATTTGAAATTTGCACTTGGAGTTTGAGGTTACCCTTGGGATGACTTGAACTCAGAGAGAGTCCGAGGTTGGAGACACACCAATTTCTGTGTTCTCTGAACCTACAAAGAATGAATGATTGAGAAAAAATACTGTTATGGTTTTTTGAATTAAGATACTCTGTCATCAAATTAAAAAGTAGATCATACATAGCCTCAAGCAAATTCTTCTATAAATATTGCAGAAGACGCTCACCATGAGGAACGGGGGTCGTCTGGTGGCGGCCAAGTGTGCCGTACCGGTTTGACACTGAAGTGCAATTGTTTCCTTGTTGAATTGGGGGTGGGCAATCCCTGTTACTGTTTGGAAGTGTGACGTCACGGCCTGTGACCAAAAACGTCACAAATCTTGATACACTCTGTTTCCTCACCTGTTTCCCCCACTCCCGAGCCACTATAGCCTTTGTTCTTTGCCCAAAATATATGTAATGTATATATGCTGTGAATACATGTAAATATATCTCACCTAACCCTCAATTTTCTGCAAAAAAGAAATCTTGACAAGCACTCTCCCCTCCTTCTACTGGATCTGTTTCATTGATAGCCATGTCTTCAGCCTCCTTTCTTGTCTACAGCCTTCTCAAGTACTTTTCTCATACTATCAGCTTGTGTGTTGCTTGTTAGAGTTTTGATATTTGTAGCCCCAGCAGCTTAAACAGCATGAATGACTTCACCAACACTGTTCTTTGAGCAGCCAGCTTTAACAAGAAGTTAGATCAAGTTTTGAGCCTGTTCAGTATATACACCTTTGTGCAGTAGGCTGAAAGTTGATTTCTCCTTCAAAAATTTCTTGTTTGATCCAACTTGTTTTCTGAGTTTCTGAAGTTTTGAATGACATTTCTTGAATCCTTGTTGCACCATAGTGTTTTTGTCCTGATATTGTTGTTGTTCAGATGCTGAACATTCCAATAAATCCAATAAAGAAGACAGTTCCCACTGCAACTTGATATTTTCTTTCTCAAGTTTCATGAGTGACTCTACAGTAGAGAGTGCATTTTATATAAGAACTGCCTTTTCCTGTGTGCTCTGGGTAGTTGATTTATACTGTGTATTCAACTGCTGCTGAAGTGAGGCTTTCTTAACCTCAGTACACTTTTCTGTTTATCTCTCAGCACATAGAGCTTTATACCACTTATCAGCCTTATTTTCAGCACCAAGGAGCTTCTGAAAGGTCTCAGCCAGTTTCCTATTGGCTGTTGCAAGAGCAGTAGTGAGATGCCTCAGTTTCTCTAATCTCCAGCCAGCTCTGTCTCTAGCTTTGCATTATACTGTTCAGCCTGTTGGAGGGCTTCCACTACCAGGTAATGCTCATGATACTGATGAGCCTTTAATCTTGCATGGGCAGCCCTCTCTAGCATTGCCTGAGCTTGCTTCTTGGCTTTTGGCATATTCTAATCAATGTGTAACTATAACTAATGATGATGTCACTTTCACTAGATGCTATAGCCTATATAACTCATACTTATCTGAGGATAGGCTCACCAGGAAGGTAGGGCAAGCAGAGTAGAAGGTGGAGGTTTAAGAGTGGATGAGTTTGTACCATGAGGCATTGAGGCTATGATCACACTCTGTGACACCATGTGACCCAGTGAAACCAGAGGTAAAACCTGTATCCTAATCTCCTCCTTCAATTCTCATCCAATTGCTTTGGTCCAAGGGGCAAAATAGCACTACTTTTTGAGCTCTACAAACCTATTAAAAGATATGTTAAATATTCTTCCTCCTTCACCCAGAATGTCCTATTTTACCACTAAAAATAGGCTTCCTTAAAGGAAGGGGATAAAAAATTAAAAATCCCTTCTAATGAGCTTGTAGTGCTCAAAAAACAGTGCTATTTCTCCCCTTGGACCAAAGCAATTGGATGAGAATTGAAGGAGGAGATTGAGATATGAGTTTTGCCCTATATGAATGGCACCATTTGGCAGGCAAGTAGTTGGTTCTCATACTTTTACACTCCTCCAGGGAGAATCTATCACATCAGGATGTTAAGAGAGTACTATAAGTTATATTTACACTGAGATTTCTATCATCTGGAAGTGGTGCCACTCACAAGCACAATGTATCAAGGTTTGGCGTCACAGCGTGATTATCTCGCGTCTGTGACGCACGTCACACTTACCGGGAATTGCCCACCCCCAGTTGAATTCATATTAATGATCGTATTAGACCAATAGTGTCTCCCCTCGACAAATCGCGGGGAACTCCCGGACAGGCAACTCCACATCCTAGCGATGAAGGAATACAAGCCGCTTTGGGAAGTCGGTAGCATCTCTGATTTCAAAAACGTTTTTGTTGATTGTTTAGAGTGTAAGTGGAGACCCTTCAAACTCCCGGTCTCATTGAATGATTGCTTCCTCAGGTCACTATCATGCTCACACTACGGGAATAGTCCTGCATCGTGACCTGAGCGAAAACAACTTGATGTTCGACCAAGAAGACGATGTGATAAGAGGCATCCTCAACGACTGGGATATGGCCTCGTTCCTGGACGATGCTAGGGAGGTCCCAATTTCTACAGCACATCACCGCACAGGAACAATTCCTTTCATGGCAATTGATCTCCTCCACCAAGATCCTCCAACTCATCTCTACCGCCATGACCTCGAGTCATTCTTTTACATCCTGGTCTGGGCTGCCATGAACTACGATCTCGGGAAGGGAGAACGTTGCAGGATCCAGAAAGAAATCGCGTATTGGGATAACGACCCCACACTTTCGGGCCCAAGCAAACATTCCTTCATCATGGATATTGATGTGTCAACGACAATGCTTGCCCACGTCAGACCAGAGTTTGAGGAGCTTGCGAAGGAATGGATACAGCCCTTGCTGGGCCTATTTCGGCTTGGTCGAACAGCGCGAATGTATCCAGAGATGGCTATAACACAGCCCTACGATAATACCACATATGGAGGGCATGTAACTTTTCATAGTTTTATGAAAGCTCTTGGCCGCACTCCTCGCCATCCCCCGAAAAGACAAGCCATAGTATAACAAGTTTGTTCTACTCTTTTTGCTATATTTGAGAATGATAATAAAAATTGTTGTGTGCTGCTCGTTATTCACGTACCAATGGGCGTCGGCGCCTATTCCTAGGGTTAATTTTTTTTTTCAATCTATATAGCTCCTCTGAGTGAGAGACGAATTATCTGACACGGAAAACCACGAAGCTTGCGGTCTCCAGCCAGATAAATGCCCAACGAAGACCCGAGTCAACGATACTTCAACGAACGTCCGCACTAATCAACACCAATCTTCCAAAGGGAAGGTCAGGAATATCTTATCCACGTCCTCCTCGGAACACCTCCTTTTCGCTCGCAGCTGACAGGATATTGGCGTACGATGTCATCTTGAAGAATGTGTGTAGCATATCTTGCGGGCTGGCCTCCACTTCACGTATGTCAGACGATCGCTCGTCGGATGAAACCAGGGCATGCCCGATAAAGGAAAACTCTTGACCCAGTTGTCGCTCTTTTGGTTCGAGAAATTGCGATACATCATTCTCAATCACTTTGTCATGGCGGATGTCGGTGTATTCGAGAAAGAAAGTTATTCGCATTAGCGTCCTGGCTTGGCTTCCACGTCTTCGTCCCAGTGAAAAAACAGAGGTCGCCCGCTGACTTTGCATCGTTGCAGCCGAGCGTAGCTACACTGTTGGCTTTTCTAACACTATCCTCGAGTAGTCCTACACTTGTATGGCGCGAGCCCTATTATATCGATTTCCGTCGTCCAACATTCGCTTGACGTCAGCCCTCCGTCACACATGATATTTGGGTAAAAGGCCCCAGCCAAATAAATTACACATGAGAAAATTCGCTAAGCCGCATAAGGTTCTCACCACAAATCCTCAGCAAGCCAAGACCGGCGCGCTGAGCCCTGCAAGGCGCGATCACCACTATATCGCCTTTGAGGTGCCCCTTCAAATCACAAAAATATGTCTTCAGGTGAGTAGTGTATTCACCAGAAAAAAGTCATGCTTCCAATTCTAATCGCCCTAGTAGCGCCCAGCCCCCCACCGTCGACAGTGGCCTTTCCAGGATCGGATTCAGCGGCGAAAAATGCGCAGCCAGCACCCCACATCCGGCCCCCCCACCTGCCATTCCGCAGGATATCGTTGCCAACGGCACCGTCCTTGATGCACCGGGAGTCAGTTATCAGCGTCGCATCGTTTGATTCCCTCCCTGAAGAAGGGGAACAGTCCAGCAGCTCTGTCCCAAATGTAATTCGGAATGCACACCCTACGAGGGCGGGAAAGGGACGCCCGACATCAATAGAGTCGCCACGCAGAAGGAGGAAGCGCGAAGTAGCTGTGAAGCCCCTAGATGATGCGCGCGAGTCGAAGAGACGGAAGGTTATCGACGAGTTTTTCGAAACGGAGAGAGCATACGTTGACGGCTTGGAACTCATATACTCGGTGAGTCTCCTGGCGCGGTCGTGTCTATCCTCCTGCTCACCTACATTCACAGCATTTTCTCACACCTATTATTGCCTCGCTGGATACCCCAACACCCCTGCTAGATCGCTCAGCTCTCACGTCTGTTTTTTCTAATTTCATTGATATTTGGAACCTGCATCGTTCATTCTTTTCGTCTCTGTCATCTCTACTCTCCAGGTCAACGTATCCCCCCCTTTCACCCATTCTTCTGGCTCATTTCCCATACCTCTCACTGTACAACCCATTTGTCACCGCATTCCCATCCACCATTTCGGCATTATCAGGTCTCATCTCGTCTTCACCCACAGCACATTCCAACTCCCAGCATAGCCCAGCATTTGCATCGTTCCTCTCGACCCAGGAAGCAGACCCGCGTTGTGGAAAGTTGAAGCTCCGCGACTGGCTACTAACCATCGTACAACGATGCCCGCGGTATCTGCTTCTTCTGAAAGACCTTATCAACTGTACAGACAGAGATGATCCTGAACACGGTCAACTCACAGCGGTCCACACTCTTGTTTCCAAAAGTACGTCAGTGTACACTTGCAATATAACTTATCCCTCATTGTTCGCTAGTTACCTTGTCTCTCAATACGTCCCTCCACACCCATACACAGACTCTTGCCTTACTCTCCCTACAACGTTCTACTCCCAATCTTCCTTTCCAACTCATCGTTCCGGGCCGCACTCTCCTCAAGCGAGGGCCCCTTCTTCAAATCGAACGGAGTGCCCAGCCTCGCGAGCGTGAATTCCTACTCTTCTCCGACTGCCTCATCTGGCTCGCTGGCGAAGACACCGAACGTGTGTGGAGAGGTGACTGGGGAATCAGCCGCGCAGGCTGGAGCGGTCCAAATGCTAATGGGGAGTCCCCGCTGTCGTCCAGTCCCTTGAGCAGACCACCGATGGTGCGCACCCGAAGCAAGAGCGAGGCGGAGCTGACTCTTTTGAAGGCACATGAGGCCAAGCCGGCGGCTGGAGATTCGGACGCGGAATCTCCGTCCCCATCAACGCCGACAACGCCGTCGAAACACGCGGGGAGAAATGCACAGCAGGCGAGGAAGTCATACCACCCGCCATCAAATCCGATCAGGCGCCATGCAAGCAGTGGGAATGGCGAGGAGCGGTGGGTGTATAAAGGCCGAGCGGAGTTGGTGGACCTTGAGGTCGTCGTGAGCCCACCGAGAGACCTTGGAGATGAGCGGAGGTTCGAAGTTTTGGGTCCGGAAGGTAGCTTCGTGCTGTATGCGGGTGAGTATATATATATTCTGGGTACTCACAGGTCTGCTAATGCGTGTGTAACAGCAACGGAAGAGGAGAGAGATGAGTGGAGCTCAGTTATTCGGCAAGCCAAGTCACAACTTTTGGTATCCCTCAACGTCACACATCCAAACTCGACACTTACGTCTTCGTCCTCCACGAACCATCTTCGACGTTCACTACAAGCACTTCCATTCCCTCCTTCAGATGAACGTATTGCCACAGCGCGTGATCCCAAACTAGGGGTCAAGGCTGCGAAAGCCAAGAGTAAGCGAAATGCGAACCCAGAAGAGCTGCGGGGGAAGGTGGAGCACTGGGTTCCAGCGATCTGGATCCCAGATGAGAAGACGGCGAGCTGCATGAGATGTGGGAGAACGTTCGGGTGGAGACGGAGGAGGCACCACTGTAGGTTATGCGGCCGATGCGTTTGTGCCTCATGTTCAGGCAGGGTGCGTCATCCAAAACTCATCTCACACCCTTTGGGCGCTTAATCCAGATTTGTTGCAGACGTTTTTCATCTCGGACCCCAATTCGAAAAGCGACTCTAGCAAGGCTGCACGCGCCTGCGACGCGTGCTACGAGACTGTGTTTCCGGTGCTCGACCATCTCTCGGAAACTGGGGACGCATTGAGCCGTTCGGAGGGGAATGCGGATACGATTACTTCATTGAGCCATTTCCCTTCGTGGCTCTCGATGCCTTCTCTTCCCTCCCCCTCGACCCCGCAGGCGCTTATGGCGATTGACCTGGAAGCGTCCCGCGATGTGCCGACGGTCATCCACGAAGAAGAGGCAGCAGAACTGGGGCCGGATAGACAGGCACGAGTGCGGCTGAGATCGCATAGTACCCGTCCAAGAAGCTATCACCAGATTCTCGAGGATTTCGAGGATATGGATCAGGGGCGGTTTGATATCCTCAATCTGCCCTTGGAAGAGGGGGAGGGGGAGGATGGTGAGGGCGAGGGCGAGGGCTCCAGCGGCGCCGGGGCTCGGTACCTTGGCCTGACGCGAGATTCATCGCTTACCTCGGGTGGTCCGATGTCGTCGTCATCATCCCCTCGACGCGAAGATACGGCGCGGCGGAATAAGCGATTCTCGCTGCCAGCCGTTGCGTTGCAGACCACGAGTGTTACTGCGACGACCGGATTTGGGGATGGGGATGCTGGTCATGGACATGGTGCGGGTGGAGGTGGGGCGAGTCAGCTGAGGCCGAATAAGCGGTTTTCGCTTGTGCTTGGCGGGAGTCGCCATCATGGCCAGGGGTTGAGAAGTCATAGCGAGATGGTGGCCAAGTGGGGGAAGGCGGAGAATGACCTGGGGGGAAAGGGGAAGGGAGAGGTGGGGAGGAGTGTCGCGGCTGGGAAGTTGAGCGAGCTTTTGGGAAGAAGGAAAGAGTAGGTTTGCATCCTGCGTGCGAGGTGAGAGGAATACGTTTTGTTGTGGAATTGTTAGCGCATTTTTCTCTCGATGTATAACATCGTGGATGTTCGAACGTCCTCCGTCCCAAGTGAGAAACGGCTTGAACGGTAATCATTTCAGTGATGAACTTTAGATTAATAGGATTAGATTAGATTGTTATATATGTATATTTGGTTCACGTTGCAAGCCTGGGCTTTGAGCCCAAGCGACCCAACATGCTCGCGTCGAGCCAAACCACTACCAGAGAGGCACAAGCATCTCCGCCAAATGCCCGTTTCATCCGCGGAAAGTACACTGGGATGCTTCTCCCGCGAATCTGAACATCGATCAAACTTTGATCATCTCGTGGCACGTCTCTTCTCGAGAATCAACTGGGAATCTCTCGAGTCCAGACCTGACATGCGCAAACCGCCGCCCTTGAAGGGCCCCAGCTGGCGGGGCTTGATCCCCCCCGTCAACCCGTCAAACCCACCCAATATGTCGCTTGTGAGAGGACTTGTCCGGCATACAGTGGTAAGGATGTCACAGCGATGTATCATTTTCGCGGCGATAGTCAGTCATTTTTCATATCCCCAATATGGACCTTTGCCGTGTACCTGGCTCTCTCCACTTGGGGAACCCACATGAGCGTTCCCAGCCCCACCCCCACGACGGACGTTGTTATCTGGCAGGTGTGTCAGTGCTGTGTGGACTTGGGGGGTGGGGGGAGGCGATAACCCGAGTGGTGCTTGATAGCTCATTTGGGCGCCAGGTCACGCATTGGTCATGATTTCTGTGTCATCCATCACTAAAAGAAGACGATGGATTTTCCCATCTATGCCGTTGGCGCACAGCCCGAATTTGGAAGATCCTCACTCCGGCAAAGGCATCATGTTCAACAAAATAAAACAAGACCAGCGATTATGCATAACCGCTCCAACGATGAACGAGATGGGTCTTATCTGGTTTGAATCGATCAATCACCCGTCTACGACCACATTGCTGGAATAGATACCAAGCAGAATATTTCGCCGAAACCTGTGTCTGGGCTCGTACTCGGCAGCATATTATTTCTCGAAGGCTACACTACCTCGGCACCCATGGAGATTCAGCTCAAAGAGGTGATGACGCTTGACTTAGGACTCTATTAAACGCACCCGCGGAGTCTCGAAGGATGTGGCCTATTTGCTATTTGAGCTCCTGTGGTCATGCTCTGGAGGATCCGATAATCTTGATACCGATGCTCAAAATCGGGTTGACACAGTCTGTGAGATACACTAACCAGACTCTGCTCGCTGCTGACCCGTGATGATTTCATACTCTTTTTGAGATCCGGTAATCATGACATTGGGTGCTCAGAATCGGGTTGACACGTCTGTGAGATACAACCCACCCAGACTCTCCCTGGGTGCTAACTTTATAAATATTTTATGCTCTTTGACTGACGACCGTTAGCGTGGAGTGATTAGCAAGCCTGCAGCGAGTGGCCAGAAAATTCTCTCCCTCCTCCAGCGACGCATGATTAATGAGCCATACTTCGGATCTCCCGAAACAGAGGTATCCTCGGGGTATACTCACGGACGGACGAAAAACCATCTACGGTGTGCGTAGAGTCCCACAGCTTGAACTGACGCGTGAAAGGGCGAATCCACGTTTCCCCCCCCGCCCCATGATTCTCCCTAGCGTGTCAATAGCCCTCTAGAATGGGACATACATGTCGGGTTTTTGAGAAGCCCCCTCGTTCTACAACGTGTTTTATGCGTGTTCTCAAATTTCCAGGGTTGCTCCCCCTCGTAATCAGTACCCATCTCGGAGGGAGGGGGGGCTGGATATGAACTCGTTCTTCGAAATTCTTCGCTGGAATGTCGGTGTGCAACCAGCACATACAATCAGCAGTGGAAGCAGCAATGGCTGGGGGATAATCTTCCCCCTTTCGACCAGACTTCTACGGCATGGGAAACACGTATATCATATATCATGTCATTATCCATCCATCCATCGATGTTGTTCGATTTTAGGACAGAAGGACTTCTTCGACCCTTTTTTTCATCTGTATCGCCGAAAAATGCCCAGAATGGCACACATGAGAAGCTAGGCTAGAGAGGGGGGAGGGGAGGGTATTTTTATTCTTTGCATAAGGCTGAGAAAAAAAAGCGAGTGTGGAAGAAAGTCGACCCCGGCTGCCCACACTTATCTTCCTCATCGTCATCAACATGAAATCATGATTACTAAAAATAAAACCGATCTTACTGCAAACGAAGTTGGAAGGAAGAAGGGCCAGAATACTGCGAGGCAGGAGAACAGAATGTGTCCTGGGCGATTACTCCTGATGTGAGATTTTTACTAGAGTAGAAGGAGAATCCCGAAAATAGGAGCACGCGCGATAAGGGCATCGAGGGTCTGCCTTTGTTGATATCGTGGAATGGAACGACTCAGCCTCAGCGGCCCTAACAAGCATAGTATGTGTTCAATAAGTCCTATAACGAAAGCTCAAGCCAAGTGCCAGATCAGGTGCAGGACAGCTTCTGTATGTGGACCCTATGACATCGTGATTGACCAAGGAAGGGACACATAGGAGGTGTGTGATCCGGTGGGAGTCCATACCCTCTAATGTCCATTTCAGGGCTCATGCCCTCTGTTGTACTGCGCAGGCGTGGCGCGCACTTTGACAGGCGAGCTGCAGTCGCAGGCTTAGGAGCGCGTTCCAAGGCGAGTGCCGAAGATAATGATAATTTTCACATGCTGGCTGGAAAAGGGGATGTATTCCTGGTGAGGGGCCGCCCAGAAGACTGGACCGAGGAGAGAGAGAGGGGGTGGGGGAGGACGTCTGGCCTGGGACAAAAAGCTTGTAATGAAAAGCTTTGCGGAGAGAGCGTTTAATGGGTTATTGTAGCATGAGAATAGCTTTCCGCCTAGAGTAACATGAAACGATCGCTTGAGGGGGGGGGCGTGGGTGGGGATTGACGGCTATTCTAGATTGGTCAATTT
Organism: Collybia mongolica; assembly: GCA_013420905.1. Taxonomy (NCBI): domain Eukaryota; kingdom Fungi; phylum Basidiomycota; class Agaricomycetes; order Agaricales; family Clitocybaceae; genus Collybia; species Collybia mongolica. The sequence goes on from JAAXNY010000008.1 coordinate 622,197, forward strand.
GACATGGTGGGATCGCAGGGATGGTTCGGACGCTCTCGTTGTCGAACCAACAGGGGGAGAGGGGGAGGGCATCGGCCGGCTTGTGGTGAGCAAGTGACGGCAAGGTCTTGGAGAGGACCGTCTCCCTGGGAATCCGAAACCGAAGAGAAGGCGGCAATTGATGAAGCAGAGGCGTCGAGGCGGCCAAGAACTGAGGGCTTGGGAAAGAAAGCTTGTTGGCTTGGCTAAAATAATTGCTTGCTGACGCTCGACGTCTGATCTCCCCAAAAGCGAAAGCGTAATGTATGTATGTATGATTGGAAATTTTTTATCCAAGTTGTCTCCACAGGCGGCGACTCCATTTGATCCGCAAGGTCCGTTTCCCGCCAGGGTCGGTAATTCGTCGCACGCCGCACGTCGGTTTGAAACAAACGGGCGATGTTGAACAGGGGAGAACTTGATCATCATCTTCATGAAACTGAATTCGCATCCCTATCGTCGCATAGTGCACCTCATATCATGGGAGTCGTGTATCGCCAACGGGAGGGGGGCGGTCAGGCTCGACGCAAGGGTTTTTTTTTACAAAGAAAGAATCCACCCTACTTACGTTGCGAGTGGTGATCGATTGTCAATCGTGTCATCGGGATCAGTTACGTTAACGTCCAAAGAACCGACGTTGTCGTGGTAAGTTGTCAAGTCGCCGTGTCAAATCTTTTAGTAACCGTACTTTCCTCCAAACTGCCTCGACTCTCTCACCCTGGCGTGGCACCAGTGGGGCGCACTGGCGCAGGGTTACCGACCAAGCCTTTATTCCTGGTGGCATGAGAGATGTATTTTACGAACACCAAGGCGGGCGTCCCCTATCTCCTTTGGCGCTAGACAACAATGGAGCAAACTTACACGATATAATACCAATAAATTTGCCACCCAGCGCGGGAAGGCCCCATGAGAAAAAAAAAACAACAACAACACCGCAAATTTGCACTCCTTTTTCGTCCCGTAGTGCGATGAGCCCGCGACAACGTGTACGTCGCATCTCTCACGAGCACAAGAATAGGAACACAACCAGCCCAGGCCGTTGGTTTAAGCGCCTAGTGCTGGATCACCTTCCCCCACCCACCATTCATGCTGTGGGCAGCGAGCCCACGCCATACACCTCGAGACGCTCTATATATATATATATATATATCTTTGTACTTTTTTGCAGAGTCCGGCCGCTTATGGGGTGCTCAGGTCGACCTCGTCGCAGCACCCCATGCCAGGGCCGCTGTCTCGAGTAGGTGCGACCGCTTCCCTCGGAAAGCGTCGTCGCTCAGGGCCGGCGCGGGCTAACCATATCAGGCGGGGTGATCTCAGGATCCAGGACCGTCGCTCACAGCCACCGCAGCCTCGCGCCACCCCAAACCCTCAGGTCTGCAGGCCAAGCCTGACGCCGTGTGCTCGTGTGCTCCCCCTTCTCACTTTTAATATTCCCGGTGCGATGGTGCAATTTAATTCCCGCACCCAAGGTTCCGTCCCCACTCCGTAGAACTCACATATGTAAAAAAAAAAAGGGTAAAACATGTTGCAAAACAAGTTTTTGAAATTTCCAATGTGCCTTCATTATATTCTGACACCAGGGGGTCATTGCCTCGTGAAACGGACGGCCATCTGTAAAAAAAAGCTCATAGGCGCTGTCCCGCGAGGTGGCTTGCTGCCTTTTGACGTAATACGTATACACACATACTCATGATCCATGATGGAACAGCTGACCCCATCCCACTTGATAACGACGCAGAGTGGGACGCTAACGACTGCATGTGAGACAAAAAACTACATTACACACACTCGCACATTCGCGTACCCCGACCACGTCATCGAGCCGTTCAAATTTAGATGACGGGTTCTCTTCGTCAGGCTTGGGTAGGGGGGGGGGCACCCAACTCCCTTTTGCCGACCCAGGTTCATCAAAACCCAGGTTGGGACATATATAATAAAAACCGCTGCAAGCAAAAGTTCGGACCAGCCGTGCCGGGGGTGGCGCAATCCCTTGGCCCAAAAATGCCTCCAGCCGAGTCTCCAGATTTAGCACCCATGAGAGCGCGAGGTGGTTATTATCGCGTATCGCAGTGTCGGGCCCTAACCCCGAGTTCCTATCTTACGCGCTTGTGGAGGGGAGAAAGAGGATAACGCAGTTGAGCGGTTCGGGTTCCGAAAGTTCCGTAGGTAGCGCGGCTGGGTGGGTGGATAAGTGGGGGGGTTCCCTTGATCGCCGTGGGTACCGCGAAGTCCGAGTTTTTTCGACTTTTAGGTTTCTGCGAAGACGGGGACAGACTGCCAAAAGTAAGTATGTTACTAGCGAACCACCTGTAGTAATTAGAACCCCCCCGCCCGGTATTACGAAAGTATGTACTTGTACATATGGGCAATGGGTGCACGCGGAACGCTGAGCAAACAAGTGGGCAAATGGGCAGATGGGCAAAGCGGATACGGTCCTACGGAACACATCCTGAAAGCAGCGTCTTCTGCCCACTTGCTCACCCGGCTTCCTACGAAAAAGCAGGAGCCCCAGGATGTATGTGGCGAGCTTACCGTGACCCCTCGCTGCACCTGCTGCTCCTCCGGACTTTGCGTTCCAGAATCCCACTTGTCCCCAACCGTGCTTCGATCATGATCTTGCCCACGACAAAAATTGATTGTCCTCGCCCCGGGGTCACGCCCCGGACAAACTGCGGGGCATCGTCGCAGAACGGACAGACGGGCGAGTTGGAGGGCTGCGACTCGAGGCGGTATGCGGCCCGCAAGGGTGGGAGGGGGTCGTCTGCGTCTGCGTCTGCGTCTGCGTGTCGGTATCTGCTGAGGTCTCACACGCGACACGCGACACACGACACACGACACACGACACACGACACACGACACACGACACACGACATGTCCACGACATGTCCACGCCAGTCGACGCCCGCGCGCCGGGTGTTCCCCCACCTGTGACGGCGACGGCGACGGCGTGGTAATGTGTCCCTCTGACTAACCCACGCACGACTTGCAAGTGTTGGCAACCCCCCGGGCGTGATTGCGGACCTGCATCAGTGACTAGTGACTGACAAGAGGGGGGCCCCCGGCACGACAACTTTTCTGGAAAGCCACCCGATGGTGCGAGCGGTGGCAACCACAGCGGCTCCCAAGTTGCCAGTTACGCACAGCTCAACATAACAATACACGATACGCCCACACTGTGCCCACAAACTGGGCTAGCAGCGGGTAAAACGGCAACTCCGTGCTCGACGTGGGATGACGCACGGATTTCCTCTGCAATTGGCTGGGCCCGTACAGCCTTCGAACTTCCTTCATCTCAATCTTTTACATAGTGGATAATAATAACGCCCCTTTAGTGCGGGAGCCTGGACCGGTGTAAAAACCCCCCGTGGCAGGAATGGAAATATTTGGTGGGTTGTGGGGGGGTGGTTGTTGTTTGGGCTTGGGCTTTTTTCCCATGCAGAGAGCGTGGGCTCTCACGCGACCGCCGCTACTTCCCTTTCTTCCCATGCCCAACCTCACAACTTGTTGTTACTGCGTTTCGAAGCCCCAATGGTTTGACAGCTCACTGCTTTTATCCTGTACGAGCCCCCGTCCGTGGTCCGCGACGCTTCGGGAAGGGGTCTAGGTTCTTTTGAATCCCCCTTTGATTAGCATTCCTTTTTCCTTCCGAGCATGAGTTGCCGTACGTACTATGGGGCTTGCCCCGAGTTCGGTCAGACAGAAGCAGGCTTTGGAATTAATCGTGGTATTGCGGAAGAAAATGGGTTGTACAAATAGTAATTATAAATGATGAATATGCAGATACGAATATACGAAGATATAAGTCGGTAATGTGTGAGTGCGTGTGTGGGTTGTTTTGGGTGGGCCAAGAGCCAATATGTACACAATGCAGGTTAATTGATTAATACAGGGGGAAAAAGTGTAAGCAGAAGAGTGAGGTAATTATCGTTAATTCCCGTGCCGTGGGTGGGAAGTGGACGTGTGCATCGTGTAGAAGAAAAGAGGCGACGTGGTGTGGCGTGAAAAAAAATAATAATTGCGGTGGGAGATGTGGGCAAAACGCAAACTCGCTTCGCGCTCTGCGCTTATTCGAATGCGTACTCCACCGCCACGGAGCAAGCTTCGTTGGCTTTTGCGTCACGGCCGTGCTGGAGCAGGCTCCGACGTGTGGAAAAAAAAGCATCGCAGGCTGGGCATGAGTGCATGCCAAGTGTCCGGACGCTTGCGTCGGCCTGCGACGCCTGCGAGCGAGATCGCTTGGACGTGTGGGACATCTGATACAAAAATACCCGATGAGTATCCAAGGGCAGTGAAAGGGTGTGTGGAAAGCTCACCGTATCGTCATCGTCCTCGAGGTCCATTTTTCGCTTCAGCGATGATGAAAGGGATGGTTCTGCACCTGAAAGGATGCGCGTGTAAGCCGTTGCTGATCGGACGAATAAAAGGCTATGCGTCGCTTACAGGACAGGGTGTCTGTGAGGTGTGTCGAGAAATTTTCGCGCCATGCGAGGATGCGTTTCATGCGGATGGCGTAGGTCTCAGAGTACGGGTCCAGCTGCCGGGGTGGCGGACTGCTAGAGTCGTCGCACTGCGGAGATGAGAGGTGCTCTGGCGGGAGGTCGGAAGAGCAGTACGACGAGCAGGCACCCTCTTCGTCTTCCTCGCCGGCGTTGCCTTGGTCGTTGTCGTTGTCGTCGTCGTCGTCGTCGTCTGCTTCGTCCGAGGCAGAAGAGGAAGAGTACTCTGAGGAGTAGGCGTAGGACGAAGAAGATGAGGCTTGTTCGTTGATGACAGCGGTGATGCGGCGGGGCGGTGGTGGGTCGCACTCGACGAGCTGGATGATCTGAACGGTGTGCTGCTGACGGAGAAAGATCTGGCTGCCAGGGAATTTGTTGTGGTTGTCGACGTTGAGGAGAGCGTCAGAGGAGGACGCGGCCGAGAGAGGGAGGAGCATTGTGTGGTGAGTGTAATCGAGCATTAGGGAAGAGCGAGAGCAAGTTGTTATTTTATATTATAATGGAAATAAAATGAAAGAGATGGAGGTGAGTTGGCTGAAGATCGATCCTAAGATCACACAACCCGAGATCCCATGAGTTGAGATTGTTTTCCCATGCCGCTTTAGGTTAGACATCCCAAAACACGTGCATCCAGATCCCCTTATCGGATTTCCCCAACTGATCCAAATCATTCCAAACCAACCAACCAATTCATCTTTTCTCATGCTCCCGTTTCCCACCTCACATCCGACTATAGCGTTCTTACATCCCCATCTATCCCTTTCTTTGCCCGGGCATCCCAGAATAAATCCACCCTGTAATTTCACACATCCCTTTATTCAACTCGGCAATAACAACAACATTCAAGTGCTAATGGATAAAAAAAAAATATCACAACAGAACAGCAACACCGCCGTCTCCAATCATTGAGTACAACCAGCCCCACACCCCCCATCATGGTCGCATCGGTGCAAGCCACGCCTCGGCCGCTTCGAACTGAGCAATCAACTCCGGCAGAACAGAGCCCTCCGATTGCAGATGTCTCATTGCTGCGAGCGCCTGGAAAAAAAAAAAAACAATGGACATGTCATCTCAAACTCCCGCAATATGTATACCCAAAAATAAAACACTACTTACCACGTCCCAGAATCTAAAGCCCCGTTCCACTTCCTGTTTCGGATACTTGACGCCAGGGAACGTCTCCTCGCAAATCTCGAGTGCCATTGCCTTGGCCTCCCTCACACCCTCCGCGTTGGGGTCTCGCACACGCGTCCGATTATTGATGTGTGTGAGAGCGTCCAGGTACACCTTTGCCAGCACCCCAAATCCAGTATTCACCTCTGTCTGAAACGGAAGCGACAGCGTGATATCCAACAGATCATCCCGTGCACGGCGCGCGTCCGCGCGAAGCAGCATATTTAGCGACGTCACCTCCAAGAGCGTCCGCAGTGCCCGTGTGAGCGACCGCACAAACGAGTTGAACACCAATAGTTCGCGCGAGAGCGGGGCCGACCACGGTTGAGCCTGTTTCCATGCCATGTGCAACAAGCAAAAGAGGAAAAATGGCCCAAAACCGACATAATTAATTGCGGGGTAATTTGTATAAATTGGCGTGGAGAAAACATGCCTTGAAATTTAGTGGCACAATGCTAAGCACCCGCATCACCAGGAGCATGCAAGATTTTTCATCATCTGGTGGCGCAGCCCGAAACAGGGAGATAAATCAAATAAGTTGTTTATGGGCGTGAGAAAAATCCACAAACCAGTGCCAAAACTGGGCCCGCCACTAAATGCTCGACCAGACCACAAATGGCCGTGCATCACGCCTGCCCTGACCAGTTCCAAGAAGAGATAGAGGGGATCCTGGAACTTGTCGTTGACGCGGGCATTCTTGATCGAATTGTACATCGCACGCGCTAGTGGGGAGTGAGTGTGCGAATTCAATAAAAACCTGTGAAGCGATTAGCAGCGCCTCGCTCGGAAGAAAGAAGTTGTCGGAAATCACCCTCGAAGTTCCAAAAACCGCCATATCACGTTCGCAACAACCTCATCTTTTTTGTCAAGCGAGGCCTGTGATGGTGTGCCCTTGTTGCTTTTCGTGCGCGCTGCCAATCGTTCCGAAGAAGTGGCACCCATACATAGGGCGAAATCGATGGTTGAGGACTATACCGGAGACAAGATAACAAAGATAGCCATTAATGGACGTTTTTTCCCTCGCTTTCAAAACGACTGTTTTTTTGGCTTACGTTTTGCCTCCGTAACTCCTCTTCCACAATAGCATACGTGACGTTCCAGCCCGCCACACGCTCGGCCAGCTGGGCCGTCTGTGGCGAGTTGTGCTGGACAGCCTTTTGGTTGTGCGGGCTAGGAGGCTCAAACCAGAAAAAGCCATGAACCTTCCGGTTGCCCCAGAAGGTGTGTGCGACGCTGCTGATGAGTGCCAACGCGGTCGCTCGCGGACCGGTCTGCCCATCCGTGATGACTTCCTTCACGAAGCGTTTATATTCGGTAGTTTCGCCGTTGTCCAATGGCGGGTTCTCCACGATTTGCCCGGTGGTCAGCCACACAAGAGCCTGCGGGCCAAGAAGGCCGCGAGAGAGGTAGAAATAGATCTCGTCCGGAAGCCGATTCGTGAAAATTTCATGTAGGTCCTGTGGGATGTCATTTGCTGTTGGGTGGTGTGGGTGCTGGTTCGGGTGACCCTGTGGCACGGGTGAATTAATCGCAAGCGGAAGTGGAACAACCGTCCCCTCGGACGAGAGAATCAATGAGTACTTGATCATGGAGCGCGTGCGCGCGTAGTGGTCCGAGTACTGGATGGTCTTGACCGCAGGGTGTTCCGCGAACGCGGACACGGCGGCGTGGCCTGACTTGTAGTACTTGACCATGTCAACGGTCGCTTTTAGGGCTTGCTCGTGCACGGTCGGCGGGAACGGCAGCGAGTGGTCAAACCCCACCAGGATGCCGATGTCCAGGAACTGGTCATCGCTCACGCCGAGCTCCTGCAGGAACGAGCGCTTCGACGTGAACGTGAACGAGGGGTTGGCCGAGGTGAGGTCGAGCGACGTGATGAGCTTGTCAATGCCGGGGTAGAGCAGGGTGTCAGTGGGCCCAAATATAGCATGGATATACGACTTGGGATGACGTTGTAGATATATTAGCTGCATCCAAAAAACTCAGTAGGGAAATTTTAAACCTTCACACAGAAAAACAAATTTCATACCTGTGCCCATGCGACATACGGCGCGATGATGAACTCCACGTTCCGATGCCTGAAAACCCGCAAGACCATCCGCCAGAGATCCCACTGTGCAAAGTTGCTCCGCCCCTCGAACAGCTTCGTCGCCGCCTCCTCCTGTCCGGCCTCATACTTCGTCCACGCCTGGCTCCGGTCCCTGCACGCCTCGCTGTGCTCTGAATGGTTGCTCGGCTTCCAGCGTTTATTAGGAATGAGGCCCGGGAATACAAATACAGGTTTTATACGTAGTTTCTCGAGGGCGCGTAAGTCCGATTCGATGCGCTGGGTCAGCGCTAAAGGCAGTCCGCCCGTAGCAGCAAGTAGGGGCTCCCGAGACGGGGCATTGTCCATCAACAGTTGAAGATAATACGAGGCATCTATTCCCAGACGCGAATCGGACAGAACTGACAGAGGGAGCGTTTGCAGGTGCTTTCGTTCGAAGAGGTAGTCTGGTGGGGGGTCACAAGACGGCGTATCAGTCAATTTTCGACCATTCGTGACTCAGAAAATGCGGGTTGGGGCACAAGGCTTACTTTCGAGGTGCTTAATCGGCATTTGGGAGCAAGTCGTCGGGGTTGTAGCCGTCAAGCTCGTTTTGACTTGGCTGTCGTTGGCAACGACAACAGCAAAACAACAGTGTACAAAGCTTATGTAATCCCAACAAGCTTTTCTCACTGCCTCGAGTTGTTCATCGTTCATCACATTTTTCAGCTCCTAACACTTGTGTTGCCTCAGATATTCACCTTGATTCATTAGAATACTATTAAAAGCGTCATATGAAAAAAACAGAGATTCCGATTGATCGCCCTACAGCCTCAAAATCAAATATCTCGAACATGCACACTTGCACGCAACCACCAAACATATCATAATTGCGCACGAGTCGCACGCAAAGCGGCTTTTCGCGTCTTGCAACTGCTGATCAGCCCCCCAAGCCCAGTCCTGTGACCCTACGAGTTGTCTATTAACATCGCTGGCCCGATCTACGAGGAAGAAACGTCGACTGGGGATCATACAGCCTGATCACATTCGTTCCCCTTTGGTGGGGGACATAGACGCTCTACATCCTCTGATAGACTTTGACACGCCACTACCCCTTCGCCACTGGAGTTTTTTTGATTTTCATCGATCTAGATACATTACGCGGACTTACGCCCAGACCTATCGCTTTGAAACAACGGACATAAAGATACCTCCCCCAAAATTTCAGTGGTGAGCAGCTGCACATATTTTGAACAATTCCCAGGCTTACTTTAGACAACCAACTTGTTTTTTCTATATTCGTAACTTCCCGTATCAAACCAAATCAAACAGCCATCTGACAGCTGCGATGGTTCACAGTGAAACGCAGGACTCACCTGGCACCCAATCCACAAGACCATCTGACAATTCCTCCTAATAGCAAAGCAATCATCTTCCTGCTATATGCGAGCCGGTAAACGAGAGGTTCACACCGGTGGTCTTTCTTTAGGCTCTTATCTATTCGGGCGTTGCATCAGCACAACGGCTGCTTCGATTTTTATGTCCGGTGAATTAATCGTGGCTGGCATTGATCACGGTGTTTCCCCGAGACCCCTCCTCGAGAAACCCGATTCTGGCAAAACCACATTGCTACGTTCCCACTCTGGGTCATATTTTCCTACGCTAACGCGGTTTTTCATCGGTGTCTTGGCCGGTAACTGTACCCCACATATGCTAAGACTTTTTGTGCCTCCATACTTAACGGGTGCGCTATTGCACGCTTTATCGGAGTTGCGCAGCCTTTCACGCACATTTCTTGTTCTAATCAGTCTTACGTGTGTTTCCCGGAACCCGCCCCATCTCGCAGGGGTGAGCAGACATAGGTTAATCCTGGAATGTCACCGAAATTTTAGCGAGGCGTCATAAGCCATTCCTGTCACATGTCCTTGCCTCGATTCATAACAAATTCACAGGCTGCGATTTGATCTTGAACTGAGCAAAAGCAGTTGGTAGCAGTCGTCCCGATATCGAGGTAGATATGTAACGAAACCGTGGTTAAACATCACTTTCGTTGGAGGGCGTTCTAGCGCAGAATCTTACTCGCACTGATGCTCCATCCGAGAACAGTGTAGCGCTTGACTTCTCGAAGGGGTGGGTGGAATCATCTTTAATCAACACATGCACAGCGTACTTAGGGTACGGAACTGCCAAGCAAAGGCTATTATTTATCATGAAACGGAATCGATTGTCCGGCGATGGTGAGGCGCATGTCATCCAGCGTCCACAAGTAACACTCAGGGCTTACGCACGCTTTTGACAGCTTTGGCTTTGTGCTTCAACACATGCACAAGGCGTGCATTTTATCTCACTTTGTGAGCTAGTGCGGCAGGTTCCAATAATACCTAGGGGACACGACCTTGACATCTCCCCTCACAACCCACTATCGGGATCGGATAGAGGAGATACCCGTCGAGAGATGGTGATAATAGCGATACCCTCTGATTTTTTCGAACAGATGGAGAACTATCCCATGATTTCGGATGCCACCCACGACACGCACGATTCTGCGGGTTGATTGCGGGGTCAATCAGGGTAGATTCACGAGCTTTGAGTTCCAGTCTCCCTGTGTACATATGGCGCTTTTTGCGACATCGGAATCATGTTTACACGGCGTATTGGGCGGCGCATACGATCGTCACAATCGAACGATGATTTATTGGTGTGTGAAGAAGTCAAGGAAAAATGCATTGAAACAGGTTAGTTCCCCAATTGCTTAAACTTCTGACCACACTTGGCTGGTCAAGCAGATTCTGAATGGAAGGGCCCAGCGCCATGCCATGTATGAAAAGCTTGGGATCAGCATGATAACATTCAATTGACCAAGGCTGTCGTTTTGGTGGGTGGGATTAAGAAGCGTCGTGTTCTTTGTGCTAGGCCCCTATCTCCATATGGGGGGCTAAATTATGCAGTTGAACTAAAACGGTGGAACATTCAAGTCGTGTACTCCGAATCGCGGACGAGAAGTAGGTTTTACATAGGCTTGAAGTCCGATGGTATACGACACGGGGTCGTATCAGAGGGGTTGGAAGAATGGTTATCAGTCTATATGTATCGACGCTAGTACTTGACCACAAGATATCCCACGAGCCAGCTCGAGCCTGGATGGCATCCATGAGATTTAGGTTTTCAGGGAAGAGTAAAATGTATTGGAGCGCTTGTAGAAAATGGGGGTAATTCTCCAGGCTGTTACACCGACAAAGAGGGAATCCCACAGCGCTGAGAGAGCAAAAGGGTAGCGCTTCGAGTTTGACATTTTGTCGAACGGCGATCAAAGCTCGAAGTGCAGAGCTCGATGAATACCAACGGTAATTTATAATGGAAGTGCGGGAAGATGAGTGGGTCATATGGGCAATACAATGCTTTCGAAAATATCAAGGCATCCAGCTCGCAGGTTGATATTCGAAAAGCCAGGGATGTAGAAAGACAGACTTCGATTGCGAGAACCGTGCGTATTGTGCGCCCCTGAACATGGAGCTTGATACAAGGAGCAAGGAGATAAACCGAGCCTCGTTGGTTCGAGTGGCGAACAAGTGACAACCAAGTGACATCAATAAAATGGAGTAATTTCCACATTTTCCGAGCATAGCAGAGTCTCCGGTCGTGATGTCGCCAATGGGAAAAGAGGAGTATCACGTATAGATTGAGAACGAGTTGCCAACCTGGTGGAATAGGAAAATAAACCGATAATTTAGAGAGTATCGTGTGGACCGTTCGTATCACGCAAGCTCCACCAGGATAGGGGTAAAAACTTTGGATAAACAGCGGGGCCATGATGACTCGTGCTCACGATGTGGTTGGTCAAAAGACATCGCTTGGATCCCTGAATTGGTGGCGTGGCTGAGCTGAGGAGAAATCCAGATTGTGCAGGGGAGGTAAATAAGTGCCGCTGCCAGGGTAGGATACCCCGCAAATGTCGCGCAGTGGGCTCCGATCCGGGCGACTAGATGACCAGGGTCACATGAACACCTTTTCGCCAAACCCTACTTATCCATTTTCAGTTAAGGAAATACCATTGACAGTAATCGCAATGGATAAGATCTAGGTACGGGGGGGGGGGGGGGGGGGGGCGGGACCTTGTTCGCCAAACGAGGCGCTGAGAAGCAAAGCATCGTGCTGGGTCACGGCGTGGTTTCTGGGGACATAGAGCGGTACAGAATGAACATGGGAAGTGCGGTCCCAACTTTTTCTACCAACGCTTGAGATTGATTCGAATACCTAGACGATTGTGCACCCCGACAAGTCTCCTTGACTAGCGCGGGTGGGTAAGTGATGAGCGTATTCCATCTATGATCTGGCAGTTCGCGAAGAGTTCATTAGGGATGGCATATGCTGGCTTGCACCCGTGAGCCGATTTGCGGGCGAGCTAGCGTCTGGGGAAACAATAGACTACGCGTGAGAACAAATGTACTCATTTTGGGTAACGGAGTGCGTCTAGATCGCTCTGCAACGAGCTTCTGCTGGTCGAGCAAACAAGCTGCCCAGTTATCATCATCGAACGCCCGGCATTCAATGCCGTTTATTGATGGCTTAGTCGCTGGGCTGACAGATTGATGTCTTCATCCGAGCCGGTGGAGAAGGACAGGAGGAAGTTGTATAGCGAGCATTCTACATCCGTATGGAATCTGTATACCGTGTGTGAGCAAAAAGAAAAAAATAGGCCAAAGCTTCCAGGTGATATGTCGATTCCATGGGCACAGGGTGGAAGAAGACGCAGAAGAAAGGCTAAATCATAATGGCAATCTGGCAACAATTCCGAACACACACGATAGAGGTCACACATGGCACTCGACCCATGAAATTTTGAGACGTGAGACTGATGTCAGGTTCATCGTGAACAGCAACAAATCATGACGGAGAACGAATGGCTGAGTAACAGCGCGCGTGCGCGGTAGTAGTGCACGGGAAGACAGCAAGTAAATTTACAACCTAGAACATGGGATTGTGATACCATGAGTAACAGATAGTGCGAAAGTCCGGATTCTGCTGACAATGCCGCAGGCATGAAAGAGAACCCACCTCACGGGCACCGTTGTATTTTCAGCACGCTCACTAATGACAAGCATAGGATCCCGCGAGGTGATCCGTTACCAGTTGATCATCACGTTTTCACCAACTCGATAAACAAGCAGATGGACAGAACAGGCGGGACGGAAAATCTTCTCGTGGTCCAGAACGTAGTAGCTGCCCTTCGATACGTTGAACATGGTTGGGGAGGTAGCAGCTTGACGGTCATGCGTCCCGAAGTCACCTCTGTTTGCATGGTCTACTCACAGAGTTGCTCTATATTGGTCTGAAGCTTGATAATCACTAGAAGTGGCCGATGTATATGAGATAGCGAGTATGTATGTTTACGGAATTTACTCAGCAGCATTTAGCGGGAGGAATATTTTTGGATGTGTGAACCAACTAACTCCTCCCATATTTTCTCAACAATACGACTGCGACGAAGCGCACGAAACACCACGAGCGAGCCGGTTGATTTTTACTTAGCGGTTTTTGCCGTAGAAGAACGTAAACCTTCGATGATAGTACGACGCCGCCGCCGGCAAGTGCATTCAATTTTCGAATCGATATCGGCAGATGTCGGGAACTCTGTGGACAATTGCCATGGTAGGTGGCAGAAGCGAAAGAATACACTGTAACTGCTCACTCGGAAGGAGACGAAAATAGCTCATTGACGAGTTCTTGTGGGAACCATCTCCCGTGGGTAGACACCGGTTGATGTGGTCGTGATGTTTGGCATGTCAGAGGGAAGGAAAAGACGACAGCTTCAGTGCAGCGTGTGGGCAGGCCTGGTCAGAGCATGTGAGAGAGAGAAACAGCGGAGATTCTTGCGGTGAGCTGAGCATTGCTGCTGCTGGTTTGAGCTTGAAATTGCCGAACCTGGGTCATGTCTCCGGGAAATTCATTCATTACTTCCCGTCCGTGAGGAAATAGGCCATAGCACCGTAAGCGTGGAATGAACGATATGTGTCGGAATACCACCAGCGCCGATGCGTCGCAGGATGTAGCTGTTCATCTGAGAGACAAAGTAACGGTAACGAGATACTGACGGACTCGAGTATTTTGTTGGTCGTAGTGGTGCACTATGCACGGAGCTCCACCGCCGGTTCGCAAAAAGAGCCCCCATTACCGTTGCACAAAATGGGAACAAGACCATCAAAGTGTTGCTGGTCTCCAGCTAGTGACCGTGGCATTGTCCACATTTTGAGGGGTAGTAGTCTGCGACAGTAAGGTGTTAAGGAGTGATTTCGCCGGTGCTGTGGGAGAAATCAGCTGGCGGCGATGGAGTTGTGTACCGTATCTATTGGGGCACCACGGGCTCACCGAATTTTGATCCTAAAATAATTCTCGGAAAGAAGAACGATTAGGGTCATCCCGATCGGGGCGCTGATCACTGACTTTTAAAGATATTGTTGATTCAGTGTAAATGGGATTATCAAAACATGCCCGAGATACCGTAAGGTGCACGCAGAACGCTGACTATTCAGTTTTCTTTCTTTGTCAGAGCAGAATCATGTGTGAGAGAGATGGAAGAGAAACATGTTTCTAGTACCGGGTTCGTAGGACTACGCGATGTGCGATATGTCGAATATGGTGAAACCACAACGCCACCAGCCCACGTTCACCATCGACTGAGTCATGTCCGTGTGTGTACGTCTGAATAAATGGATTTACAACGTAGCCGGCGGTTAATGGCAGTGGTTGACCATCGTGATGATGAACATTCCTAGTAAATTTCCTGTGAGGCCGTGCCGTCGAAATGAGGTGAGGTGTTTGACAGCAAGGGCACCTGCCTCGGTGGGTGCGGTCAGAATACCGAACAAAGTCCCAGATATTTCAGCCATATTTTTGGCCATCCGTATTTTTACGAGCATTGAAAGTCAGCCTGTATAGTACTTAACGTTAGCAGGGCAAACCGGAACATGAAGACGGGTACTTACGTACCATCAGCCCACTAGGTGGTATTGCGGTAGATGCCCCGCTCTAGTTTTCGTACACACCATATAATGTCAGTTTGATTGATACTGCAATCAAATTTCCCTGAATGTTGGCTCAAAACGTTGTTGGTGTGCAATCGATCGGACAATCGATGGGAACAGCTGGTGCGGTGTTTCAGATAACCATACTTCTGCCATTTCTCGAGTAGTGAGGGCTCAGGAAGAAATTTTACCGAGACGTGTAGTTTTAAGCAGCTACCAACGCCGATAGTTGTGTCGACGTGTCCATGTTGCAGTTTTGATCGCCAAGCCTCGAATATGAAACCAATTGATGACGTGTGTGAGCATTCTGAGTTGGTTCTCGTTGGGTCACTCTATGTCATGACATGCCCCACCCTTATAACTAACGCCGGCGCCCATGCCTATGATAGGACGGAGAGTTGGAGGAGTGCAAGCAAAGGCTATCAATATCAATTGGTTCAGTCAAAGGTGACTCATAACAATTGTGGCACACGACCAAGATATCGACATCACCGGGGCGAAAGGCCTGAATCCATTTCCACTTTCAATAGATATTCTTACGCCACGACGTTATCCTCGGATGATATTAATCGTAGAATTGAAGGTTCTATTGAATCCCTAGCCAATGGGCGTTGACAGGGCCATCTTGAGATATAAACGCTACTGGGACCCCATCAGCCCCTCCTTTCATTTCCACTCATCAAGTGACGCAAAAAAAGCCACTATTTAACTCACGAATCAGCACGAGGTTTCCTGCGACTGTATCAGGGCCACACGACATGGGAGGAGTTGACAGGAGGGAGAGGTGGAAACTTGGCGGTCGAAGAGGGCTAAGCGGCGGTAAGCGTCGGTGCACTGCCTTTTGGAGCCTCTTGGCGCCGTTGGGGTTAAATTTTCGGCGCCACGTGATTGTTTTATTTTTGTAACAACACTTAGTTCGGCAGGTTATAGCGTTGGGACTAGTAGCATTATGGGTACCGAACGAAACGTAGAGAATAGCACATTCTTTAGAGCAGCTTCTCTCGCTTTGTCGAGGCGAGACTCCATAGATTAACAGAAATTCTGTGGACGATGTTCGCAAGAGACCATTTATAGATGCCGGTCGGCCGGGCGGAGAGTGTAACTAAACGGAGTCACGGAGTGGATCGGAAACAGAGCAGGCAAAAGCTTGGGTTTGCGTTCTTATTGCAGGAAATGTACTTGTCTTGTTCACAGCTCACCGACTTACCACCATTGCTCCCATAATCTCAGGCGATATTCCCTCAATTTACGAGGCATGAGCGAAATACGATCCCCCACTCACACTTGTCGCAAGCGTGGTCGTGTGCCAGCGAGGAAGGGCTGTTTGAAGTCGCCTATACCAAGCCCAGGCCTAGAGAGTGCACAGATACGAAAGTGTGTTGCTTTTGGAGCAGAGGGGACCGAAGAAGTATACGTCGCGGACGTATGGGACCGCACACCAGCGGAACCAGCCCGCAAGCTAACATATCAGTGAGTATCCAGCCTGATAAAAAAAAATAGAAGCACGCCACGCTGCGTGCGCCTTTTTATATACCTTATCACTTATTGTTACTGTGCGTGTGACTGATACGTTCTGCACAGGGACATACTAGAGTTGAAGGAAATCCAACGCTCATTGCCCCGAGCCAACCAACTCGCCGACCCAGTATCAGGCAGGCCCGGGTCACACTTCCTTTCAGCAGTCCCAATTGGCCTTTTGCCCTTGCTTTCTGAGACGGACTCGGGCGGGTCCCAGGACTCATCGACCGCAACCTCACCAGTAACCTCACCAGTCACATCCCCACCACCAACGCCCACGGGTCTTTCGAACCCCCACTGGTTAACCCCCGCCCCCCGCCCGAAGGAACGTGCCGCACCACAACCATGGCACCCCCCACACCTCGCCCACCTTCTTCCAAGTAAACCTGCTGTCCAGCGAGAGAAACCCAAGTTTGCATTCCTCCCCCTTTTGGAGACCCCCCCATCGTCCGAGCCAGTGTCGCCCTTTACCTCGAATCCATCCTCCCGGAGCCCGTCTCCCGAGCCATCAGACACCGACCAGTCGCAAGATCCTCCAACTCCCTCCCTTACAAATGCATCTTTGGACAGTAGCCCTTTGTCCCGCGCCTCTTCGTTATCGCCAGAGCCTTGTTATTTCCATCAGCTGCCCCCTCTTCGGGGAAACCACGGAGACTACAGCGGGAAGCCCCACTTTGGCGTCCACCAGGATGACGAGTTCCCATCATCGCCAGACGAGGGATATCACTTCCACCACCGAACACCCTCCCCCTCCCCCTCATACGCCCTTGCCCCCCTGCGGTTGGGAGACACTGGTATGAATCCCGAGGTAGACATGAGTCGGCACATGCGCTCCATGGCGGATAGGGGGAGCGCTCTGCTGGAGAATGTTACACCAATACGACGCCAGCGACCACGGAACGTCATCGAAATCAACGGCGTTGAGATAGACCTCGACGACGACGACGACTCCCATGATTACGATCTCCCTATGACTTCCACGCCTGGTGCATCGTCGTCACGCGGCTTCCCAGACCTTTCCCCTTTGTCGGAGTCGCTGTCGGATTCTGCTCCAACAACTGCTCCAGGATCGCCAAGCACTCCACCAAGCTGCCCGACGCCGCCAGAGGAGGACGTCCCGAGCATATCGTCTCATTTTCGCCCATCGACCCCCACCCTTGCCTCGTCCCCTCCAACTAGAGCACTGAAATCCCTCCACTCCCCTGTTCACTTCCGGCGCAACAAGAGCCCAAGGCCGGGAGCTATTTAGCCCCCCGTGGCCGTGTGAGGTGGCTTAATACTGCACTGCTGTCCCCCTGGCGCAGGACGTGGGGGCTCTGGACAGGTGGTTGTGGGAGAAGGTGTGTATATGAACTGCAAGCGCTTTTGCTGATCAAGAATCATTATGGAGATAGTGCGGTGTGTGGGTTTATTGGGTGCAGGTAGATAAGCTGGTGGTATCCCAAGCCCTGTCCGCCGGTGTTGTACCCACATCCCGTTTCCATGTGTTGAATCACGCCGTCCCCCCCCACTTGCAAAAGCCGCTCGAAGCCGCTCGCCATACATGCCTTTTATCATTGGTTGCCACTTGCTCTTCGATATCATTTCTTAATTACCATCGGTATCTCTGCCAAGAGACTCCACGGTTGTCGCGAGTTTCACGTTGATTCTCCTTCCCATCTCGTGCATCTTCCTCTTCCTCATCCCCGTCCTCGTCAGCTTTTACATACTTACCATCTTATCTCTCAGCCTTGCCCGCAGCACTCCGATAATCACACATCACACGCCCATACATACAAGCAGACACCTTTCACATCAGCATATACTCCCGGAACGAATTCACGGACTATTTACTTCGTTCATATTTGCATGCCTCTCTCCCTCTTTCTCGTCCTATTTTGGTTTAAATGGTTTAAATTTTCTATACATACATTACATACAGCGACATCACGTTGAGCATCGTTCACTCCCACCCGTCCCCCCGTTCCCTCCCGAAAATATAACATGATAATTCGTGCACATGCCCCGTCCGCTCTCATCTACTTAATCTCATATAGACACCCGCCCTGTTATATCTGTTGTACTTACACTTACTTATGTCCCTTGCTTGACTTAGACTTAACAAAGCATTTCCGGCTCCAAAATTCTGTGGGACCTTTTCGTCACTCCTTCACGGTTCACACATGGACTCCACCAGCACCATCTTGACGCAAATCGAATCGGCTCAACCATAGGCGCCAGTCTCTTCCTTGCCTAGTATAATGATTGCCCAGCGCTGGACAAGGCTGGCAAGCATCCAGTTGCCCGGGGATCAACTACAAGACGTCAGTCGTCTGCGGCAAGTCTACGGTATCTCAAGGCATGGTACGGACATCGACGATCCGTGGTTCCTGAGCATGCACAATTACACCTGATGTCGACGTCGATCGCAAATCCGGTTTGCAAGTTAAACAGCGAACCTTGGAGTGGGGGGGCACTACGGCTACGGCATTCAAAATGGGCCCCTCGACTTTGCCCTTTTTCTTTTTTTTTCTTTTTCCGCGGGTTCTTGTGTTCTCGGAGAATCTGAGGGAAGTATGCTGTAGAGCGCGAGGACTCCGAGTGGCCCGCGGGTATAGCGTCTGGGGCTAGGTGTGGGTGCTGGTTCGTGGTTTACGGGTCGATTCGAGTCGGTGATAACGTGTTACATGCGTGGATGTCACTCGTAGCGTCGTCCTCTCCTACGTACCGAGGCATTAAGCCCTCCGTTGGGATTTCTAAAAAGAAATTTTCAATCATGCCATGGGGACATTATCTTTTCAGTCCTCCCGAGGAAATCAAGCGGTTTAATGGAGTCCTGTGCCTAGAGGCTCAGATATTGTCCATGTCGTGAAGGACTATCGTGAGGATATTTATCGAGGGAGTAAATGTTAAAATTAGGACGGTGGCGCTTAGCTCCAGTTGCCTGTTCGGGCCGATGGTCGATCATTGGTTGCTATACCACCTGATGTTTTATGACACGTGATGTGATACGACGCGTTCAACTGACTATTCTCTTGGCGCGCTCACTTATTCATTTTGTTGAATCACCCCTCGTTTCCTCTATGAGCCCCAGATACTGGAATTGAAACGGCACGTAGCATACATACTAAGCTTTTAAAATGAACACCATCTTGTAATTATAGTAGACTCTAGATCTAACGTAAATCCTACCTATTTAACCGGGGTACTCGATCTTGAAAGCTATGATGCACATGTCTCATATATCTGCCTGGCTATGTCGTATTTCTTCTTCATCTTGTGTCATGGTACATCGGGCGCCCTCCCGTTGTCTTTGAAAACCCTTAATACACGGAATGTCGCATTAATGAACTGCGAGGCCGCGAAGATAGCCTCATCCCCCTGCACGTCGTAGGCATAGTCAAGGTGTAATATACGCAGGCCATGTTGTAACACTAAACACGCCTCGGGCAGTTGTAAATTATACAGGTTGAGACACACCTCTCCCAGCTTGGGACAAAGAACAACGATTAATTGCAGCGCGTCAAAAGTTGCCTGCATACTTGGAAAACCGTGGAAATTCCGGAGTTGCAGAAGCTGTATGTTTGGCCATGCTCTCGCCGTAAGAAAGGAATTTTCGTCCGAAAGGTCAAAGTTGAGAAGATCATAGAAAAAGAACCGTTGAAGCTCTTTGGATTCGAGGAGGGACGGAGGATTGAAAGATCCTGTGTAATCCCTATCGGATCGTTAGGTGAAACAGACGATGAAACGTCATGGTCGCTTAATCTGAGGCGAACGAGTGAAGTCGTCCATGGAGAGAGGTGTGAGATGCGCGATTCCCATTCCTGCTCCATGATGGCATAAGCCTCGTCCCGATGCAAATTGGTGTATGATATGCGCAGAGATACCAACGGGATATGTCCAAGGCAGTGAAGAACATCTTCAATGATTACGGACGACCCATGTGTGATACTCAAATCCCGCAGATTGAGCGAGGAGAAAGTGTCGACTGTGGACCCATGTTTGAGTTCAGATTTTGGGAGGGGAAGGGGTATTTCCGTGAGGGAAGGTAGCGGGAACGGTGTCTCGATTCCTGAAACTGTCTCATTTCCGGTCATTTTACTGACCACCATAGATGGCGGAGCTCCCTGAATTTCCCCAGCATTTCGTACAAGGCACTCCACTCGAACGGATAATCAAAGAGTTCGAGGCGTTTCAGGGAGGGCACTAGATTATGAAGCACATCCAGAGATCCGGGAATATATTCAAGCTCAAGCCCCGCTCGGAATGATGCAAAGGGTCTGTACGGTGGGTGGAACATATAACTCCAGACGGTGACTTGAGGTTCGGTAACAATGGCTATCCTTTCTGAAGTGTGGCGAGGTGAAGGGAAACAAAATGGCTGATGGACTTCTGGTCTAGAATGCACAAATTTCTGATGCGGAAGGACTAATGCGGCACTTTTCCCCATTGTACGGGATCAATTCAGGTACTGGGTAGAGACTATACGATGTGGCTTGCTCTATCAATGTTTATCAGGCCTATAATCAAGTTCCACGCACGTAACTACCGTTGCCGGAAGGCGATGTCGTATAGTGAGAACCTACCAAAGAAAGGAGAAAATCCAACGAGTTCAGAGCCTTCCAAAGGATGTCCAGCGCAGTTACTGAAAGTGTCCTACAACTCATTGCGGTGTTTAGGAGCGTGCGCCGTTTTAGATGGTCGTGATACGGGATTCTGCCGTACATGTCAACGCTTGGTGGGTGGCGCTGAATCCCACCATCATCCTTGAGTCGAGGTTCCTGGCCCTGTGCAACGGTTTTGGGAAAAAGAAATATGGTGTGCACAACGATGGGTCTTGTTAACTATGAACGAATTGACTAGACATGGGGAAAGGATTGATCACGTGCCATCAATAAATTTCCTGAACGCCCATCGCCGCCGCCGAAAGTTGTATTTTACATTTTTCAATCGTAGCGAGTTCAACCATCGACAAAATGGCAACCAGACTTCCACCGCCCAAACGAGTGAAGGTCTACCACGGGGTCCCTGAGCCCGAGCCAGAACCGCTAAAGCCATCACCAAATATCGTCGTCCAGTTCGTCTCAGAGGAAGATGGCCGATCTCTGGCACCTGCAGTCAATTTACCTGCCAGTGTATCGAGGGAGCAGTTGGAGGTGCTTCTTAACAAGCTTTCTAGCGAGGTGTGCTTCGCATTGTGGTGCTACTCTATAATCACTCATTTCTTATCTTGGACATGCGATTTTTAATAGGAAGAAGATCCTGTTCCATTCTCGTTCCATGTGTCGTTACCAGAGGACGAAGACACAAAACCGGGAGCCCCAACGCGAATAGTCATCTCGAAATCACTGCAGGATGATGTTCTCGCTCATCCATCAGGCGCTTTCACTCCTGAAGATGTGTTAGTCGTCCATTGTTCACCTCAGAGTGTATTTCGCGTCAGACCCGCAACGCGGTGCTCGTCGACATTATCCGGTGAGGCGACTCCATCCTTTCTCTGGCTTTTCTTCTTTAATCCAATCGCCAACATCCAGGCCACACCTCTCCGATTCTCTGTGCATCATTTTCACCCACCGGAAATCTCCTTGCCACAGGCTCTGGCGATACAACAGCCCGTTTATGGGATTTAAACACGGAGACTCCCTCACATACGCTAACGGGTCACATTGGATGGGTGCTGTGTGTCGAGTGGGAGGCCATGGAAAGAAAACTTGCCACAGGCGGTCACGATGGACATGTACGCCCCAACCCATCCATACTCAGCCACCATTGATGCTTTCTTTGCAGGTCCGCTTATGGGATCCAAAAACTGGTAAACCAATCGGCGATGCATTGAAGGGACACTCGAAGTGGATCACGTCGCTTTCATGGGAGCCGATCCACCTGTCAGTCACTTACTCTCCTCAGTATGGGAACACATGAATGACAAGGTCACAGAAATCCCACGTCACCCCGCATCGCGTCGTCCTCAAAGGACGGCACCGTGCGTGTATGGTCGGCGCTCACACGGCGGACAGAGTATACCCTGGGTGGGCACAGTGCCAGCGTCAACGTCGTGAAATGGGGTGGTGCTGGCGGGCCAAAGGGCGTTTTGTATACCGCTAGTAGTGATCGCACCGTGCGGATATGGGACGCGGAGACGGTATGGCAGTTTTCCTCCGCAGATTTAAACAAGACGCTCATACGCTCTGTAGGGCCGACCGATACACACACTAAAAGATCACGCGCACTGGGTGACAACACTCGCGCTCAACACAGATTTCGTCCTTCGTACAGGCCCATTTGACCATAAGGGGAAGAAGCCTACTTCAGATGAACAGGGTAAACCCCATTGGCTGTTTTTGCAATTGCTGTCATCTAATTTTTTTTCGCGTTTTCCCTAGCACAAGAGCTCGCAAAGGCACGATATGACACACTCCTGCGCACCACCCCCGAGCTGCTCATCTCTGGCTCGGACGACCACACACTCTTCCTCTGGTCCCCATTCACATCGTCCTCCTCTACAAAACCTGTTGCACGCCTGACAGGGCACCAGCGGCAGGTGTCGCACGTAGCATTCTCACCTGATGGTCGATGGGCTGCGTCAGCGGGGTGGGATGGGAGCGTGCGTGTGTGGGAAGGGCGCACGGGAAAATTTGTGGCGACTCTGCGAGGTCATGTGGGCGCCGTGTACCGGCTTGCGTGGAGCGCGGATGGACGACTTTTAGTGAGTGCGAGCAAGGACAGCACACTGAAGGTGGGTTTAGCGTTCTTAACTTTTTGGGAGCTTTGCTTTCGCCGTTATGCGGCATGGGTTTGTGGATCGTGGATTTGTGATCGCTAATAACTCTCACCCTCTCATCTAGATTTGGGATCTCAAAACATATAAAATAAAAACTGACCTTCCGGGCCATACGGACGAGGTATATTGTGTGGACTTTGTCGCTGATAAGGTGGTTTCAGGAGGCAGAGATCGGACAGTTAAAATGTGGGTTCTTACCAGCAAGCTAATGCCTATCTAACGGCTCTCGTAGATGGAAGAACTAGATCCTGGGTAACGGTAGTAGTGGATAGCTCCATCGAGGGCAACCAGCTCCAATGACGTTGTGTATGGCATAATGTCTTGCGACCTTCATTCGACCTTGATTATCTTACAGAACGAGATGGGTTGTTGGAATGGGATTCGTTTCGGTGAGAAATAAATATTCATATCAATTGTCCAGGGAATAAGGCCTCCTTGCCGATATCTGCCGTCCTTTCGTGCTGCAAACCAACCCGACTTCAGTTCAGAAGACTTTGGTGCAACGCCATGCCAAAGGTATTCTTCAACTGGCTCAGTTCCTATAGTTATCTAGATTCCTGAGTGTGGTAATAAACGTCTTTGAATCTGAGTTGTTAAACTTCACTACCCGCCGGCGGACATGAACAGATAGGGCGACGCCCACCCGTAACTCTTGACAGTAGGAATGAATTTCAAGTTTTAAATATTAATTGTCGGACAAGTGTCGAACTGATATCATTTTGACGGGTCAAGATCCCTAGTAGGGGAGTAGGGCGCCTGCTGTAAAGGTAAAAGTGATGAGTAGCCGTAGTATATGTTGGCCGCGTGTGTATAGTACGACCGCGTCGGTAATACCGCCCCCGCCTCCGCCAATGGGTCTTTTTGCCTTCTAATAGTAATACTTAACCCAGCTATCTCTGAGGTTCAACAAATATTTGCTTTATCACCCCTTTCTACGCTTCCTCGAGTAGTGGTAAACTCAAGATTGCTGAGCCTAGCGGGCTGGATTCAATCACACTTTACTGCTCCACAATCCCCAGTACTTCTATCGCAATCTTGATCCTAACGAATGTAGAAAATCCCACAAATGACGCGGTTATGGAAAAATTAGAGGTGCCGGTCAGCCGAAGTACTTATGTATCTACACTTGGTTACTTAGGTTAGTTCAGATGTTATGTGTATATCAAGGGGGTCAACGATAGCACTGTGGGGGTCATGACGTATGAATAGGGCCGAAGTCCGAGTCTACTTCTTCGCTCACCTCGCGTCTCATAATTACTTCCCATCCGTATCCCCACCTCCGAAACGGATCTTTCATGCAACAAAAGCGACCGTTCGAGATGCCGTTTGGGATGCCGAAGCGAATAGTTACATCCACCAGATAACGAGCCGTACGTATGCGGTTGAAGAATGTGTGGGGCGTGAACGGCACATAGGCGCTCATCTAAAGAGATAAGGGAGGCTTACGAACTCGCACGCGTGGAGTGGGATGTCAAGGTGAACAAGCTTCAGGAGCTCGCAGTGCCGCGTATTGAATAGGGCGCGTGGGAGGGGCGTGGGGTGAACTCGTGAGACAGAGGAAGGGTGACGGGAATTTCGCGTTCTGTCTTTTTGTGATGGAGTGTGAAAATTTGATCTCTACGTGCATTGCTGAGCCGTTCGCAGTGTGCGTGTTACAATTTAAAGGCAGACCAGTGATCCGTTAGTGCGGCAATGGCTGAGGCTGAACCGATATTATTATGTTCTTTCCCTTCATCCTCTCCACATTTGTTCGCTTGTCCTATCGAAGACACTGCATCTTTCTTGGGAAGGGCACAGGGCGTGTAGCACGCCTAAGGCTGACGTTGTACATCACGAGTGACCCGATACACACTCATTAATAAACTTATGAGTTCTCACAATGTGTGTTCACCCATAATACAGCACAAAGCTACCTTCCAGACTTGCGTTCCTAATACTCCTCTCCTCCAAGCTTTCTTGGTGGGCAACCTCAAGACCTACCAACGCCGCCCGGCCTTTTACATCCACCGTTACTCGCCGTTCCCACTCCTCGCGTAGGTGGCTGATTATATCTGGCGGTGGCACAGCTCCCTCTCCTGCTTGGACGGCGCCGCGGGCGTCGACGGGGACGGAGATTCCGCATTCAACTCTCCAACCATCTGCCGTTTTGGGCGGATGTGAGAGGTGAACAATTTAGCATGGGTGTGGGTATGCACTGAGCAGTGATGGATGTGAAGGAGTATTTTTGAACTGTATGGATGAGAATTAGATGCATTTGCGCGAAACTTACTGAATATATGCATCAAGCTACACCCGCTCTGAAAACCTTATCAATAACTTTCTGTCTCTAGGGCTCACACACACAATCTTGGTGCTTCATAGCGGCTTCCCGCCTCCTGTGTGGCAGTACCATCAAGGCCGGGCATCACTATCCTGGTTCTGGTTGAGTGCAAGTCACGGATCACGCTCAGAAGGGGTCACTTGACTGTTCTTCAGAAGAAATAAACGACACAACGCTGATGACCGATCCCTGGTACACCAAGCAGGATATTACTGGCAATGATGCCCATCGTTAAGGGGTATATTGCGAGTTGTAAACTGCCTTCTACATTTCGATGTAGTTCATGGCATCTGAAGATCACATCAACAGAGAGATGAGAAAGTGTCGTAAGCGGGATATGGTCAGATCAGCCAGAAGATAACGTAGCAGGTTCCAGGCATGTTGAGGGTTCCTTCTAGCTGATGAAATCGTTACCATCACCTTCGACATTGCTATGTCCAGACAATCCTTGGCGTGTAACGTGGGTTCTCTCCCAAAGAGAACGTGGTAGAGAACTGCGATCCCGTCGAGTCAAGTTCCGAAGGGGTGTGTGATGATCCATACACTTGTCGGAACCTGTCTAGTCATTCCAATATGAACAATCAGGCCTGCTGATATTAAACCACGCATACAGGGGAACTTCCTCAGCTCGGCGCATGCCTGAGCGCTCTGAGCCCGCGATGAAGTTTCGCCGTGCTTGAGCCCAGCCGTCGTAACTCCCCCAGTTAAATTTGGCACTTGACTGTTCTGCATGTTTGAGGTGGTTTCAACATTTGGTATTATCCAGCCATATTCCTGACCATGCTGTTTATATTCGTGAATGGTTGCAAACTTCAAAGTTGGGAAGTGGCTGGTTCTCAAGGGCGAAACTTGGAAAGGTTTTGGGTGGTTTCGAGACGGTTAGAAAATGGTAACGCCTAGGTGGTGATTGGCTTCAAACGCCATACTGGACGCCCGAGTCCTGCAGTAAGTATTGGTGAAAATTGGAGGAGAAATATGAAGATCAATACTGTCACAACCCGTCACGTAACGCTTGCTTGGGCCCAAGCCTCAATTTTACCGACAAAGCACATTTATTACTCCATCACCTCGACCATTACCTTGCAGAGCCTTGCAGTCTAATGGGGCACTTGCCCCGGCCGCCCCGCTGGTATTCTTACGGATCACCAACGGCCCACTTGTGCCATTCTCAAACCTCACCAAGCCAGTCAACCATATGGCACCTGAACTTTAGTGGTCTTTTCATCACGATCTAATTTGATATGATCCACGCCTGTACCGGCATCCATGGCTCACTATTCGACCAAAAGCCTATCCGGATGATCAGCGAGTCCGAAAAGGTTCTGTTTGCCTCTGGCCTAGCACTAATTTGTTGCAAATATCATGCGCCCGCGCTACCTCTAATCTCAGCGATGCAACTTTACCGGAACCACATGTCATTTTTATTGGATGTTGTCATCATTCTCGACGGAACTAAAATGTTCAGGAATGCGTACAACGCCGCCCCTGGAATGCTGCTTTCCACTAACGCGGTTGCATTGATGTCGATCAACCAATCTCGAGCCCCTCATGTACCATCTCATTGTCACATGGTTGTGCGCGGTCACTGGGTCCCCGTGGATGCTTCGCACATTCAATTGCGGATACGACCCGCCACTGACCGATTTCTTTATAAACGACAGCCAAATTTCATAGTTCCCCATTTTGTTGTCCTCTTTGTATCGCACCAATGAAGCTGTCTGTCTCCCTTCTTGGCCTCATCCTCGCGGCTGTATCCGTTCGGGCAGCTATCTCGGAAGCCGAGCTGAAAGCAAACTCCGCGAAGGGACTGCGTCTTATCAGTCTCGAGGATGGCGTTGACCCTGTCTGGAAGACAGAAGATGAGAAGTTGGAGCTTATGCGCGCCCATGTCAACTTCGTGAGCCCTCCATCCTCTAAAATTGGACTACAAATTAGAAATTACTTTTAGTTCGACATGACTGAAGTTTACGAACTAAATGCTGCCGCAGCGAGCCCGAAGTCGTTTGCTCCACTTGTATCCTGTCCGTGACCATTCATATGCCGAATTGGACCACAGTTATTGATAAGCTTCATATGATAGACCCAAGCCCATCGCACCAAACTGCAGTCAACGCAATTACCTAAACCATCAGCCTATCAAATATGCAAAGCTATCTTGGTAATCTCACTGCGTTCAATAACCGGTATTACAAATCTAGCACCGGCGCCGCTGCTACCACCTGGATCGTCAAGACTGCTGGAGATGTAAGGCTTCGTGTATCCCGCGCTACCAATTGTTCATAACGATTTTCGCTTCCATTAGATCGCTGCACGCTACCCTGGCAGCGGGGCAACCGTTACAGCCTTCAAGCACTCGTGGGTTCAGGGTTCCATTATCGCGCGTATTCCGGGTACGACCTCCGGCCCTGTAACAATTATCGGCGCACACATGGACTCGATTAACCAGAGCAACCCTACGAACGGTCGTGCCCCCGGAGCGGATGATGACGGCAGCGGTTCCGTCAATTTGATGGAAGCCTTCCGCGCGTTGCTCGCGTCTGGTTTCAAACCCAGGACTCCTGTCGAGTTCCAATGGTTAGTCAATAATTATTCATTTTATCCATGTTTCAACTCGGCCCCAGGTACTCTGGCGAGGAAGCAGGTCTTCTTGGATCACAAGCCATTGCGAAGAGTTACAAGGCGGCCGGAACGCAGGTCAAAGCTATGATGCAACTCGACATGATTGCTTAGTTCGTCTCACCATTTTCCCCAACACAAAGTATGAACCTGACCATGTCCCTAGCGTTAAGCCCGGGACGACAGGAGTCGTTGGTTTGATTCCCGTCAGTACATTCACTTTTTTCCCAACAGACTATCATTTGATGCGTCGGGTCCTCAGGATTATACTGATGCAGGCTTAACCACTTTTGTCGGATCCATCGTCGACAACTACTCGTCGCTGAATTGGGTAACGAGCCCCAAGGTGAGACACATGCCTCAAGTGACCTCCACCCACCTAACTCCAATCTGCATAGTGTGGCTATGGATGCTCTGATCATGCTAGCTGGTACAACCAGGGTTACCCCTCTGCCTTCCCGTTCGAGTCTCGTTTCGGCGACCATAGCCCATTGATTCACTCAGCATCTGATACCACTAGCGTCAATGGCTTCTCGTGGTCACATACGCTTGAGTATACCAAGATTGCCATAGGATTCGCGTACGAATTGAGAATTTAAATTAGTTTTGTCAAGCCAACTGCAATATATACTACTTGGATGCACTGAAAATTGTATTTACGTCGTAGTTTCAACATTTGGTATTATGCAGCCCTATTCCTTACCACACTGTTCACATTTGTGAATGGGTGGAAATATATAAAGTAATTAGTCCTCAAGAGCGAAACCTGGAAATGTTTTAGATGATTTTAGAACCTTTATAAAACAGTAACACCTAGGTGGTAATTGACTTGCCATACTTGAAGCTTGACGCCCGAGTCCTGTGGTAAGTTTTGATGAAAGTTGGAGAAACACATGCCTCCGGATGCTCTCCTATATATTCGGAATTTTTTTGCGGATTTGAGGCTCCCCAAAACGACGATTTTCCCGGCCTAGAATAGTGGATTTCAGGTAAAATCCTCGACTTGGATATATGTGGCTCAGACCTCCCCCCAGGAGTTTTTACTATGTTCTTCTAGCTGTGAGTTTCATTATAGCTTTTGGACTTACAGATCTGAAGTAGCAGCGCCGTAAAACTCATATATATATGACATGATACCAATATGCAATATTCGCCGTGTAGATGGTATTTCTTGTCTAAATCCTTAAAACAGAAATTCCTTGGTTTTATTTTATTTCTCCGTATGTTTTATGTCTTGTGACATAAACACCAGCCCAGGTAGCGGATTTGAGGCTTGTTCTGCGGGAAAAGATCTCGAACATTTAGGGGAGCTTCTGGGGGGCCTAGAAACATAGTGAAGATCAATACTGTCACATCCCGTCACGTAACGCCCAAAGACCCAACGCCAAGCCTGAATTTTACGGGCAAACCACATCTGTTACTTCGACCGTTACCCACTCTCATGGGACACTTGCCCCGGCCGCCCCGCTAGTGTCCTCGCGGATCACGAACGGCCCACTTGTGCCATCTTCAGACCTCGCCAGACCCGTCAATCATATGGCACTCATGAGGCCTGAACATAAATGACCTTTCTATCATGATCTAAAGTTGACTTGATCCACGCTTATACTGGCGCCCACGGGGCACTAATCGGCCAAAGACCTATCCGAATAATCAGCAAGTATGAGCGAATTATCTTCGCCTCGGTGGCCTAGCACCAATTTGTTGCAAATATCATGTGGCCGCGCTGCCTCTGATATCAGCAATATCAGCAATACAACTGCCCCGGAACCACATGTCATTTTTGTTGGATGCTGTTATGATTGTCGACGGAATTAGAGTGTTCAGCAACGGACTATGTACAGCGTCGCCCCTGGAATGCTGCTTCTCGCTAACATGTTGCATTGTTGTCGATCAACCAATCTCAAGCCCCTCATGCACCATCTCATTGCCACATGGTTGCGCGCGGTCACTGGGTCCCTGTGGATGCTTCGCGCATTCGATTACGAATACGACCCGTCACCGACTAATTCCCCTATAAACGTCAGCCAAATTTCATAGTTCCCCATTTCATTGTCCTCTTTGTATCGCACCAATGAAACTGTCTGCCTCCCTTCTTGGCCTCGTCCTCGCGGCTGTATCCGTTCGAGCAGCTATCTCGGAAGCCGAGCTTAAAGCAAACTCCGCGAAGGGACTGCGTCTTATCAGTCTCGAAGATGGCGTTGACCCTGTCTGGAAGACGGAAGACGAGAAGTTGGAGCTTATGCGCGCCCATGTCAACTTCGTGAGTCCTTTCTCTAATAATGAAACACAAACTAGAGGTTACTTTTAGTTCGACATGACTGAAGTTTACGAACCCAATGCCGCTGCAGCGAGCCCGAAGTCATTCGCACCACTTGTATTCTGTCCGTGACTATGTATATGTCGAGTTGGACTATATATTGATGAGCTTCATGCAAAAGACCCAAGCCCATCTCACCAAACTGCAGTCAATGCAGTCATTCAGACCATCAGCCTATCAAACATGCAAAGCTATCTTGGTAACCTCACTGCGTTCAATAACCGGTATTACAGATCTAGCACCGGCGCCGCTGCTACCGACTGGATTGTCAAGACTGCTGGAGATGTAAGGCCCCGCGTAATTCACGCTACCAGTTGTTCATAACGACCTTCACTTTCACTAGATCGCTGCACGCTACCCTGGCAGCGGGGCAACCGTTACAGCCTTCAAGCACTCGTGGGTTCAGGGTTCCATTATCGCGCGTATTCCGGGTACGACCTCTGGCCCCGTCACCATCGTTGGTGCACACATGGACTCGATCAACCTCAGTAACCCGACGAATGGCCGTGCCCCCGGAGCGGATGATGACGGCAGCGGTTCCGTCAATTTGATGGAAGCCTTCCGCGCGCTACTGGCGTCTGGCTTCAAACCCAGGACCCCTGTCGAGTTCCAGTGGTTAGTTGATCCGTGCCCGTTCTTATCTGCCTTTTTTAACTTGCCTCCAGGTACTCTGGAGAGGAAGCAGGTCTTCTTGGATCACAAGCCATCGCAAAGAGTTACAAGGCGGCTGGAACGCAGGTCAAAGCTATGATGCAACTCGATATGACAGCCTAGTATGTTCTATCGTCGCCGATTTATACATCAGCCTAATCGCATTCTTAGCGTTAAGCCTGGAACGACAGAAGTCATTGGCTTAATGCCCGTAAGCACATCCCCCGTCCCACAGGAGGCAACCGTTTTGACGCGTTTTGTTCGCAGGATTATATAGATTCAGGCTTGAACACTTTCCTCGGATCCGTGATCGACACTTACTCGTTGTTGGACTGGAAAATGAGCCCCAAGGTGAGACCCACGACCCAATTGGCTCTTCCAGCGTCCCCCTGACATGATTCCCCGCAGTGCGGCTACGCATGCTCTGACCATGCTAGCTTTTACAACCAGGGTTACCCCACTTGCCTTCCATTCGAGGCCCTCTATGGCAACGATAACCCCCTCATTCATTCTTCATCTGATACCACTAGCGTCAGTGGCTTCTCGTGGTCGCATACGCTTGAGTATACCAAGATTGCGGTAGCATTCGCGTACGAATTAGGGATTTAAATAAGGGTTACATATTCAAGCTAATCGCAATATATAATATTTGGATGCACTGAAACGTACTCCTGTCATAGCATTCATTACCCATATATTCTGCGTTACAACCAACGCGAGTACATCGTTGTCATCAGCTCAATTGTCGTTGTGTGACACCTACGTGATTAATCCCATACGTTTCCTAGCTGCTGATGTTCAACCTTATCTATTTATCATTCTATTGATATACATTCTCTCATCTTCAGCACCTACTTCATCAACAACTCGACAGCTTCGGCATATCTCTGGCGAGTGCCTCTGACCACGCTCGCTTCGATTTCCCATCCTTCTCCCGCATGACCCTCTGGGCCACTCTCTAGGCCCTTCCTGAAGCCAGTGCTCACCAACCAGTCACGGACATACTGTTTGTCGAAGCTTGGCTGAGGCCCACCAGGAGCATAAGCATCCAAGGGCCAGTACCGAGAGGAGTCAGGAGTCAGTAATTCATCAATAAGAATTAGTTCCTTCTTTCCTGTGGAGGAAGTGATGAGCCCAAATTCGAATTTGGTGTCGGCGAGGATGACGCCCCGGGTATGGGCGTAGTCTGCGGCTGTGGTGTAAAGCTTCAGCGCGGCGTCTGCGACCTGGTCGTAAAGTTCTTGGCCGATAAGTTTGGCCGCTATAAGGCACAGAGTGAGTCTATATCTTAAGATATTGAGGGTGCACTTGGACCTTTCTCCGGGGAGATGTTCTCGTCATGATCGCCCTGCTCTGCTTTGGTCGACGGAGTAACGATGGGCTTGGGGAGTTTTTGGGATTCGACAAGGCCTGGAGGGAAGGGTATTCCGTGAACTGTTCCTGACTTTTTGTATTCCGCCCACGCCGATCCTGAAGAGGATTTAGCTTCTTTGCCAGGGTATAAGATGTTCGGGCGAACCTGATAGATACCCTCTAACGATCGCCTCGAGCGGGATGACTTCCGCCTTCTTCACGAGCATCGTCCGACCTGCCAACTGTTCCTTGTATTGGCGCATTTCTTCAGGCATCTTTTCGACATCCGCCGTGACAAAGTGGTTGGGAATGATATGTTGCAGTTTCTCGAACCAAAAGAGCGACAATTGGGTCAAGAGTTTCCCTTTATCGGGTATACCCTGGTTTCATCCGACGAGCGATCGTCCGACATGCATGAGTTTGGAGGCCAGCCCGCGAGAGATGCTACACACATTCTTCAAGATCACATCGTACGCCGATATCCTGTCAGTCGCGACGAAAAGGAGGTGTTCCGAGGAGGATGTGGAGTAGATATCCCTGACCTTCCCTTTCGATATGAGGGTCAGCCCTGGAAGATTGGTGTTGATTAGTGCAGACATTCGTTGAAGTATCGTTGACTCGGGTCTTCGCTGGGTATTTATCTGGCTGGACGCTGCAAGCTCCGTGGTTTTCCGTGGCAGATAACTCGTCTCTCACTCGGAGGAGCTGGATTGAAAAAAAATAACCCCTGATTCCCAAAAATAGACACCAACGTCCATTGTGGCACGTGCCGCGCTCTCAACATTACTCCTCACCAATCCTCAATCCGGATCGGTGCTTCCGTACAAGAGAATCGTGTCGACGTCGAATACTGACTCTTTGTAACATCTCCTTCAGGTATACATGTGAAGAAATGTACAGGTCCAGAATAACGGGAAATACACAACAATTATAATTATCATTTGTCAAATGTAGAAAGAAGAGCAGAGCTCATTATACTATAACTTGTCCTTTTGGGGGATGACGCGATGTGCGGCCTAGAACTTTCATAAAACTGTGAAAAATTACATGCCCTCCATATGTAGCTTTATCGTAGGGCCGAGTCATAGCCATCTCTGGATACATTTGCGCTATTCGACCAAGCCGAAATAGGTCCAGCAAGGGCTGTATCCATTCCTTCGCAAGCTCCTCAAACTCTGGTCTGACCTGGGCAAGCATTCTCGTTGACGCATCGATATTCATGATGAAGGAAAACTTGCTTTGGCCCGAACGTATGGGGTCGCTGTCCCAATACGCGATATCTTCCTGGATACTGCAACTTTTCCCCCGCCCGAGGTCGTAGTTCATGGCGGCCCAGACCAGGATGTAAAAAAATGACTCAAGGTCGTGGCGGTAGAGATGAGTTGGAGGATCTTGGTGGAGGAGATCAATTGCCATGAAAGGAATTGTTCCTGTGCGGTGATGTGCTGTAGAAATTGGGACCTCCCCAGCATCGTCCAGTAACGAGGCCATATCCCAGTCGTTGAAGACACCTCTTATCATATCGTCTTCTTGGTCGAACATCAAGTTGTTTTCGCTCAGGTCACGATGCAGAACTATTCCTGTAGTATGAGCATGATAGTGACCTGAGGAATTAATCATTCAATGAGACCGGGAGTTTGAAGGGTCTCCACTTACACTCTAAACAATCAACAAAAACGTTCTTGAAATCAGAGATGCTACCGACTTCCCAAAGCTTCTTATATTTCTTCATCGCTAGGATGTGGAGTTGCCTGTCCGGGAGTTCCCCACAATTTGTCGAGGGGAGAGACTATTGGTCTAATACGATCATCAATATGAAGGAAAAAATTGCACTTCGGTGTCAAACCGGTATGGCACGCTCGACCGCCGCCGGACAACCCCCATTTGGCCGCATATAATTTGATGCGTCGGTCAACGTCATTTAGACCTGTGCTTGTCGTTCCTCACGGGTGAGCGCCTTCTGCAATATTTATAGAAGAATTCGCCTGAGGCTATGTATGATCTACTTTTTAATTTGATGACAGATTATCTTAGTTCAAAAGATCATTTCCACATCTATCTTCCAACCAAACAGTACCTTTTCTCAAACTTTCATTTTTTGTAGGTTCAGAGAACACAGAAATTGATGTGTCTCCGACCTCGGACTCTCTCTGAGTTCAAGTCATCCCAAGGGTAGCCTTAGACTTCAAATGCAAACTTCAAATGCATCATTTTTGACAGGAAAACAAAATAAATTAAGTTGAACAAGATCCAAGGGTGTAGCTTCGAAAATTAATAGTACAGATAGGTGTAGTGTATATTTCAGACATTAGGTGGTAGATATAGTCAGGGCAAAAGGAGACAGTGTCCTCTCGCTGTAAGGAGTGTTGGGTGCGAGTAACCGAACATCGGCGGAAGCGCTCCAGTCGCACCTCGACATCAATGGCTGTATTATGTAAACTCCCAAGGCCGAGGGTGGTCCACTTTGCCGGCTTTTGGCCCATTTCAGCTTTTTCCACACTTTCCCACTTCTTTTGGTCCTTCCCAATTTCATTTCGATGGGATTTATTAGACTAATTGTCTCTGGACTCTTTTTTGTCAGATTTAATAAGTTTGATACATGGAAGGTTTGATTCCTTCGAGGTGAGGGTTGTGAAGAAATTGATTTCTGGAAGGTGGTCTTTCCAGCCAGGAATGACTGCATGCAGTTTCGCAATCATTAATGCCTCCAGTGGGCAAACAACTACAGGCCAGCTCACTTCCAAGGCCTGATTTTTATTGAACAACCATCATTGAAGAGCTGAGTGATGTCGTAGACCATTGTTCCGCAACCAATGAGGCTGCGATACTCAAATAAGACCTTGCTAATCTGGAGCTTCACCTTGGGAAATTCCAGGTGCGCGCCGATAACCATTGAAACAGGTTGATCAAGGGAGGGATGTTTGTAGGGTCCACTCGTAAGTGTGGATTGAATTCTGCGTGGAGATTGTCGCAGGCGCTGATAGCAAAAACGACAAGTGCCAGGAACTCTGGTGCTTCGTTGAAGTCAAAACTAACTGTCCGGATGATACATGCATGGCCATAATACCACAACAAAATCTTGAGCTTGTCGATGAAGATGCCCATCGTAAAGTGGCACGTGGATACATCCATGCATTCTAGAGCATATGTAGCAAGCTGAAGGTGATCATTTTGTGATCACCGATAATAAAGGCACTTGGTGGCTGGACCCAAACCATCTTCTGAGTCTGACCAGGCATACTAGAAGAGATAGAATGGGAGGGGAGTAGGAGAGTAATTTTCACTCGAGACCACAGTGGCCTGTAGGCTGAGTATCTGGGTCAATGCCAAAATTTCGCCCTCTCCACAGGTCAAATGCCCAACATTGGGGATAGGAGTAGCACTGGACAAGTGTGAAGTTGCCTGCGAAATACTGGAAATTTGAGAGTGTGTCCTGAGTCCTTTGGCGAGTACCTTCTTTGACTTCACGGCAGGCTTCTCCAAATCAAATACCACCATTGATGTTAAAGTAATTACTAGTCGGTCTTCTGGGATCTGGCTCATAAAGTCCTCCATATTATTGGCCACCTGCCGTGTATTCTTGAATCAATGCTCAGCAAGGCAATCATCCATGTAGGCATAGTGATATGTTTATAGATGGGGAGCATGTCCGCTGACCTGAGTCTATTGAAGGGGCGAGTGTGAGCCTGACTGATATGTATGCGAGTGGCAGGAGTGGGACGAGCCAGAGGTCGAGGTGTACGACATGTTTGTAGCGATAGGGAACCCGTTGAAGAGGAAGAACCACAGGTACGAAGAAATTGACCGACCGCAGAAGACCAAAAACGGTGTGAGCACCAGTGTTGGCCAGTCATGACTTTAAGGTGACAGTCATCAAAGTGGCTTGACGACTTTTTGATGACAAGTCATGACCGTCTGAAATGGAATGACTCGCACGTGATCCCGAAGTCAGAAGGGTCCATCCATATTGGGATGCCTGATGTTTGTCTCTGGTTAATCTATGTTGGCTTTTTGTTTGATTGACACTGTTATCGCAAAGGTCTTAGCGAATCGCGCATGATAATCACAATTTAAAGTCTATTATGTAACTTGTAGACATAGGGTCATGGTCTAGTCAGGTACTGTCAATCACTGACAGTCGGCCAACTGTAAGGCAACCTTCATGACATGTCAATGACTTGGCCAACACTGGTAAGCACTGAACCGTAGGAACTTGGAATGTGGGCAGTGTCACGCTAGTCATGCATCACGCATCAGCACTTTAATGACATTCGCGTATGACATGTGACGCTCAGTAAAAAATAAAGTCATGCATAGTCAGTGTAAACTCAGCAGTAATGACAAAGTCAACGAAAAGTCATACAAGAGTCAACAAAAATGGTAATTCCAACTCATGATTTTGTCAACTTTCAATGTGGATTCAGCCATTTGGGAGAAAATGAATGGTTTTTAACTACTTTGGGCTGGCTCTTGACCATTACATTTGAGTGATGTCAAAACTTGCGACTAAAATTGGACTTTATTTTTTACTGAGTGTGACGCGAACGTTCCCTAAGAAATGGAAGGGGTAGGTTCTTTTTGTCACTTGCATTATCATTTTAACCAAGCACTTTTTCAAACAATCTCCGCGCTAGAGCCTTCTCTGCTGCTCTAAGGTCCACCAGTACCAAGCATTAGTGATCAATTGCCTGGGGTTCAACAGCCAAAAAACTGGACGCCTCTCAGCATTATGTTGTTCAACATACCTGCATGCGTTTTGCTCGTATGATTCTGGAATACCTGAAGAGGTCCATTGTATGCCTGTTACTGAACCTTGAGGCCTAGGACGACGCTGGGGAGCTGAATGATGACCAAGTAAGGCTCCAACCATTCTATCTATATAACCGTTTTAAACAGTTTATTCTGTATACATTTATGTTTATGTATAGCTGATGGCAGCCAAAGTTGAGTATACAGTAGTTAAACAGTATATAGATGGTTACACAGTTTTTTGATAGACATAATAGAAGTTTTGACTGACTGTGGCTGAGAGTTTAAACCAAGAACTGTACATTTTTACCATTCCTGGATTTTTCAACGTCAACACTGATAGTCCTAGCTTGGAGCGTCAAAAACATCATGGCACAACAGGCCCAAGAGACCCGAGACAAGCCCGACTCCACAAATATCATCCCCAAAAACGAGAAGCAAAAGCGGCATGCCACGGACCGAGCTCAGGGCCTTGACTCCTATTTTCAGACGGTTGAAGCCACGACTAAACCCCGTCGCCAAACTCAAGGTTAGCGTGTAGATTTCGAGAAAAGTTCCATCATGCCAGTGATTGAAATCCTAACCTTAATTGGCAGAACTGCGCCCCAATCTTAAGGTTGTGATCCCAAAAGACTCGTCCAAGCCAGATGGGGATGCAGTTGAAAACGGCGCCTTACTCCGCTGCTGAGCTCCATGCGCGCGGTCACTTTGTCAATTCACCCTCTGATGTAGTCCCTCTCACGGCCACTAAGCCTGAAGATGACAACAAGGACGATACACAGGACGAAACATATCAGCCACCCAAGCGTAGCAATGAGTTGGATAAGGAGGCCCCTGAATTTTTGTACACAAGCGATGGGGACGAGGTGGTAAGTGAGACTGAGCATGGCTGAGAAGTGGTAAGCAGACCCCGAAAAGATCCACTTCAGGTTCGTCTAATGGTTTGTTAGTGAGCTAGAATGGAAGAAAAAAGAAAATGCAAGGCCAACAGGCAACTTCAGGGGCGACCAGTCAAAAAGGGAGTGCTCGCAAACAGGGACAGATCCACAAACCAGCAGAAAAGGCCTAGTGACAGTAACCATCTTGACATCAATTCTGGTGATGAGTCAGATGGAGAAAGTGCTTTGCGGGCAGTAGAAGAACGGGAGGGGCCAAAGGCGGCACGTTGTGGTCCAGGTAATGCAAGCATGCAACACTTTCATGAACCGACAGCTACCACGGATAGGTCGGGGACCAAGCGCTGGTCATTTCGGTGCCGCTCCTGCCCATGGTGCGTCAAAATCAATAGATGAAAGGATGAAACTTATCGAGTTGAAATTTACAGTATTCGTAGCTTCCCAAGGACTGTTGATGGGCAAGACATTACCTTCGATATGGAACCTAAGCTGCCAAAGATACAGAACCCTGCTGGGCACGTAACGGAATGTAAGGGGGCAAAAGAGAATGTGGAGAGTGAGGGACCAACAAGCAAAGAACAGATCAACCTAAAACGTAGCGCCGAGATGATGGAAGCATTTTTGAAGGAGGGAGAATTGAATCCGGCAATCATTACCACCTATCGAGGGTTCCTACGTATTTTCGCAGCATGGATACTGGATGAGAGTCTTCCGTGGACTACTGGAGAAGCGCCAATGCTCCAAATGTTATTCAAATATCTGAAGATCACATACCAACTGCCCTCCAATACTACAGTCCATAACCAGCTTGCTCATATCTTTGAGGAACTACATGGGAAAGTTGTCTGTGAATTTGCGGTGAGAAATCCTTTGAACGTCGTTTATGCCCACCTAATACACACCAAGGCCATCAAATCCAAAATCGCTTATGTGACCGACACATGGACAACACCACAGCTGGTATACACCTTCGCGTGTACCGTCGGATCTTTCATCAATGACGAGTGGGAAATCATTGAACGCGTGATCGATTTTAAGCCTCTAGAGGATAAGGAACATGAAGGTATGCCGGCAAGGTTTTCGCTGATGGAGCCAGTGAGATCGGCAGTCTTCACAAGATAAGTTTCATCTGTGACCTGAATGCCACGTCACAATCGGCTGACATCCACTGCACTGCATCAGCATCTCAACCGATAATGCCTCAGTTAACGACGTGATTATCAGAACAGTGGCTCGGATTCTGTTAGCGAAATACGGGATACCTCAATCACCAAATCTACATGTTCGGTGCATTTGCCACGTTGTCAACCTCATCGTCCAGGCCATACTTGCAGCACTTGGGGAGGCAGACGACCCCAACAATGTTGATTACTTCGCGCTCAATAAGGAACAGCCATTGCATCTCAATATTGATACTGATCCCGAC
The DNA here is from genome assembly GCA_013420905.1 of Collybia mongolica. Classification (NCBI taxonomy): domain Eukaryota; kingdom Fungi; phylum Basidiomycota; class Agaricomycetes; order Agaricales; family Clitocybaceae; genus Collybia; species Collybia mongolica. The sequence continues at coordinate 661,541 of JAAXNY010000008.1, forward strand.
CAGATTGAAATGGACAATGAAGATTTCCTGGACGAGTCTGATGGTGATGCTGGAGCTGAGAACATCTCACCAGAGGATGAAGAAAAGTCAAAGGCGATGGCAAGCCCTCTATCAAAGGTATTATAATCGTCGTCATTTACCTGTGCCATCTAATGTTCCCTCTTGTGACCAGCTGCGATGCATAACTAATAAGATTGTTTCTACACCTCAATGACGGAAGAAGTTTCGACATTGCGCAATGATGAAATACTACAGGAATGGCGCAGAGCACCAGGATAGGCGTGTAGCCTTGGCAGTCGTTAGGGATGTTTGCACACGTTGGAATTACACTCATGCGATGATTCGGCGAGTGGAACTTCTGAAAGAGGTGAGCATTTAGTTGTTCAACTGGTTTATCCTCTAACATCAATGGCAGGCTATCAATGATTGGGTCTTCAAGACACTGGGTTTGCGCGCACTACTGCTGACAGATGAGGACTGGGAAACTTTGGGGGAAATTGCAGACGTCCTGGAGGTATGAGCTGCAATCCCCTCTTCATGACCACCTAATCCTAATCTAGCTTTGCAGCCGTTCACAGAAGTAACTCTACGAATGTCATGCAGCACCACGCCTACAATTCCCTTCGTCTTGCCCCTGTATCACAAAATGGAAAAGCACCTCAACGAGGTTGTGACGTCCTTCTGCCATTCATTCAAGGTACAGCATGCAGCTGAGATGGGCCTCAAAAAACTCAGAAAATATTCCACTCCTGTGAAGCTACATCACTCATATATCCTTGGGACTGGTGAGTTCACCTCCTCCTTTGTTGTTCTGCATGGATATTCATCTGGTCAGTTCTACACCCCTGTCTCTGTAGCCATTGGTTTGCTGCAACTGCAGAACAAGGCAATTCAAAAGCTCAACAAGAAGCCATTAGCGCAGCAGAGGCCGTCTTCAAATACGTTGCCGAGACCTATCTCAAATCAACCGCAGCCGACCCAACTCTCGCATCTGCACCTAAAGTAGCTGTGCTGCCACCCATACTGAGAACATTATCCTTCCTGGCAAGTGCGTGCCACTTCCAGCGGCCGACCACCGCTACAGCAGCAATTCCTGTCCCACATCGTACTCCACAAGAGGAGCTTGCGGATGAGTTGGGAAGGTACCTCACGTTTGAATCTGCCCCAATTGAGAGACAAGATGGAGAGGACATCGGTAACGACCTGGAGCCATCTGCCAAAGATGTCCTGCTAAACCCACTTTTATGGTGGAAAGTGAGTATCACTCTTGGAAAGGTTATCCAGGTCTGACACCATACTACTAGAAACATGCTGCCGAATTCCCAACAATTGCAAAAATGGCTCGAGATTATCTCGCCATTCCTGCAACTAGTGTCTCCGTTGAACGCGTTTTCTCCAAGTCCCGACATATTTGCAGCAATCTCCGAAGCTCCTTGAAGGAAAATACTCTCTCTATGGCCCTCCTCATGAAGGCATGGATACGTAGCGGCCTTTTTGATATGATGCCCCCAAAAGAACTCAAGTTACAACATGGCAAACTTCTGGCTCAGGTCCAGGAGGCTTCGAAATAAATTTTCTAGGAACAACTGTGTAGCTACTGTATATTTTATACATATATAGCTAGTTAAACGGTTAAAACAACCATATCCGTTTAATTTACCTTTCGGGAGTAAACGTATACTAAACGGTTGGAGCCTTATGACCAAGGTTACCACCCCGATAAGACGATAGCTGCGCCTTTGTTCTACCCAGTATGGCTCCAAGAAACTCCACAAGATGTCAACTGCTCAGTCTCAACTATCGATCCAAAGCATGATCTAGAGAGACCGCGCTTTCTATTAGTCAACCTGGTTCCATAGTTAACCAATAGCATAGATCTGGTCGGCAAGGCATCCCCAACCTTTACATTTAACCAAAGATCGCGGTCTAGACCGCGAACACGAGGTCAACAAACTCATACGAAATAGAATAGATAATTGTCAATAGTGATGTGCCAGGCCCGGCTCAAAGCCGTCGAGCCGTCAGGGCCGAGCTCTCTTGGGCCAAGCCAGGCCGGGCTTTGAGACGGCTCAGTGAAGGCTGAAAGCTCGGCTCGCACTCCAGCAAAGCCCAAGCCGGAGGCTCAGGCCGCGGCTTAGGGTTAGCCTAAAACATGCCTGTTTGGTGGTCTTCCACGTATGTAATGCTTGAACGTGCTGCTTCTCTGAAGAAGGTAGTGTTCCCCCAAGCCATTTCAAAATTATATCATTTCAACTATATGGTACATAAGATTGTTGACTAGTTCGTTACAGCATTGGTCCCGACTGAGACAGACCCCACCAAGCAACAGAAACTCAATGACCTTCAACTGTCAGAGGAGGAATGGGGACGAGTGGAGTCTTTCTTGGATCTCCTTGCAGTAAGCAGTCTCTCCTTCATTTAGTAAATGTTCCTTTATTCCTGATGTCGTTATCGCAGAGTTTGACTAGAGTATTATTTTTGTGCAATAAGCCCCGGCCTGAGCCGTCCCAAGACCGAGCCAAGCGTCCTCGACGGCCTGGCTTGAGTATCTGGCAGGCCCTTGTCCTAATAAGCCAGGCCGAAGCCCCGGCTTTCAGGCCAAGCCGGGCCGGAACATCACTAAAATTTGTCAACACGGCCGCTTGTCTCAAATTTACACGACCTCAAGACCAACGTACGCAATTAACTACTCGGAGTACGCACGAACACGCTTATCACTATGGCAGCTTATCGCTGAATCAATCAAACGCACCCTACCATGAAGAAAAGTGCACTCAAGAAATTTTTCTTTCGGAGGTACAGCAAAAAATCAAGTATCGCATACCCTTCAATAATGTAAATGCCCTCTTCTCATTTTGCGATTGAAAAATGAATGCGATGCAGATAAAAATGTAATACGACGGAAACTACGAACAATACAATTATTATATGCAAAGTGGAACGAACACGTTGTAGAACTCATTGCATGGTTTGGACATTGTCAATGGAATCTAAAGGATTCGGACCGAACTGCGAGGAGTAAACTCTTTCAGTCAATGTGCCGAGGACGACCAGTCATCACGTTTACGATTCATACCCCTCACAGATTGTAGGGCCGGCACAAATTTAGACGTTCAGCTTCTGGTTAGTTCTACCCCACAAGGAAGTGTTATACTTAGACATCAAATTCTCCATCGAACAAGAAATTAGCCGTTCATGACACCCGCACGGCATATACTAACGATTCCTTAGTGATTTCATTGCTGATTACCCTCATTCCAACACAGGTTCACCGACAGGTCGCAGAATTATTCCGCTCACTTGGATTTTTGATACCACAGGCCTTCCCCGCACCGTGTTCTCTTGTCTTCTAGAATCCGATCAACAGGCGAGGGAAAACTTGATCATATCTTTCACCTTCTAGCCTCTGAATGTCTAATTTTAAATTCGTCACCTGGTGCTCATGAAAATAGGTCGTCGTCATACGTTATAAGGCTGAACCTCCCTTAAATTACCCATTTCTCCCTTGGGCCTTGTGCCATAATGTTCGAAAAACCGGATCTCGACAGCATCTTTGGAGCACTTTTCGTCAGTGCGGTCGTTTCTGCTATGTAAGTGTTTCCCTGATTTATCTGAACCTATGAGTTGACGTCCTTTTCTAGGCTCTTCAGCGTGACATGTATCCAGGCATTTTACTATTTCCAAAATTATAGCTCTGACAAACTCTTTACGAAGCTTTTCGTGGGTCCTCTCCTTTTATCACACATACCACTAACTTGGCGACCCCCACAGGTAATAATGTTGCTGCGAGTGTTCTCTGCTCCCAGAATTTGACATATTCATTCTGAATTATAGAGTGCTGGAGACGTTGCAGACAGTACTTAATACCTACAATGTGTACCGCTTTACCATCACTAGTTACGCTGGTAATCCTCTCGCCTTGCTCAGTTCCGACTGGGCTGTCTCGGTAAGTGATTGTAATTCATAGCTTCAGCAAATCTATACTAAACTGTTGTCCATATCATCATAGGCGGAAGTGTCACAATCGGTGAAACCCCCGCTATTCTCAAGGCACAGAAATTGAAGAGTAATCTGTCACAGAGCTTCGCGATTTATGCAGTCCATATGTTCTACACAAGAAGAGTCTACTATGGTACGTTTTGACTGGGCTGTGTTCTCCCGGTTCATGTGTTTTCTTGACAATTACAATCTAGTGAGTCACAAGAATGTGCCGTTGGTCGCTCTCATAGTGCGTGCATAAAAAATGATATTGAATATCAACGACCTTTGGTATTATGCAGTTTACTCTGGTTTTAGCTCATTTTGGTACGCTGGTAATGTACTCATAGAAACATGTATCAACTGAGTTGTGGTCGTTTTAGGCATGCATATTGGTGGCGCTACCTTGAGATACATGAAGCATGAGTAGAATCTGATGCTCCTCTGTGGGTAGCCACGGCAGTTAAGGCGTACGGTAACATTTTCAACTCAAAGATGTTCTTCGCAACACACGTAAAGTTTCCAGATTCTTGGTTCCCACAAGGCCAATGTATATTTGCACCTTATTGTGAGATCATTTTTGTAAGTCCCGGTATAATTAACTCAAAGTACTTCATCTAGCCGTATCTGGAAGCAACCATCTCCCTTGCTGTGGCCACGGACATAATGGTTGCAGTGTCCCTTTCGTTTTACCTCCACAAGAGTAGATCCGGGGCGCGAAAGTAAATGTGCTTGCACCACTATCCCCCGCGCAGAGTTGACGCAAGCTGTTCACAGCACAGACGCCATGATTAATCGACTGATTGTGCATGCCATTAACAATGGCATTCTGACGGGGTTTGTACTTCGTTTGAAATCAGTCTCCTTGTTTCGCTGACCGCCGGCACCGAAACATACAGCGTGTTCGATGTGCTCCTTCTAACGATCGTATGCGCTCCAAGCCTTGTGGTCAAGTTTATTCTCTGATGGTCCGTGAGCTCACAGGCAGCGGTATACCCGAAAAACCTGATCTACATTGCTATATACCAGGTTATCAGCAAACGTAAGTGGGAGAAATGTAAAAGGTTATTACTCGATTGACACCCACCTTTTCAAGTGTATACGAACTCGGCATTGGCGACGTAAGGTCCCTCCATTAGAGGCTCGAGCTGTATATTCAGCGACATTGTTCCAGACTCAACTCACGCCGATCGATGGCTCACACTGGTGAGGTTACGCGGATCTCCTTCAGGCCACGTAGTCATGGATCATCGTATGTGATGACGGCGATGGGAGAGCCGGAGTTGGGTAGCACAAAGGTAATCAGATCCTCTCCCTTGGGCACTCTCAGCTTAACGGCAGTGTAATTGGGAGGCTGTTGCTCTCCGAATTGGCGACACTGAGCACGAGTCAACGTCGGAATGCGCGACGCAACCTTGAGTGGCAATATTGTCGGAAGGGTTCAGTGAAATACTTGGGTGGACAGCCTTGATCAGGTCGGACGAGAACGTGATTGTTCGTTGCGCGGATACGGAACTCATCTGGTTTTGCGATTAGTGAATTGTATTTAGTATTTCAAGTGACACAACGTATAGGTTGATGAATACCGTAATTTAGTTGTATTCGATATTGATATAATGAAATTCAATGAATTAGGACCCTCCGAGTTTTGTGCTATAGTCGAGTAGTCTTCGAGTACGGTTTAAAGAAGCTAACGTGTGACGTGCTTCGTGCCATCTTGCTTCTAGGGGCTGCGCAGCAATATTGTGTTGGTTGTGAGCTCGCGTGACATGCCTTGGAGTACCACTGAACCTCTCACCAAGCCTGTCGAGTCATAGAAGGCGAACATGCCCCCGCTGTCCCAATGAATAGAATTTGACTCTCATTATGAGGTTCTTAAGTACTAACCATAGCCACGATTAAAACTCACAAATATCGTCGTCCAGTAATTGACTCTTGACGACTTACCTCGAGTGACTGGCCTAGTACAAACAACACGTCTTCTGACGTCTGAAGGCTAATTGAGAACACTATATTGCAGCGATTTTGAGGCGAGTATTTGTATTATTATATGAGATGGTTATGGTATCGTCCATGCTTTGCACGCCATCTAAATTCCGAATGGGAGGCACGTAAGGGGTTTGCGGGACATAAACAGTCTAACATCCAGCTGATTAATTTCGTGTGGGAGGGTCACCCGACTTTTGATTGTCTCCCATGCTATGGAGGAATATCTTGGTATCATTGGTGTTAATTTCATCGTCTGCCTGAATAGGGAGACTCAGCTCCTCCTCGGTCATCAACTCTTGGCGAGACGCACTTGTGAAGGGTTCATCCAGATTTTATTCCTCTGACTCTCCTCCCCAATGCAAACGGTAATGACCGTGTCACCACTCCTTGTTCCAGTGTCTAACATTTGTTCTGACTGAGCATCACCACCGGTTGGCCCGAAACTCCCAACTTGGAAGGAACTGCCAATAACATCCATCGGAATGTCATTACGGCCATCCACAATGCGGAGCCTGGCATTGAAGTTGGTGAGCAGTGTATTTGAATACAACTTGCCCAGCATCAATGCAGGTATGTTATGAAAGTCGTGATCAGGGTACAGCAGGAATAAAGCAAGATCGATCATGGCAACTACCGCTATTACACAACTATTCAGTATTTGCAAAGCATTTGTATGGTCCATTGTAGAGACAACACCTGTAATCATGCCTGTCTCGATTGCTAAACGATTAATCTTGGATACCAGCGTCCGGGTGGCCTTGAAACTTGATTGTCGACGAGAGAGCTGCAAAAGTTGATAGAGACTGAGAAGACCGCAGATGGCGTATCACCAACTTACAAAGAAAGTCATAAAAATAGCGATGATTATATCACACGCCGCGCTCCCTACAAGCCATACCTATCATTTGGGAATTAGTAATAGGACCTGGTCTGTTTATGTAGGATGACATGAGGATTTACCGTCGCGCTGACACGAGCTGCGGCTCGATGTTGGAGCTTTCTTGAGTCTCCAATCTTCAATATCTGCAGGCCACCTACGCACGCAGAAACGGATTGCGTCAAAGCGAACTATAGAGTAGTCAGTTGGACATATGGATCATGGTTTGATGAGGTTACAGCAGTTATGATAATTCCCGCAGCTTTTGAACGCGAAAAAATATAGATTCGAAAGGCGAAGCTCATTTGAACTATGCCACTCGCTGCCTTTACGTTAGATTGCGTACTTGGCGGGGTATGGCAGGACGAACCTATTCCCGTCATTATCGGTATGCTCAGCCAGGTAAGGTGTAAGTCAAAAAGTTCCCCCATGTTTCCGTAGCCAGTTGCAAAGACCTCAAACATATCATGAGTGAGGAGGATTGATTGTATAGTTTCGAGTATGAATAAACCGAAGACCAAGCTTTTGAACACAGCACGGTCTCTTGGAAAGGCGGTGTAATAGTAATCTTGAAGGAAAATCTTTTTTTAGATGATAACACACATTAATTGGTATATGATATACGCACACACTTGTATACAGAGCGCCCCGTAAAGGCCACAGTTTAACATAAAACCCAATAACTGATCGAGAACTGATAAGTGACGCAGGTGGGACTGACTTCTAAGCGCTCACCAAAGGGCCGGTCCTGAAAGTTTCAAAAAAGTGAGGATGGTTCCTTGTGCAGTTGGAGAGGACTTTACCTTTGAGAGATACTTTCGGGAATTGGACTGTTTTCCCTAGCCATTCTAGGCGTAGTTGGTGTGGAGAATAATCTTGGGGGATTGAAAGAGGCCACCGCCAGAGTCCTTTGATTACGCTGCATTGATCATCAACTGTCACGAGAGAGAGCCAAATAAAGACGTTAACCGGGCCTCGATCATAATGAAGAAGCATCCCTGTGAAAAACAGAAGAATTCTTCCAGTGACTCTGTCGGGGGTTTTATAGGATAATTTCAGCGCAGCCGTAAAACATCACACTGCTTCAGTCCGGACCGATTCTCACTGCGTTCAGAACCTAAGTTTAGTATAACTTCTCTCCGCACGAGTACCTCGCATGCTTGGAGAGATCCGCGCAGTGAGTGTAAGTGGCAGTGGCCCCTAAGATGAGATCACAGGAGACGCTGTCGAATTGCGCGACCGATGATCAGGTATCCATAATACCTGTTCCATGTGAATAGGTCTGGCTTTCTGGAACGATTTCAGATTTGGATATCGTGGTTTCTGCACGGCTTCAAATTGTCTAAATCCTATCCGGGTTCCAGTAGACTTGAAATCATCATCAAGATCGTAATGGATTCTCTAGTGGTGTCAGAGTTTTCCTTCGTCGGGATGGGGACTCATCATCTAATCACTCGTCATCACTGTATCACTAGTTGGTCACTGAATCTAGGGTCTCTTCCCATCCATCATCTGTGGAACAATGGCTTGATTTATTGAATAATGAGAAGACCATATCTTAATCATTATGAGCCTCGTGTCATTTAACCGTCAGGTCTCTCTGATGGTGTCTTTTCATTTCTGGGATTCCAACGACCTGGAAGTGTGCATCAGTTCAGTGCAAGTCCGGGGTGACCATAGAACATATGCTCACAAGGCCCCAGCGGTAATCCAGACAGCTACACTTGAAACGTAGCTCAGGCAGGTGATCCACGCACGTCGGGACAACAGCGCGCAGCGTCCTGGAAATCCCTACACGGCCGAGCACCTCGTTGAATGGTGCCTTCCCAATACATTGTAGCCAGACGCGGCTGATGTATCATGAACAAGGCCCACCAGCAAACCTGCTGATACGCTCCCCTATCCATCCACCAATGTATATCCGCCCTAACCCGCTTACATCCAACATGCAGCCTTCCTCATATGTCCACCCGTCGCCTGGGTGGCAGTTTGTTTATATTGGGTCCGGGATTGAGTGCACACAAAGCACATCATACGAAAACCACGAGGTGGGGTTTGAGCGGAAGAACGATGTATGTTTCGAATTGATTGCCAAAGAGCCAGGAAAGAATGAAGCCGTCGAGCCAGAAAAGGCAGCAGTTACGTTCGAACCGGTAGGCCAGTTAATCCAAAAATCATAGTTCTGTAAGAACGGCTGTTGTTGAGTATGTGTGATAAAGCCTACACATGGAATGCTTTGGTTCTTGGGTAGGCGTTGTGTTGCCGTCATGTCATTTTGGCTGTGGTTGGGATTGGAAATATTGAAAATGAATGCCACAACATCAAGCCCGATACCCGATCACATCCCCCGCCGGCCATTTCACGTTCTAACGGGCGACATCCCATATATGTACTACTTCAAGGGACTCTGATAGTTTACCAGGGACATTCTCAGCGTTCAGCTATAAATGGGCAACTTTTAATGTGTGTATCTGCATGTTTCTCTTTAGGATGCAGCCAATACGCTCCCTGCCAGTGATCGCTCACGATTTCCAGCAATTCACTGGTACATGCAAATTGACATCTAGTGGGTCAACTACACCCATTCTCGTATCTATGCTTCCTCTCCGTATTACCAGACCACTCCATACTCTGCACATACGGTATTCGACCTCCAAAAACCTCTTCGTCACCGGAACTGTGGCTTGTCTGCAGGACCCGATATGCATAAACCCCTACATTCACTGAAGGGCAAAAAATGGGAGGCTATAGAGTGAAAGCGCACGGTCGGCCAGGGGAAGCATGTGCGTCTTCAACCCGTCTCTCCTCACCCCTCATTGACACTTCCTCATAGGTCCGCTTCTGTAATCCAGAATTAGGGAAACTAATTCGAAGGCTACTCAAAATGGACCATCTCGCCTTCATGTGGACCAATCCATATGCCAATGACTCCGTTCAATATGGGAACCCCGTTAACATGGACTCGCAGTTGCATCTTGTCGCATCATCCTTGAATGACAGAACCGTACACGTATGGCTCACGCACACTCAACGGACGGAATGTACCCTTGACAGTCACATCACCAGTATTGCAAAATGGCAAGAGGAAGGCGAGCCGATAGGTGGATTGTATACCATCAGCCGTGATCGCGCCATATGGACATGGGGTGTGGAAAGGTATGGAAGCGTTCTTCTTAATTTTATAACGAGTTGCTTATTTATGCTGCCGTGCCGACCGATGTAGACGCGAAACCCAACCACACTCGCACACGACGCGGGTTTTGTCCTCCATACAGACCCATTCAAAAACAACAGGGAGGCATCCATTTCAGGCAAACTGGGTATACTTTCTCAGCTCTTCCTACTGTTCTGTATCAAGCGCCTTCTTTTCACATTTTCCATAAGCACAAGGAGCCACGAAGGCAGGATATCACGCACCCTTTTGCACCACTTTGGACTCCTCATGTCCAGCTCGGACGACACGCAATCTTCCTCTAATCCCCTTTCGTTTCATCATTTTCTGGAAGGCCTACTGCGCATCTGACAACGGCAGCGGCATCCCACGTGAAACTCTGGTTTTCAGGTGGGCTGAAAATTCAATAATTAATATTTCGGACAAACCAAAGTTCATAAATTCACGGACTCACAAATTCTGAAATTATGAACTTTATGTAAAGTTTTCGGTGTAGTTGAAATTGTGAATGCACATACCAGAGTGAGTTGTGATGAACGATATGCCGGAAGGCATTAGCTCGTTCACAAGGTTTGATTGACCTCACCCTTTTTACAAATTACAACTATCTGGTCCAATTACACTTCATCAAAGCGCAAACCTGCAACAACATACCGAAGCTGTTCTGATCTGACACATGTTCTTCGCTATGGCATGCGAGTGCGTCTCGGCGATCTCGTTTTCTGCATCTTGCATTCCACGTTCACGACATCATAATTCTACCTTACCATGCCGAACCCCGGCAGTACGAAGAATCCCACCTCCAAAAGCGAGTTGGGCACAACACAATCCCGCCAGACACAGTTGACAGATGATTCATATTTCGGTCTAATGCTCACATCATCAGTAATCACATCAGTTACTGAGAGCTTTACCAGATCGGGCATCGTTGGCGACATGAGTTTCATGACATCAAAGTTCTGTCGTCGAATTAGCGGTATTGCCCGTTTTATGAAGCGGGGGCCCACTCGGCATGGATTATCTCACTTTTGTGCCGATTCACATGACAATGGTCGTGAATGTGATAAGGTAGAGCAAAAGATATACGATGTAGTCCTAGTACTGATTGTAGGGTATGTGGCACGAGACCAACGCGCACTTAAATTTCGTCGCATCACATTTCTCCAGAAAGTATCTGACACAGCAACAATCCTACACCATGGAATGTTGATTGAGTGCCGATACGCCAAAAAATCACCTATCACCAGAAATAACAACTTCACGCCAGGAGACACCTTTACAACACGAATCACAGGCCACCCTCTTGACATCTACGGGTGAGTCCACCACTGGCCCATCACCAGTCCATGGTTGATGTCACAAACGAAGGCTTATGGCTTACAGTCATAGTTCGCTGGTACCTTCCATGCTAGTTTTATCCCCAACTTATGCCCCGGCTTAATCAACCATTTTGTCTGGTTTCCCGCCATGCTTGTTGCCCCGTATCTATCGTCCGAGGATCCATATGTATCTCCATATACCCCCAAACTTTCCCAGTACTGCTTCTTCCAATGCCTCAGGCTGCCAGAGGCTCTGACGTTCGGCATCAAAACTGTTTTTTTCGATCAAATTGTGAGGATATTATGCTTCCCTCCCTCGATCGTACTTTAGGCTATACATTATCCCCCGAGGCTGCTGATATCCAGGCACTCGCGGCGTCTTCGGCGCACTTGATGAACTCTCTACCCAGCCGACTCCGTCATCATCCTTAACATTTATGCAGGTGACAAGTGAAGTATACAAACAGTGGTTTAACTTCTCAAATGATGGTGCATTCTCCCATATTCCAATGAGCGCTTGACCGAGCCGTACAGGAACAATGTGATATCTCTGCACGTTGATCATCAGTCGTAACTGTCATGGACTTTGAGGAATAGTGAGCACTTACGGTTTTTGTAGTTGACACAGAACAATGCGCTCAACGAAGACATCCGACAATCAGATTTTCATACGGTTTGATTTGTACTGTCCCTTTCGCTGACATTTGATAACAAAATTTGTACCTTTTCTGTCCGATCTGATGGATTATTCTTCGCTATGGTGTAAGTACATCTCTACTTCTTGCATTTTACGTTGTCATTATCACATCTGCCATGACAGGCCTCGGCAATGCGAATAACCTGGCTTTAGAGATAGATTACTCTGAAATCGAATCCGGGCTGACTTCGGAATCAGAGCCGCTTGCACATGTGTAATATATATCAATCTGAAACCCAAGGAGGCAGAAGAACTGCAAGAAGGCCAGAAACAACACAAGAATGTGCAGGACTCTCAGCATGGTTTCTCTGCGAAGTTTTGAATCGGGAAATTCCATCAGTACCTTCCAGCAATCGAGAATGGTAACAAAATGTGTCATCTTGGCGAAGAATCTCACAATGTACCTTGTGTCAGTGATGTTCCAGTTCCTGCCTGGGCGCAGGAGCTATTTCAAGCTCATCGTTTACACGTTTTGAAACAAACATCCAAGATCTACATAATGTCATTCTACTCACCCTCGATTAACTCCGTACAGAGCTCCCTGATATTCATCAAAGTTGCTAGATATACGTTCTAATAGTAATTCTAGTATTGTCGGTAGAAGTGTTAGCGCTGAAGCATGTGTCACGTCGGAAGAGGCAGTGTGACCTTGGCGAGATGGATACGAATTAAGACGGGGACATCCTAAGTTTGGTTCTTGCGGTATGAAAAATCATCCGACATACAAGGTTTTAGCTAAAGGTTGGAATGGCCATTGTTGGGAAACCTTGTAATGAATCAGTGGGCATTTGTCACCGATTAGATCAGGCAGACTCTTCCATGGATCTGACATATGTCTAGCACACTCCTGGCTCTGCATAAATATGGTAGGTAGGCTTGTTGTGAATAGAATAGTGGAGAGGGAACTACATCTAAGCGATCCATTGGGACGTCGTTCACCAAAATTTCCCTTTCGATATTGACGTCGTGTCGTCCTTAGAGCGCGAACTGACTCCTGGTACCCACACATGTTGTATGTTGTTGGCAGATATTTACCCGCTTTCCAGGCGGTGTGGGTGTGTGTCGTGGGGGGTTTCGTTGCGGCCGTTTACGTAGCCTACCTGCTATTAGCAATTGTGTTTGGGTACAGTTTACCGATTGTCGGGGCAGGCACGATGTGGTGGCTGTTCTCCGCGGCGGGGAAAAAAGTTATATTGGCAATTGCAATGGTTGCCGTTACATGTCCTTGATTGCTTGTGTAACCTTAGAGCCCAAAGCTCGCCTCGGAAGCTGGAAAGTAGATAAGCTAACATGCCGCCCGGCACTTGCTGTACACTCACAAAATAGACCATAAATATCGGGATAATAGTATCGCAAACTACGCTTTCAACGAACCACATCTGCATCGAGTATAAGCCCTAGCATTCCCTACAAAGTTTTGTGGTTGACTTACATTTATGCTTGGCATCCGTGAACTTGAAAGGTCCTAGATCGTTCGAAACGTCAGTTTAGCGTTGCCTAAGCTCTTAGCTGGTGGGAAGGCGTACTATTGAAGGTCCCGGATTCCAACATTTATCTGCTTAATTGGGCAAGTGCTGGTATTGTTTACCATAGATAACACGCAGCCTGTATACGTGGTTCTTCAGTTCTTAAGATGTTGGGCATACCGATTAAGTGGTATTTCTGTCCTGCGTCGTTGTACCATTTAAACCGGGGATGATCGTCTGTTTGTGACGCTCATTTGAAGAGTTACTTTGGTCCGAGTCTGGTTGCATCTCTTTCCACTGCAACATTGAACAATAGTTATTTCACACACCCAGCTACGGCAACGTCAGACCATATCTGCTTGAGCCTAGAATAAACTTCCCGCTACAAAATGAGGGACACCTTATTCGAGTCGTTGTAGTTTGGTCGCGGTCACTATTCAAGAATCGGCTAAACAGCCCATGGGCTCTCCCCGCTACGTTCCTCGGTAGTCCCGAATCATTTTGATGCAACCCGATTGACCGTAGGACCTCGCGGTTGCCGTCGCCTTGCGTGGTCTCATCGGAGGGGTATTGGGCGCCTATGTTATTGCATAGCAGATTATATATGAACAGGGGGTGGAGAGTGTCTGGATAAGCATGGTCATTTGAATCCTTGACGCAATCTCAACAGCCTTTCGTATACGAGTGGTGGTAGTAAAACTTGATGCAAGTGTCGTTTTGTTAGACTTGGGGATAAGCGAGAAATATGGAGGACAGACCCGATATTCATATCCCTTCTATGGGACATCCCACGCCCCTAATATCCAAGAGGGAGGTGTCCAAGTAGGGTGGATAGAGGAGTGCTTCACATGCAACCAGCCAGCTCGACAGCATGAGTTTATCCACACCCGTGGCGTTCCCTGGTTCACTTCCACTGTCTTCTCAGAGTGAAATTTCCTCCGCCATCCTAGCCAGTTTATATCGGCGTACCGCATCTCTCAGACATGACTGGCCTATAATCAATCGAATATTCAAAAACGAATTCACGGGTACGCTCCTTTACCCCACTACCTAGCTTATGACCGTTCCTACTTGCATATACCCAACATTCCCCGCGCGTTCGTTGTTGTCCGTCAAGGATTTGGTCACACTCGGTGCGCACATGGCCCATTAGTGGGCAAAAAAGCCTTGGCTTTGGAATTAACTGGTAAGCCGGCGCGTCATTCGGGCAGGTCGTCAAAAGAGCCAGTGCAACGGCTGCCAAAGGGTGGTTATGTACTTTGAGCGCGTACGGGGTGTGACCTAGACATAGGACTCTTTACTTAGGATTTATTGAATAGAGAGATTGAGGTTTTTGTGTCTTTTTGAATTTGTCGGTTTGTGCAAGGTCCTCCAGGCTCCTGGATGGAGTTCGGGAACAGTCATGCGGCCTGTACCAAATTATCGGGCCGATCCCGATGCTTCCGAGTCTGCTTCAACCAGCCACCTCATATCGTATCTCAGGTTCTCATAGATCCACGAGTACCTCGTATATGCGCCCCTTTGAGGAAACACGTCAAATATTCCAATAAACAAACGCTAGCAGTCCTCCAAGGCCCTTTCTCCAGTTTCACAAATCATAACCGGGCGACTTGTCGTGTGGCAGGTAATTGGTGTACAGTACGTGTTTCTTCCCTAGGGTCCAGCCAATGAGCTTACCGATCACCCATAACTTCCAGTAGCTGTAATTTACGCGCATTTTATCGTCAAACTGGGGGTAATCAACGTGAATGGCCATCTGGAAATCGCTGTAGCCCCTGCATCGTTTTCAACCACCAGGAATGTCCTTGCTACAGGATCCGACGACACTAGGTCCTGTCTTTGGGACGTAAGCACAGGAACACCCACGTACGCTGGCATTTCAGGTCAGTTGTATACTGTGGACGAATGGGAGGTTGTCGACGAGAGCTCGTCATGGTTGGCCAGGGCGTAGTGTCATCAATTTTCCACACAAAGACACGAGTTAATAGTCTGGCTCCAGGAGACTAGCCAAGGGGGGCATGTGCGTTATCAACCCATCACGTCATAACTTCATTGATATTTTCCTTACAAGCTCGCTTTTGGGTCCCAGAAATAGGGATACCAATAGGCAACACATTGGGGGCTGCTCGGAATGTTCAATCCACTTTCAGGGGAGCTAATCCTCATGTCAACAACCTCTACTCGCCATGAGCACCCACGAATGACTTGGACTCGGAAGCCCTACGTCGCCTTATGTTGCGTCAATGATAAACTCCATGGTCGCATAACAAGCAACAGCGTGAAATGGCGTGGGGCAACCACGCCATGCGGATATGAGACGTGGAGACTGTTAGGGAGCTTCGGTCCAATGTTGATAATATTCGCTTATTGACGACTGGAGCTGACCGATCGTGCGTTGGGTGACGATTCCTCTCGACACAGACTTCAACCCTCGCACAGGCCCGTTCGACAACAATGGGAGTGACCCGCTTCCGACGAACTAGGTATAATCCTTCAGTCCCTTCTGGGTTTCATGCCAACTAACATGCTTTTCGCTCCCCGTAAGCCCAGGCCCAAGGAAGTGCGAAGGCACGATATGACGTGCTCCTTCGCACCGCCTTCAAAATTCTCATCCCCGGCTTGAAAGGCCACACTTCTGGTCCTTCGTATTGTCCTTATCCGAAAGGTTCCGCTACACGTCTGACGGTAGCTGCAGGTGTCATGTAGCATGTGGATTGTTTTTCTGACAGAGAAACGTCAAAAGGTATCTGTCGTCAGTTGTACCTAGTAGTTTGACTCGCACCAACAGCAACTCTCTGAAATATCATCAGGAGTATATGGGATGGGACCACCACCAGCGCATCACCGTTTCGTGACCTCTGGCCGTGGTTCGTCACTTTTTTTTCTGTTTTATTTTATTTTATCTTGATTCGTGCTTCACCAGGAGGACAAACCACTTTTTTTTGCTACCCTCCCATGTTTGTTATTAATCCCCAACGTGTAAGAGTGAATTATTTACCTAGTTGGCCCTGTCATCGTTCCTTGACACCTATTCAGGCTGTAGGATTACTGCCATCTCAAATTTTCCCGCGTCCGCTTGTCTTCTGATGGAGTGCTCGCGTGTGAGGTAGAGGCATCAGCTATTATTAAAGCCCAAGCCCCCGAAGTTTAACCTCAAGCATACTCTTCGCACTATACATCCAACGATGATCTGTTGTGTTTTGGGCAGTTTAGGCGCTTTCGGAGGTTTCCCCATGGGTTCAGCACATGTACAAGAAGTTCAACTTATATGACGGACATTTCGCATGTTGGACATCAACTGTGACTACTGTAACGACACAGGTACCAGAATCAAGAGCGACCCAGACCATAGACTTGCACAAATCAACACCCTTGGCGCAGTGAGTGAAGTTAGTCAGTTTTACCATCACCAACGCCAGTCTGAGACACCAAAGCCACCTTCGTTCGGCATTAACATATAACCCGTGTTTTCTATAGTTAGCGCGAAACGATCTTTCAGTTGATGAATATCTAAACAATCGATAATCTATCCACAATACTTGAGTTTCCCCACCCTGCGGCGACATTCGGAGCCGCCGATTGATACGTGTCCTCCACTGGTATACCGATATGTCTCCACATCTCTCGATTCTCTGTATGTTGCGTTCCGCGTTCACAGCATCATAGTTCTTACCATGCCGAGCCCCGGCTATGCGAAGAAGCTCACCTCCCAGGACAAGTCAAACAACATTACCGCCGGCCATACAAAACACAGCTGACATATGACCTCAGATGTATCGGTGGTGGTGGCATTTACGAAAAACGTTATTCCATTGGACCAGATTTATTAACGCTGATCCGTCCTTACTGGCTTGTGGAGCATGGATAAGGCATTGGAAAGCAAGAGGAAGTTGAACAATTGAACAGAGCGTATTTATCTGCTACAAGCACCATATACAAAAGCATTCAGATCAACTATGTTTCCTCCCACGTCATGGATGTTTGACCCCCAGCCGACGTTTGCGCTTCGGACGACTTCCCACCAACGTCTAAGATTTACTTGAAACTAACACATGCCAGCGGACCCTTTCACCAAGTCGCATTCACCCCATAAAGAAACCAGCTTCCGCCCCACTCAGTGCGTTTGTGGGTGATATTACCACGCACATGGATAGAGACATTCCTACGACGTCGCCTGCAACCCATACATGAAGATCGCCGGAATAATGTTTTAGAAGCTGAAGTAGATATCTGATCACGCCACGATTGTTGGTCGCACGAAATCACCGATCAATCAGGCTGCAAATGTGGTCCCACTTCCTATTTACGAGACCGTAGTTGCTAATAGTACGCCTCCCTACGATCTCTCTCAGCGCTGTATTCACTGTATCAAGCCTCACTATTTTAGCCTGCAGCAACGTGTATGACGACATCAAAGTTCCGGGTCTACAACATCAATGTGAGTGTTACAGGAACCTGAACCAGGCAAATGCCCCATAATCTCCACTCACATCTTCGACAACCCATCATGTGCCTGTCGGGTATCACCCACACGCCTGGAAACCTAATCATTGTTATTTCCGAAGTTCGATTAGGATCCGGCCCTGCGTCCTTTCGAGTTAGCTTGTGCATTGAAAGCACTAGGTTGGGTTTAGTGGGGAGAACACAATTGTTTTCCTCCTTGAGTAGTAGCAGCACGCTCGCCGCTCAGATGATTACTCACTAGTGCTCCACCATTCATTCCCGTGCTCCAGCGCGTCCTCTGTCGCGGACAAATTTATCTTGATACCAAATTTTCATCAATGATCAAAGACCATAGTGACAAACATTATCCAAGTGTCATAACGCAGTCAATGGGTCCGAGTGATTCACAAGCAGAAATAACCATTGATTCCCGTTTGACTTTGACTTCACTCTATATATCCGATGTAACATGTCACATCATGAAATTTTCAGGTTCTTAACTAGCTACAAGGCTTAAACTGTAAGACTGAAAGATGCATAGACGTGTCCTGAATGGATCCGAAGACCAAGGAGTCGAAAGAATTGCTAGAAGACCAGAAAAGCCACCAAAAGGTGAGGCTCCCTAGAAGTTTGTTCTACCCGGTGTAAGGTTTGAATCGGGAAATACTCTCCACCAGTTGATGGTTCGGACCCTTACATTGATACCAGAGTTATTCTAGAGGTCAACCATGCGCCTGAACCAAACACTCAAGTTGAGGCACGATCTGTCAGTGACATACCATAAGATCATTTCGCACCGTTCAATCAATGAAAATCCACAGAGCCCATGTGGTGGTGTTCACATTAAAACGCTATATAGGCGTTCCGATTTTAATATTGCCCGTAAAAGCCATAGTACTGGGGTATCTGCGTATCACAGCGCAAGACCTTGTTGAGATGGATACGAATCGAGGCGGGGACGGCGGGTTTTGCTGTCACCAGCCGTGTGGTATATAAAGGAACCTATGTTTGAGGCATTAGCTAGAGATTTTATTCATGAAAAACAGATGAACATTCACCATCAAACGGATCAGACCAACCCATTCATGACTCTGACTTTACTCCTGGTACTCTCCTGGCCCTGTATGAAATTTCGTAATTATTTTTGTTGTAACCGGAAGCAATAGAGACTTACATCCAAGTGGTCCATTGGGATGTCGTTGGTCCAGATTTCTCTTTCGATATTGACAGTGACAGCCCCGTCGTCTTTCCTCTGGTGCACGCCAACGCCTGGGACCCGTATTCGCTGGACGTTGTTGACAGAGGCTTGTCCCGAGCTATCCATGCGATATGAGTATATGTTATCAGTAGGATCGTTGCGGCCATTTATGATGGCCAATCTGCTATTGAGGGTGGTGACGAGTGAATTCGAGTACAGTTTCCCGAGTATCAGAGCCGGCGCAACATGAAAACTGCGTTCTGGGAAGGCAAGGAACAGGGCTACATCGAGGATCGCAATTATCGCTATAGTATGACCGTAAGCACGTCGACCCCGAGTTGTATGATAATAAATATAGCCAAGCATACCTGTCAATGAGCCAGTCTCAATCGTTAAGCGCATGACTTTCGTGATCAGTGCTTGTGTAGCTTTAAAACTCGAAGTTCGTTTCGAGAGCTGGAAAAGAAGATAAGCTTACAAGCGGAATAATGTATATATATACTCACGAAATAGACCATGAAGACTGCGATGATAATGTCACACACAGCACTTCCAACGAGCCATATCTGCATCGAATATAGGTCTAGCATTCCCTACGTGGTTCTGTGGTTGACTTACCGTTATGCTTGCATGTGCTCGGGATTGAAGCACTGTTAAATCATCTAACTGCAGGGCCCGAACACCGCTTACGATAGCAGAGATACTCTGCAGTAAAGCCAGCTAAAAGGCGTTCAATGAAGTGCTATTTTAGTCATCGCTCGGAGTACTCACCAGTACTATGATAATTCCGGCTATTCTTGAGCCCGAAATTGCATGGATTCGGCGAGCAAAGTATATCTGAACTGTACAACTGACTTGTCACAGGGTCAACTTATAGTGACTGAGGAATTTGCGAAGGTGGCATACCTATTGCTGTCATTATAGGGCCATCGAGCCAGGTAAGCTGTGGATCACGAACAGCTCCAAGGTTCCCGAATCCGTCGGCAAAGATCTTGAATATGTCATGGGCAATGAGAATTGACTGAGCGGTTTCGATCAGCAATAATCCGTAGACCAAGGTTTTCATCAACGGGCGATCTTTTGGGAACGCAATGTAATAGTAATCTTGAACAGTAGTCATATTTAGATGGCGGCCCAGCATTGTAAACGGATTGTGCACATACAGCTTTGTACACACAGACCCCCATAGAGGCCCCAGTTCAGAATACAGCCGAAAAGCTGACCAAAGTTATTAGGATTCGTGTTATATACGAACGTCTGATACTCACCAGAGGTGCCGTGCTATTGGTCGGAATTCATGAGATCATAGCCCTCAAGAGAAAGTGTAATTTACTTCTTGTCAATGTCCGTAGGAATAGGGATCGCTGAGCTGGCCATGTCATACGGGATGCGGAGTGCTTTGGATGGCGGAAAAACGGGTCGGCACTCTTTATAAAGAACCGGGGATGGCAATCACCTTTCTATAGTATGTTAAAGTTAGTAATGTTCCCGAGTGATAAGTCTGGTGAAGATCAAAATGGTGAAGATACAGATCGTGCCATCGCTCCGCCCTGGCGATGCCGATCTTGCTCCTCAGATTGACGGAGAAGTAAAACACGTACATCAAACAACCCGACTGGCTATTTCTTGAAGAACACGAGAAATAGTCTCTGCCGTGTTTTTATAAGATGATCAGCACTCTTTAGGTGGCGAGGATGCCCAGTGAGAAAGGGAAGTTGATGTCGCGCCAGCCACTCTCCTCGTTCATTTTAGTGAAGTTGATGCCGTCTATATATATGACTTACATGACTGAGCAAGGCAACCATTTGATCATACCAGTCCCACCACGCAATTTCCGAAGCTACGTGACTAGGTGGATTATGCTCGCCGGCCCCAGGGAAACCGCGGCATTGCTCCTTTTGTGCACTCGCCACCCATGATCAGACGTGACTATTTCGACGTGAACGATTCTCACAGATGCTTGATTGTTCGCGTTATCTTATCCCCGTTTGACCTCTTCTCCGTGAAACCTTTGCCTAGCCCATGTCATCTTAACCCTACCGGCTCTCACGTCCTTTGGGGGTAGTATCCAATGTTTCTTTGCCATAGCACCCCCTTCTGTGATGTACCCTTGGGTCCGAAACGGAACCTCGAAGCTGCATTGTGGTGTACTGTCAAGGATGGGCATGGACGTGCTCTTCGTTAACTACCTTATGGGGTAGACCATATAGGTGGAAAACTTCGGTCGCACCCAGCGTAGCATCTTGTGGCGGGGAAGTAGAATGTCGATTTTCTGGGGAGAACTTCGGCCTTGTAGCATAGTTCATTTCCTCCTCACAACTATCATTCTCATCTCATCCAACGGGCTCAAGACCTCTTCATTTGCCTCTTCCTCCTACCAACCGATGCTCACAACAACGTACCGCAATCTTCTGTCCACATAGTTTCCCTCCTTGCCTCTCGCGTGCTTGTCGCTTTGGGGGGTTTAAAAAATGTAAATTTGCAGTTATTCTCTCGTTCATCCGTCTTTCACTGAAGTATCGAGTGAATTCCGGGATGATATTGAGTCTTCGGAAGCCACTCGATGTCTAGCCCACGTCAACATCCACCGATTACACTGTCAATATTCGCTCCAGTTGGCGTTCAATCGGCCCGCACCACCGTTTATGTCTTCGACCGTCAACAAGGCTTGGTAACCTTTGGATTCTCTGTAAAATTCACCTATCTTTAAAGGACCCAACTTCCTCTTCGTTCCAAGTTCAACAATCCACACTTTCAAAAGGTTCGATGATTGTAAGGCATTCATGAGCATCATAAGAGCGTTCGAGCAAAGGAGTATCATACACGATGTCATTGAAGCAGGGCTGGGGTTTCACTTTCGATGAGCTGGTGAGATACAGCCAAGACGTTCGGCTCACCTAAACTGCGCCCACCAAGCCCACTACTGCTCCTGAACTCAACGTATGGTGTTTATTTTCACTGTCCAAAACCTCTTCTAGTGCGTTCTCAAAAATGCAAAATCACAATATCCTGAACGTCATCATTGTACTGAATATCGAATGATTCTCTTCATTGGCAGAAGACGTGTATGCTGCATGTACAGGGTGATCTGACTTTGGATTCCATATTCAAGGGGAGTTATTTGAGTCTGAGGCTCATCTCGGAGACCGGGGACCACTGTGGAGGGCAATACGAATATTGAGAGGGACCCCAAAAGACTCGGACATGTAGATCGATTTAAACGTTAGGCACGCTATTACACTGCGGCAGTGGCATCGCTTTCCCCTCGAAGATAACGTGGTAAAAATGAGGCAGAAAAGGGTAGTTGCTATGACAGTTCACCTTGAGTCTATTTCCTTAGCCTTTTGACTGCAAAAAAAAGCTGGCACCGTCGCAGTTTTGGAGGAAGGAATTTTGGAGAAATCTAAAAAGTACTCCAGTAAAAATTTGAGGGGTGGACTATGTAATTAAATATTTATTTATCTTATGCAACAATAATCAAGAGAAGAACTAAGTAGTATCGCATGACTGTCCATTCTAAATCTCGCGCACCTAATTGCACCTAGTCATAATGAACGGAATCTACCGGGCCAATCTCTAGTCTACGAAGGATATCCTTACACAACGTATGGGGAGGCTATGACTCATCTATTCACTGAAGCTGTGCAACGGCGGCTCTGTGTGGAGGAAAGACTAATCACATATGTAAGTAACAGCATTCACTCCGCACCGATTCACAACCATCAGCAAGATGCTGGCCAGACCCGATAACCTAATATGTGGATGATCGATTGCTGGATCCTGTAGCCCACACAATTACCATTACCAATGTCTTGACGGCAAGCCTTACCTTAGAGCAAAGTAAGTCTCATTGTAATGTTTTTTAAATACTTAGTTCTAATTTTGTGTCTCCGGGATCGATTTCGGGATCGATGATCTTGCTCTAGGTATTCTTCCAGAGAAGAATATTTAACCCCGGCGGCATCAACGCAGATTATCATCTTAATTTATATTGGATTTATATATAAAGATTCTCCATATATACTTACTGTTTTCAGATGGGTGAAATACATCGAATAAGAAGCTACGGAGCCGCAGGTCACCATGACAGACGTAGGCGACCTCCAACCCATATATGCTCATCCTCTGTTGATAATCTCACAGGTCCAGCATGCAATAAAAACGGAAAGCAATGGGCGACGCACTGAAACCTCACTCGGTTCACCACTTCTGTGTCAATCCACATGACAGCCGCCGTGAATGAAGTAGGGAAGGCGGACCAACAGGCGCATGGAATGGCACGTGTGACGGCAACATATGCGTATGTGATCCGGGGATGCTATACCAGCTTTCTTAGGACTGACTGATGCACACCGTAAATCAACGCGCATTATGTGACGACATTCGTACTCGACATAGACTTTGTCCTTCATACACTCCCGTTCGGCAATGGAGGGAAGGAGGGAAGAACTTTCCCTCAGACAAACTGAGTACAACCCTTCAGTCATTCCTGTTTCTACGCAACTAGTCTTTGTTTCGCGTTTCCTTAATCCCAAGAAATTTTGAAGGTACGAGATGACGTGCTCCGCACCACCTCCGAACTGCTCATCTCTGAATCAGACAACCAGACGACCACACTCCTCATCTGAATCTTCTTAATGAAAGTTTTTTTTAAGAAAACATCTGATAGGTCACCAGCGACAAGCGTCACACGTTAAACGTTAATTATGGCTAATACATTAAAAATTATCCGTCTTCAGTTATGATTTATAACTCCCACCAAGGGCTGCGTTGCCGACACGGATCTCATGATGGGAGATCCGTCGCTGTCTGCCGTCGAAGTTTATGGCCTCTGAGATCTGATTCGTCACCTTTCTTTTGTCAACTAACGCTCAGTTAGGTAAGCCAACCATTTTCTCAATTATCCCTCCACACCTTGTCATAAATTCGCAATGTGCAGACATTTATATACATTTCGGTATACTCTCAAACGCCCCTAACAGTGCTCTGTTCTGTGCCCTGAGACGATCGACTTTATTTCCGTTCCTTCGATCAAACGATAAGGTTTTGGTCACTTCTCTCACTCGGTTGCAATTTTTGGCAATATATTCAAGCCGTGACATCTAACATTTAGGCACCTGTGCTGCCTTCGGCGCACTTGAGGACTCTCCGCCTAGTCGGTTCCGTCACCATTCTGTGGCATCTATGCAGAGCACAGGATTAGTGCGACGACTTAACTTTTCAAAATTCTTTGTGTCGTCTTGTCTCTGATGAAGGCTTGACTGAAAAATACAGGAGGGGTCGTGTTATTTTTGGAATCTCGGCTCCAAACTTCTACCCGGTCATACTCTTCGCACTACATTTCCAGTAACGCACGAACTGTGTCTTGGACAACTTGGCGCTTCTGGGACCCACGGTAGTTCCACCTGTCTGATGCACGTACCGCCACATTGATTGTCAACTGTGACTGCTGTGACGGCGGAGCTACTAGTTTGGAGACCTATACTATAGCCTAGTGAGTGAAGATCGACGAAAGTAGCTTTCGCACAAAGCTCCGATTGTTATGACATTCCAAAGGGATCACCTCACTCAACATGACTTCCAGCCCAAGGCACAAACCCCACCTTTCCCCGACATGAGCATACCCACGCTTCTCGTAGTTCGCACAAACAAACTGCTCAGTTGATACATCTGACAACCTTCAGCATACTCGCACCTTTTTCTCTGTATCATCATTTTTGCTACCAATTGGATTGATACCGACATTCGAACCAGTCTTGACTTGATGCATATTTCTTATTTATGGTATGTGGGTGTGTCCCCACGTCCTGCGTTCTGTGTCCACGATATCACACGTCTGTTATTTTCCATGCCGAGCGCCGGCAATGCAACACGAAACCTTTAGATCGTCGTGGGACACGCCAGCACTACATTCCCCAAGTACACCAATCATCTGCGACCACTCTACATTTATTATCCCGTCCATGCTGAAAACAGATTCAATATCTACACTCTAGAAAAAAAAATGGGCATGGGGACTCGGAATTCAAATAAATCATTGGTTCTAACTACGTTATCTCCGATAATCTAATCATGAGACTAACAAGGCGCTAGGATCTAAAATATGACTAATTAGCCTAATTTTTGACCTGGTTTCGCTTATTCACATGTTCTATATATAAATTCGAAGACTAAGGAGTTGGGAGAACTGCTAGAAGACCAGGACCCCACCAAGAATGTGCAAATTGTTTTCTCTACAAAATAAAAATCTTTAAATTCTATCGGTACCTTCTAGTAATCAAATAAGCTGATCAAATGCACCTCGATCAACACTATACTCACCTTGTAATTTTATGCCTTTGACGAGGGAAATATGCTCTAACCTCAATATTACTGGTATAAATAATAGCAATGAAGCATCTCTCACGCAGTGCGGCGTTGTCGGACGGACACAAATCGTGGGGTGGATATGCTAAACTTTACTCACATGAGCCGTACGGTGTGAAATATCATTGTCGTATACTACACTAATTAAAATTCGAAAGAGCCATACTAAGAAACTCCACGAAAACTGGGAGGTGATGTGGAAGGTCGAATAGATTAGACCAACTCTTCCATAACACCAACTTTACCCCTCGTACTGTCCTGGCCCTGTATAAGAATCATAATTATGTTTGTTATGAGTAGTGACCTGGAGCAACAAAGAGAGACCCACATCCAAGCGATCCATGGGTATATCGTTCGTCCAAACTTCCCTATCGATATTGACAGTGACAGTCGTGTCGTCCCTCCTCGAGCGCGAGCTGAGACCTGGAACCCTCATTCGTTGAGTGGACTCGACATAGGTCGGTCCTGAGCTTTCGAGGCGATATGATTTTATGTCATCGGAAGTGTGGTTGCGGCTGTTCACGATGAGCAGCCTGCTATTGAGGGTGGTAAGGAGTGTGTTCGAGTACAATTTCCCGAGTATTAGGGCGGGTGCTACATGATAATTGTTCTCCGGAAAGGCAAGGAACAAGGCAACATCGACAATTGCTATGGTCGCTATTGTGTACAATGAGTGTGTCAAGGAATATGAATGTAGTCCAGGCATACCTGTCAGTGAACCAGTCTCAACCGTTAAGCGCATGAGTTTCGTGACCAATGCTTGTGTAGCCTTGAAACCCGTAGCTTTTCTCGAAAGCTGGAAAAGGAGATAAGTAATAACCTGAACAACATATATACACTCACAAAGTAGACCATGAATACCGCGATAATAATATCGCACACGGCGCTTCCAACGAGCCATATCTGCGTTGAAGATAGGCGTAGGATACTATATGAGGACCCGTGTTCGACTTACCGTTATACTTGTACGTGCTCGGTCTTGGAGTATTGTTAAGTCACCTAACTGCAGGGCCTGAACCCCGCTTATGATTGCGCTGATGCCTTGCAATAAAGCCAGCTTCAAGGCCTTCAATAGAGTGTCACTTTTGGCCATTGTTTGGAGTATTCACCAATATTATAGTAATTCGGACAGTATTTGAACCCGATATTGCATGGATTTGGCGAGCAAAGTATATTTGAACGGTACAGCTGACTAATCACAGAGTCAGATCCTAGATTGGCCGATAGCTTTCGTGAAGGTATGCGTACCTATGGCCGTCATCACAGGGCCGTCGAGCCAGGTAAAATGTGGGTCGGTGGCAGCCACAAGATCCCCGAACCCTGCAGCAAAGAATGAAAAAGCGTCGTGGGCAATAAAGATTGACTGCGCGGTTTCAAGAAGAAATAAGCCATAGACCAAGGCTTTCAGTACAAGGCGATCTCTTGGAAAGGCAACGTAATAGTAATCTTGAGCAATGGTAAACTTCAGGTGACAACTCAGAAGATTTGTACGTGGACTATGCACGTACAGCTTTGTACGCATAGACCTCCATAGAGGCTCCAGTTCAGAATGCTGCCTAAAAGCTGACCGACTGTTATCAAAACTGTGGGTCTGTACAGATGTCTGATACTCACCAGAGGTGCGGTACTATTGCCAACCAGAATTTAAGAGATTATAAACCTCGAGAGAAAGTGTACTTTACCTCTTGGCGAGGTCCGAAGGACTGGGGGGTGCTGGGCTGGCCATTTCGAGGCAAAATGGATGCTACACCAGTATCTTTCTTAACAAGATCTGGGAGTGATAATCAGTTCTCTCTAAGTGCGCATAAACTGGATGATTTTGAAAGGTGACAAGTCCAATGAGAAATATACCAGTGATATACATATATGCCATGTGGGGATGAATCTTGCGTGACGTGCCATGCTGTGCTATTAACGAACGATAGGCTTTGTTCATACGCCATGATGGGATCATAACAGGGAAAATCGACTTATACATAGACAGGGGTAGCAAAGAGGAGCTTGTAGTTATGAAAATTTAGCTACGAAAACTGCTCTGTGCTACCCATTCAGCTAACTTTATCCAGTGTGGACAAAAAGAACTTGCCGGACGAATTCTACGACACCTTCAATTGGGTGACACCGATGTCGACCAAAAATACCAGTTTTATATGATCGAGGAGGAAGACAATTGGATGATCGTTTCGCAGTCCCGCCAGACAGTTTTCGGTGTCACATAACTGGACGTATGTACATTTGCTCCAAGGGAATGGTTAAGTTGCAACTTTTGATGTGCTTGTCAATGGTCATGCGCCCATTAGAAGTAAGGCTCGATCTGTCGGGGATATGGTTAAGCCCACAGTATGCCGTTGTTTGAGGTTTCTAAGCGCCAGATTGATAGCGTCTGGGCATCTCCAAACGCGGGGGATCTATACAACTCGCACAGAAAATGATAGGCTTAATCAGAAGGGGGAGAATATTTGATGTCCAGGTCACGTTACGCAGCCGACCTGCCGAACAAAAATAGACTTCCAAATGGGGCATAAACTTCTCTAACGTCCGCCCCTTGCGCTCCTGTTGGCCGTGTCGTCTGGACTTGACCAAGACAGCCAGATGCTTCCTGCCGATTCCGTTTCCTAGGGGCTTCTCGGTCAGCATGCCATTCTGCACCTTCTTATGATGGTGATTGGAATATCAATCCGCGGTCTATTGGCATCTCAACCAAAAGAGAACGAGGGTGGGTCCGTCAAATCTTACCAGCTATTGGAAGGAAACCCTGGGGGGTTCGAACGGGATTGATTTTGATGTCGCCTGATCAGAAGGTGAGAGTGTGGGACCGGTCCTTCAATCCAACGTCAAGGTAGACTCAACCAAGAATGGGTAGAAATCATTTTGATATTCATATCAGCTCTCTCTCGTATAAAAAGACATCTTGGCTAACAATTCGGCCTCAACAACATGCCTATTGTTACTGCTACAGAATTCATTTCGTCCAAATTCGACTATCTCATCGTAGGAGGCGGCACCGCTGGGCTGACTCTTGCTGCCCGGTACGCGCCAAGGTTATGCTTTTAAACCTATTTCCTGACTGTGACACAGGCTCTCTGAAGACCCACACGTCACCGTGGGTGTTATTGAGGCTGGAGTAGATGTTTTCCATACCCCACAAATTGATATTCCAGGTGTGCCTTACCGTCGCGATTCTGAACGTGGGCTCACTTGTGCGCACCGACAGGGATGATGGGAAGTTTAATGGGAGATTCTACTTATGATTGGGGTTTCCCTTCGGTACCACAAAGCCACTCCCACAATAGGGTCGTATTACAACCTCGTGGAAAAGGCCTTGGAGGATCATCTTTGGTGAGATATGATATGCATGAGGATGCCTCGGGTGGTGATCTGATGTCGCCGCGTGTTTATAGATCAACTTAATGGCAATGCTCAGGCCCTGCAAAGACGAATTTGATGTCCTCGAGCGAATGGGCAACAAAGGGTGGAATTGGGAATCCCTTCTCGCATACATGAAGAAGGTTGTTTATCCCTTTTTGCTGGAAGATGCAAACTCATCTTATATTCCTTACAGAGCGAAACCGCTTTCCCCAGCAAACTTTCCCCAGAAGAGGCCAAAGAATTTGCAGTACCTTCAGACTTTGTTCCTCATGGCACTCAAGGTAATATATCATTGACTGCGGATCGCTTAGTATTAACTGTGTTTTTAACAGGCCCAATCAAGAAGTCATTTCCATTCAGGTGGTCGAAGCTTCAACGCCTCGTAGTAAACACAGCAGAAGCCCTTGGACTCGAGAAAACATTCAAGACTGTATGTTATTGACGTTGTGTTTCGTACCAAGTGCTCATGATTTGGTTCAGGGTAGCGGATCCACTATTGGTGTCTCGTCTTCCTTCAACAGTGTGGACCCTCGTACTGCAACGCGCTGCAGTTCGGCTTCAAGTTATTATGAACCTAACGCAGGACGCCCGAACCTCCTCGTACTCGCACATGCACACGTCACCAAAGTACGTGATCGATATCCAGTCTGCCTTGTGATTATTATTGAGTCAGGGTTTGTTCAGGTTATCTTGCAAGCTGAGAACGATGGATCTCAAAGAGCAATTGGTGTGGAATTTTTGAATAACGGTACCCGCTCGTCCGTTGTTGGCGTAAAGAAAGAAGTCATTCTCTCAGCTGGTCATACTCAATCCCCCGTTATCTTTGAAAAATTGCTCACATCTCATACAGGGTCCTTCCAAACGCCCCAGGTGCTTGAGCTATCAGGCATAGGAAATCCCGATATTTTGGCGAAACACGGTATCACCTCTGTCATCAACTTGGCCGGGGTGGGCGAGAACTTGCGTACGGCCTAATAATCACATATTTAGGAGTGTCACTGACTTTGAATACTAGAGGATCACGCCACAGTCCAGACCATTGCTGAGATTGATCCAAGCCACGAAACACTTGAGGTCCTCGCTGATCCGGAACAGCTCCAGCATCACCTTGGGCTTTAGTATGTTCTTATATTGATGATACAAATTTAACCTTTTGACGGTATGATAGCCAAACTCAGGAGGGACTGTTCACGACAAGCGCAGCCGTCGGATTTCTGTTCGCATCTGCAGAACATATAGGAACCAAGGAGGAGGTTGCACAATGGCAAGACCAAAGGGATGTTCACTCTGCGAAATTCATGGCGGCAATCAGTAACCCCGCGCTGAAGGACGGCCTGAAGAGACAATACGATATACAGAAGAGTTGGTTTTTAGACAGGGAACACCCCCAAGCCGAGTACTTCTCCTTCCATTTCGTACGTTGGCTGGGCTGTACTGATCATGTTCCTGTATCTTCAGAATAATTTTAGCAACAGGACATTGGCCTAATGCCGATTTGACCCCGGCTCCAGGGAAGCGATACGTCACCTTGTTCACTGCTCTGTTGCACCCACTGTCCCGTGGAAGCGTCCACATCAACTCTTCGGACCCGACCGCTCATCCAGCCATCGATCCCAACTATTTCGGACACGAGGCCGACCTTGATATTTTCGTCGACAGTCTGGAATTGACACTCAAGATTTACCGGACGCCGCCTTTTGCTGACAGTTTCAAAGACTTCGTAATCCCTAGCTCACAGGCCCTGGAAAGTTTAGGTCAGACCGAAAGAAGGAATTATCTCAAGAGTTACATCAAGGACAGATGTAGTCCTATCTGGCATCCCGTAGGAACGGCGGCGATGCTGCCTCGTGAACAAGGCGGTGTCGTCGATTCTAACTTGAAGGTATATGGGACGACCAATCTTCGAGTTGTGAGTAATCCATCCATCATCCATTAAGCGTGAAGATGCTCACATGTTCACGCCAGGTTGATGTTTCGGTTCTCCCATTGGTCTGTACAATCCACACCCTTTCTGTGCCCACAGCTCATTATATCTTCCAGGAATTATCAACTCATCTCCAAACAACGGCGTATGCCATTGGTGAAAAGGTACGTCGTATAATGAAAGCAAGCTATCGGTGGTCGCATTGCTGAGACGCCCTTCTTGTTCAGGCTGCTGACATATTCAAGGCTTTGGCTTGAGCGATGTAGAAGTGACGTACTTATAGATAGATCCCCCATTGGTCCTAGAATGTTGTGTTATTGCCTCGCCTGTACCCGCCGTCGATCATAAATAGTATGTTTCCACAAAACCAGTTTTCCAGTGGGTTTCGTGTATACGACCCCTCAACAGGCGGTGAACTTGATATGCTGCTTAGGTTCGACTCGATTTCGGTTTAGCCAGCCCGTATTACCCTGTCACACCAAACCGGCTTCTGTCTGACACCAGCATAGTCGTTTAGTCACAAGAACCGCAACCAGTCCTTTTCCCGTCCAGCACTACGGTCTCAAGGTGATCAGTAGTTCTGACCACGCTTAGTTCCCACCCCACAAGCCTGCAGCTGCTCCTGGTACCACTTCCGCAACTAGGTTTCCCGCTTTGAGTCGGCGATACCAAAACTTTGTATATCCCAGAGGAGGGCATTCCAACTTCGCAGGGCCTCCCTAGACAACCATCCGCGGGATACGGGGGCCATGACGAGGGAAGTGAGACCGAATTTCAAGGGCATTGAGGGGATTAGCTCAGCAGTAATAAGTGCCAGCGTCCTGGCTGTCATGGTGATACCTCTTTCCACCAGATTTGATCGTGACTGACATTTCGTCCAATCTTCCTGCTCCACACCTTCATAGTGCTCCAGCTAGAGAAACACGGAGGAACACAAAGTATGCATTCACTGGCCATCGGGATATCCAAATTTTCGAGACGAAATGAAGGAAGGGATTGCCGACACACGCTGTTTGAATTAGTGAGGTAAAGGGGGGTGGAACTGCGGGCCTGAGGGGTTGTGGGTGGGTGGTGCGGTGCGATGGATGGTGGGGAGATCCTACCAGGTCGAGAGCTAGCTCATGGACCCGGCAGCCCAATGGGCAGATAGAGCGAGTCCGTGCTGTGGCCTGAGAACAAAAGCCTATGGTCAGTATACGAACGTTCGAGGATCAGAGACGAACGGAATAGACGTTACCCCATAAGACAGCTTCTGTCCCCTTCAGTTGCTAGAGATGGCTTTGGAGGCCCCCGGACGCTCCCATCTACCTTCGGCCGAAATTTTGGGGATTTCAGACCCCAAATTGGCCAAAATCTTCGACCTAAGATAGGGGATTTGAGAGAAATTTTTTGAAATCTTCGGCCCATTATTGGGGATTTCAGAGCCTCGCAGCCAAAACTTTTTGGGTAATTGTTATGTAAATAAATGGTGAGGTTGACGTTTGCGATTCGTAACGTCTGCATCGAGAAGTTGGTTCGGATCACAAGTGGGAAGGAAGTTTGCAAAGAAGGTGAAAAAAAAAGGCTTTCTCTCAATCGCGTCGAGTCAGGATGGCACCCAGCACTAAAACAGCTGCCCGATTTTTTAACATCTATGTTTGTTTTCTATGTTTGTTTTCTATGTTTTCCGTATGTTTTATGTTTTAAACATAAACCCCAGCCTGGATAGGGGATTTGAGACCTAAAACATTGGGGATTTGAGACCGATTTTCGGGAAATTTCGGGCCGAAGGTATATGGGAGCGTCCGGGGGCCTGGCTTTGGCCCGAATTCAAAGAAAACAGAATATGGACGTTAGGCCCCAGTTTGAGGTCGAGGGTGCATGGGGTCTGTTAGATGATGTTGAAGTTGTACAGCAGGCGGCATCGCGATAAGTCGTTCGCGATCGACACATACACTTGTTGAAGGCGGGTATACGTCGCGGTTGTACCAGCGCATGTGGGGTGCTGGCTGCGCAATTTTCGCCGCCGAATCCGATCCTGGAAAGGCCACCGTCGACGGTGGGGGGCTGGACGCTGCCAGGGCGATTAGAATTGGAAGCATCACTTTTCTGGTGACTACACTTTCACCTGAAGACATATTCTGTGATTTGAAGGGGACCTCAAAGGCGATATAGTAGTGATCGCGCCTTGCAGGGCTCAGCGCGCCGGTCTTGGCTTGCTGAGGATTTGTGGTGAGAAGCTTTCTTCAGCTTAGGAATAGGGTCGTACAAAGTTGAACGCAGATTCGCAGACGCAGACGCTTTCCCGCATATGCACCGGATTATGTAAGAATTTTTCGAAGTCCGTTTTGTGACACAGTGTGACTTTTAGGATAGCGAGCCGCGAGCGCATCGAAAGTTTACCCAGCGACACCCCCCACCGCCGTCGCGGTTATTCCACACGGTTCTTACGTATACATTTAACTCTTTATACACAAAATTTGTTCCCAACTTGACTCTGGGACACGCCAATTAATACCCATCACCTTCGAATGGACGAGATTCTTCACCCCAGAATCTATTCAAAGGCTCCGAAGTTCAAATCCGCGCTGAATTTATTCCTACAAATCATAGTCATACTTGTTTACAATCTATAAAGTCTTTTTAGGTGCTCAGGTTCTCATAGAATGACGGAAAAATATTTCGTGTGATCATCATAGTAAGGTAGGCTCGGGTGATATCCTTGCAAGTAGAGATTGGAGGGATAATCATATTATACTGACTTGAATCCTGATTCCTGACTCTACAGCGTGACGGAGCGGAGTATAAACTTTCACCTTACATAACGGTGCATATGCGGGAAAGCGTCTGCGTCTGCGAATCTGCGTTCAACTTTGTACGACCCTAATTTCTCATGTGTGATTTGTTTGGCTGGGGCCTTTCACACAAATATCATGTGTGACGGAGGGGCTGACGTCAAGCGAATGTTGTTGGACGAGTTGCTCAACACCCTACATATGTCTAAAACACCCCGCCTACGGATCTCGGAAATGGATACCATAGGACTCGCGCCATACAAGTGTAGGACTACTCGAGGATAGTGCTAGAAAAGCCAACAGCATACCTACATTCGGGTGCAACGATGCAAAGTCAGCCGGCGACCTCTGTGTTTTTCACGAGGACGAAGATATAGAAGCAAAGCTAGGACGCTAACGCGAATGCTTTTTTGTCGAATACACCATTCTCAGTGACCGTCCCACTAGTCGGCCTTATCTGGAGAATCGGCCACGATTTCCTGTCCGTTTGTTCCCTTCAACCGTATCACATAACCAGGCTACGCACACCCCGTATTGTGCACCGTATGTATCCGTCGGAATATCCCTGCCACATGAGCCGTTATTGTCATGACCTCACTATGGGTCTCGATACGAGGACGCCAACGGACGATTTCGGATGGATGCTCTGTGTAAAATGGGAGGCCAAGGAGGGAAAACTTGCCACAGGCAGCCACGACGGACATATGTGCCTCCGTCCCATATCTACCCACCCTCCGTTAACGCCATTCTCCCGGGTCTACTTACACAATCGGGAATGGCAAAACCCAAAAGAAACTTTGATGACGTTGCGCGGAGGCACAGGGTGTTTATGTCCTTGCGGTTCGTGCATTCCACACGGAGGAGGATGGGATGATTTATTTCGAGCACGCTTCCAGTGGTAGCCGCTTGCTTGGCGAATAGTCTATACCTTTGGTGGCCATACTGTCGAAGTTAATGTCGTGGGGTGGGGTGGAGCCGACCGAGTACCAAACAGTGCATATTGCGTGATGACGCCCGCGCTCAACACGGATGTTGTCCTTTATATAAGACTGTTATGGAAGGAGGGTGGACAGGGCACTTTTATGGCGATGTTACGAGACCATCGAGGCTCCGTGTTTTGACTCGCGCGGAGATGGACGACTGTCAACCGGCGGGAGCAAGGACGCCGCGTTGGGAGCGGGGTGGCCCCTCGTTTTTGGGGCTGCACTTTCACCGATATAGTATGGATTACTGTGACCTAATTTCTATCACCCTCTTCTAAATCTGGGATCCGAAGACATTTAGGGCAAAAACTACCCTACCGGTTTTTTACGGACTGGGTTCGTTGCGTGGGCTTCGCCAATTCCATCAGTGATGGGAGCAACTCATGAAGCCGATGTGTGACGCTGTTAGTGGACGTCCTGCGTATAGCTGTTGAGGACAGTCTTATTCCACATGGTACAAGCTGCAACTACGCTTCATCGCTTAGTATCTGATTCATTGAGGTGGCATCAGTCGACCATTCAGCTGTCTATGGGTTTACATGATGATAAAATTCCTTGGCATCCTTTGGTACCTCGGAATTTGGGAAAATTACCATGATGTCATGCCGTCTCCTTTGTTTCCGGCTCCACCTTCTCCTGCACCACTCAATCAAAGGCGAATTTGGCACACCCATTCGCGGTTCTTTCTTCAAGATTCCAACACGAACCAATTCGAATTTCTCAGAAATGACTAGTGGAGAAGAGCACCTCGGCGATAGCACAATAATGACGTGGACTACCGAACGTATGCTCCATCGTCACATCCGCCAACAATAACTCTTGTCTTACAGTCAATTCAGACCTCTTGGGCATCGATGTACGAGCCACCATGTACACACATAATTTCATCAGCCTCGTCTCCGCTTTCTACGCTCTTCCGATGGCACAAGCCACCATAGACGAATTGGACACAATTCTAGTTCTGATTACTAATCACCCATAATCCCCATTACAGCCTTTGCATCCTAATCTTGCCAACCATCGAAGGTGCTATTGACGAACTTCCCAATCTTTTTATGCCGCCATTATCCTATTCGTTCACCTGCTTTTTGCTGAGTTCACCACACTGCCACTGATTCTGGCGAGGCAACATGGACATGGCAATTTTGGTGGAACGTGATGTGGGAGTTGGTTGGGCGGATCCGTGACGTGCCAAAGGATGTTGTGGGATAAGGAAACGAGAGTCAAAAGGGAGGAAATAGATGATCGGGATAGCTCAACGAACGATTCGCAATCCATCTCTCGCTTATGGCCATTGTTGGAGTATGGCTCTGGAGCAATTCCTTCACGTTCAATTCACCACTGTGACTCGAAATGGAAAGCAGACGCCCTGCATCGCCCCCCTTCGCCTCAGTATTCTTGGCCACACTGTCCCAATAACATCAATAGGCCTTTGAGGCTTTATCAACTCCTCCTTACGCCCATGCTCGTCATCTCCATTCCCATGGCCTTGGCAGGTCTCATTTACATCGAAGGCAACCGAAGGCACCAGAACTCTCCTCTGAGAAAATTTCTCCCCGCAAAGGTTGTCCCCTGCTGTCCTTCCGATCTCTCTTCATTACATACCTCCGATTTCTGAGCTAAGGTGGCTGCACGCGCCCATAGCTAACAAACACCCTTTTGTTTGACAAAGGAGACAGGGTGAACGAAAAACAAATAGGCTGGCCGCTGGAGTCGAAACTATTAGAGATAGTTGATGTTGGGTGTGTTGATGGAACTTACAGCTTACAGTGCACGCACCCTGGAAAGGTCAGGCTCTCCTTTCGTCCTTTGACATGAAATTTATATTTTAACCTAGATCGTCGCCTTATACCCACCTACACATATCAGGAGGTCAAATAACGCCTCTGTTCAGTAACGAGCATATAACACTGCTAATTTCGACCCTTTCTTCCTCTCGCCTGTCGCCCTTCTCTCTGAATCGCACAGACCCATCACCTGAACGTTCTCCCCCACTCATGCCCTCAAGCACTCACTCTTACATAGACCAATTTCTGCAGATAGGGCAACATAAAATCGGACGTAGACGAATCACGACCATGGTAGTTCGGATCCGGTGAAGAAATTGAATACAATCCTTTTATTTAGAACCGAAAGCACGCACCGACTGTCAGAAGCTCGCCATCCCGATCGCCTGCAATGAGACCTATTGCTGTTTCTGTCACTCCAGAACTATCGTCCCCAGCGGCGCTCCTTCTTAATCGTAGGGCAAAATATTACCCTATATCACCCCCCCAGCATCGACCACTCGCCTCCCCATGATCAAGCGAGAGAAATTGGCCCTCAGCATCAAGTCTCATCTCAGCCCGTAACTGTCTGGCCCTCTTCCTTCTGCCGTTGGGACCGTGTGTCTACATCTGGGCCGTTTTTAGAGACCATTGTCTGGTTGTCTTCGACTAGCGTCCTAACTAGCCTCTACACATACATCCCACGCGTGACACACCCAGGCAATTGGCTCCAAGGTTTTTCCCTGTAGCGCGAGTACTCCTGGGAGTGCTGTATTGTTGTGTTCTCACGTGGTAGAAAAAACATGGTGAAGCTGAACCGGTGGACAACGATGATTTTCTACGACACAACTATCAAATGCTCTAGGCAACAGATACAAGAGAAGTGTCAGCATGACGCCGCAGGTGGAGACTTCCCGTGAGCGCTGGTTCGACAGTTTGGGCGTCTAAAGTCCTGTGACCAGTGGTCCGTGCCATAAAATGCCAAACAATGACACAGCACCTCATAAAGCTCCTCGTCTGCTCCCAGCCAAAGTCCTGGTGGTCACAGTCTGTGATCTGAGACACTCCGTATCTATCAAGGCCTGATTTGACACGACAGCACTAGGCATGAACTCACAGGAATCATCAGAATACCTACCACTTCAAGCCTACCATGGAGATACTTCGTCCATACCAGCAGCCCAGGTCCCCTCCACTCGGCGTCCTGTACGCATACCATTCGGATTGCCGCCCCCCAGCGACGACCACGAGCTTGCATTCCTGCGAGTGGTCGGACGGAACAACGTGCCCATCGCGCCACTCGCCGACATTCAACTTGCCTCCGCTGACTGGCAGAGCGACGCACGGACGCGCAGTGGGCTGACGATGCAAGTTCACCAGGGAATTTGGGGTACGCAAAGTGTGGCTCTGAAGCGCATAAAGAAGCATGTGTTTGATGTGGGCGACGCGCATTCCAAGGCGAACGCCATGCGCGAATACCGCCAGGCGATGTTAGACCAGAGTTTCGAGCTGCAAATCATGTCTAAGGCTTCCCTGCGTGAGCACCGCAATATAGTCACGTTGCTCGCCGTCACATTCGACCCAGAGTGGACATCCGACGTCGACCCGACAGGAACGTTGGTGTTGCCTATTCTCGTTGTTGAGCACGCCGATAGCCGCTTCCCTGACCTTAGCTTTTTCCTTGACGCCCGACACAACCCAACTCTGCCTACGCGGCTGCCTTTCGAGACGGCCGCGAGCTTGATCGGTGACATTGCCGACGGCGTGACGGCGCTACATGCCCATGATCTCGTGCATGCAGATCTGAAACCAGCGAATATCCTTATCTTCCCGGATTATGGTGCGTCCTCTGGGTTTATCGCGAAGGTGGCGGACTTTGGGCTTTCGGGGATGACAATGTATAGGTACGATGGGCTGCGCGTGCCCGGGCGAGATCCGCCGCGGGGGGGCACGGCGGAGTGGAATGCACCCGAGTGTACAGGAAAGGTGGAACCACGGGTCTACATCAACGGGATACTCAAGGAACAGCCTTACGAGCTGCCGTCCCGGGACGTGTACTCTTTTGGGCTGCTTGCCAGCTATATTGCACTTGACGGCCAGACTCCTGGGAGTTACATCCAAGATCTCAATCATGTAAAACGGTCGGATGGTATGATAAGCACTGTGAGAGCACGGCTGGAGGCGTATCATCAGAACGCTATGGACGATTCGGGGTCAATTGGAAGTCTGGTTTCTAGAATTGTGGACATGACGCTAAGTCTTGATCATGAGAAACGGACGAAACGGTTAGGTGATATTCGGCCGTTGCTCTTTGGCAGGCAAGTGGTACTTTTTTTTCACACATAACTATGTTGATAGGTGGACCTCCTAGTAATCCATATGAGCACGAACATCCCATTCCGAGAAAGTTTGTTCTGAATTTCAACATGATCCCCGATTCATTGTATCAATTCAAATGCGAGGGACTCTATCGCGCGTATTGGCAATCACCACCAGCATTCAGAGAACGTGTCCATAAAACCTTTCTGAACATTGCGGGCGGCATGTTCCCCCAGTACATCTCGCTGGACATCATGAGGTGTCTGAAAGAGCCTGACAGTAATGACCTTGTGGTAAGTAAACACTGCATGTCTATAACCAATATATGAATGCAAGTCTTTGTTTCCCTGTTATAACAGCGGTACATGTAAATCAGCTTCAAAATCAGATATGTCCATTATATGACTCCTGCATGATCACCTCCTCTAGTTCCCAAATGCATTTCTAAAAATGAGATTATAGAATGTTCGTTCCACAGTTCAAATTGAAATCTCCTCCAAAGCCGTTAATACCTTTTGTATGAATATCAAACCTACCATCACGCCATCTTCATCCAGCGTGTCGCCAAATGCTCCATCTACCGAGTTAAGGCACATCAGCACCACGTCCCGGAATTTTTCGCCAAGGACAAGTGGGATGTGCTCTTCGGCTTTCTTCACAAATGCACGTTGGATTTCGGGAGGCGACTTTAACTTTCCTGTCGTTCTGTCCACGAATTTGCAGGCCTTGGAATTCGGAACATATGTCATGCCATTTCTTTCCTCCCGGGGCAGCACGAAGGACCTCCAGCCTGCAATTTCCAACAGCACCACACCTAAACTATAGATATCATGTAGCATGGTAAAATCCGACTCCGGATGCAGCCCCTGTCGTTCCGGATGTCTGTATATATTCTTCTCCCAATCCTCATCTCCAATGCGAGTAGATACTTCGTCGTCCTTTCGAACGACATCGAAACCGACGAGAAATGACGTTCCTAAGGCACGTGGATATTTAAAAGCTGGATCATCGCTTTCTGGTTCCAACAGAAGAATATTCTCAGGTCGGATGTTCTTATGGACGAGCTTTGCAGTGTGGACGTATAACACAGCTGTCGCCAGCCGTGTGGCCAATCGAACGCGATCTGTGAGGGAATGCCTCGCCCCCTCAGCATTTTCAGGGGAGGTGAGCAAGTCGCGAAGTGTGCGGGGGTTTTTCATGTCAGGTGGCAGTGGAAACACAAGCTCACAGCGAAGGAAAGTCGGATCAGGTTCGAAACCACAGCATTGAAGGATGCCCATAGTGCTATCCGCACTGCGGAGGATTAACACAATGTCACGGACCCGTCGAAGACTTTTGTTGTCTGCAGGATCATACTGTCTGTATTCCACCAAACATGATGTGGGTTTTGCCCCTCCCGCCAGATGTACAACTCTTATGACGCTATGAGGATGAAGTCGTACTCGAGGCCCGACAGGAACATCATTGGCATCCAGAAGCACCTTGGTCCGGGGAGCATCGTTGAGCCTGTCCATCACTGCCTGCCGAAGATTTTGGACTCTCGCGAGGGCGCTGTTGCCGCGAAGGCGCTCATTCGTGATATGCCTCCCTACCGCCGGGCCACCGAAGAGAACGGAGTAATGCAAGCATCGCAGGAACATCTCGTGGCGCTTGTTGATTTCACCTAAACTCCTCTCTAGCTCGGACCTCCCATGCAATATAAACCACCATCTCCTAATATTGCCCACATCATCAGTTGCACGTTCCACAATGCCGAGCGTTGCTTCAAATGACACCGTAAGCCGGTAGAGGGCCTTTCCAACTACCTCGTTGACTACTGGCGAGAGCGATGGAGAGATATCTTTGACGAATAGAACTGATGCTGTAACCTGCTTAGTGTAGATCTCGTGCTCCTCGAGACTCTCCTTGAGCAGAGCTTCGACCTGACGAAATTCTCGTATCTTGTTGTGAAGTTTAAATGCAAACTCCACACATTTATCGACAATGCCCGGAATTGAGAGAGTGAGACCAATGAGACCCACGAACTCCATCACAACCACTGGTATAGGCCTCCGTTAAATCACTCCTCAACGACAAGCGCCGCGTGGTCTATCACGAGAAACGCCCCAGTGGTTGATGTGATAGTTCTTGGTTAGCGAAAGGTCAGCGTAATGTTCACCACACCATAATACTCGACTAGCTCACCAGAGGGGGGGGGGGGGTTCCACTACGGAATCTCGGCGGGTTGTTGCCAACTTGTTGGCGAGAAAGACAAGGCGGATTGAGAGGGGCTGCTACCTGTCAGGCACTTTCACATGTAGCTCACATGATAAGGTTGACACCCTGGATGTGCCACATGTCATTTGTGTTTTGGGACCGTCAAGGCAATTACCTAAACTCTTCTAGCAAGATTATGGTCCGTCCTGCTTAAGCGTTGAGAGTATATCATTGTGCTGACATATTGATAGTCTATAATTATGAGACTGACTGACAACACCACTTTCTCGATAGCTGACATTTCCTTAGTAGACGCAGAGCCCAGAAGGCGGCGACCAGTAATATAGTAGTTGTAATTTGCATGAACACAAACTTGGATTGCCGAATTCCAAAACAGATAGTTGTCGCGAGTAGAGAATCTGGTTGTGCGACGCGTTGAGTGTAAAGATAATTTATCAAGTACAAAACCTTGCGCCGACCTGATGGGGGTAGGCGAAAGGGATCCTGGATGTGGTCATTGCGGTGAGTTTGAGTTTGAGTCTGAAACCGGAAAATCTCACGAGCGTAGGCTGGTGACTTGCCCCCAACCCTATCGACCCTACGAAATGTTCGAAGTATTGAGTACGACCTAAAACATTGGTGATTAATTCGAATTAAGTGCATTAAACTCGGTCGCCTACTTTGCATGAGCCGCCCTCACTTTGGGATTAACACGCTGAGCCGACTTCTTGAGCAATAAAGCAAGCCATATATCATATAACAAGTCTTTGGACCACATAGGTAAGCTACAGTGTAGCGTACCATACGGTCTAGCGGGCGTATACAATGTAGTGTACCATACGGCCCGCTAGAGCTTCTTTTAACCACTGCCAAATATGTACAACTACATGTAGTTGTACCATACGAATCCACCGGACGTGCAGACCATGCACAGCCAAATGAGTCAAGCAGTCAGCTATGGGTTATGGCATGGCATATATCCCTGGTATGACCTCGGGTTGTTATAGTCAAAGGGACTCAACACACAGCTAATGGATACAGGACACGGCCAACGGGCAGACGGAACACAGCCAACAGACAGACAGCCAACGGACATACGGGACACGGCCAACGGACACACGGCCAATGGACACACAGCCAACGGACACATGGCCAATGGACACATGGCCAACGGTGACAAGCATGGCCTCACTCCATGCATGTCAAACGGTCTTTTCCTTAACTGCACCATGACCTAGGAAATCCCCACTACCGAGTAAACATGCGCCGCCGCCAAGATCATACGGAATAACCACTGCCGGTCCCATATCACGAGTTCGCTGCCGCCGAAGTATTGACTCTCACCGAACATCATGCCGACCGCTTTCATCAACGATTCCCGCCGTGGCTCCGTCGCCGCCGACCACCGACTCCGAAGTCACGTCTTCATGTTCCTTCAACATGTACATATCGTTGGTATGGCCACACCGACGTGCCCGGTGGGCACAGACACCGAAGTATAGAGTCCGCCTTGTAGTATGAAACATAACGACGCATTCCCACACCGACCCTGTATCTAATTTATCTATCTCCTCCTTCATGTTTCCTTGGTCACATCTGTAGACACAGACTCCGGCCTAGGGTACAAATTTTAGTATAAATACCTCTGTATTTTACTTACTTGACAGATATAATAAACTACCTTCTCTCTCTCTCTCTCTCTCTATGGAGCTCTCGCTCTCTTATAAGACGCGTCCAAACTTTGCACCGAAGTCGCATCCCGCACCGAACCCGTTACGCCGAACGCTCGGACATCACACCGCCGAGTCCTGTTCACCGTACAGTCGTACTGCGTCGCCGACCGACGCGCCTCCGAAGTCGTGACCACCGACTCCGACGATCTCCGACCCCCCTTCACACCTGCCGTCTGACACCCTTCTCCGGTATATTCCCATTGCCTTTGCTATGCTGATCTTCGCTCTTTCTGCATAGGAATTCCTCTATTATTTTACAACTAGAGGCCCGCTCGGAGTTACAAGTCCGACGACTTAACACACTCCCAGTGAACTCGGTACTGTCAACGGACACATGGCCAACAGACACATGGCCAATGG
Organism: Collybia mongolica; assembly: GCA_013420905.1. Lineage (NCBI taxonomy): Eukaryota > Fungi > Basidiomycota > Agaricomycetes > Agaricales > Clitocybaceae > Collybia > Collybia mongolica. The sequence goes on from JAAXNY010000008.1 coordinate 704,470, forward strand.
ACACACGGCCAACGGACACATGGCACATGGCCAACGGACATATGGACAGACGGCACACAGCACACAGCACACAGCACACAGCACACAGCACAAGGCCAACGGACATAGGCACGGACAGTGTATATACCCATAAATGCTATACATATTCCTAGCCAGACAGCCAATGGACAGATGGCACATGGACCGACGGCCAACGGATACACGGCCAACGGACAGACGGCCAACAGACAGACGGCCAACAGACAGACGGCCAACAGACAGACGGCCAACAGACAGACGGCCAACAGACAGACGGCCAACAGACAGACGGCCAACAGACAGACGGCCAACAGACAGACGGCCAACGGATACACGGCCAACTGATACATGGCACATGGTGCACAGACACATGGCATATTCATAGATGTTATTACAAATATTGCTATACATTAATTAGGAGGGGCTTGATCATGAGAAACCTCCCCACCTGCCGAACTACTGTAGGCAGTAACCTGGACAATGTCATTCTGGATTGCAGTGAGAGCCTTATAAGTAACATCTTGTGCTTTCAACTTTTCTACCTCAGCCATATAAAGGTGGTGCAAAGCATCTTTATAGCTGATGCTGAACCGTTCTTGTATGGCTGTGACTTTGGCATGTAGAGATAACATTTCGCGGTCTGTCAGGCTCTGCTTTGGATAAGATAAAACCTCCATTGTGAATAAAAAGGGTTACTGGATCTGCAGGTACCATCATGGTCCCTTCTGCCATCATGCTGCCATACACACCAGATGGATTGAATGGCTAAATTGCCACGGAGAAGAATGAGCAAGATGGAGGAAGTGAAATGGTGGAAGGCAACCTACTCCTCTGTTGGATGAATCTAAATCCAGATCATGTTGGATTCTCTGCACTGCCAGGGCATGCTCTGTGGCAGGTAGCAGATATTTTGGGATAATGATAGATTTCCCATCAACCATGTAGGTTGGTATAACTATTGGATTCCCATCTGAATTGACAATAGTTGTATATCCTGAGGGCACCTGCATCATGGATTGGGAGGAAGTAATCTCAATCAGATGGTGGTTATCAGCCATCTGCGTCAAGAACGGCCAATGTAACGCACGTGATATGTCACATGGTTTCATTACATAATGTTGAATTTTTTTTTCCGATCATGTTGATCTATTCCTGACCCCACACCCCACTGCCGCTACAATCACAGCCGCTCCGCCTCAATCCAATATCAATATGCAAGCTGCATCAAAAAAATCAACAATCTATGCACTCGATAAGAAGATCTGCTCTGCAATTGAGGCTGGAACGTACGAGAACGCGCACAAGGGAATATGGCGCGAGGTCAAAGCCGTGAAGGCCATCCTGAATGAATCAGTGGCAGAATATGGAGATCTCTTCATTCTGACATACATTCATGCAGCTGTCAAGAAAGAGCCACTTCTGATCCTTGCATCTCGGCTACCAAATATATTAAAGAAATGGGCTGAAGGTCATGAACAAGGTGAGTTATACAGTATTATCTGTGAAAATCCAAACAAACATTGCTGTTACAGAAAAGGATAGTGAAGGCAGGGACCAAACCGAGGCCACTGGTATGGGCATCAAGCTGGGAAAGTCCACCGTTGAGGTCGGAAAGAATGTGGAGGAAGGCCGAATCCAAGGAGAATTGGAGGCCGTTTGGCACTTCATGCCCGAACGGCCTGTCGGATTGGTTGCAGAAGGCCAGTCTGATAGTGTGGCTGCCTGGCCCTCAGCAGCCAAATGGCCCATCGGATTGAGCGGCCAACAGCAACCGGGTGCTGCAGAAGGCCAGTCCAATAGCGTGGCCGCCCGGCCCTCAGCAGCCAAACGGCCCATCGGATTGAGTGGCCAACAGCAACTGGGTGCTGGTCAAACCAAAACCAAATGGCCTGCCAGACGTCTTGGGGAAAGTAAGTCCGATAGTGTGGCCGCCCCAACCTTGGCGGCCAAACGGCCCATCAGATTGGGTGGCCGACGGCCACTTATTGCCCGGCAGCCAGTAACTCCCCGCGATCTGTGCCACGAAGATGTGAGTGCTGGCCCGTCACATCAACGCCATTCTCCCCCCCCAGCAAGGACCATCCCTCCTAGTCACCTGAGTGGTGATATCAGCATGGATGTTGATCGCCCACCCACCCACTCATTCAAGGAGCTTTCTGAGGAGTCATCAAGTGAATATGAAGATCCACCTGCTGGAGACAGTGATGAGGAAGATGAGCAAGAAAATTTCATGGATATTGAAGAAAGCGTGCCCCAGCCCAGCAAGAGATGATGTCCCGCAAAGCCCCGGCCTCGGCGCTTTGCCCAGCGAATGGGTCAGTACTATGCCGAGCCATGTATGGTTTGTTCCCGGCGAAACATTCAATGCGAGAAAAGGGTCCATGGTGGTGCATGTGTTGCATGTTATGAGTCTAAGTCAAAGTGCATGCACAGTGGGAGTAGGGGTGGCAGACACCCAAAACAAATGGCACAAACAGGGGATTCAGAAGGGGGTACTGAGGGTGAGCAAATGGAACCAGCCCCCAAGTGGGTAAGGACGGCCAAACGGGTCCCAGCAAGACCTGGCACACCTTCTCTGGAACAAGAGGCCAACAGCAATTCCACAGACAGGTGGCGGAGGGCTCGTTGAGCAGAAAAACGTAAGTCTTCTCATTCCTTGAACATTAAAGATTGGATTGACATCTTGGATTGCAGGCCCAGCACGGCCGCCGGCCTCAAAAGGGCCGCTGGCCACAGGCCAATCCTTCCCAAGCCGCCGTACTCAGAACCAACTGGCCGACATGTCACTTGCTGAGGCCACAACATGACTAAGGGCCGTAACAACACAAGTTGGCTCACTTTTTGAAGGCACGGACAACCAACCAGGCTTAGGAGATGTACCTAGCATCCTTGGTGATGCCATTGCACAACTTGACTTGCTGACGGCCCATGTCCAAAGCCTGACGAGTCTGTACTGTGATATTGCTGGATATCTAGGCCTCCCTGTGGAAGGCATTCCAGCTGAACCCAGCAAATATCATGATATCAGGCGGCCAATTATTGTGCAGGATGTTCGCAACCCAGTCCCAACAAACGAGTGGATGAGTGCATATATGCAATTTGCTGGAGAGTATAATGATGATGATGAATGGTACAAACATCTCGCAACACAAAAGGTCAGGGCGCGATGGGCAGAAGACAGATACAACAACCTCCCACTGTCAATACCCATACCCAATCCGCCCCCTGTCAGCAATGTCGCCACCTCGTCTGATCTGCCTGCCCTGGTCAGAATGGCCAGCCACCCCAATTTGCCCGGTGCAGCTGATCCAACTACCCCCAGCCTGCCCAGTAATGTCCACTCTGCCACCATGTCCCCTGAACCATCCCCTGCCATAAATCCATTCCCGGCCATGGGTCCAACTAGCCCTGGCAATATTAATCCGGCCACCCCCACTCGTCCAAACACTCCGGCCAATCCGGCCACCCCCACCAATCCATCCGGCCACCTCAACTTGCCCACCCGTGCAAATACTCCAACCGATCTGGTCACCCCTACCAATCCACCCCACCCCATCAGTCTGGCCCCAACCCCTCAGACCAATCCATCCGGCCACCCCAATCCATCCGGCCTCGGCAATCCGTCCGGCCTCAGCAATCCATCCGGCCACCCCAATCCGGGTACGGCCACTAGAGAGTTAACGGCCCCCAATCCAGCCACAGCCACTGGAGAACTCGCGGCCACTGAAGAAATAACGGCCCCCAATCTGGCCACGGCCACTGGAGAAATAACGGCCCCCTTGGATGAAGACATGATGCCAACTGACTCTGTGGCACCACCCTACCCTATCCCATTGTGCAGCTCATCCCTGCAATGCCAGCCACATCACAGGAAGTACAATCTGGCCCACAATTGCTTCTTCCCCCACCCACGGATCCCTTGCCAACATCCCCAAGGCGTTCTCCTCGCATCCGTGCCAGAAGTATCAGCCCTCTACCAGCTGAGGCAAGCCAGATTCAGCCATCACCCCAACCTAACAAGCGGCCTTGGAGGAACAGCAGTGGGGAGTCATCATCAAGCAAAAAGCAAAGACAAGGATGAGATTTTTCTTGGGCTCAGAGTACAAACAATCTTGCATGTGTTTAGAATTATCATCTTCTGTAGATAGCCACATCTTGTTATGTACTACATATTGGCGCTAATTTAATCTATCAGTCTACTCTTGTTTTCTTTTGCCTTTGCCTCCTGGGCAGAGATGTATATTTCATTGCCTCTTGAATGGCTAGTGCATCCGAATTAATCACCCTCCATGGCAATGATTTCTTCTTGGAAGGCATCACATGAGGCTGATGGGTGGGATGCTTATCCACCTCAGGTATATTGACTAGAATTGATGCCGGCAAAGGCCGACTGACTGACTGTGATGGTGGTTCTGGTAAGGGTGGCTGAGGCGGGTTGGCCCCGGATACATTGGCTGAAGGAGGCTGACTGACTGACTGTGCCTGTGGTTCCGGGAAGGTTGGCTGAGGCTGACTGGCCAAAGGAGATAGCTGAGACCCCATGCCTCCTTGTGCTTCAAGTAACATAGGGTCAATCGGAATGTTCTCTGGCAATGCCTCAGGTGTAGATACCTGATTGGCCGGACCCACAGCCACATGCTGAATTACAGGAGCTGTAGTGCCAGGATATGGGGGGGTTGTGTTGGATATAAAGTACAGGGGTTCTCCATCATTTGGACCATTGATAGGGATTCCTTCATGGAAGAAATAACTCTCACCCACCATGGCTGCCGGATTGGGTATGGTAGCCGCCGGATGTATGGCCGCTAGATGTATGGCCGCTGTATCTGTGGCCACCTGATTGATGGGCTTTGTTAGAACCTCCTTCTTCTTCCCAGACTTCCTGCAATTTAATGGCTTTTTCTGTCCCTTTCCTCTCAAGGAAGTAGGGCATGCATCTGGATACTCAGCCTCTAAATGTAAGCCTCCACGTTCAACATTTGAAAACCGGAATGCTCTGGCGGCACCAAACTGTACTTGGCATTGATATATATGTTCTAAAACTTCAATAATTTGTTGCTTTCTCATGTTTTGTGGATCATTGATTTTTGCACCTGCTGGCAAATACTCCTCAGCAATAAACAACTCTGGACTTAATGCAAGTTGTTGGTAGGGGACATGTGTGGTACAATTATTGGTGGCAAGTTCTGTGAATAATAGGTGGAGTTTAATATCCAGCTTCTGTTGAATATTACGCACTGTAGTGATAGCTCCAGTAGTGCCGTAGCAGATCAGTGAGTTGTAATTTTTTGAGTACTGTTGAATTGGTTATGGGTGGCAACTCTGGGAAGGTGTTTGGCACTTTGATTTCCAATTCAGATGGGGTAGGTTCAATGTTTGACCCACCACCAGACTTTTCCCGCATGCGAAGTGTTTTGACATAGTCCATCAATTTGCGTTTCAATTGTGTAACAAGGTCCTTCTCCACCTCCACAAATGTTGGATGATCTACACCCACCTCCAAGGCCATTTGGTCATTCCTTGTTGCTACTAGTTAGTGAAAGGTGACTGACATGTGGACTTCACCTACACATCAACAATGAATTTTCCATCTGTAGTCCGGTAGGCCATGAAAGTAAGAGTCAACATTCCCATTTCTAGGTATCTCTCTGATGCCCATTGCTGGACCCGCTTGTCTCCCTTTTTCCTGGCCAATCTAGACAACAGGTGAGAAAGAGCAAATATACATTCTGAACCTGATGTGGATTGGCCGTGTGCCTTGGCTCAGATGGGCCGAAGTGGTGACGGATTGGAAATGGCCATCTCATTTGCTTGCCGAGGCCATCTCGGATTGGCTCCGATGTGCCAAGATGGATTTGACATGGCCGTCTCGGATTGGCACAGATGGGCCAAAATTGATGGCAAACAGTACTCACTCACTTTGTTTCACAGCATCATAGCCCTCCATCTTCACCTCTTTGATTTTGTCCCAAACATGGTTACGTTCCTCTTCATCCATCCTTTCATACACTGCCTTTGCTGCCCTGGTTCGATTCTGAAACACTTGCTCGGCACTTAGTTCGCCTTCCAATCCAAGCATTTCCTTGACCTCCTTGCAAACTTCTTCCCAATGGAGCCTCCAAACCATATCCAATCACTTGACATTGATTGTTGGGTTTGGCAATGTAAAATTTGATTTTGTTCACCAATTGTTTGAAATCCAAGTTGCAAGGCTCTATGTTCATTGTTAGCATTGATAATGCTTGATAAATGCCTTGACATTACCCTTGCTCGCATTACCCTATCATCTGCATCACTGACTAACTCGCCACGTGTTTCCCAAAAATTGAACATGGCTGGTAAGATCTGAGACCTTAGGACATTTGCTCTACCTGCTTTGTCTACTTGCAAGAAGTACTGGTCCTTAAATCCATCAAGCACCTGGCGTTCCTCAGCTGTGTATAAGGAATCTTTACGTGCTTTATGGGGTGACATTGCCATTGTTGAGATTGATCAGGAAAATAGAATGGAAGTGCTAGATAAAGAAATACCAGATGGGCTCCATGATGAATTTGTATTTAAGCAGCACTCCACATGGCCAGGATGGTCAGGAGACCCATTCAATGCCATTCCAAAAAAAGAAAAGATAACATGTGGTGATGATCAAAAGATCATCTGCTAATCAATGATATGATGGTGCCCCATGATCAACTAACTAGTCCCAGACCGGTTTGGATTATGGGCTCTGATCATCCCAGATTGATGAACAAGATTATCCCGTCAAATATATAGAACATCCCTCATGGGGGATTCCTTTGGATTCAAATGTCCTATCCACCTGCAAAAAAGAGATGTACCAAGAAAAATGCCCTGCATGAAGATGATGACCTTGCAGTAGATGTTGTCACTCTGGAATGTGTACAGGTCAAATCCAAGAGAGGCATTACCGAAAAAAAGGTGCAGGTACCACTGCGACCTGAAATACATCATGGAGGGGATTCAGATATATATCAGGTTGGAAACATACCTGAAGCTTTTTCCAGTGGTGTTTCCTATGAAAACAATCCAGAGGATAGCCATTCAATGCCACCAGCAGCAGAGGTGAAGGTAGGAGTGTGATTTAAGGAGTTGCCACCCTCTGATACCTGGCAGAACCAAGCATTCTACCTATTACAACAAGCCAAACAGTGGGAAGACATGTTGCAAGCATTGCTTGCACGCAAATCTTTGCCAGAAGGGCCGTGCAATGTGTGTGCCAAACAGCACGCTCAATGGCATTGTCGTGACTGTGATCAGAGGAAAATAATGTGTTGTGGGTGCTTCCGGCAGCACCATAAAGAAAACCCTTTGCATCGAGTTCAATATTGGACGGGGACATATTTCCGGGATGCCTCACTTTGGGAGGCCGGCGGGTACATGTTGGTGGGACATATGAAGGGCCCTGAAATATGTGATAGCCTTAGAAGACAGCTGGAAATGCTGGACAGACTTGAGGAAGCTGCTGATACTGCAGAGCAACAAAGGTTATGTGGGGACAGTGTTAGCACCTCGGCCATGCCGATGGCCGATCATTCCATTGTGGCCAGTCAATCCAATGAGGCAAGTCAATCCGTTATGCCAAGTCAATCTGATATGCCAAGTCAATCTGTTGTGCCGAGCCAATCCGCTATGCTGAGTCAATCCGTTGTGCCAAGTCAATCCGTTGTGCCAAGCCAATCCGTTATGCCAAGCCAATCCGTTATGCCAAGTCAATCCGATATGCCAAGTCAATCTGTTGCACCAAGTCAATCCAGTTCAGCTCCTACAACAGCCACTGAATTGGATGATCCAGTTTGGACAGAGTTCTTATCATGGCAAGAAAGTGGTGTCAACACTGATGATGCAGACAAGGATGCCATACTTGAGGAGGATGATGATGAACCCATTCCTGAGGAGGTACTGGATTTCTTCTTGCCTTCCATCCCACTGCAGCCCAATGAACAGAGTCAAACAACACGGCCATCAAATGAAAGACAGACGGCCAATCTGACATCAGCTCCACCAGCCAAACGGCCACCACGGCATGATGCTTTGAACAATCCATATATTCGTGTGGTTCATACAAATGGAATTCATCATCTGGCACTCGTATGCTGCTCTTGCCAAGGACCAGGCTGCCTGCCAATGGACCTTGTGTTCTCTGGTTTGATGCCAACAACTTTTGACACAATCCGATCCGTATTTACTCTGGCTGTGCTCGATAATTTCCGGTTATGCAGCCTTGAGTTGAAGGCTTCAGCATATCAATATTTTCAGCTCCTCAGACACTATACTCTACCTATGGCACCATCAATGGTACCCAATTTATATCATGAGCTGCAAAGGCTTTCTCGTATTTGGCAGTGGATGAAGAAGTTGAAGTGGGCCGGATTCGGCCATGGAAAGGCCGATCCGAAGAATCCGGCACCAGGTGAAATGGCCATATTTTGTCCTACCTGCCCACAACCCGGAATTAATCTTCCTGAAGATTGGAAAATGGATGAGAACCGGTAAGATATATAAACATTGATAAATGCATCTTGTCTCATTGTCTAAATTGATCCAGTTGGGTCTATCGGCCCTCCCTCACTGCTAATGGCAACTTTAAGGCTGACCATGTGCGGCAGAAGGGCAATGCAAAGGATGTATGGTTATCAGAGGGTGGGGGGATGATGGCAAAGACAGAATCTTACAACAATTTTTTACATTCAGCCAAGGAACGTCAAACAGTAAGCCCTCCAAATATCTGCAAAGACTAGTGGCTGAATGTGGCAAATGGACAGAAAGCACCATGTGAAAACAGGTTTCGAGCTGTTGAACAGGCACTCCTTTCATCCAAAGCTTGTGATATTACAGGAATTGTGGCCATTGCATGTGCCCGCCATGGATGTTTTGTGCCAAACAGTATTGCTAACCTATACAAAGGTGAACAGCAAAAGAACGTTGATTGGTCCTTCCTGACAGCTCTCAAAATCTTGAAAATTGATCCGGATCAAGGGGTGACATTCATATATGACATTGTGTGCCAATATTGGGTCCATTTATACTGGCGGATTGGTAACCTGCTGCTGGCCAGAATGGAAATTGACCCAGCCATTGGCTTATTCCATGTTCATGAACACAAGGAACAATGTTTTTTCTGGTATGCAACCTCATTTATAAAGGGAGCTGGAATGGTTGCAGGCAAAATACTAGAGTCATTATGGGCAGGGCTGAATGCTGTTTCACCAGCAATGCAAACAGCGACACTGGCACATTGGGCAGAAATGATGGATGATCATGTCACAGATTCAAATCACAAGAAAGCCTTGAACATGGGTGTGTCCATTATTGGAGGGAAATAACTATGTCCTAATGATGTCCAGTGCCCTCATTGTGCAACCGGTTTCAAGAGGCCGTTGACATGTCAAAGAATACTGATCTATATTTCAAGAACATGACAGAAGGAATACCAGTGGAGAACACAGAGGAATGGGAACAGGAAATTGCAAGGGCCGAGGAACAGCATTGTTTCAATCCGGCCATGATGGATATTCTTGCAACACAGAAAGTCAACCTAGGCTCAGAATCAGATGTGGCCACCATCGGATTGCAATCCGTCACCAGCCAGGCAGACAAGTGGATACAGCTAGCACTTAGTGTTGAAGCACAGCAGTGAGTGGAGAGTTTGCTTCACAAAAATAATACACTCATTGCAATAACAGGCTTGATTTGCAAGAATGGGTTTGCTGCCTCCGGAAAGACCCACGGGAGGAGGATCGGCAGGAGGTGGAATGGCTTCGGCATCTCTTAACAGCATTGATGGAAAATTTAGATGCACTCAAAGAAGAAGTTTGCATTGGCTCTCACAATCTACACCCATATGAAGACAGTGACATGCTGGGTTACTTCGAGAATATTGACGGTGCAGATGTGGACCATATGGATCCCAACCCGCCAGCAGGCACAGATAATGGCCTAGATGAGCCTGCTATAATACCACCAGAAGAAAGGGTGCTATCCATGCCATCAACAAGTCTGCCACATGGCCATTTGTACTGTGCATTGGAACTTCAGCAACAAAAAGAGTTGGCCAACCAGCATTTGTCGGCCCTGCGTGCCGCAATTGCAGATAAATCATTTCAGTACTCACATGTCATGCGAGCAGCACCACAAAAATCCATCACAACACAGTCTAGAAAGCAAATTTCAATGCTTAACAATGAGATTGCATCTTACTGCCATGCCTATACCCGGTGCCAATCGGCCATTGTCCAGCTTGGTGCCGATGCCACTACCCTTCAACAATTTCAAGTGCTGCTCAAGGATGATTTGAAAAGCAGCACTGCCATTCTGGACCCTAATAGACCTGGGTTGACAACATTGAGGTTATCATGGATTTGGCAAGGACATAATCCAAGTAATGGGGACTCGGATTCACTGCTTGAATGTGAGCATACTTCTTTCATGACCTTTATGGATCTCTAACACTGATTTAGTTAATCATGTACACTGGCTTTGTGCCCGTGGACACAAGCTGCAATGGAATGAAGAAGCTATTCTAGTTGGTTATGAGATGGAATGGACTGTCCGATATTACCATTGGCAAATCAATGTGTGGAATGAAAGAGAGGTGGATACCAATAATTCGCTGGGTGCACGCTCCTATGCTGCGCGGAAAGCGGCCACCTGGCGGGCCATGGCCGTGGCCGCACAACGGCAGTTTCAGGCCGTCAATCCAGCCTTTCCATTGATCATGTGATGGAGCAGAAGATGGTTTACATGAGCACAGTGGCCGCCCAATGAAATGTTTAGGCTGCTGGGTTGCGACTATGGCCACCGCACGGAAGCTTTAGGCCGCCGGGTTGGGACTGTGGCCATCCCACGGCACTTTGGGGCCGTCAATCCGGCTATTCCATTGGTCATGTGATGCATACATAAGCGACCTGCCCGTTCAATAATTAATTTTCATTGATCACTTTTTGATAAACTCTCCTTATCATTGTGCACTGATTCTATCCCATAATGCCCAAATCCTTCTTTACATTGTTTGACCCCCTAGCAACTCACAATACAGGTGATCCAATTGATAAACAGGATGATTTACAAGCTATTGTTTTCTATTGCGAATCACGGTTCCGGGCGGCTTTACCTGCTATTGCCCGGGCCTCCAGTGCTGCCCGGCAAGCATTGCAGGTAAATCTTTTCAAGGAATTGGTATGTGGCAGTCATATTGCACTCAGCTACTCAAATCTCATGGGAACTTTAGGATTTTGTTCTGGCATGTATCAGATCAGCTACGGCCACTGGCCACATCCTAATCATCCCAGTCCTTGTACGATCGCTTGCCGCTGCTCAGTCCCTCACATCCCAAAATCAAACTGTTTTTGAGTACTCAGAAAATTTCAAACTATTACTTGATGCCAGCACTGAATACAATGATCCCACAAGGATCATTGCAAAATATCAGCTATCTTGGTGGGAAGGCCAGGCAAAAGTAGCATCTGAATCTCGCTACATCAATAAGACAACAATCACTGAGGCACTCCGGTTTGATACAAAATACCGGCCTAGACATGTCCCATCTGCCTCACAATCCGCCTTTACCTGGCTGGACACGGCCAATCGCCGGCCAATCGGCCCACCTGCAGACCTTTATGTCCGTGGTCTACTGCATTGGATTGATGCTCATTTAATATCACAACATGCACACAATAGGCTCACCATACACCGAGCTTCTGGCTTCAATGAGCTCTTTGAAGCCGCTGTTCAGAAAGAGACTGAATCCGACTTCCAGGACAACCCTTTGCCAATGCAGCAACAGCCTACACTCGGCACAACTATCGCAGATACAGCCCGTGCTGAACAACACTGGCTAGAGGAGGCGCCCCTCCTGAAGTGGACTGCTGGTGTTAGTCTGTCTGTTGAAGATGTCTGGGGGCTGGTACGGCCCACTGATCGCAACCTTGAAGGACCACATTCCAGCTATGATGGTAGCCTGGTCTCTAGTGCAGAAAGTGGCAGTTATTCCGAGGCTGATGAAACACTTCCTAATGACATGTGCTTTGGTGAACTTAGTGAGGATATTCGGCATCCACCAGAGTTACCACCCAATGAAATACCAGTTCACTTCTCTCTCTGGCCTTTGAGGTTTGGGAAATCGGGCCACACAGGCAAGATTCCATCTGGACAGCTCCCAGTGCACACTCCTGGGGCACGTGAAGAGGGGCCACAGGTACCAGCCTCCATCATTGTAGATGGTGACAATGCTGGTGATAGAAGGAAGGCCGTTCCACGTGGCTGGCGGCCTGGCCCGGCCACTTCTGGCTGTTCGGCAGTTAGCACCCCACCATCTGCCTCCAACATCCAAGCTATGGGATCAGCTGAGCACGGTAGCCCTTCCACCCCCAAGTCTCTATTTGGTCACATCTGGCCAGCGCCAGCAGTGCCATCTCTTTGCTCACCCGCCGGCCGCCAATCCAACGGCCAATCGCATGGACATGCCGCTGTCTTGGAAGCCGCTGACATTAATTTGATATCTTCACATAGTGGCATGTTCACATCAAGCAAAAATGCTGACATGGCCACAACATCATTGGCCAGGGCGGCCATGAACAAGGTATCATTGACTGATGCGGGTACTACGGACTCCACTTCACTGGACATAGCTAAAGGGGCCGTTGCCATGATATCATCCGATGATGAAGGCAGTGCCCGCTCTGCTCAGGCAGACATTGCTCTGATATCTTCAGATGAGGGTAGTATGGACTCCGATGGGCCCATAGCTGGGGCAGACATTGCCTTGATATCGTCTGATGAAGAAGGTAGTGCTGACTTCACTCAGGTGGACATTGCCCTGATATCGTCAGATGATGAGGGTGGTACGGACTACAGTGGGGAAGAAGGTAGTGCTGACTTCACTCAGGAGGATGTTGCCCTGATATCGTCGGATGATGAGGGTACAGACTACAGTGGGCCAGCCATAGCCAGGACAGACATTGCCCTGATATCATCAGATGATGAGGGCAGTGCAGGTGCAGCAGGAACTCTTGTAGTTTCAGGTCCATTCAATGCTGAGTCCTTTCCATTTGTTACTGATGACTGGCTTTCATCCACTGGTTTTGAATGAGCCAATCCTTGTCTTTGTAGCCTAGTATATCTATCCTCTTTGCCTACCAATCTTTACATTATTTATGTATTTTGTTGGTCCTTAAAGATGAAAATATGAACCTCAATACTAATGGCTGTATGTCCAATGGCTACTGGCCATGTCCGTTGGCCGTCTGCCGTCTGTCTGTTGGCCGTCTGCCGTCTGTCTGTTGGCCGTCTGCCATCTGTCTGTTGGCCGTCTGTCATATGTCCGTTGGCCGTCGGTCCGTGTGCCGTCTGTCCATTGGCTGTCTGGCTAGGAATATGTATAGCATTTATGGGTATATACACTGTCCGTGCCTATGTCCGTTGGCCTTGTGCTGTGTGCTGTGTGCTGTGTGCTGTGTGCTGTGTGCTGTGTGCTGTGTGCTGTGTGCTGTGTGCTGTGTGCTGTGTGCTGTCTGTCCGTATGTCCGTTGGCCGTGTGCCATGTGTCCGTTGGCCGTGTGTCCATTGGCCATGTGTCCGTTGGCCATGTGTCCGTTGGCCATGTGTCCGTTGGCCATGTGTCCGTTGGCCGTGTGTCCATTGGCCGTGTGTCCGTTGGCCGTGTCCTGTATGTCCGTTGGCTGTCTGTCTGTTGGCCGTATGTCCGTTGGCCGTGTCCCGTATGTCCGTTGGCCGTGTCCCGTCTGTCTGTTGGCCGTATGTCCGTTGGCCGTGTTCCGTCTGCCCGTTGGCCATGTCCTGTATCCATTAGCTGTGTGTTGAGTCCCTTTGACTATAACAACCCGAGGTCATACCAGGGATATATGCCATGCCATAACCCATAGCTGACTGCTTGACTCATTTGGCTGTGCATGGTCTGCACATCCGGTGGATTCGTATGGTACAACTACATGTAGTTGTACATATTTGGCAGTGGTTAAAAGAAGCTCTAGCGGGCCGTATGGTACACTACATTGTATACGCCCGCTAGACCGTATGGTACGCTACATTGTAGCTTACCTACCTGTTTGGACCACAGGTTTGTTTTTACCAGAGCCCCAGCCCTCGGGATTCGGTGGTTAATCGCTCCTACGCGCGTTTGGAATCTGACATATATGTATTAATGCATTAGTTTCTTCGGTCATGACTGGCCGTTATTAACACGGAAAAAGAGAGGGCGCATACCTCAAACACCCGAATCGTGCATATTTATTGACCCCTTGACTGCTGACGAGAAAAGATATTGACAAATTTTGCTTGGCAAGCGTCCTTTCAGTGACGGCGGTGAGTAGATCACACGAAGTAAAACAAATGCATAGTAAATCAAGTACAGACTGAGGATGGCTATGTTATTCACCACAAGACTGTATCGAACCTTTGTAGGCGTTAGCACTGATCTTCAAGTACGCGGCAACGAAGAAAGCTGTCTGATCATTCGGGCTCACGCCCTCACGTTATACACCACATCTGGTCAAGTTCCGTCCGCTGGCCCCGAAACAGTGTGGTTCCCGGATCAGGATTTGCACGCCGGAGGTGCGTGTAGCCAACAATCCTGCACACAAACTCGGTCCCGTTGTCTACCTGAAGGGTATCTTCAATGACCACAATGGCGGCAGTGGGGTCCAAGGGATCGTTCTCGCTACCCTCCCTGATTATGACTGCCAGATTCTGCTGGAGAGGGATTTGTAAAAGCTTCCATGCAGGAGGCCAGTAGAGTCTTGCCAAAGCATCCCCTGTCTCGGCGATGTTGAATTCTTGGGGAAGTGTTGCACCCGCACGACATCGCTCTTCTTCAATCTCCGCAAAGACAAAACCACCGTACCTGACATGCAGGCCTGAAGAATCACAAATGCCTGTGTTCCACTTCAGGTGGAAACAGGTTATTGGACAGGCATTAATAGATGATGGCGCCCAGCGAAAGGGCTTGACGCTCAGTTTCTCTGGTCCATCATCCCAAATCACACCGCATGGGATCTCTCGCATTAGTATGTAGAAGTTGGCCATCCGTTGTTCCACACTTTCGGTTGATAGAATTGTTGAGATGTCCTTTCCCAATATCGAGGCGACACATACCGGGACATCTTCAGCCTTGCTGGTTGACCGATGCTCTAGAGCTGAGTGTATGACTTGGAAGGGTGACCAGCCTTCTCGCATATTGCGCATCATATGCACCGATGGGATTTGCGCTCCAAGCTCCATCATGATGCCATAATCATTTAGAAGCGTTCGCTCCTCCGCTTCGATCTCGGTTGTAGACGAGTCCACATGTCGCATAACTTTCCTCTTGGGATCATATTTATGATACAGAAAGGGTCCGTCGTGCATCTGGAAGTACACTTTGTTGACACCATGTGCTTCGCTTGCAAGTGCCGCCTCCTGCAATGTCCATAGGCGTTTCACCCAGCCGCTACATAGAATACGCAAACCAAGCTCTAGAAACGATGCCGTGGCAGATTCGACGATCTCCAGTTCCCGATCCAGAATCAGGACTGCATTCGCTTCATTGAAAGTTCTTCCCAGAAGTTGAATAGCAGTTTTACGAGCGGCTTTTGTGCTTGGCCCAACGGGTATGCAAAGCGTATCCATCCAGAGTCCAATGGGCAGGTCGGTCAAGGCCGAACTTGGATTGGATATGTGGTAAAGTTTGTTTGCAAAATTCCGTAATCGGCGAAGTTGACATCTTGGCAGCGCATTTGCGACTAGGTTTCCGAGTCCATCAGCCCCTAATAACAATGGTAATAGAATCAATAGCGGAAGGCATACGTGGAAAAAGAGAACGTACACACATGAGATAACGCAATGTATGGGAAAGTGTGCTCTGCGACCACCTGGAGCTCCAGTTTCTCTGTAATGACTATTCTGGGAACTTTACCCTCGGACAAGGCGTCAACCAGGTCGCTAGTCTGTACACCCATCAGGTTACAGCTACATCCGTCTTGCACATGTCTTGTCATATAGGTCGTCTCATTCGTCTGATATGCATTACAGATGATATTTCCACAGCTAGAATGATCCCTGATATTTGGCCGAGGGAGGAGGGATGCAAATGCGAGATCATCAGCTGCAAGCAAATCGAGCTCGCTGCTGCACCAACCTCTCTCTTCAAGGTCCCTGCGCGCTAGGGTAGATAGCTGGTTCAATCCCTCGACTTCCCGGAAAATCCAGTCCACACTTTTTGATATCCTACTCTGAGCCCATCCTTCCTCGTGTGTTGCAGAGAATCCAGGTGAATATAAGTGTAGTAACAGGTGTAGAGCAATGACACGGGCGGCGATTTCGAGAGAATGTAAGACACGACACTCGGAATACGTGTACTTGAATGTTGGAATGAAATTCGCTTTGTTTTCTTCAGTCAACATCAGGACAACTTGTCGCACATATCTCAAGATATGTTCCATGAATGCCTTATCACCCACGCGTTGCTGTTTAGTTACCGCCATAAACAATCGCCCAGGTAAACCATTAAGCTTTGCCGTTGATATTAATCCCTGGCTGTCGGTGAACTCGGCTTTGATGTCAAGCTCCATGCCACATAAGGCGGAAACTTCAGTCAGGAAACCAAAAAAGAGCCAGGCCTGCAAAAATGCGACTTTGTCGCTTGCAAGTACCAGTGTTCCATCAGTGCGCGACAACATTGGCGACCGCATCTCCCTTTTCTTATCCCTGATATCGACATAACTCATACCGTCATGGCAAACCCCTGGTGGGCAGAGGACATGACAGTTAGTGTCCTTTACGTGGATGACCCACCCATGACGCTCTGGAAATGACCAGAACCCTTTCCCATCGTACGGAGTAGATTCGCAGAGGTATGGAACCGTAAACGGGGTAAATTCTGGCCGTGAAAGTTCGTCAGAGGAGAAATGATGCATGGTCAAGGAGATAGGCTCAGTTGAGGGCAAGACATCGCGCGAAGTATTAACTGGGGAAGATAGCCGGGTGGGGTTTCTTTCAATTGTTTCTGTAACACCATTGACATCAACTGCCTGCTTTGTTTGGGTCCATAAACGTGCATCCGCTCTTCAAGGGGGCGGGTAAACGCACCTCAGTTTGTAGCGCAACGCAATTTGTGATTCTTCCTTTCCGTAATTTCCCTATACAAGCCCCCATGTCTTGTGTATTTCTGTAATAATTTTTGACGTTGATACGAGCTCCTCTCGTACAACCAGAGGCCAAGCAGTTAATGGCGGTGTGGAAACAACGTGTGCCAATGATACACGTGGCGTTTCGCATTTTCCTCGTTCGGAACTTTCCCAATCCACACAGCCCGCAGCCATATTTAGATGCATATATAGTGGTATTCGCATTGTAGAAGGCGAATGTTGACCGACGTTAAAAGCCGGCAAGATTAGGCGCCCAGCATACATCCCCGGTTGATTAGAACGGTAACATGGGCGTTGTTAACAGACGGCGGAAGGACATGAATATTGTGCAAGCTTCGAAAATCTGGTGCCGTAGGTTACCCTGCGACCCCCTGGGTAGGGGGAGAAGTTGGCTGACGGTTTGCAATATCCGGTGGAATACAAATTATAAACCATGCGGTCGGTGTCTCTGGGTACCCACCCCAGTGGTTAGCCCATCGTTAACACCTTCTAACCAATGTTACATGTCCCTTTTGCCCTAAACACAGAATATTGCGACGTCGGGGCTGGCTGAGCGCAACAGGAGTGTCATGGTAGGAAGGCGATAATAAAAGGGGTAGCTTGAGCCGTCAGACATGTGTTGAAAGAAAATACAGGATGAATGACTTTGACCCGCTATGCCTGCAGAACCCATGAGCCGAAGAGGTATATAATAAAGTATATGAACTCACTGGGTACACTGGATCCCAGTTCGGTCCTCACATAACAACAATTAAGATTCTGGTGCCCTCGTAATATTGTCAGCTGATTTCGCAACCTTAAGGTCGTAAGTAGTGGCTAACGGTTTGTGACACGTCATAGAAGGATAGTCGTATAGACTGACTCCTTATGCGTTAATAATCTGGCCCAAAACTGCGTGTAAAACGTTCAGCCAACAAAAAGATGTGGACGCTCGCGGTGAATGAGGGTGGTAGGCATGCCAGTGATGGGATATGAATTACACCATCCTTGAATGGGAGGCTGCATGCATAGATGGAGAAACAGGCAGGAACTACGTCCTACGGTCCTAAAAAGTTGGCAAGATCCCGAATCGAGCCACAAATTGAGGGAGAGAACAAAAAATGCGGGGTTTGATGCAAACAGTGCTATCAGACGAGTCGGTGATATCGGACATTGAACAAGGCCTGTTGGCTTACAAGTTTCGAAGTCGGCTCCGATACCCAGACACCACACCATATGTTGTTTCAACTACCCGAAGTCTCAATTGTGACCAACAACCAACGGCAACACCACAAAAATCGACCATGACGATGACATCTAGACCTGTACCACTATGGGCGGCCACACATCTGAGAAGTGATTCAACGCCCCTTAACATGCTGCAGAGGGCTATACTTGTCGCATGCATATTAAGCCTTGCCATAAGGGCTGGCGGTTCGATCAATGGAAATGAAACGCGTTCATGAAGTCTTTCACGATGGAGAATGGGCTACATGACTGTAAATTTAGTTTCTACCTACAGTGTAGCTGGATCCTGGGTTTCATGCATGGTTGTGAGGCCTCCCATATCGACAGAGAGGGACGAACGGGGGGGTGGAGGAGGGGAAAATTGTCGAAAATCGTGGGGTTCATTCTTCCCAAGGTCAAGCAAGATGTTGACGTATAGCGGTTCCCTGGCACATACACACCGTCAACTAACACGTTTTTACAGTTACGGCGGACGCTGACCCTTAAACAATACGCAGATCGATTGCAAGCTTTCGCTGGTCCCTTTTGTTCCGTGCCCATGCACCTCACACGCCGTCGGCCTATACTATTCGAATCGTGACCCACAATTAACCGCGCTCATATAAGGGACCGGGGGCGTCAACAAACTTCATCGTTATAGAGAATGCAGAAGGGCAGCACAAATAGTGGATGACGTGATGCCTGTGTGACCGAGGAGAGGGAGAATCAAAAGAGGCTTGATGTTTAGTCGACAAATCCTCGTAAATAGGGGGGGTCTTTGTATTATGTGCGTAAAGATGGTCATCTCAGATTCTTGGAATTAAAATATGATAGTAATACTCTTTGTGTGCAGGAATGCAAATACAAAAATCCATTGAAACGGCGCAGACTTCGAATAACCAACGCCTCGCAACATTTAAAGCACGAGTCCGTCTCGACGAAACCTCGTATCCACGAGCACGGACCTCGATGAGACTCGCAGTTTTGACATGTAGATTATAGGCGTTGAGAGGAGAAGGCGGGAATCGTTCGGCACATGAGCCTCATAGAGCATAAAAGGACTGTACTGTGCACTACAAGTTTGATAAAAAATATTGACTAAAAGCTCATGATACCCGGGGACCATGTACTAGTGACAAGATATTTGGTGCTGAACGATGCACCCTGACGTGATCTATGTCCTTTCGCTGCTCTACCAACATCTCCAAATCTTTAACCCCAACAGGGGGCTCGGTGGCATTTCGTACGCGTCTATCCTTAATGTGGTGCACTTGTGGGCCGCCAAGCGGTACCGTTTCGGTTCTGTAATCACTCAATACGATGACATAAATAACAAGAGCAAACGTACTTACCATGCGGAGCCCTAGTTTATTGTTTTTGTCCCTTTCAATATAATTATCAATAGCCCTACAATGGGGCTTGTCAGGACTGAGGGAGAAAAGCACCCAAAAAGCATACTCGACGAGCCTAGGCATATCCATCTCTTCTTCCGTTATGCCAAACATCGGTGACTTGCGTGTAAGCTTCGGTTTTGTGGCCATGAATTCCAGCTGCTCCTCCTGGACTGCGAACACAGCTGCGATCTCGCCTATCCGCAGACCTTTTCCCTCACAGCTGAAATACAAAGTGACCATCGGGGTGAGCGCCTTCAGAGCCTCCCTATTATTCTTCGTGCCGTCGTCCACTACTTTCTGTACTCCCAGGGGTATTTCTTCCATTGGTACCCGCCGGATAGAAGAAATTCCGAGCCTAACTGGTCCATCCAAATCTATTCCTTCCCCAGAACAAGCCCGTAATATAAACGCCATAGAGTCTGCGGGACCAGTGTCGCAAATGACGTTGATTGCAAACCGCTTGGCGTTACTCCTGTCGTTCAGAAGGTCAAGGCTTAGGATGGAATAAAAGGCGAGATGTAATAGTATGTAGTTGTCGCTCATAGACTTTTCGGCAAGCTTGAGAGTAACATCATTTATATGGGGATTAGTTGCAGAAGAGCATATGGATTTGTGTTCCGCGCGCCTGGGAGAGGAAACCACGTGTGAGATGGAAAAACGCAGATAAAGGACAGACTAACCAGTGAGTCCGTTGGCATTCTTTATTACAATAACGTGCCTAACGAATATTACCGAATTAGTTCTGTGATTCTATAGCATGAGAGTAGAACAAATTACTCACTACCTTACACTTTACACACACACTGAGTTTTAATCTAGGTGCAACTTTCCGGCAGCCCCAACATAGTGAGAATCGGTTGGCAAAATCATCCCGGCGTTGGCGTTTCGACGGTAAGATTGCGTCATGTTCAGCATTGAATAACGAATTTGATACTTGGATGATGGTGGGCATAGTGATTCAATGTAGAAGGTTGATACACCCATGAGCTCAGCTTTATACAGACGGGGCCGTGCTGCGCTATAAAGAATGTCAATAATTGAGATCATGTTATGAGGGGCACGTGAACAGAGCCCAGGGAGAAGCTGCGGGGAAGATAGCCTGAAAGGGAATTAGTGGGCGTCTCTGCTTCTCCGCAGTTGGTCCGCAGCAGGATGTGGGTCCACAATATCTGTGTTCAACCAGTGCTGGCTGTAAATCCGTGAGAATCCAATAATTTGAGGCATGGGGGCGCTAAGTTTATCCTACTCCCTGACGCAACATTCAAAATGACTGTAGTTGACTAGTGGATGCGTCGGAGTACTGGTTAGGGATGATCGATGATCGATGACCTTCAAGTGTATCGCCTACTCAGGGAGGAACGGCGAGGAGAACGCCTCGTATAGTTGGGTGTATAGAGTAGTGGTGAAGGTGCTAAATAAGTGCTAGCAACGCGGAGGGCAGCGTGGTCATGTGACCTGGCTAATATGTCTGGTATTGTCGAGCAGCTACATACGGACAGACGATATTTCCAGTCCTCTGGACTCGCACCTGTTTGAGCATCCGATGCCGAGCTCCATACCGTAGGGTACGGCCCTCTGCACTGGGCCACTGGCACCCGCATATCTCACAAACTCAAGCTTGTATTAGATAAAATTCTCAAATTTATACGTCTCCCTTGGAATGCCATTCAGAGTAACGGGCTGTCGAATGGAAACATTTCTCTTAACATCTTGATCTGAAGTATCACATTATGCCTTGGTATTGTCGTAGACGTAGTACCATCCGCCGGGGTAGGTAGGAGTTTATTTTGTGTTGGACCTCCAGTAAGGTTGCGAGTTATGCTCTTTTATGCGCATTGCGAACTTGTTTGACCCGTGATGTTGTCTATATTCCGGGTGGAATCACTAGGCTGCAGTGTGCAACAAATTTAGGGAACATGCTACCAAGAAACTGAGCGAAGTCCCACCTTCCCTGCAGCCACGGGGTTGCCTGTAGAAGTTGTCGATATAGGTAGGGCTGCACGCCGTGACCGTACCTCACGGTATGTACGGACCCCTAGTACGGTTACCGTACCCGTGCCGTTCAGCCTCAGGTTCACCACGTTGACGGGACGGTCAACACCCGTCCATTGCCGTCGAAAGACGGCCGTCCACGGCATTGGACGGTATTAGACGGGTATCCCCGATCAAACTTTATTTTATTTTTCGCATCCACATACCACAGGTTCAGTAACAACACACCGTCAAGCTTTGATGTCTTGTCGCACTAATTCAGTGGTGGATGGGTCGACGCGCTCAGTTCCCGAATCTGTTTCGCCTTGCTCGTGACATCTTATGTATTCCTGGTGAGTCATTCTAACATCTTCAATATTTTGTTCATGGAACATCCCCATGCCAGGTTCTGCTGTCGCCGTAGAGTGGGTCTTCTCAGATGGTCGGGACACCATTTCCCTCCGCCGTGCAAGCCTCCACACTGATACCATCCAGATTCTAATGCTAGTTAAGAAACGGTTACATCTGGCCCGCGCAAAGGCAAACGCAGCCCTACGTCGTTGAATACCTAGCGTACAGTATGGAATGTAATTTTTTTTTTTACGGTCAATGGATACCGTCTACCGTACATAACCGTACAACGGCTGTCTCTGTACCCGTCCCGTAGCCGTTGGGGTTTGACTGACCAAACACTACGGACGGTGGATGGTCGAGCCGTACCTGTCAGACGGTACGGTGTGCAGCCCTAGATATAGGTAACCGGAAGGAAATTCCAGTGACTTCCCCAACTTGAGTCATCGATCGGCGAGAGTTGAGCCTGTTCGAAAAGAAAAACGATATAAACGGCATGACTTCCCAACAGGCAGTTCATACATTGCTAACATGGCATTTGTGTACACTTAATTAGATCAATGTCAGCACAGGAAAGGTTTCTTAGTTTTATTCCACATACAATTTCCCAGGACTTGATATATTGCAACAAATATCAAGTTTTGTGTTCGGGACACTACCTGTGATGCGGTCAGATAAGAGGCTGGACAGAACAATGACATACAAAAACAAGTATGATAATATCAAATACACTATGTGATAGAAACAGTCAGGGTGAAAAGGAATAACTCAAAAAAAAAATTTTAACCTTGTTAAAATTCCGTTATTAATAGTATAAACCATCAATCTATTGATCATAGTGTTGGTACTAAAAATCAAGTTGTGATTTTTATTTTTGTAGAATGCACCATGTTCTTACTTTCGCATTCCGGACCGACTTTTATGGAGATAGACCAAGAGTGAGGCTGCAATAGTTGTTGAACTTAGCAGCAAGGGAAGGAAAGAGCGAGAAATAAAAGAGTGAATTGAGATAGTAAAATAATGTACATAATCGTTCGTATAAATACATAAATAATATAACTCCTATAGAAATAATAAATCATATGTGAGTCCGTTTAGAAAAACAAATGCGAAACTTTATATGTCCATGTGATTTTACATGTCATGTGAATGCCGGATCACTCTATTCCAACACTCCCCCTTGATCCGAGCGCATACCTATTAATTTGGTTTTTCGTTCGTGTTCAGGGCGCGGCAGTGGTTTAGTGAAAATGTCCGCTCGGTTGTCGGCAGACGCGCAGTGGAATATTTTTATTTCTCCAGAAGTTAAGCGTTCGCGCACGAAATGGTGTTTGACGTCAATGTGTTTGCTGCGGGCGTGAAAAACTGCATTGTTTGCAAATAAGATCGCCGATTGGTTGTCTGTGATGAGATCGGTAGGTTTTTCGCATGGAAATCCGAAGTCGGTCATCAATGATCTAATCCAGGTGACTTCTTGTGTCGCATGGCAGAGCGCCATGTATTCCGCCTCCATACTTGATAAGGCAACTGTCGGCTGCTTCTTGGAGCTCCATGAGATCACCGAGTCTCCGAGTAAGGTGACGTAGCCGGAAATTGATCTTCGATCATCGGGACTATTTCCCCAGTCCGCATCGGCATAGGTTCGGATAATCAAATTTGAGTTATTATTTGATCGGTAGAATAGGCCATGGTCCATCGTTCCTTTCAAATAACGGAAGACGCGTTTGACTGCGGTCCAATGTTCGGGACCTGGGTGACTTGAAAATTGACTGAGGTGTTGTGTAGCATATGCAGTCTCGGGACGCGTTGAGATTGCACCCCAGATGAGCATTCCGATGGCCGTCGGATAGAATTTCTCGATTTCAGGGTATCGCCGATCATTTTCGGTGAGTTTGATCAATTTGATGCCATGATCGAGCGGTGTTGCGACAGGGTTCGCGTTTTCAAGACCCATTTTCTTGATAATTTTCTCGAGGTATGGTTGTTGTGATAATTTAATAGATCCATTGGTGAACCTTTTTACTGAGATGCCAACGATTTGGCTAGCTTCTCCTAGGTCAGAGATTTCAAAGTGTGTCTTGAGTTCGGCTTTGAAGTCTTTGATGGTTACAAGGGTTGCACCCAAAATAGACATGTCATCCATGTGTACTCCAACAATTACCAGATTATCTCCAGATCCTCGGATATAGACGCATTGATCGGCCATCATTTTTCGGAACTTCATTTTGAAAAATGCGGAGTTGAGGAGTTTGTTCCATTCTCGTCCAGATTGTTTAAGTCCATAAATAGTTTTTAATAATTTCCAGACGCGTGATGTGCCGTCTTCAAAGCCTGGAGGCTGCAATAAATAAATATCTTCCTTGAGAATGGCATTTAGATAAGCGCCTTTGATGTCGATGGTGTGAAAATGTAGATTATAGGCGGCGGCAATGGCTACCATGAAGCAGAGGGTGTCCATCCGAACAACTGGGGCATAGGTTTCCAGATAATCTATGCCGGGCTTCTGTGAGCATCCCTTGGCAACGAGTCTAGACTTGGCCTTGTAGAATTTTCCATCTCCATCGGTCTTGGCCTTCCATACCCATTTGGATTTGATGGGATCACGATCTGTAGGCAATTCGGTCAACTCATATGTGCCGAGATCTTTCAATTGTTGGATTTCTTCCTCCATAGATTTTTTCCATAAAGTGCTTTGTAATGCCTCTTGGATTTCAGTGGGTTCATAAATTGTGCTGATGAAGGCAAAATCAGGGATATTGAATGTAGGGGTATTTTCTTCCTCATCAATAATTTCGGTGATGTAGCCAGAGTCAGGTAAATCTTGATGTACTTCTTTGGGACCTCGGGCTGCGGGATTATGTAATAATCGATAATTTGGTTGCGTCGTTGATGCAATTCGGCTTGATGGTTCTCGAATCGGTTGTGATCGTGGCTGTGTTGATTTTTCGATCATCTGCCTTGTAGTCATTGTGGGGGCAGTTTCTGGCATTTGAGCCGTTGTTTGCTTGTTTATTGCTGTCTCCCCCTCGAGCTGCAATGGCGAAAACCATTCAATTGTTTCTCGATTTTTGCTGTCTACAAATTTGACATTTCGCGACGCTTGCACTTGTCTCGCACCCGGATTAAAATATCTGTAGGCATGCGATTGATCCGAAAGTCTGGTGAAAATGAATTCGCGTGATTTCGGCTCGAGTTTGCTAAGGTTTTCACCCTGATGCAATACCCAGCACTTCGTTCCGAATTCTCGGAGATTTGATGCATCGGGCTTCTTGCCTGTAAATATTTCCTCCGGAGTTTTATCGATCAAGATCCGAGTTGGAGATCGATTCTTGAGGTACACGGCATATGCTACTGCTTCCGGCCACAAGAATTTCGGCATATTTCTTGCAATAAGCATTGCGCGCGCATGTTCTACAATTGTTCGGTTTGCGCGCTCGGCAATTCCGTTCTGGGCCGAAGAGTACGGGGCTGTGACCTCGGAGCGGATTCCTTTTTCCGCTAGAAATCTTTGTACTTTGTCATTTACATATTCCGTTCCGTTGTCGAATCGTATGGCTTTCAATGTTTTCCCAACTTGAGTGTTTATGTAAGCATTATAATTTTTGATCGAAGTATTGATTTCTTCGGCTTCTTTGGTTTTGAGAAAATTGATGATGGTCCGGCGGCATTTCCCATCAGTAAATGAGATGTAATATCTTTCCCCTCGAATTCCTGTTGTCCGGGCAGGTCCCCATAAATCTGTGAGGGTCATCTCACCAATTTCATTAAAAGTTGTGTTTGAAAACTTTGGGAATGATGCCACGGTTTGTTTTGCTTGGATGCAGGCCGTGCAATCATTGGGATCAATGGATTCATCGACTTCCATCCCATCAATCATTTTCTTTGATTTCAACATTTTAATTGATGCAATGTTGAGATGTCCAAAAATTCGGTGCCATTCGTCCCATGTGCGAGCTTCTGATGCGATCAAAGCCATATCGGGAATACTGATCTTTGCCATCAAATTGTAAAGCCGGCCGATTTTTCGATGTAGCCGCGCAGGGTCCGAATGTGTTCCTCGATATCGGCACCCTCGGCACATTGTGCTCGAAATAACTTTCGACGCACCGTTACAATTCCGATCGGACCACGTGCCTCATACATGGAGCACAACGCGGTCCAGGCCTGATTCGACGTCCCGGCACCCGCTATGTAAACTAGCGGTCCGTCCCCTACACGGAGCCGTATGGTCGAAAGAGCCTTCCTGTCCTTCGTACGCCATTCCTCTAAATTCCCTTCATCAGTTGGACTTGAATTTGAACCGTCCGCGTAACCGATTAGACCTTGATCGGTCAAGATGTCGATCATTTTGATTTTCCATGTGTGGAAGTTCTCAGCGCCGCGTAGCGCTTCGATCCGATAGATGTTTCCGGATGATTCGGTCATGGTCCGTAACAACTTGATCAGGGTTTGATGGATGACGTATGGACGTGGTAATGATGTTCAAGATGATTAAGGCCGGGGCCCATAACCTGTTGAACTTAGCAGCAAGGGAAGGAAAGAGCGAGAAATAAAAGAGTGAATTGAGATAGTAAAATAATGTACATAATCGTTCGTATAAATACATAAATAATATAACTCCTATAGAAATAATAAATCATATGTGAGTCCGTTTAGAAAAACAAATGCGAAACTTTATATGTCCATGTGATTTTACATGTCATGTGAATGCCGGATCACTCTATTCCAACAATAGTTGTGTCTGTGGCCACCGCAAGAGAAAGCGAGGAATTCATGTACGGCTAGAGTAAGCCTGATGAATATAGATCAATCGTGCAGAAAGAGACCATGCATACAGTAAGTAGTTCCAATGCACTGAAATGCTTCAACTGAAAGCTGCATATTTATCTGTTAGGCAGAAAGTGGCATTAAGTGAGGAACCAGGACATACCCTTTGATTGTCACGACTATCAAATAAATAGTTAGAAGGTGCACGTTTCTCCAGAACAACAGAAACTATACTTGTGGTCATCGCTGGTAAGGAAGTACTGTGTGATTATGTGTTCCCCGGGACATGTATTCACTATTAGCTTACCAAAGCGACCCAAAGCAAGGATCACCTGTAGGTTGGAAGATATCAACATAGAGCCGGGCTGGATATTTGAAGAAAAAAAATGTACGATAGGAATAACCAAAACCACATTTTTGTGGCTCACTGAACGTCGGCAGGGTCAGACAAGTATCACAAAGGTAGAAATAGACATACCGTAATAGACTCTTCGGATGTAGAACATATGAACTATGGATACAACAGTGTTCTGGAGGTCATTTGATCAGCAATGGTGGCTTTGAAGTAGTAAATACTTTTACTGATATCGCAAGTATCATCTGTAAATACAACCTCAAAGGTTAGCGATTGTTTGTACACTATTAGTGACTCACCGTAAGGGACCAAGTGGAGTCGTATAAAGCAGTAGGATTGGCATAGTTGACAACAGTATAATAATAAATTGCGTGTGTGTTGCATATGGAATGCAATAGTTCCAGTACTCTGTTTTCACTCAATAAGTACCATCACGCTAACGTATAGGACTACGTACAACAATATTGATACCTGCAAATAGCTTAAATAGTGGTTTGTTCAAGGGGATGACATAAGACTCACAACGAGCTTCACGAAAATATTGTCGGAACCATAGTTCTGGAAATAGTGAAATGTCTGAACACCAACAACGCCGAAGAGTCTGAGCATGGGATGAGTTGACTCTTCCAATATGACAGGGAAACACTTGCGCTGCAGAAAGGACAACACCGATAAGAAGTGCTCCGAAAGTGGCATTCAAATCCGCTGGCATCCTAGTTATCAAGGCAGGGGGAGTGGGGGGAACAAAGTGGGTGCTCGAATCTTTGATTATTTAGATATACACTTCTACTTGTCGAATCTTTTCAACAGTGCTCAGATGATAAAATCAAAGATGTCAGATGCATCCACTGTGATGAAAACCATCATAAACCTATGACTCCCAGAAGCTCATCCACTTCTCTAACCATTTGATAAGTAGTGCAGGATTGCTGGATAGTCGGGGTGTGCTGTAATTCTATAAGAGCATGCTCACGAGCCAATTGAGTGAACGAACCAGACTGCCAGAGTAAGTACCCAATTTAGTCCATTTACATATCTTCGGCTCTGAGCTGCGAATATACGATCCTCACCTGACCTTCCCACACTAAGAGCCTTGTAGAAAGGGGGGACACACATTTCACATTTCTCGGATCGGGCGTGTTTTTACAGTGCTCAAACACTCATCAAGTGCATCATTGCATCGAGGGCAGGGGAGTGTCATCATAATATGATTTTAAGGTATTCATAGGAACTAGTATCAATATCTAGAAACCATTACTATATTTCGTCAGCCCGTATATCTCATCCCAGGGACTCACATTATTATACTATCCCTCCATACCCAACGGGGGCGATTCCTTCCATCATCTACTCAGTATACTTACTTTATTGGTGGGCAGAGCACTCGCCAGCCTTTGACGCCTTTGATGGGGAATTTCGGTGCCAGGATAAGTATCAAATATCTGGTTCAAACTCCGCCCACTCAATGGTCAGCGTCGAATACGACTATTGCAAATTTCCTCTCTGCATATCCCAATAACGATCTGCTCAATGCTGCCCTCACGACTTTTCCGTAATACTGGCCTCCCACCTGCCCTGCGCAGCCTCATAACTCCCCGTTCCTCTCTGCCACCCACAATCTCCGTTCAGCTGCGCCTCCGTCTTGGTGTCTTCAACCCCGACGCTGCATATTCCACCGCGCCGCCTTCGTCGTCTACGTCAGCGTCGACGCCTCCAAAATCAACTACACCACCTCCGCAGGCTAGCCCATCTACGCCACCACCTCCCCCTTCATCTCAGTCCGCTGCCCCCGCCGTTATTGGTTCCCAACCCGTCGGCGAGCCCATCGAGCCGCGCCTCTCCATGACGTTCACCTGTACCGTCAAGGACTGTGGCGAGCGCTCTACTCATCAATTCACGAAACGTGCTTATGAGAGGGGTATTGTTCTTGTGCAGTGTCCCGGGTGCAAGAATCGGTGAGTCAGCCATTTTCATTTTTACCTTTCCTTCTCCGTCTCCATCTCTATGTCCTTTTTTCTAAGACTGTACTAACACTGTTTCTCCAGGCATCTGATAGCGGACCATCTCGGGTGGTTCAAAGAGAGCACGCAGGAAGGCAAGCTACGTACCGTGGAAGATATCCTCCGTGCGCGTGGGGAGACCGTTCGTCGTGGACGGCTCGATGCGGGTGGCGTCGTAGAGTATACCGAGTAGACCACGGAGGGGCCCGTCCCCACCGGGTGTGAGGCCTTGAGAGGTGGTATCCAGGCGATGTTATACCAACGTGAGTCCCCTCCTTGTGGACGAGATACACAAGTTCACGAAGCACAGTAATAATCCTTAGACACTGATACCAGCCTCTATGATTACTCTAAAAATTATATTATTGTAACATTTAATGACACCCCCCTGCCCTCGATACCGCGATGCGCTTGATGAGAGTTTGAACGCCGTCCATGTACGCCCGATGCCAAGTATCGTCCTTCACCTCAAACAAGGTTATCAGCACCAGAGTCTTCTCTCGACGCAGGCCCAGACCTCCCCTCCCCCCGAGTGCATTAAGACTGATGTCGCTTCAAAAAAGCGCATATTCACAGCTCAAAGCTGGCAATATATCGGGTGGTCCGGGCTGGGTACCTACGCTGGCAGTCTGGTACGTTCGCCCAACTATCATTGATCCTAGAAGCTCGTCGTGAGTGTGTTCTGATAAATTCACAGCACTCTCCGACAGACTATTCTATCCACGCTTGATACAACTCTGCACTGCTTCCACAGGCCCCGAATGCGCGTTCTTCAAGCCAAACCAACAACACTTGATTTCGTCGGGGAGCGTTACGTTCCAAAAACCAAATCGAAAGCAATTAGGGTGAGTCAGAAGATCATGGGGAAAGACGCGAGTTTGGAACCAATTTATAACCGCCCAACAGAAATACCGGATCACATGCTTTAAGGCGAAGTAGGATGCCCTGATCACTGTCACTTCGAAAAAAGGGCCACTCGGTCCATGCTTCAAACTGGAATAAGTCACAGAACAAGGAGACACACCTCTCATCACCATTTTGGCTTCCCAGTCCTTCTCTTATACTCATCGTATGAGTTGTAGACATCTCTACTCCTGGAATACGCTAGAAGCCAGGCAGCAGTAAATTGTAATCACTCGGGATTGTTTTTAGAGAAATATAGACGGACAAGGCTGGCGACGATCACAAAGATTGAACGAACGGTGATATGGGGGGAACAAGTGTTGTGGAGCCCGACGCAGTCGTATCGATCAGACACTATCCAAAGTATAAATATCGGCGATGGTATATTTAGCTCTGCTCCCACTTCCAACCCAACTCACCCACAAACCGCGTCAATTTGTCTTTTGACCTGCATGCGATACGGTTAGATCATGTTACTGCTGTGCTGACCGGTAAGGATGAGCTTCTGGAAGTCATAGTTTTCGATGGCCGACATAGCAAAAGATGTATCTGACACCTTTGATTTTATCATCTGAGCGCCAGCGAAACGATCAAGGCCAGTGGAAGTGTATTAATATACACAAAGTTTCGAACGACCAATTTATTCCTCCTACTCGCTCCCGCCTTGATACCAGGATGCCAGCGGACTTGAACACCACTTTTGGAGCACTTCTTATCGGTGTCGTCCTTTCTGCAGCGCAAGTGTTTCCCTGTCATATTGGAAGAGCCCACTCATCCCAAGCTCAGACTCTTTGGCGTTGTTGGCGTTCAGACATTTTACTATTTCCAGAACTATGACTCTGACAATATTTTGGTGAAGCTCGTTGTGAGTCTTATGTCATCCCCTTGAACAAACCACTATTTAAGCCATTTTCAGGTATCAATACTACTGCACGTAGTCTTTTACGTTAGCGTGATGGTACTTATTGAGCGAAAACAGAGTACTGGAACTATTACATTCCATATGCTAGAGAGAGGTAAAATGTAGAAGATAGTAGATTGACTATAGAACATAGAGTACACGAGGAGTATTTATACAATGAGTACCTATTGTAAGTAATGGTAGACTAGAGGTCAGTGCGAATACAATGAGTATAATAAGAAAGGGAACGAGCATGGGCAGTCCATGCGAGGGTATAAGCATTCGACGGTGCGAGCGCGGGTCCAACAAGATCGAGGCGCAGCCTCGGGGTATGATCCGTCGATTCGGATTGTCTTCCAACACTCCCCCTCAATTCGGAGTCGGTGGACGAAGTCCAAGCGAGGCAGCAAAATGCTTGGCCTTGGGACTAGGGAGCGCTTTCGTAAACGTGTCAGCTGTCATTTCGTCGGTAGGACAGTAAATGAGGTTGATTGAGCCGTTTTCGACGACGAAGCGGATGAAGTGATAGCGAATGTCGATGTGTTTCGTACGAGCGTGGTAATTGCCGTTGGTTGCAATCGCAACAGCGGATTGGTTGTCGCAGTGGAGTGTCGTAGGATTTGGAAGTGGCGAGAAAACTTCGCCGATGAAGTTTCGAAGCCAGATGAGCTCTTTGGCGGCGTGAGTGGCGGCAACATATTCGGCTTCAGTGGTCGATAAAGTGACGAGTTCTTGTTTGCGAGAACTCCATGAGACGGCTCCTCCGTCAACAAGGAATGCGTAGCCGGAAATGGCGCGACGATGTTCTTGGGATGCTCCATCCGCGTCGGTGTATCCTTCAAGCCCTTCCTTCCCTCCTCCAAAGGTGAGTCTCCAGTTCTTCGTGCCCAAGAGATAGCGGAAGATGCGTTTTACAGCTTCCCAGTGGACTTGGCCAGGATTGTCGAGGAATTGGGATAAGGTGGAAACAGCGAAAGAGATGTCCGGCCGTGTTCCAATGGCGGCATACATGAGCGACCCTATGGCCTCACGATATGGAACCTGACGCATTCGGGCGACCTCGCCCGGAGATGAAGGGCAATCATCTTTTGTGAATGCAACGTTAGGATCCATCGGAATTGCAAGGGGCTTCATATCCGTGAAGTTGAAGCGCGCGAGGATAGATTCGATGTAGCTCTGCTGTGAGAGCGTGATGGTGCGTTTTGTGCGGTCACGGGTGACTTCGATGCCAAGTAGCCAGCTAATGGGGCCTAGGTCCGTCATTGCATAGCACGCGTTGATACGGAGTTTGTGTGCGTCAAGTAGGCGTTGGGATGTGCCGGTGATGGTGCAGTCGTCAACATGGATGGCAAGGATAACGAGTCCGTCGGGGGTCTTTGAAAAGAAGACACCATGGTCATATTCAGCACGTTTGAAGCCTAAATCTTCAAGTGTGCGGCAGAGTGTCTTGTACCAGGTACGTCCGCCCTGTTTGAGTCCGTAGAGAGCCTTCTGAAGCTTGGCGACGAATTGGCGAGGGTTGCACCCTTCAAAACCAGGAGGAAGTTGCATGAAGATTTCCTCGTCAAGTTCTCCATTGAGGAATGCACTGTTGAAGTCGAAGACCTCGATAGGCCAGTCATTGCGAGCGGCGGTGGCAAGGATGGTGCGGAGG
The DNA here is from genome assembly GCA_013420905.1 of Collybia mongolica. Taxonomy (NCBI): domain Eukaryota; kingdom Fungi; phylum Basidiomycota; class Agaricomycetes; order Agaricales; family Clitocybaceae; genus Collybia; species Collybia mongolica. Next base: position 737,146 of record JAAXNY010000008.1, read on the forward strand.
CTGGCGAGTTTGGCGACGGGAGCGAATGTCTCAGTGTAATCAACACCGTAGACCTGGGTGAAACCACGAGCGACAAGGCGCGCTTTGTATTTCTCGATGCCGCCGGACGCATTCTTCTTGATACGGAAGACCCACTTGCATCCAACGATGTTCTTGCCAGCTGGGCGTTCGACAACGGACCAGGTGTTTGCCTTGCGTAGTGACTCGAGTTCCTTCTTAATCGCTTCCTCCCACATTGACCAGTCTGACCTTTCCTTCGCCTCTTCCAACGTCTTCGGGTCCATTCCCTCAGCCTCTCCTGAAGCAGCTCCCATAGCAAATTCGACTCCCCCCAATTCTATGTCTTCCCAGTCCTCTCCAACAGCTCCAACATCGTCCGAGTCGGTTTGGAGTCCATCAGGGGTGGTTTTACCAATGGGTCGTCCATTCCTGTAGTGGCCCTTAATTGTGCCTTCTCCAGCGCGGAGACGTTCAACGTAGGCAGATGGTTTGATGGTTCGTTTGGGGCGTGTGGATGTTTCGGGAGGAATGGCAGGGTTAGCCGGGGTTTGGGTGACAAGAGGGGTCTCGTGTTCAGGGGTGCGTGACAGTGGGTTGTCGACAGGCAGGTTGGAATCTTCATTCTCCCCCTCAAACGGCGTGTCGTCAACAATGGAAGGTGTAGGGAGTGGGACTTCATGTTCGTCAAACTTGATGTTTCGCTCGATAGAGACAGTGTGTTGCATAGGCCAGTAAATCCGGTGAGCATGTGTGCTATCATTGTCGAAGCCAACCCATCGTCCAATGTTAGAGCGGCCTTCAAGCTTTCCGTTTGTGCTGTCATGGACCCACACTTTGGATCCCCACTCGTGGAGATTTGAGAGGTCTGGTTTGTTGCCGGTGAGTGCTTCGTAAGGTGTCATGTTGTCCAGGGCTCGGGTTGACGTGCGATTTTTGAGCCAGACTGCATGTTGGATAGCGTCACCCCAAAGGTACTTCGGTAATCCGCTCTGGTGTAACATGGCACGGACACGTTCGAGGAGTCGACGGTTGAGAGCTTCGGCAATGCCGTTATGCTCAGGAGTGTCATGGGTGGTGAGACGGCGTTCAGTGCCTTGGGAATTTAGGTGAGCCGTGAATTCAACGCTGGTGTATTCACCGCCGCGATCACTGCGGAGTCGTTTGACCTTGGCGTTGTGCTGAGTTTGTGCCCAGGCCTCGAAGTTCCGGTAGGCTTCAAAAGTCTCGTCCTTCGATCGCAGGAGTTCGACGCGGGTGTAGCGGGTATTGTCGTCAGTGAATGACACGTAATATTTGCGTTTGCGAATGGTTTCGGTTTGTGACGGTCCCCACACATCGGAGTGAATTTCATCTCCAAAGTTCTCAGCTCTTGGTTCAACCCTTTCCTTCTTAATCCTCTTCCTTGTTGCCTTCGCGTACTCGCATGAGTCACACGATCCTACATCCTCCTTTCCTTTTAACTCAACTCCAACAACCAGCCCATCCTTCACTAGCTTCCGTGCGGCATCAGGGGCGATGTGGCCCATTCGTCGGTGCAGCTCATCCAAGCTGAGTGTAGTGGCTGAGGTGCTGGCGGTGGAGACGGCTTCGTCGTGGTCAACACGGTAGAGCCCATTGGTTGTAACATGGATATGTCCGATCCGGCGTTGCTTGGGGTCAAAGATGCGGCAGAAGTTGGCACGAAAGAGTGTGGCGAATCCGGCGGCAGCAACGCGGCTGATAGATATGATGGTGAGTCCCATGTCTGGTGCATAGAGGACGTCCTTGAGTAAGACGGTCGTGCAGGTCTTGCCGTTTGGGATTTGGATTCGCATGTCGCCCTTTCCAATTGCGTGAAAAACGCGCTTGTCTGCTGCAGTGATGGGTCGCGACTCGATCTTGGTGTAGTTGATCAGTCGGTGTCGAAAAGGAGTCATATGTCGGGATGCTCCAGAGTCGTAGAGGTCGCTCTCTGCCTTGCGAGAGGCCTCAGTACCAGCTACAACAGCACCTGCAAAACTCGTGCAGATGTGGTTGTTATCAATGGGTATGTACCCGTCTTCATCCTCGTCAATGGAACTGTCACTGACGGCTTGAAGCGAGGGCATGGAATCGTTGTCGTCATCAAGGGTAGGGCGGGAGCAATATGAGGATAGGAGAATGAAGCGAAGACGGTCACTGTTGGATGGGTGTGCGTCGGGAATGTGAGAAGGTACGCCGTTGTCGTTGTCGAGTATGGCATAATCAATTGACTCATCAGTGTCATTGATCCAGTCTTCCATCACCTCTTCCTCATCAACCACAGCCCAAACACCATCCTCCTCCTCCCCTGCTGCCGCGTTGGCAGCTGTTCCCCCAGCCTTCTTCCCCTTTGGCCCCTGTCCCTCCTTTCCACCACCCGGCCCCCAGCAATCCGCCTTCATGTGCCCCTTCTTCGAGCAATTGTGGCAAGTAATATCCTTCCTCGGTCCTTTCCTTCCGCCCTTCGATCCCCCTCCAGCATGGAAGGCAGCATCTTTGTCGTCCTTCTTTGACTTGGTACGGTTGTTGACAACTCGGCGTTCGTAGTCGTCGGTGATGAGGTGAGTGATAGTGTCGGGGTTGAGTTCCATCTTGCTCAGGGAAGCTGATGCAACGATGGAGGAAATGGTGGGGTCATAAACGGAGGGAAGCGATCCAATCAACATGGTTGCGTATTCGTGATCTGTGAGTGTAACTCCCATTGAAGCGAGGCGAGCGTTCATGTCAGCGAACTTGTCAAAGTGAGTTCGTACGTCATCCTTTTCGTCGCACTTCTCATTCTGCATTTTCTTTCGCAGGTCGATGGCCACCATCAGTGACCGGTCCTCGAAAATGACTGCAACGGCGTCCCAGACAGCCTTTGCAGACTTCTTCACCTTAACTCGGTTAAAAACAGAGTCAGGCACGGTACTTGCAATACATTGCTTGATCGTCGCCTCGGCCAATCGCCACTTCTCGTGACGGATTTCATAGCCTCGAGCAGCGATACGATCATCGGACAGACCTGAGGTGGTCCCTGGCCCTCCTGGCGTGGCTGGCAGAGCCGGCGTTGCCGAGGTGGAAGATGTTACGGTGGGAATGAGAGGTTCGGGTGTGTCATTCTCGAGCTGGTCGAGCATGCCGCGAGCATCAAGAGCCCACCGGAGTCTATCTTTGTAGGTCACCCAGTTGCTGCCATCAGCAAGTAGCTTGGGAACCTTGAAGTATTCTTCTTGTAGCAATGGAGCGAGGTGTTGGTCAGAAAAAAAGTTTGCTGAGCGCGTGTAAAAGGTAAAGCAGCGGGGTAATGCGGTGGTTTAGAGCGCGAAGCAAGGGCCCATAACCTAAAGAGAGGTAAAATGTAGAAGATAGTAGATTGACTATAGAACATAGAGTACACGAGGAGTATTTATACAATGAGTACCTATTGTAAGTAATGGTAGACTAGAGGTCAGTGCGAATACAATGAGTATAATAAGAAAGGGAACGAGCATGGGCAGTCCATGCGAGGGTATAAGCATTCGACGGTGCGAGCGCGGGTCCAACAAGATCGAGGCGCAGCCTCGGGGTATGATCCGTCGATTCGGATTGTCTTCCAACATATGCAACACACACGCAATTTATTATTATACTGTTGTCAACTATGCCAATCCTACTGCTTTATACGACTCCACTTGGTCCCTTATTGTGAGTCACTAATAGTGTACAAATAATCGCTTACCTATGACGTTGTAATTTTTTACAGATGACAATTGCGGTATTAGTAAATGTGTTTACTATTCCCAAAGTACTATTCCTAATAAAATTGACCTCTAGAATGCCGTTGTATCCATAGTTCATATGTTTTACATCCGAAGAGTGTATTACAGTATGTCTGTTTCTACCTCCACGATACCCATCTGGCCATTCCGACGCTCAGTGAGCCAGAAAAATGTGGTTTTGGTTTTCCTTATTGTACGTAATTATTTTTTTCTTTGTACATTCAGTCCGGCTCTTTATTGATATCTTCCAAACCTGCAGGCGATCCTTTCTTCAGGTCGCTTGGGTAAGCCGATAGCATATATGTATGTGGGGAACGTTAATTCATACGGCATTGTAATCAGTTACGAGCATAAGTATGGTATCTGTCGTTCCGGAGAAAAGTGCACCTTTTGACCATCTATCTGGTAGTCATGACAATCCAAGCGTACGTCCTGATTTTAAACTCAATGCCACTGGCCGCTTAACAGATAAATATGCAGCTTTCAGTTGAAGCATTTCAGCGCATCGCAAAGAGTTGCTGTGTGTTGGTTCCCTTTCTGCACGATTGACCAATATTCATCACGCTTACTTTAGCCGTACATGGTTTCCTCACTTGCTCTTTCGGCGGCTACGGATATCATTATTGCGGCCTCAATCTCGTTTTATCTTCATATGGGTCGGTCTGGAATCCGAAAGTAAGAACATTTAGTGTACTCTATAAAGGCGAATTTACAACTCAACTTTTTGTCTAGTAGCGACACCATGATCAATAGATTGATGGTTTATACCATCAATAACGGAATCTTAACAAGGTCAGAAACTGTTTTTGAAATTATACTTTTTCACCCTGACTGTTTCCATCACATAGTGTATTCGACATTGTCATACTTGTTTTTGTATGTCACATTTTTTCTATCCAGTCTCTTATGTGATCACAACATAGGTGGTATCCCAACCACAAAACTTGATATACTTATCATTCTATCAAGTCCTGGGCAACTGTGCGTGGAATCTAACTAATCATCTTTTTTCTGTGCTGACATTGATCTGATCAAGTATACACAAACGCCGTGCTAGCGATGTATGAGCCTTCCTTTGGGTAGTCATGCCGTTTATATCTACTTTTATTTTTTGAACAGGCTCAACTCTCGCCGCTCGGTGGCCCAGGTTGGGAGGATTACTAGTATTTCAATCCGGTTACCTATGTCTACGATTTCTACCGGCGACCCTGTGGCCATAGGTACGAAGGTGAGACAGTCGGCTCAATTTCTTCAAAGCATGCTTCTTAACTTCATTGCACACTGCAGCCTGGCGATTACACTCCGAATATAGACAATATCAAAAGCCAAATAAGCTCGCAATGCGCATGAAGAAGCACATCCCACAAACTTACTGGAGGTTCAATATAAAATAAACCCGTAGCATGTGTATATGCATATATATCTACCTTCCTTAGTGGGTGGTACTGCGTCTGCAACAATACTAAGACGTACTGTGATTCTTCGGACAAGACGTTAAGAAGAACGTTTTCATTCCGCGACTCGGTACTCTGAATGGGATTCCAAAGGAGATGTTCAAAATTTGAGAAGTTCGTCTAATACAAGCTTGAGTTTGTGGGATATGCGGGTGCCAGTGGCCCAGTGCGGAGGGCCGTATCTTACGATATGTAGCTCAGCATCAGACGCTCGAACAGGTGCGAATCCGGGGAACTAGAAATCTTGTCTGTTTTCCGCTGTTCGACAATATCGGACACACACTGGACTGAAGTGAACCATTAGCCAGATCACATGACCGCACAGCCACAATGGTATTGAATACTTCTTCTGCTCTAAGAGCTTGTTCAGCTGCGCTGACCGGAACGGTCCGGACGCTCGTCCGGTTTGTTGGACTGTTTGTCCTTGCATGTTCCCTTGTTGATCTTGCCGTCGGGATTTGAATTCCCTCCTGTGCAACAGTCGAGACTCGAGAGTTGTGCACTCACGCCATGATACTGCGCGCACACTGTTCCCTCATGGACGGGCAGTCCTTGAGAGAATGTGTTTGCCACATTCTCTCCCTCACATCTCTTGCTTATACTTTCACGACCATCCACACCATCCAATATGCCATGTGAAACCATGACGATGACGACGACGACACCACAGAAAACCTTCCAGACAATCAATCAACACACTATCCCACTACCTCCTCTTCTACACATCCCACCACGACCTCTTCTTCTACACATCCCACCACAACCACCACCACAACCACAACTGCAGGCAGTTCTGACAAAGCTGGCATCCGTTGGACTCGAGAGGAAACCAACACCCTCCTTACATATGTCAAAAGAAATTGCCCGCTTATGACCTCCAGCGGCCTCAGTTTGAAGCAGAAGAGCTTCAATGGGGCTTCTGTCATGATCAAGACAAGGGATGCAAAACAATGTCACCGCAAATGGGGTCAGGTACATGGATTTCTCATTGCTTGGTGCTTTACTAATTACTGATGATCTGTATAGATGTGCAAGACCTACCGGGCAGTCGCTTCGTGGGACAACAAGTCAGGTAGTGGATACCACGACGACTATGGTGCCAATGTGCGGACTGAGAGTGAGAGACAGGTGTTCGAAGAGTGGTTGAAGACACCAGAGGTAAGTGCGATGTTTACTACAATGGGAACACTACTGATTCGAGATTGTAAACAGCATGCACCTATGAAGCAGTATGCGATGACGCCATGGGAATTCTATCGCAAAATGCAAGCCTTCATGCCTGGTACACAGCCCCGAGGAACATACGCCTTCATGCCTGGTGAGCCGTCCGGGGAATCCTCCTCATGGCTGCTCGGCATCATCAACAACGAAGAAGATGGAGAAGAGGATTGTGTGGGACCACCACTTCATCCCCCTCCTAGTAACCCCCTCTCGTCGACTGACCCTTTTTCATCAACTAACCCCCTCTCGTCGATCAACCCCCTCTCGTCAACCAACTCTTTCATGCCAACTGACCTGCTCTCATCGACTAACCCCTCTTCGATGGACATGCCGACTGTGAGTGCACTGGGCGCGTCGCCCTTTTTTGGCACCTCATCACGGGGAGCGCCAACTGTGTGCGGTTCGGACTCTGGTACTCCTGCTCCCTTGGGCGGCACGATGCCTCCCCCCTCCTCATCCATTGCCCCAACTGCCCACTGCCCCCCTCCTTCCCAGCCCGATGTATCCATGAGCTTGAGCCATGCTCCGAGCAATAGTGGCAGCCGCAAACACAAGCACGATACATTAGTAAGCGGTGCAAACCCCCCTGCTTCCAAACAATCATCGAAGCCAAAGTCAAAGTCAAAGTCAAAGTCAAAGTCAAAGACTGAAGATTTCAATCCCGTCATCCTAACCCAGTCACTGAATTCAACACTCAACTGCCTCACTGACATCATGAAGCAAACTATGGACAACACCACTGGTACCATGTCCTCATTGTCATCCACTCCTTCCTCTTCACACATCATCCCTACAATATCCAGTTCCTTGTCGGGGTTGGCTGCACCTCCAGCCGATGTCCTCAATCATGCGATACAACTCATTACAACACAAACCAGTCTATTGGAGGACAAGTTGCTTGCGGCCTCTCTGTTTTTCACAGGGGCCTCGGAAGAAGCTGTCCGCGCTGCGAAGACCTTTATTGTGCTCCAAGCTGTTCCCCTTGTGCAGCACCAATTCCTCATTTGCCAACTTACGGAGGCTGCTCTTCTCCCAGGAAAAGGAAAAGCAAGGGCTGTGGAGGATGACGAGCAGCTGATGGTACTCTAGCTCACATTTTTTTTTTTGCTGTGTTGCATTGGTTGCTACAGGCTGGACCTCATTGCTCAGATCGACATCTCTTGCTGTGTACATGTCCGTTTTGATTGCCTCGATCTCAATTTTATCTGTGTTACCCTGAATCCCTTTTATATCACATAGTACTTGTATCAAATACTGTGTACTCAACTTGTAGGCCCGCTATGAAATTATATATTGTGCATGGTCACTATGTATTCAAAGACCTTCATCATCTCAGGTTTCGCTATCATCATCATCATCCTCATCCTCATCATCACTGGCACTTGTCTCATTCTCTGCTTGCAAGTAATTTTTGTAACTCGCCCACATTTGGTTTGCAATATCCAGCCTGCGTAAATTCACAGCCGAGGCATCCTCATCTTCAGTAATGAAACCATCATCATCACCATCATCAGGCACAGAGAAACTGGATGTTGCTTCATGTGGATCTGAAGGTATTTCACCTTCATCAGTATCAGTGCATTGGATGAAGTTCTGGAGAGCGCAGAGTGCAGCAGGAATACGAGCTTGAAATTCAAGGGGATAGCGAGGGGGAAGAAGAAGAATCCGGAAGCGTTGCTTGAGAACACTAAAAATACATTCAACAACATTGCATGCTTGTGCATGACGAAGGTTGAAAAGTTCCTTTGCATTTGCTGGACTGTTGGTGTATATTAATATGATAAGTAATACACCAGCAAAGGCACATACCGGACACCTGCTGCACCCCACTCTTGAAGATGGTATTGAACACTGTGGAATGGAACAAGAAGTTCCTCACAGTGGGGAAATCCTGCATCTCCAAGATAGTAGTATCCTGCAGGGACTGTAAACCCTTTTGCCAATGCATCAGCCCAAACTCTGGCATCTGTCGCTGAACCTTCCCATCCTGTAAGGGCATAAGTGAAGAACATGTCAAAATCGCATATAAAAAGACAGTTCTGTGATAAAAAGCCTTTTCGATTGCGATAGACACTTTGCAGTGCAGCTGGTGGGGAGAGATGAATATGACTGCCATCAATTGCCCCAAGGCATCCCTGGAAGAAAGGCCATAATTTGGGGTTGTCACGGATCCTGGAAGAGACAGGATCATCGGCAGATGAGCATTGAACATAGCAATCATAAAATGGTTGTGATGAGAAGATGATGGTCATTTTCTTGAAGTATCTTTATATAATGATCAGATTATCATATGCTCGTAATTGTCATATAAATTACTTGGAAATAATCGGATTTGCCCATTGAAATCGCTCTCCAACATGACGGATAGATAGGCCAGTGACTGCAGTATAAAGAAAAATTGCGAGTTGTTCCTCAAGTGCAACATATCTCGTGTCGCCATGGCCCATCGACCGCAGCTCATCAATCAGAGCATGGAAAACCTCCTTATGGACTCCAAGTTCAGTACGAATGCGTTCGCGATGCCCATTCAGCAACTCTTGAACCCAAGCATGGCCAGAGAGGATTGATGTGTGATATGGCTCCTTCATATGATAGCGAAAAATCAGGCGTATGAGTGTTGGTATAAGAAATGATAGTTGAATGGTGATTGTAGCAAGTATGGCTTGCAATAATGGCACTGTGTGGGGATTCATCATAGCGATGATTAAAAGCCAATGCGACGATCAATAGATAACACTGAAACTTCAATGCAGTGCCCGATACGTATGCAAATTCAAATCCCGACGGCAAGATCAACAAGGGAACATGCAAGGACAAACAGTCCAACAAACCGGACGAGCGTCCGGACCGTTCCGGTCAGCGCAGCTGAACAAGCTCTAACCACATCGCCCTTCATTTCGAGACTTTTGCCTGTCTACACCGCTCAGATCTAATGACTGTTTTTCGACGTCGAACCTCTGGACAGATTGTGGGACATGTAAGCTCAGCTAAGGACCCACCTCATTGGGAAGGTATTGACGGCTTCCCGGGGATCCTCAAGGTCCTGACTGTCCCCTTCCCATTACAACTTTTACAAATTTCTTTTCTATCTTAATAATGATTTGCCCAATGCTATCCTCACGACTTCTCCGGACTTTGGTCCCTGTTATCACTGGTTTCCAACTTGTCGGCAAACCCCCCATCGAGTCGGGCCTCTCCATGACGTTACCTGTACTGTCAGGTACTGGTGCGTGCTTTATTCATCAATTCGCGAAACTTGCTTATGAGAGGGTCATTGTCCCCTTGCAGTGCCCTGGCTGTAAGAATCGGTGAGTTAGCCACTTTCAGATCTACCTTTCTTTCTCCGTCTCCATCTCTATGTCCCTTTTTCTAAGACTGTACTAACACTGTTTCTCCAGGTATCTGATAGCTGGCCATCTCGGGTGGTTCAAAGAGACCATGCAAGAAGGCAAACTGCATACCGTGGAAGACATCCTCCATGCGCGTGGGGACACCGTTCATCATGGACGGCTCGATGCAGGTGGTGTCGTGGAGTATACTGAACAGATGATGGAAGGACCCGTCCTCGATGGGTGTGGATGGATGGTAATCGAGAGATACTATACCAACGTGAGCCCCCGCCTTTGTGGACGAGATACACAAGCTGACGAAACACAGTGATAATTTTTAGACGCTGATACCAGTCTCTGTAAAAACTCTAAAAAATAAAATTCTTGTAATATTCAATGACACCCCCTGCCCTCGATGCCGAGATTCGTCCCACACCTCAAACCAAGTTGTCAGCACTCGGCCCCCGGGTCTTCTCTCAACACAGACCCAGACTCCCCCGAGTGCATTAGACTGAAATCGCGCTAAAATAAAAGTGCATATTTACAAAGCTGACGATATATCGGGTGGTCCGGGCTGGGTACCTACGCGGGCAGTCCGGTACGTTCACCCAACTATCATTTGATCCTAGAAGCTCGTCGTGAGCATGTTCTGATAGATTCACAGCACACTCCGACAGACTATCCTATCCATGCTTGACACAGCTCTGCACTACTTCGCAATAAACACCCAGGTTTATTTAAAATGATAAGGGAGTCGCAGGTGCATCCGCTTCTACCTCCCAATCATGTGGTTTTAGGTGATGGGACTTGGATGACGGCGTGACGGATGGTATTGCCTGGACCGTTCTAAACAAGAGACTGGTCAAAATGTGTTGCCAATTAGAGAAGCATAGACGAACAAGGTTGATGATAATCACAACGAACGGTGATGTGGTTGGGGAACAAACGCCGCGGAGGCTCACGCAACCGTATCGGTCGGACGTTACCCAAAGTACTATAAATACCGCCCATGGTATATTTGGCTCTGCTCCCGCTTCCAACCCAACTTACCCACAAACCGCGTCAATTTGTCTTTTGACGTACCGTTTCCCTAGGACTCGGACCCAGGTTTACGATTATTCGTTTTGAAGAGAAAGCTCGAAACAAGCCTGTTTCATAGGATCAGTCACCTGCCACCCGAATGCCCAATGCTAATAATGCCCATAACACTCCCGCCACGGTTCAAGCCACGCCTCCATGCGATGCGGTTAGGCCGCAATACTGCTGTGCTGACCGGTAAGGATGGGCTTCTGGAAGTCGTAGGTTCCGATGACTGACAGCAAAAGATACATCTGACACCTTTGATTTTATCATCTGAGCACCAGTGAGTATATTAATACATACAAAGTTCCGAGCGACCACTTTATTCCTCCCCCCCCCCCCCCCCGCCTTGATACTAGGATGCCAGCGGACTTGAACGCCACTTTCGGAGCACTTCTTATCGGTGTTGTCCTTTCTGCAGCGCAAGTGTTTCCCTGTCATATTGGAAGAGCCCGCTCATCCCCAGCTCAGGCTCTTTGGCGTTATTGGCGTTCAGACGTTTTATTATTTCCAGAACTATGGCTCTGACAATATTTTCGTGAAGCTCATTGTGAGTCTTATGTCATCCCCTCGAACAAACCACTATTTAAGCCATTTTCAGGTATCAATACTGCTGTACGTAGTCCTATACGTCAGTGTGATTGTGATCATTGAGCAAAAACAGAGTAATGGAGCTTTTACATTCCATATGCAACACACACGCAATCTATTACTATACCATTGTCAACTATGCCAATCCTGCTGCTTTAAACGACTTCACTTGGTCCCTTACGGTGAGTTACCACCAGTGTACAAATGATCGCTTACCTTTGAGGTTATATTTACAGACGACACTTCCAATATCAGTAAATGCATTTATTACTCACAAAGCACCGTTCCTGATCAATGTGGCCCCCCAGTGTATTGTTGTATCCATTGTTAATACGTTCTCCATCCGAAAAGTCTATTACGGTATGTCTGTTTCTATCTCTGCAATAATTGTCTGACCTGCCGAAACGTTCAGTAAGCCACAAAAATGTGGTTTTGGTTTTTCCTATTGTTTGTTTTTTTTTTTCGAATATTCAGTCCGGCGCGATATTGATATCTTCCGACCTACAGGCGATCCTTGCTCTAGGTCGTCTTGGTGAGCCGATAACATATATGTCTACGGGGAACAAATACTTATGTGGTATTATAACTAGTAATGGGCATAAGTACGGTATCTGTCGTTCTGAAGAAAAGCGCACCTTTTAACCATCTGTCTGATAGTCGTGACAATCAAAGTGTACATCCTGGTTTCAAACTCAACGCCACTATTCGCTTACCAGAAAAACATGCAGCTTTCAGTCGAAGCATTTCAGTGCATCACAAGTAACTGCTGTGTGCTGGTTCTCTTTCTGCACGATTGGTCTGTATTCATCAGGCTTACTCTAGCCGTACATGATTTCCTCACTTGCTCTGTCGATGGCTACGGACATAAGTATTGCAGCCTCACTCTCGTTTTATCTTCATATGCGTCGATCTGGAATCCGCAAGTAAGGCCATTGGTGCACTCTGCAACAGCGAACTTACCACTCGATTTTTCTGTTTAGTACCGACACCGCGATCAATAGATTGATGGTTTATACCATCAATAACGGAATTTTAACAAGGTCAGTAAATGTTTTTAAATCATCCCTTTTCACCGTGACTGTTTCTATCACATAGTGTATTTGACATTATCATACTTGTTTTTGTATGTCATATTTTTCTATCTAGTCTCTTATCTGACCACAACATAGGTGGTATCCCAACCACAAAACTTGATATTCTTAACATTCTATCAAGTCCTGGGCAACTGTATGTGAAACCAACTCATCATTTTTTCTTGTGCTGACATTGACCTGATCAAGTATATACAAACGCCATGTTGGCAATGTACGAGCCTTCTGTTGGGTAGTCATGCCATTTATATCATTTTTTTTTGAACAGGCTCAACTCTCGCCGATTGGTGACCCAAGTTGGGGAAATTACTGGAATTTCATTCCCATTACCTACTTCCACGATTTCTACAGGCACTGCTGTGGCTTCAGATACGAAGGTGAGACTTTGCCCATTTTCTCCATAACATGCTTCTTAACTTTATCAAACACTACAGCCTGGCGAGAGTATAGACAATCTCAAAAGTCAACCAACCTCGCAATGAGCAACTTCAAGCATCTCGCGAGCTTGCCAGTGATTTATTTCAGGGTAGAATTATAGCATCTATATTTATCTATCTACCTTTGTGGAGGGTACAGCAAGATCCAATGCATATAGTGATGTCCTAGTCCAAGATATCAAGCGGAACGCATTTCATGGCTCGGTACTCTGAATGGCACTCCGAGGAGATGCATCAAGCCTAAGCTTCGTCCAATACAAGTCTACGACGACCTGATGATACCGTGGGTGGGGAGTAGGGAGCGGATACGGTGATGAGAAGTTATGTGTGGGGCGAAAACAGGGATGAAATATTTGGTATATCAAACGTAGTATCTTGGTTGTGGCCATTTGCATATCAGGTTATACATAGATATAGAGTATCGGAGTCCCATAACAAAACAGCAAAGTTTGTCATACCTGATTGGCTGACCTGCGAAGATATGCACCTGCCTCACGGATGAGCCAGCCGAGCCAATAGTGAAATTGGCGCACTATACAAAAACATAAATCACAACTCGACTTTTAGTACCAACACTATGATCGATAGATTGATGGTTTACATCATCAATGACGGAATTTTAACAAGGTTAGTAAATGTTTTTGAGTTATCCCTTTTCGCACTGACTGTTTCTATCACATAGTACATTATCATACTTGGCTTTGTATGTCAAATTTTGTCCAGTCTCTTATCTGACCACGTTACAAGTAGTGTCCCAACCGCAAAACTTAATACTTGTTTCGCTTTATCAAGTCCTGGGCAATTGTACGTGAATTTGACTAATAACCCTTTCCTGTGCTGACATTGATCTGATTAAGTATTAAGTGTACGCGAATGCCATGTTGGCGATGTACGAGCCTTCTGTTGGGTGGTCGTGTCATTTATATCTCCTTTTTTCTTTTGTTTTTTCGGGCTCAACTCTCGCCGATCTGTGACCAGAGTTGGGGAATTTACTAGTATTTCAATCCGGTTACCTATGTCTACGATTTCTACCGGCATCCCTGTGGCTATAGGTATGAAGGTGAGACTGTTTGCCTATTCTCTTCGTAGCATGCTCCTTCACTTTGTTGCCCACTGCAGCCTGGCGATTTCACCCGGAATATAGACAATGTCGAAAATCAACCAACCTCACAATTAGCAACGTCAAGCACCCCACAAACTACCGGTGACTTAGTTCAAAAGCCATACTAGGAGTATCCAAAAATACCTGGACAGCGCTACAGATGTCAACTCGTCAGTTATATTGCATCTCCCGTTTCTCCATCTGGTTTACGTGATAGTGGGATCGTTCTGTCTACCTTCACCAGTAAACCTAATCCCAAAGAGTATGGCAGAGTCGAAGGAGAAGAAGGGCAAACCCATAGTATGTGTATCTATTTATCTACCTTTGTGGATTGTACGACAAAACCCAATGTATATGGCGATGTCCTAGAATCCTCGAGGTAGCAACTGTCCTCTTCCCATGATGACTTTTCTAAGATTCCCCCCCACACAACGGTGTTGGAATTGTCATTTTCCGTAGGCAGGGATCGATACGTTCCGGAAGTCTATGACAACTTGACGATGTTGCGAGTAGGGAAGTAGGGAGCGGGTACAGTGGTGAGAACATTTGTGTGGGACGGAAACAGGCATGATCTCTTAGGCACGTCAAAGGTAGTATAGTAGATGGTGGCTGTTTGCATCAGGTCCTATACAGAGTACAGAGTACCGGGGTCCCGCATCGAAATAGCGAGGTTCGTGATAGACGATTGGCTGACCTACAAAGAGATTACGCACCTACTTCAGGGTTCCCCATTTATCCTTCGAGCCAATGATGAAGTCATAATGAATAAATATCCGGATGCACACACGATGACCGAGTTCCGACACCAACATGGTCTATGACCGCCTATGATATTCATATTCATAACAGTATTACGAAGATGGTCTGGGCGCGGCGGAAGGTACAGGCTACGGGATGTCAAAGTTGGTAACGAAGAGCCAACAGCATGAGTACCGGCGGAGGCCCAGACTCAGGCACCGTCCATTATCCGGGGGGCGAGAGCAGGCGTGAAAATTTTGAGTGGGGGGGTGTAGGCGAGCTGGAAATTTGCATGCTGGGGAAGAGGTGTGGGGGAACGAATCGGATCGGGATGGCATGAGGGGGAGAGAGGGCGAATTAAGCCGTTATGGGGGCTGGTGCTGCCTCTGGGATCTCCTCGGGTATGATTTCGTTCTTTACAAGTAGCGTTTCGAGCTCGCCGGATTGGTGCACTGGGCGTAATAGGGAGGGCAAAATCAATAAATGACGAAGGAAGGAGGAAGAAAGGGGGGTACTCACTGCCTAGGAGGATATAGCACCCGCCCAGAAACTCGCCATTGATGTATACCTGGGGGACCGTTGGCCACTCCCTGCACCACACCCAACCAGTTAGCCTCCTCCGCTGCACAAGCTCGGGGGGTCATGCAAGCACTCACGAGAACTCCTTGATTCCCAACCGCAGCTCGGCGTCCGCGAGCACGTTGTACGCTTTGTTCTTCTCGTTCGACACGCCGTGGGGGTCCAGGACCTGCATGACCGCGCGCAAGAAGCCGCACTGGGGGTCTGCCGGGGTGCCCTTCATGAAGAGCACGACGGGGCTCGCCTTGATGGCACCCTCGATCTGTGTGCACGCCTCGGTGGAGAGGGGGCGTGCATATTAGGGGCAGGGATGTGCAGAGGAGGGCGACTTGAGTAGATGGATATGTCCTATGAATGCTCCAAAATTATATTATTGTAATATTTACATAATGACACCCCCGTCCTCGATGTCGCAATGAGTGTTTGAACGCCCGATGCCAAAATTTATTATTCGCCTCAAACCAAATTATCAGCACTTGGCTCCCGAGTCTTCTCTCAACGTGGGCCCAGACTCCCCCAAATACATTAAACTAAAATCGCACTTAAAGATGTATATTCGCAGCTCAAAATTAGCGATATATCAAATGGTCCGAATTGGGTACCTACACTGGCAGTTCAGTACGTTCGCCCAACTATCATTAACCCTAGAAGCTCGTCGTGAGCGTGTTTTAATAGATGGGCAGGGCACTCCAACAGACTATCCTATCCACGTGTGACGCAACTCTGCACTGCTTTACAGGCTCAACCGCGCGTTCTGCAAGCCAACCCAACAACAGTTGATTTCGTTGGGGAGCGTTACTTTCCAAAAATCAGATCAGAAGCAATTACGGTGAGTCAGAAGGTGATGGGGAAAGACACAAGTTTGGAACCGATCCATAACCTCCCAACAAATTTACTGGATCACACGCGATAAGGCGAAGCAGGATGCCATGGTCACTGTCGTTTGGAATAAAGGGCTATTTGTTTCGTGCATTAAATCGAGTGGAACGAGTCAAAGAACCAGGAGGCACTCTCATCACCATTCTGTCAAAGACGGTATGACTGATGGACATCTTGCCATCCAGATAGTTCCAAACAAACAATCACATTCGAACGAGGGGTGATGCGGTCGGGGTACAAATGTTGTGGAAATTGACGCACTAAATCGGACGAAGCACATGCGTAAATACCAGCCATGGTATATTTGGCTTGCTCCCGCTTCACACGCTATAGGGCGAAGTAGGATGCCCTGATCGGTGTCACTTGGGAAAAAGGGCCACATTATCCAAAGTCCAAACCGGAATAATTCAAAGAACAAGGAGACAACACCTCTCATAACCATTCCAGCTTCCCAGTCCTTCACTTATTCCCATGGCATGAGTTGTAGGACATCTCTAATCCCGGATTGCGCTAGAAGCCGGGGAACAGTAACCACTCGGGATTATTTGAAATGAAGGGAGTCGCGGGTGCGTCTGCTTTACCTCCCAATCACGTGGTTTTCGGTGACGGGACTTGGATGACGGTGTGACTGATGGTATTTCCTGGACTGTTCTAAACTAAAAAATGTGCTGCTAGAGAAACATAGACGGACAAGGCTGATGACAATCATAACGAACGGTGATGTGGTTGGGGAACAAACGCCGCGGAGGCTCACGCAACCGCATCGATCGGACGTTATCTAAAGTACTATAAATACCGCCCACGGTATATTTGGCTCTACTCCCGCTTCCGACCCGACTTACCCACAAACCGCGTTGATTTTTGTTTTGACGTGCCTTTTCCCTGGGACTTGGACCTAGGTTCATGATTATTCGTTTTGAAAAGAAAGCTCGATACAAGCCTGTTCCATAGGATCAGTCACCTGTCGACCCAATGCTAATAACGCCCAGTCCCACCAAATTCCTCCGCCACAATTAAATCCACGCCTGCATGTGATGCGGTTAGGCCGCAATCTCACTGCTATGCTGATCGGTAAGGATGGGCTTCTGGAAGTTATAGGTTTCCGATGGCTGCCGTAGGAAAAGATGCATTTGACACCTTCAAATTTTATGATTCGGGCACCAGTGAAACGATCAAGGCTAGTGTAAGTATATCAATACATATAAAGCTTGGAGCGACCACTTCATTCCTCCCATCCCCCCCTGCCTTGATACTAGGATGCCAGCGGACTTGAACGCCACTTTCGGAGCACTTCTTATCGGTGTTGTCCTTTCTGCAGCGCAAGTGTTTCCCTGTCATATTGGAAGAGCCCGCTCATCCCCAGCTCAGGCTCTTTGGCGTTATTGGCATTCAGACATTTTACTATTTCCAGAACTATAGTTTGGACAATATTTTGGTGAAGCTCGTTGTGAGTCTTACGATATCTCCTCGAACATACCATCATTTAAGCCATTTTCAGGTATCAATATTGCTGTATGTATTCCTATACGTTAGCGTATGGTACTTATTGAGCGAAAACAGAGTACTGGGACTATTACATACCATATGCGACACACACGCAATTTATTATTATACTGTTGTCAACTATGCCAATCTTGCTGCTCCATATGACTCCACTTGGTCCCTTACGGTGAGTCACTGACAGTATACAAATTCTTGCTTACCTACGATGTTGTATTTACAGATGACAATTGTGATATCAGTAAATGTGTTTATTACTCCTAAAGCACCATTCCTGATAAAAATGACCTCCAGAGTGCCGTTATATCCATAGTTCATATGTTCTACATCCGAAGAGTGTATTATAGTATGTCTGTTTCTACCTCCACGATACCCTTCTGACCGTCCCGACCCTCAGTGAGCCAGAAAAATATGGTTTTGGTTTTCCTTATTGTACGTAATTCTATTTTTCTTTGTATATTCAGTCCGGCTCTTTATTGATATCTTCCAACCTACAGGCCATCCTTTCTTTAGGCCACTTGGGTAAGCCGATAGCATATATCTCTCCGGGGAAAAAATGTTCATATGGCATTCCAACTAGTTATAAACTTAAGTATATTATTTGTCGTTCTGGAGACAAGTGCACCTATTGACCATCTATCTGGTAGTCGTGACAAGCAGAGTGTACGTCCTGATTTTAAACTCAATGCCACTATCCGCTTAACAGATAAACATGCAGCTTTCAGTTGCAGCATTTCAGTGTATTGAAATTTCTTACTGTGTGCTGGTTCTCTTTCTGCACGATTGGTCTATATTCATCAGGCTTACTCTAGCCGTACACGGTTTCCTCAATTGTTATTGTGGTGGTTGCGGACATGATTATTGCAGCCTCAATCTCGTTTTATCTTCATATGGGTCGGTCCGGAATTCGAAAGTAAGAACGTTTGGTGCGCTCTACAAAGGTGAATTTACAACTCAAATTTATGTCTAGTAGCGACACCATGATCAATAGATTGATGGTTTATACCATCAATAATGGGATCTTAACAAGGTAAAAAAATGTTTTTGGATTATGCCTTTTCACCCTGACTGTTTCCATTGCATAGTGTATTCGACATTATCATACTTGTTTTTGTATGTCATGTTTTTCTATCCAGTCTCTTATCTGACCACAACGTAGATGGTATTTGCACCACAAAGCTTGATATACTTTTCAATTCATCAAGTCCTGGGCAACTGTACGTGGGGTCTGAGTAATCATTTTTTTTCCTGTACTGACATTGATCTGGTCAAGTATATACAAATGCTATTTTGGCGACGTACGAGCCTTCTTTTGGGTGGGCATGCCGTTTATCTTTTCTTTTTTGAACAGGCTCAACTCTCGCCGATCGGTGGCCCAAGTTGGGAAAATTACTGATACATCAATCCGGTTACCTATGTCTACGATTTCTACCGGCAACCCTGTGGCTACAGGTACGAAGGTGAGACCGTCAGCTCAATTTCTTCATAGCATGCTTCTCAACTTTATTGCACGCTGCAGCCTGGCGATTTCACCCCAAATATAGACAACATCGAGAGTCAACCAATCTCGCAATGAGCAACTTCAAGCACCCCACATACTACCAGTGACTTAATTCAGGATTCATATCAGGAGTATCCACAAACTCCTGGACAGCGCTCCACATGTCAAGCTAACTTGTCCATTATATTGTGTCTCCCGTTTTCTCCATCTGGTTTTACATGATGATGGGGCACCTTCACCAGTAAACCTAATCTCGAAGAGTATGGCAGAGTTGAAGGAGAAGAAGGGTAAGCCCATTGTGTGTATATCTACTTACAGTACATTAGCCATGATACATAACTTTATCAGCTTTTGGCTGGAATAAACCCAGGTAGCAGGGATTATGCATCATTTAGTCATATTGCATAATGTATAGGGTTAGCAACAGAAATATGCATTATGAAATGGGCCAAACTGGACAGTCAGTACATGAGGCACTGCATAATTCAAACATTGATTATGGAACCAATTCCCACAAGGCATTTTTCAAACCCCCCTCTTTTCCAGGCACAATCCCTTGCATTCCCCACCAAATACCCCATTTCTTACCCACCCATCTACACCTTCTATTTGGCTCCACACTCAATACCTGCCTAGCTTCCCTGGAAGTTCCCACCTAGAACATCTCCTTCCACCAATGTCATACCAAGGTGACCCACCTTACACTTACTTATAAGGCCACATTCCAATCTCCTTCTCCTTTGCCATTCCTGTAATCCCCCATACTTGTATCACCCTGGACCATCCCATTTCTGCCCCTTCTCTCCCATTGTCAGGGTGACCCTAAGTTGAAGTGTGCATGATCACAAGTCAGCCAACTTCTGACTGATAGGGGAAATCCTAAGTATATTGTTATAAGTACAAGTCTGAACAACTCACCTGATAGGGGAAATCCTAAGAGATCAATCTAAGGATTCCCCTACCAAGTGGTGCCTACTATATACCTAACCTATACAATGCCACTATGTGCTGCTATTGTCACCACATGTCTCAGGGTCAAACAATAGGGTTGGTAATACAATAGGTACATTTGTGTAATGGGCTGACATGATCTTGACAAGTGGTGTGCATATTGGCATGGTGGTTTGCCATGTGATTGGTTGATTGATGGTACAAGCTTTGATATGCAGTGACAGTCTTTGATTGGTGATGGCAATCCCCTTACAATACCCCCCCTCTAGGCTGAGTGTCCTTGCAATGGGTTGAAAGGGTATACAGCCAAATCAAACATGGTTGACAGATTGTGGGGCCCCCAGGTTCTCTTGGTGAAAGCATGCAACAAGATTGTTGCATTGTAGGTTGTTGGCCTTCTCTCAGGAACTGTGTTCATACCTGGAGCCTTTCCAGGCAACAAGGTACTGTAACTTGTTCCAGAAGAACTGACTGTCCATGATTTCTTTGACTTTGTATTCTTCTTCATGATTGATCACAGTCAGTTTGGGTACCACAGTAAGTTGTTGGCCAGGATTTGGATTGCATGGGGCAGGCAGCAGCTTGACAACATGGAAGATGGGATGAGTGTGTGACATTCCACCTGGAAGCTTGAGGCAATAGGGGTGTGTCCCATTGTGAGCAGTAATCTTGTATGGGCCAAGATACTGATGTGCCAGCTTTTGTGCCAGCTGTGTCATTGTAATGCCATGTGAGTTGAGGTATACCATGTCACTGACTTCATAATCTGGAGTAGGAAGATGACAATGATTGTAGTACTGGGCCATATTGTCTTTTGCCTTTGCCAGTGCAGCACATGTTTGGTCCAGTGTCATCTTCATGCAGTTGCAGAATTTGTTGACAGTCTCAATGCATGAGGGAGTGGTATGTGGTTCAAAGCCCATGCATGGATGTCAGCCAGTATCAACATAAAACAGTGAGTGTTGCATTGACAAGTGGATGTGATTGTTGTACTGGAACTTGGCAAGTGGTAGGAGTTCAATCCAGTTATCTTGTTGCTGACTGATGAAGAATTGGAGGTACTGTTCCAGTTCCTGGTTTACCCACTTGGTTTGACTGTCCGTTTCTGGGTGATAGGCTGTAGATGCTGCAAGCTTGATATCAAGAAGTTGGTAGAGCTCTTGAGTGAAGTTGGCAATGAACTGCACCCTGCAGTCCAATACCATGACCTTCAGCAAGCCATGCAGTTTCCAGACATGTCAAAGGTACAGACACACTGCCCCCAAGGCTACTTGGGTGGAGTGGGCCAACACACTGTGTGGCAGGTACTTGTTCTTTATTTCTTTTCTTTTGAGAAATAAGTCCATTCCACATTCAGCAAGTTGTAAAAATGACTAGAAACAATGTAGATGATAGTTTATAGAGGTCATGTGACCATGGGAAAATGTTACCAAGTAAACAAGCAATGCCATTGCTTGCCTGGTTATGGAGAAAACACAAAAACCATCAGAACTAACTTTTACCAGGATCATGTACACTAAATAAGCATTCAGATTGTTGTCATGTATTTGGTATACTTATGTGGTGGAATAGATCATGTGACATGTGTCAATAAATAGAGAAATCAATCTTATTTGTATTTCAGGTAAATATAGTAGTAGTTGTTGATTATTCCAATGTTTAGTGTAATTTCCCACAAGGGTCATATTTGGTCAGGGTCATTGTTGTTATAAGATGTTTGTTCACCCCTGGCATAACACACAGACCTTCGAAACTAGCTGAATCTAGACATTTCTGATATTTCGCTCAAAATAGACCGTGGGAAAAATGTGCTCAACAAGGAAATTGTAGAGCCATGTTTGTACATTCCAAACATATAAAAACAAAGTTAATAGCTTTACTGGTTATGGAGAAAATCACAAAATAAATTTTGAAATGCGACGCTTTGAAATATTAGATATGCATAATTTTGATGGCATCATCAAAGGCATTATGTAAGCATCCCAAATACATGCAAATTATGTCATGATACTTTGTATTTGTGGAGAAATGCTGTAAAAAGCTATAAGAGAAGAAAAATCCCATTATGGAAATATTTTCCCACAGTGTTGACATATGAATGAATGAATCAACTTTTTGCCCGAAAACTGGGTTGATAAAGAACCCGTCTTTAGTAAACTAAAGAACTTGTAATGACTGTTGTGTGTGTTTCAATGAAGTGTGCATGCTTCCCTACTGAGTCAACAACTATCATGATCACATTGTGCCCTTGTGATTCTGGCAACTCCATGATGAAGTTGACACTCACAATATCTCATCATCCTTCTGGTACCAGTAACAGCTTGAGTTCACTGATTGGGGCTGAACATTGCAGTTTTGTTCTTAGACATAGGTTGCATGCCTTGCAGTACTCCCCAATGTAGCGCAACATCTGGGGCCACCAGTAGTTGCATGATACAAGTTCTGGGGTCTTCCATCATCTGGCATGGCCAGTAATCTGCATGTCATGATGCTACTCAACAATCTGTTAACAAAGATCAGTGTGCTTAGATATATAGATGCAGTCACAGAAGTAGAGCAAGTCTTGCAACTTGTGCCATTCCACACTGCATACTGACTTGCTGTTTGACTTCTTCAGTTCCTGGGTGGCCTTTGTGATTGTGTCCTCCTGTGCACCTTCCCAATTCCCTTGCCAAATGTCACACATGATGTCATGTTCTTCCCCCTTGATCATCATGCCTTTGAGTGTGCAAATTGCAAATAACTCTGGCTTGAGTAGGACAATATTGCAGTTGTCATCCTGTCTGTCTGCATGGTGAGCATGTTGTGAAAGTGCATCCGGTTTGCCTTTGTCCTGGCTTGTGATGAAGTAAAAACATGAATCACAACAGATAGAGAGACCACTGGGCTTGTTGTTGATTGAGCTGTTTGGCTGATTGGAAGTACTCAAGGTTCTTGTAATCAGTCCAAATCTCAATGTCATACCAGGTATCTTCTAAGTAATGTTGCCACTCCTCTAATGCATGGATGATGGCAAGCATTGCCTTGTTGTGGATCTCATAATTGTGCTTGACTGTGTTCATTTGAAAAGAATGTGTTTGGGTGCCACTTGCCATTGTCAGCATTCAGTTGTAACAGAAAGGCACTGGTTGCATAGTTGGAGCTATCAGCTTTGAGTTGGAAAGGCTGGTCATGGTTTACAAAACTTAGGACTGGCTTGGTGGCCACAGCATTCTTCAGATTGTCAAATGTGGTTTGCTTTGTGCCTCCCCATTTCCAGATTGCATTTTTGCCTGTCAAGTCAAAAAGTGGCTGGGCATGGTGTAAGAAGTCCTGGATGAATTACTGATAAAAGTTGACAAAACCCAAGAAAGATTGAACTTCTTTCTTTGCCTTGGGTGCTGGCCAGTCCGCAACACCTGTGACTTTGATGAGATCCATTTTAGCCTATCCCTTCAATATGATTAGTCTGAGATACTCAATGTGCATTTTCCCAAATTCACACTTGTTGAGTTGGAGGTAGAGCTTGTGTTGTCAAAGCCACTCTACAACAAGTTGGGTGACATTCCAGTGTTTGTCAAGGGTTACGAGTTCTTTAGTTTACTAAAGACGAGTTCTTTGTCAACCCAGTTTTCGGGCAGAAAGGTGATTCATTCATTCATTGATTCATATTTCAACACCGCGGGAAAATATTTCCATAATGGGATTTTTCTTCTCTTATGGCTTTTTACAGCATTTCTCCACAAATACAAAGTATTGTGACATAATTTGCATGTATTTGGGATGCTTACATAATGCCTTTGATGATGCCATCAAAATTATGCATATCTAATATTTCAAAGCGTCGCATTTCAAAATTTATTTTGTGATTTTCTCCATAACCAGTAAAGCTATTAACTTTGTTTTTATATGTTTGGAATGTACAAACATGGCTCTACAATTTCCTTGTTGAGCACATTTTTCCCACGGTCTATTTTGAGCGAAATATCAGAAATGTCTAGATTCAGCTAGTTTCGAAGGTCTGTGTGTTATGCCAGGGGTGAACAAACATCTTATAACAACAATGACCCTGACCAAATATGACCCTTGTGGGAAATTACACTAAACATTGGAATAATCAACAACTACTACTATATTTACCTGAAATACAAAGAGGATTGAATTCTCTATTTATTGACATATGTCACATGATCTATTCCATCACATAAGCATACCAAATACATGACAACAATCTGAATGCTCATTTAGTGTCCATGATCCTGGGAAAAGTAAGTTCTGATGGTTTTTGTGCACAGGCATTGCTTGTTTGCTTGGTAACATTTTCCCAGGGTCACATGACCTCTATAAACTATCATCTACATTGTTTCTAGTCATTTACAACTTCCTGAATGTGGAATGGACTTATTTCTCCTAAGAAAAGAAATAAAGAACGAGTACCTGCCACACAGTGTGTTGGCCCACTCCACCCAAGTATGTGTGTAGGCCAGGATGTCATCCATGTAGATGCAGACAATACCCTCCATGATCAGATCATGGAAGATCTTGTTTATCATTGTCTGGAATGTTGCCAGGCTGTTTGTTAGGCCAAAGAACATCATGAGTGGTTTGAACAGGCTGTGATTTGTCCAAATTGCTGCCTTCCACTTGTTGCCATCTTTGATATGCATGTTGTTGTATCCCCACCTGATGTCTATCTTGGTGAAGTACTTCACACCTTGCAATTGGTTGATCAGATTGAAGATGAGTGGCAGGGGGTACTTGTTCTTCACTGTCAGCATATTCAATGTGCAGTAGTCCTGAATGGGCCAGAGGGTGCCATCCTTCTTCTTGACAAAGGAGGGTGATGCCATTGGCAATTTTGATGGTCAGATGTGTCCTGTAAGGGGAATGCCCAATTCCACACACACAGCTCCAACTTCACACATTGGACATTGGCATTGTGATTAGCATTAGACATTGGCATTGTGATTAGCATTGGATATTGGCATTTGCACTTGCACTTGCATGTCGGTACTCACACTTGTACATCAGAACTTGCACTTGCACATCAGATTCTAGTTGGAGTACATCAGCTCCTCATTGGAGCACATTGGTTTGCTTGTAGATAGTGTACACTATGACCCTAAGCCACATGGCAACAATGGGACTCCATATCTATTGTCTAGAATAGGTATATAGGATAAAGACCCCTGGCAGGGAATCCTCAGAGTATTCTCTTTGGATTCCTCTGATAGATCATGCATTGGCCAACTTGGGTTAGTGTGGCATGATGTAGGGTTGTCCTTATACCCATACTCTGTCCAGGTTTGTGGTGCAGCAAGAAGTTGAAGCATGGCAAGTAGAGTGACCACTGAGCCTATCACTGATTTAACTTCTGTGCAGTGCAGAAGTACTCCAGGTTCTTGTGGTTGGTCCAGACCTCAAAGTTGTGTCACATGCCTTCCAGGTGTTACGGCTGTTTAGGCCTTATCCTCTAAGTCAATCCGATGTATCATTCGTTCGTTCTTAGACCATTGACTTCTGTAAGTCCAAAGTCTATTGACTCCCTCAATAGGGCTAAAGTCAAGTTTATCGAGTTATCTGATCAAGGATGCACTACCCCCTTTGTAAGGCAGATAGGATCGAGTTCGCGTTGAGAAGATAGATTAATAAGGTTGATTCAGCTAGGTCAAGCTAAAGAGCTAGCTAAGCTAAAGTATCCCTATATATACATAATAGTCCGATAAGCGTTGTTTACGCTATTTGTTATAGATAAAGATGAGTAAGCTATTGAAGAGGATGAGTAAGAAAGCTGAGTAAGTATGAGAAAAGAAATGCATATGGAGATGTTGAAAGATAAGGTCGATAAGTGTCTGATAATCAATAGTAGGTAAGAGAAAGAAGAAAAGAAATGATAGGTCGAACAGATAAGGGAATTTGTAACACCAGGTAGTGATGCCATTCCTCCATTGCACAGATGATTGCAAGTATCTCTTTGTTGCAGATCTCATAGTTCCACTCTACCATGTTCAGGCTTTTGGAGAGGAATGCAATTGGGTGCCACTTGTCATCTTCCACACTGAGTTGCAATAGAACTGCACCCATTGCAAAATTGGAGCTGTCAGCTTCAATGCAGAAAGGTTAGTTGTTGTTGGCAAATGCAAGGACTGGTTGCAATGTGACCACACATTTGAGTTCATCAAATGCCTCTTGCTGTGCTTCCCCCCATACCCATGGCACATCTTTTCTGGTGAGATCAAAGAGTGGGTGCACATGATGCAAGAAATTGCAGATGAAACACTGGTAGAAGTTGGTGAAGCTGAGAATGACTGCACTTGCTTCTTGTTTGTTGGCTTTGACCAGTCTGCAACTTGGGTGGAGTGGGCCAACACACTGTGTGGCAGGTACTCGTTCTTTATTTCTTTTCTTAGGAGAAATAAGTCCATTCCACATTCAGGAAGTTGTAAATGACTAGAAACAATGTATGTGATAGTTTATAGAGGTCATGTGACCATGGGAAAATGTTACCAAGTAAACAAGCAATGCCTGTGCACAAAACCCAATTGTAGCTTGCCTGGCTATGGAGAAAACACAAAAACCATCAGAACTAACTTTTTCCCAGGATCATGGACACTAAATAAGCATTCAGATTGTTGCCATGTATTTTCCAATCTAAATGAACAACCCATACCTCAAACCTGCTCCCCCTCTCCTGAATCCCCCTATTACTTGCCCCCCTGTTCCACACCACTCTCCCAAAGCAATGACCCCCCTCCAAAATGAGGCTGCCAAATCCCACCATTGGACAATAAACTGGCATTCTCCCCAAGAGGTGTGCTCTGTGCAGGGACAGTAGCTGATTGGGGGCCAGACCCCTTCCTCCTTTTGTATTTGGGTGTAGTGGTTAAGCAAGTATGAATAAATCGTTGAGAATGTTGGCAGTGACACTCCCTAAGGATCTGCGCAAAGCAGAGTACAAGAGTTGTGGTGTCCTCGTGTGGCCTGGTAGTTGATGAGGTGGATGTGAACAGATTAGTGAAGCCCCCAGTACAGGCAAGATGAGATGACCCTGCAGATAGTCAGGATCAGCTCTGATAAGTTAGGAATTTGGATATGTTGTAAAAGGATAGTGGCCCAGGCCAAAAGGATGGTCTGATGAAAGGTGATCTCAATTAGGGATGAGGTGTTAGGTAGTTTAGGGACAACCTAGTGCAGGAGGGATGAATTCCCATGGTCAGATGGTGGTGGTAAAAGATCAAGAAGTGTTGAATATTGCATATCTCCACAATAACAAGACCTATGGATGCAATTTAAATTGCTACTACTAGATATGGTGAAGGGCTACCCAATTGGTGTATTTATGTATATTTCTTTGTGTTTGTACACCTTCAAATATCGTGATCAAAAGTAGCTCTCTTACACAAGTATGTTACAAATGAATATCAAGTTTGGGTATGACTTTGCCACACAGCTAGCCAAACAAAATATACCATCAAAGTTCCCACACTATAAATCATTGCATATCTCAACAACAACAAGGCCTATGGATGTAATTCAAATTGCTAGTGTTAGATATGGTGAAGTAGTACCTCTTGTATGTGTTTGTATGCATTTATATTTGTTTGTATTTTCCTAAACATTATCAACATCATTTTTCTTGCTGTATGTTACATGAATACCGGCTGTATATCACTTCATCACACATCTAGCCAAACAAACAATAATACTAAGGAAATTTCCCACAATATAGATGATGCATGTTTCAGCATGGACATGCTACTACTAGACATTGTAAGGAATACATTATGTGTATATTTATATGCATTTGTAGTTGTTTGTACCCTTCCAAATCTCATTATCAACAACAACCTTTTTACTACATATTACAAATGAATATCATCTGTATATTACTTTGCCAACATCAGGCCAAACAAACAATATTAATGAAGTTATAATTAAGATGATGCATATCTCAGCAAATACAAGGCTAATGGATACAATTGAAATTGCTACTACTCCTAGACACATGGAGGGGGTACATCAAAAAATTTATAGTTATATTTGTTTGTACCTTTCCAAATTTGATTATAATTTCTTGTTATATTTATTTTAATATCACATTTTATTACTTGGCCAAAAGCATAGCCAAACAAGTCAATGTGGATGCTCCTGGAATCTATAATGCTCAATATCTTGACAATAGCTAGCTATATGAGTATGGTTAAATATAGTTGTGATAATACAAGAAAAAAACACTTAACAGGCATATGTACATTTGTTTGAAGTTTGTCTTTGATGGTGATATTTCTATTTTTAGCATATCTGTTAAGTTCTTGATTAACCCAGGATGCAAGGCTAGAAATAAAATGTTAAATGTTGAGTGGTTGATATACATTTCAGTACTGTGGGAACTTGTTTCTATTATAGACATTTGAAATGATATTACTTCCTTATATCACACAAAATATAAGTCTATACAAGAACTGGTTCCCCACACAAGCCTGCAACTCCTCTGTTGTCCTCAGCTACTACTGCCCCCTTATTTGATTCTGCATTAGTGCTTCCTGGTGTGGGATGTGCAAGGGATGGGTTGTGTTTGCATGCTACTGCAGTAGGTGGCCTCCTGTATGCAATGGTATTCCAGAGGGTGGGGGTTGTCTAAGGTCTGGGGCTGTGCATCAGTGAAATACTTGCCCATACCCTACCACACTGTAAAGGATTGAGTGTTAGAAGGGGGAATGATATGAGCAGCAGGGTTCAGCCACACAGGGAAGGGGGCACCAGAAAATTAAATGGGCTTTGTTGCAAGAAATCTGGGCCTAATTCATTGCAAAGGTGCTATCTGTAATTGGGCAGCCCCATCTATGTATAGGTATATTGAATAAATACTGTGGGGGTACCAGAAGTGTATATCAGCCTGCTAGAGCTGTACAAATTGTACAGGGGTAAAGTATCAGTAAGAAGTAAACTAATATTTGTGAAAGGAATCAAAACATATCACAAGGTAGGTAGAATTACACCAAGGCAGTCTCAAGGTAAACAGCAGCATATAGGTGTATATACAATAGAATATCTGAGCAACTAGATGTGAGGCACATATGCACTCACCTTACACCCATCTGGTTTGGGCACAGGGGTGATTGGCACTACTTGGTCTAGACAGCACATTCAGGGATGCACACCCAGCCACCAGGTGATGGTTCTACCATATGGAATACACCACTGCACCATCCATGTCCACCATGCTAGCTGCTCACTAGCAGATGTGGGCAGGCAGTCACTGGTGATATGGCAGGTGCCTCTGTAGTTCTTATTGCAGCCCTTATTGTTGTGATTTGGCAGTTGTTATTATCACTGAGAGGGGTAGGTATGAGAGAGGGCAGCAGTATCCATAGCAATAGGACCTGGCATTGTATTTGGCAGCATTATGCACAGTTACAAAGCAGGGAGGTGATGGGTGGGGCAGCTGGGGATGTAGTAGTGGTGGTTGACATTAAGGCTGATGGGTAATGTGGCACCCATCAACAATACTCAGCCATTGCCAGTAATGGCCAAGAGTGGGCAGCAGGGGGTCATTATAATAACAAGCACCTTGGACTGGCAAGCTCATATTGCTAAATGGTTAATCTGCATGCTTTATGCATATGACATGTAACCTTGAGGCCCTGTATTTGACTCTCCAAAAAATTGCATTTTTGTACATTAAATAAGCAATGGTAACTATGATTAAGCAAGCAATTTGGACAGTCTGCATGTGTTACGGCTGTTTAGGCCTTATCCTTTAGATCAATCTGGTTTATTGTTCGTTCACTATTGACCGTTGACTCCGTAAGTCTAGCGTCCAATGACTCCCTCAACAGGGCTAAAGTCAGATCGTTGAATCAAAGATGCACTACTCCCTTCGTAAGGTAAGTAGGATTGAGTTCATGTCAAGAGATCAGAGTAGATGAATAAGGTGTATTCAGCTAGGTCAAGCTAAAGAACTAGCTAAGCTAAAATATCCCTATATATATGTAAAGGTCTGATAAGTGTGGTTTACACTATTCGTTATAGATAAAGGAGAATGAGTAAGCGTGAGAAAGGGAATGCATATATGGGTCTTGAGAGATAAAGGTCGATAAATGTCTGGTAATCAGTATTGTGTAAGCAAAAGAAGTGATGGGGCACGTAGTAAGGAATTTGTAACAGTACCCCCTCTCTATCTCTAAAGCGTCCCAGCTTTAGTAATCAATTGGTTCCCCTGTCATGTTTGCGATGGCTTCCGGGTAATCGAAAGGATCGTCAATCCCATTGTCTACCTCTTCTCATTCATCTCCAATCCATCGCCAGTTCTGATAATACCCTACTGTTCTAGTTGTGGGTCTTTTGGGGCATTGTTCACGACAATGTCCTGGCGCTGGTTGAAAACATATTGGACAATACTGTTTTTCACAGTTTATTGATGAATGTCCAAAGTTGAGGCATCGAGAGCATAATACATTTTTATAGATGAGTGCTCGTTCTATGTGGGTGAGGTTGATAGGTTTAGGTGCTTTCTTCTTTTTGATGACAGATTTGGTGGCTTTTCGACCTTTTAGATGTTTAAATATTTCTTTGTTCAGAAGCATGTCTGTTGGATCAGGAGTGGAATGTTGCAATGGTGAAGGAGATGGTTTGCAAAAAGGCAGAATTGGAAGGGGTTCGGGTTGATAAATAGGAGAATTTGGAGTCGAAGGTGTTGGTGTTCTGGGAGGGGATGTTTGTATTTCTTCATTGACTGTGTAGATTCTTTCAGTTGACTCTGTGGGTGTTGAAGGTGTGGATGTGGGTAATCGAATTCCATCTTGTAGTAATGGAATTAGGTCTTCCAAAATTCGAAATTCCAGTGTATCCACTAATTCTTCGGTGGTTTGGTCTAGAGCTCGACTGATATCTGCAGTTTGATTATATAACATATCTCTGATTTCCAAGTATTTTTCGACTAATTTGATAAGTTGATCATGTGGTGGTTGGTTGAACGTCTGGATCATTTGTTCGCGATGTTCTTCGTGCATGAACCATGATAAGAACTTTTGACAATGTATGATCTTTGTTGCCAGTTCAAGACGTTCTTGAGATGCGATATTGACAATAGGGGTGTTGGGAGGGTTGGTGAGAGGAGTGGTGGTGGCGATGTAGAAGTTGTTAACAGTAGGGGAAGACATGTTTTTTAGAGGTTTGGAATTTGTTGAGAGCGATGATAGACAATAGTTTGTTAGAGGCAATGTAGCTTCTGATAGGATTGGAGTATCGTTTGGGCTCTTTTTAAATGATTTTTGGGTTCCCACGTGTTGTGTGCGGATGAGTAATCTTTCCATTTCACAAGGTATTGGAAGCCTCGGCCTTGTTGTCGGTGATTAATAATCCCTTCTACTTCGTATTCTTCTTCTTGATTTACAAGATCCGGTGGGGGTTCTAGGAAGTTGGGTCCATGGGTATCAGTTTCTTTATATGGTGCCAGAAGAGATGCATGAAACACAGGGTGAATTTTCCATTGTGGTGGAAGTTTCAATTTATACGTTACTGGTCCGAGGACTTCTTGGATTTCAAAG
This sequence comes from Collybia mongolica, assembly GCA_013420905.1. Classification (NCBI taxonomy): domain Eukaryota; kingdom Fungi; phylum Basidiomycota; class Agaricomycetes; order Agaricales; family Clitocybaceae; genus Collybia; species Collybia mongolica. Next base: position 768,867 of record JAAXNY010000008.1, read on the forward strand.
GGTCCTTCTCATTTTGGTGCTAATTTTCTTGAAGGATAGGGGATTCAAAGGTTAGTTCCTTCTAACCAAACATGTTCTCCTTGTTTGAATGGAGTGAAACCTCATGTTGTCCTTTCTGCTACTTTTCTTCTTGCTAAATTGTGTGCTGCCATAGCTTCTTCTTGTGCTTTATTGAGTTCAATCATTCGTTGTTCTACACTCGGAACATTTGTCTTTTGGAATGCCGATGGAATTGCTTGTGGTTCATATCCCATCATTAAGAAGAAGGGGGATCTTTTTGTTGTAGAATGGTTTCTTTGATTGTGCACAAATTCTGCGATTGGATTAAGATCTTTCCATATTGCTGGGTTGTTCTGGCAGAACATGTGGAAATAAATTTCAAGTTCTTGATTTAATCGTTCCGTTTCTCCATCTGTTTGTGGGTGATATGCCGTGCTCATTACAAGTTTGATTCCAAGGAGCTTTCCTAGTTCTTTAAAGACTTTTGCCGCGAATTGAGGGCCTCGATCTGATAGAAAGGTATCGGGTAATCCGAATCTTTTGTAGACATGTTCTAGGTAAAGATTTGCTGTTCCTAGAGCATCAATTGTTTTGGTACAAGGGATAGAAATTACCCCCTTCGTAAGGCCATGGTCTACCACAACCATGAGGCTGTCTTTTCCATTGTTTTCTGGAAGATCTGTGACGAAATTGGCTGTGACAAATGAGAAAGGACGTGGTTCCCCATTTGTTGCAATTGGTATTAATCCTGGTCTTGTTGGGTGTGTGTTTACTTTCATTTGTTGACATATGGTGCAACTGTCAACGTAATTTTTGATAAACACTCCCATTCCTGGCCACCAATATTCTTGACTGATCAATTCTTGTGTTTTATATTGACCTGGGTGTCCTCCTGGTTTCATGTCATGATATATTTGCACTATTTCTTTTTGTAATTTTGCGTCTGGTCCCACGTAACATCTGTTCTTAAAAAACAGAAGTCCATCTTTGAATTTCCAATCAGATAGGTTTGATTTGATTGGTGGTGTCCCTGTTTCCTTCAATGCTTCGATTGATTTTGCAAATAAATCATCTTCTTCAACTGATTTCTTCAGATCCTCTTGTAAACCTATATCGATCATTTTGATAAAAATGGTGTCTGGTAAAAGAATCCGATCTTCATTGTCTGTATCTTCCATGTTGACATAATCTGATCTTCTTGATAAAGCATCAGATTGTATCATTTGTGTTCCAGGCGTGTGTACGAGTTTGAGATTGAATTGTGATAGGAACAGACTCCATCCTGCTTGTTGTTGGTTTAATTTTTGTGCTGTTCGGAAGTATGTTAAATTTTTGTGATCTGACAGAATTACTGTCGGAAATTGTGATCCTTCAAGATAGTGTCTCCATGTCTTTAAGGCTCGGATGATCCCTAATAATTCTCTGTCGTAGATTTCGTAATTCCTTTTGGTTTCTGTGAATGAATGTGAAATATATCCACATGGGTGCCATTCTCCGTTATTATTTTCTTGTCATAGTACTGCGCCCGTAGCCCATTTTGAAGCATCTGATTCGATGTGAAATGGTTTGGTTTTATCTGGCATCATGAGGACAGGTGATTTTAGGAATTTCTGTTTCAATCTGTTGAATGCTTCCTGACATTCTTGAGTCCATTTCCATTCGATGTCTTTTCTTGTCAGATTTGTTAATGGTCTGCTAAGTTCAGCATAGTGTCCAATGAATTTTTGGTAAAAGTTTGCAAATCCTAGGAATGATCGGACTTGTTTCACTGTTGTTGGTGCTGGCCAATCTGCGATTCCTGCTAATTTCATTGGTTCCATACCTATTTCGTTTTCTCTGATAACCAATCCAAGGTATTCAAGTTCTGTAGCTTCGAATACGCATTTGTCCAGATTCAGGTATAAATCGTTCTCCTTCAATTTATCCAGGACTTTCATGGTTTTTCTTCATAAATTGTCAATATTGTCAGAGGAAATCAGGATGTCATCCATGTAGATCAGGATCCATCCTTTGTCGATTTCTACTGCATAGATGTCATTCATCATGTTCTGGAATGTCGCTGGTGAATTGCATAAGCTGAAAAACATAACAAGGGGTTCGAACAATCCCCTGTTAGTTTTGAATGCTGCTTTCCATTCATCGCCTTCTTTGATCCGGACATTGTTGTACCCCCATTGTAAGTCTAATTTCCTGAAATATTTGGCCCCTTTCAGTTTGTCAAGAAGTTCCCCTACAAGTGGTAAAGGGTATGCGTTCTTTATTGTTCCTTCATTTAATCTTCTGTAATCTTGAGTTGGCCAAAGTTTCGCTGAGTCTTTCTTTGATACAAAGAAAAAGGGTGATGCTTGTGGAGATTTTGATGGTCGGATATATCCTTTTTGTAGATTTTTGTCAATGGATTCATCCAATTTTCCTTGTTCTGCTGGACTAATAGGGTAGATCTTACAGTCTTTCGGAATAAAGTCTGGTTTTAGATCTATTGCATGATCCCATGATTGTCGTGTTGGCATTCTTTCCGAATTTGTTTTGTCAAATAATGACACGTATTTCTGGTAAAATTCTGGTAGTGTCTTCTTCGGCTTTTGATCTTCAATTTCTGCCTTGTGTTCCAGTTCTTGTGATATCGATGTTTTTGCATTTATCCAAACAGATTCTTCTTCATTGTCTTCCGGATGGATGTATGTCCTGAGTAAATTGACTTTGTGTTCATCATCTTCTTCGTTGATTCCTAAAAGAATTGGTTGCCAATCTTCAAGGGGTTGATTCCTTGGGATTTCTTCTGGATGTTCTTCCTGTATTTCTGTTACCGTTGCTTTGGGGTATTGCCGTATTTGTTTCATCTGTTGGATTTCTAAATTCCTTTGGATTGCTTCCGATAGAACTCCTTTCTTGATGCTTGGTCCGAAGTCAAGTGTTCCTTTCTCCCAATTGTTCTTGGGGTTGTGCCGTTTTAACCATGGTAGTCCAAGGATGATGTTTTCTTTTCCAAGTCCGCTAACTAATAATTGGATTCTGATTTCTTCATCTCCAATTCGAATTTTGGTCCATACACAGTCTGTGATGTTCCCTGATTTGTTCTTTGTCCCATCTACATTTCTGACCAAAATTGACTTTCTCAATGGAGTTGTCTTTATCTTGTTTTCTTCAACGAATGTCTTGTTGATAAAGATTCCTCCAGCTCCGCAATCAATGAGTCCAATTGCTGGGGTTTCAACGTTTTTCTGTTCTTCAATCACCATAATTGGAATAGATAATGATTGTCGATTCATCTCTCCTAAAATTACAGGTGACAATGTAACAGAATAGGTCTCAGCAGGTACTGACGTTGATTCAGTCCGCCTCTTTAAAAACCCTCATCTTCCATATTCTTTAAGGCAATCTCTTTCTCTTCTTCATCTAATTCTGCCATGAGAGATCGGATTTTCATATAGGCATTTTTGCCTTTCATCAGTAATTTTGGTTCTTCTTTTCATGGAGTTTGAGGAATTGAACCTCCTGCTTTATGATCAGATGCTCGATGTCCAAACTTATGGCATTTGAAGCATAGTCCTCGTTTCATATGTTTGTCTCTTTCTTGAATGGTCAATTGATCTATGTCCATTGCATTTGGATCTTTGTTTGGGATATATTTGGGGTTGTTTCATTGGAAATTATATTTTTTTCCATTGTTTCCTCCTGTTGGCTTTCCTGTGTTTCCTTTGATTCGTGCTACGATCGATTTTGCACGTCTGTACTGGGTGTTGAATAGGGATGCTTTCTGGTACCAACCCTTAATGGTGGTAGGTGGGTTATCCATTGTCAAAATTTTCTGCATCAAGGAAGGGGGTATTCCTTCCATGAAGTACTCAATAAGTGCTTCATTTTTGGTGATCTGACTTTCTGATGCGGCTGATTTGAATTCTGCAATGTAGTTGTCTGCTGTCATGTTTCCTTGCATGCGCAGCATTTTCAGGGTTTGTCTGGTGTCTCCTGCTTTGTCTGGTGTGGAGAACGCTTCTTCAACTGTTGCTATGAATTCTGTAAAGGTTCCTGGGTTGTCACTGTTCTCTCCATACCAGGATTTCTTCCATGGTCCTGCTGTTCCTCCTTTCATGTATGAAAGCATGTAAAGGATCTTTTTCCATTCTGTGTCATAGATTCTATCATTTGCTTGCAAGTACATCTTGCAGTCAAGGACGAAGTCCTTTGTCATCCTTTGGTTTCCATCAAAAATGTTTGGTGAACTGAGTTTGATCTCAGTGGGTTTTCGTTTGTCTGCCATTTCTACGTCGGAGTCGGGTGGTATCGGGGAATCTGGTGATTTGGGTTTCGGTGGTTTCTCTGGTTCCTTTCCTTTGGAACTTTCTGCCTTTGGTTTCGGCGTCGTGGGTGTTTCTATTGTTTGTGTGACTACTGAGAGTCTTGGTTGTTCTTCTGCATCTTGAAAGTCTTTGTTGCTGAAGGCGCTTTGCCTACTGCTGCTTCTACTGCTTTCACTGCTGCTCGCAGGCTTCAATCCGTATCGTGGTGCCATTGCGTCTGAACCTTAATAGGTTGATGGTTCTGATCAGCTTGACCTTTTGTTACAGCTGTTTAGGCCTTATCCTTTAGATCAATCTGGTTTATTGTTCATTCACTATAGACAATTGACTCCATAAGTCTAACGTCCAATGACTCCCTCAACAGGGCTAAAGTCAGATCATTGAATCAAAGATGCACTACTCCCTTCGTAAGGTAAGTAGGATTGAGTTCGCATCAAGAGATCAGAGTAGATGAATAAGGTGTATTCAGCTAGGTCAAGCTAAAGAACTAGCTAAGCTAAAATATCCCTATATATATGTAAAGGTCTGATAAGCATGGTTTACGCTATTTGTTATAGATAAAGGAGAATGAGTAAGCTTTAGTGAGAATGAGTAAGCATAATACAAAAGATGAGTAAGTGTGAGAAAGGGAATGCATATATGGGTCTTGAGAGATAAAGGTCGATAAATGTCTGGTAATCAGTATTGTGTAAGAAAAAGAAGTGATGGGGCACGTAGTAAGGAATTTGTAACAGCATGGACTTCATGAGGAGTTGTTCCAAGCTGGGTCTGAGCATCCAACTAACAGTATGGATTTATGGACTTAGCTTTGACTTGGCTCAGGAGGTCTTTACACTAAGCCACATAACCTGTGTGGACTCTGTGCAGACACACAGACTCCACACAGACTCATTTGGCAGGACCCTCAGCCAGATGACAATCTATATCTGCACCGAGTCTGCATTAATCTGCATAATTTTACATGGACATGTGGACAAGCATGGATGGACAGCTTGTAGAGTCCATGCAGCCAGTCTTCAGACACTTACTAAGACTATTACTAATCAAATTATATACTATTTTGTATTAATAACATAATATAACGGGGGTGAAAAACTTGCACTCAACTAGGTTTGAATGTGTGGAGGCACAAACATTACATAATATTTTTGGTGTTCATAACTGTTGGGTAAGGCAGGCATTCCTAGCTACAAGGTGCACTGGCCTCAAGTCTACAAATATTGGTCACATTACCATTGCCATGTCTTTGTTGATTCTCTTCAACCACATCAACAATGCCCACCAAAATGCCAACACAAATACCAACACACCCACAACACCAATGCCAATGCACCCAATACACCCAATGCATCCAATGCATCCAACGCACCCAATGCCAACCAACACCAACCGGCACCAGCACATGGAACCATGTGGGACAAAGGGTAAAAACAGACATGGAATGAGGGGATGGCAAGGAAAGGGCACCCTGAGGGGCAGAGGGAGGTAAGTCCCACAGTGCCACTCATCTATGCACTCACCATGCAGTGCATCCCCCCCCCCACTTCAGGTACCCAAGACAAGGATACGGCTGCTAATGCCCAGGGTGCCCCAGTGCACCTAACTGCAAATGCAGGGTGGGCCTGAGGAAGACGGCAACAACACAGCAGCAGCAACAGTGCTGACAAGGCCTGTGGCAACAATGGCAACAGCTTCAGCAGCAGCAGTACCAACAATGGTGCAATGACCACCACCACCACTACAAGGACAATGACAACAACTACAGGGGATGACCGCAACAACAGGGACAACAGCAAGAAAGGCAGCCAGTGCTACTGCTGCTGAAACCCTGGCCACTGACAACATTGTGGGGACCAACAGGGGTGGCAGGGCCCCCGCCCATCTTAAATTATGTATTTAGTATCAATGTATGGTATCTACTATAATATATAGTATTTCCTTCCAATGTATGTAGAATGATAAGTAAGTAAAATATAGTAAGTACACTCTTATAAGTAAGTAATTTACATGATAAAAGTCTGTGAGTCTGCATGGACTCTGCACAGAGTCCATGTGGAGTCCATGTAATTATATTATATTCTCTACATTCTACACTCCAGGACCATGCTTTTATTTGGAAAGAAGTAAGGGAAATTGATGCAAGTCAGCTAGAATGTAAAAGGCAAACAGAACTGATTGACTATGCCCAAAAGAAAGTTGAACTGAAGCAGCAGAAGGACATGAAGAAGGCTCAGAAGGAATATAGAAAGCAGTCCAGACTGCTCCAAGTGGAATTGACATTTGATAAAGACTCTATTGATGGCTTGAAGGGAGCCAAACTTCTTGATCAGTTTGCTGCATATGGCTTAGCAGGTGCACCACTTCCCAAAGACAAAGAGGATTATCAGTATGCAGCTGGGAAGAGAGCAGTTCTTAAAGCAGCTATAGATGCTTACAATGAGGGCACATGGCAACCAAACACAGATCCTAGGTAGTAGTGAGGCAGGTTTAGGAGATAGGCTAGGAACATGATAAGATGAAAGTGACAGAATTGAATGTAGGTAAATGGCACTTGTATTCATTGTATTCATAGTGGATCCCATTGTAAAAGGTTCCAAATATATCAACTATCATGTTAAATACTTCCTCAATGGTTGCAGTAGGAGGATGGAGGCATGGGATGCTCAAAACTCTGTGGGTCACCAGATTTGCCCGAAATATTAATGAATCTAATTTCATTAGTAATATTATTGGTTGGTTGAATTTTATCAGTACGCAAAATTACTAAGCATTGCCCACCCCCACTTGTAGTGAAGGCCCATCTTAAAACCCACTACTAAAGTAGTGGGAATTAGTTTCCATTCCCCAGTTTCGATCTCGGACATGCCGTGCTTGCAATGGCCCACGCTAGGCCATCAGCACTTGGCTCTCAAGTACTCTCTCGACGCAGGCCCAGACTCCCCCAAAGTACATTAAACTAAAATCACATTTAAAAATGTATATTTGCAGCTCGAAATTAACGATACAGTATATCAAATACGGCTGCCCAACTATCATTGATCATAGAAGCTTGTTGTGAGCGTGCTCTAATAGATTCGCATGGCACGCTGACAGACTATCCTATCCATGCGTGACGCAACTCTACACTGCTTTACAGGCCCCTAACTGCGCGTTCTTCCAGCCAACCCAACAACAGTTGATTTCGTCACGGAGCTTTACATTCCAAAAACCAAATCGAAAGCAATTATGGTGATCAGAAGGTGATGGGGAAAGACGCAAGTTTGGAGCCAATTCATAACCTCCCAACAGAAATACTGGATCACATATGATAAGGCAAAGCAGGATGCTATGGTCACTGTCATTTGGAATAAAAGGCTATTTGTTTCATACATTAAGTCGAGTGGAACGAGTCAAAGAACCAGGAGGTGCTCTCATCTCCATTCTGTCAAAGGTGGTATGACTGATGGACATCTGTGGGTACCGTCTGGACCGTTCCAAACAAACAATCACATCCTATACATTAAAACAGCTGGGTGTTTTGACCCTAGCTTTGCTGACCTAATATTCGCTTTGCTGACTAAAAATATGACTAATCAAAAAAAGATGACAAATATTGAACGGATGCCTGAAACAGAAGCAGGCGGCATTTGCCATCAGACACATCATTTAGTCATGTGACCAAAAAGCGTCCAGCAGCAAATTTGTAAAATGTGTGCCCTCAGGCTTCTAACTACTAGCTCATGTGTCCATTTGTTGCTGGGATCTGGAAGTGGTGTCATTCTTCTTTCTCCCCTCTCATAAAATATTCTGGAAAGGTCAAATCAATTGAATAAAATTCCATGGCCATAGCCTGTTGATAACAAAATACTTATCAAAGCATGCATTTTTGAGGCTCAATTGAGGTATACAGGGAAATATATAAGATTGTATGCAATCTAGAGAGTGCCTTGATTGTAGGCAGGAACATATCACATGTATTTGTTGTGAGACTAATTACCATCTCATTTACAAAACCAAAAGCCCTAATAATGAGTCATCATCTATTCTTGCCACAGTAAAAATAAGAATGAAGCAGATGAATCTCTTCTGAAATACCAATGTAATTTGTTGTAAATTTCAATTTTACAGTTGTTCCTTAGAGTGGTATGAGGCCCCTGGAAGCTCCCCTATATGTTTGGAAAAGTTTTTTGCCAGAATGGGACTCAAATCCACTATATGGGCCAGGGCTTATGTCATTAAACATAAAGCATATGGAAAAAAAAACATGACAATTCTTGCCATACTAGGACCAAGTTTTTTTTAGTGCTTCCTGAGGATTGTGAATCTGGGCTCTGGCTCTTCTCAAACTGAAACAGATCAAATGAACCAGTGACCCATTACTTGAAAGAAATCCTCAAGGAAGGTCTGAAATCTGCTATATTTAGGCCAAGGATTTTGCCAGAATCACTCAGATCCACTATTTTGGGCTGGGAAAACCATCATTTTGGGAGTCTCAAATCTGCAAAAAAATTCCAAACATATAGGGGAGCTTCTGGGAGCCTGTGGTATGGGGGAAAAAAATCAACGCCATTTGTGGCCAACTGCAATCCACACTCCAGTGACCATATATCTGGAACTCCCTTTATATATTTGTATAAATATAATTTTGCCCTCAGAATGGACAAGCCACCCCCCCATGCCGAAGGCATGGGTAGTAATAAGCTTGTTTAAACGAAAGGTGATGTGGTTAGGGCTGCTCAATTATTAAGTACACCGAAATCAAACCGATTGTTCATCAGCAAATTGCTACTTTGGGAAGGGAGTTTCAATCTCTGCAAGATCACCTTATCGCAAAGATCGAAAGCAATGCCTGGCGCGACGGTGGTGAGGATCACGGTAGCACAACGACAAGCAGAGGTCATTGGGCTTGCCGAAGCCTTGTTGCAAGCCTCTGTGGTGCTGGGCTTTGATGACACCGCTTCTGATGAGGACGACTCCAGTAAAGAAGATGATATCAGTGACATCCTCGAGCTCACTGCATTCGAGTGGACCAAGATAGCAATTTTGATGTCGGATGGGACGCGCGGCCCATATAATCAATTTCCAAAGTCGAAGGACTTTTTTTTTACATCGTTGCAAGCCCCGGATCGTTACTTTCGCAAAACGTTTCGGTGGGTTCTCTGCCCGTTGCAACTTGCAAAATGAGTTGATGACCTACCTACTACCTGCTAGCGTTGGAAGGGATACCTTTGATCATCTTGTTTGGAGACTGTCACAAAATCCACTCTTCTTCTCCCCTCGGAAGCCGCAGCGCCCTGTCAAATATCAATTGGCTCGTATATGCAGAATCAGTGGAACATACTAAGATAATAATATGATTTAAGTTCTCTGATGCTCAAAAAAGACTGTATGGAGGGTTGCCAGCCGTCCTGCACAGTGAAGACGGTATGAAGACCCTTAGCGGACAACGTCCAAAATTCTACGGTAGGCGTGTGGTTCGGAGATTGAAACTCCCTTCCCAAAGTAGTAATTTGTTGATGAACAATTGGTTTGATTTCGGTGAACTTAATAATTGAGCAGCCCTGTTGGGGAACAAATGTTGTGGAGGCTGACGCAATTGTATTGATCGGACATTGTCCAAAGGTAAATACCGACCACGATATATTTGGCTCTGCTCCCGCTTCTAACCCGACTTACCCACAAACCGCGTCGCCCTGTCTGTTGACGTACCATTTCCCTAGGACTGGGACCCAGGTTCATGATTATTCACCCTGAAGAGAAAGCTCGATACAAGCCCAATGCTAATAGTGCCCCGTAACACTCCCGCCAAATTCCTCCGCCATAATTAAAGCCACACCTGCATGCGATACGGTTGAACCATGTTAATGCTGCGTTGACCGGTAAGGATGAGCTTCTAGAGGTCATGGGTTTCCAATGACGATATAGCAAAAAGATGCATCTGACACCTTTGATTTTATGATCTGAGCACCACTGAAACAATCAAGACTAGTGTAAGTATATTAATACATATAAAGCTTGGAGCGAGCACTTCATTCCTCCCATCCCCCCCATCTTGATAATAGGATGCCAGCGGACTTGAACACCACTTTCGGAGCACTTCTCATCGGTGTTGTCCTTTCTGCAGCGTAATTGTTTCCTTGTCATATTGGAAGAGTCCACTCATCCCAAGCTCAGACTCTTTGGCGTTTTTGGCGTTCAGACATTTTACTATTTCCAGAACTATGGTTCTGACAATATTTTTGTGAAGCTCGTTGTGAGTCTTATGTCATCCCCTCGAACGAACCACCATTTAAGCAATTTTCAGGTTTCAATACTGCTGTACGTAGTCCTATACGTTAGCGTGGTGGTACTCATTGAGCGAAAACAGAGTACTGGAACTATTACATTCCATATGCAACACACACGCAATTTACTATTATACTGTTGTCAACTATGCCAATCCTGCTGCTTTAAACGACTCCACTTGGTCCCTTACGGTGAGTCACTAATAGTGTACAAATTGCTTACCTACGATGTTGTATTTACAGCTGACAATTGCGATATCAGTAAATGTGTTTACTACTCCCAAAGCACCATTTTCTGATAAAAATGACCTGTAGTGTGTCGTTGTATCCATAGTACATATGTTCTACATCCGAAGAGTCTATTACGGTATGTCTGTTTCTACTTCTGCAATACTTGTCTGACCTGCCGACGTTCAGTGAGCCAGAAAAATGTGGTTTTGGTTGTTCCTATTGTATGTTTTTTTTTGAATATTCAGTGCGGCGCTACATTGATATCCTCCGACCTACAGGCGATCGTTTCTTTAGGCCGCTTTGGTAAGCCGATAACATACATCTATGCGGGGAACATATACTCATGCGATATTCTAACTAGTAATGGGCATAAGTACGATATCTGTCGTTCTGAAGAAAGAGCACCTTCTAACCATCTATCTGCAGTCGTGACAATCAAAGTGTATGTCCTGATTTATGATACGGGGCCATTATCCGCTCAACATAGAAAAATGCAGCTTCCAGTCAAAGCACTTCAGTGCATTCGACCTATTCGCTGTGTGCATGTTTCCTCCTTCTGCGCGACCAGTCTGAATTCATTAGGCTTACTCTTAGCGATACATGGTCGCCTCATTCTCTCTTTCGGCGGCTGCGGACATAACTATCGCGGCATCGCTCTCGTTTTATCTCCATAAGGGTCGGTCCGGAGTCCGAAAGTAAGAATGCCGGGGCACTCTACAACGGCAGACTTACAACTCGACTTTCTGTTTAGTACCGACACTATGATCAATAGATTGATGGTTTATACCATCAATAATGGAATTTTGACAAGGTCAATAAATGTTGCTGAATTATCCCTTTTTGGCACCCTGACTGTTTCTATCGCATAGTGCATTCAACATTATCATACTTGTTTTTACACGTCATTTTTTTTCCCTACAGCCTCTTATCTAACCACATCACAGGTAGTGTCCCGACCACAAAGCTTAATCTTTGTTTCGGTATATCAAGTCCTGGGCAATTGTACGTGGAATCCAACTACATCAGTCTTTCCTGTGCTGGCACTGATCTGATTCAGTATATACAAATGCCATGTTGGCGATGTACGAGCTTTCTGTTGGGTGGTCATGCCATTTATAACTGCTTTCTTTTTGTTTTTCAGGCTCAACTCTCGCCGATCGGTGGCCCAGGTTGGGGAAAATACTGGAATTTCATTCCGGTTACCTATTTCTACGATGACTTCTATGGGCACCGCTGTGGCTTCAGGTACGAAGGTGAGACTGTCCGCACAGTTTCTCCATAACATACTTCTTAACTTTGTTGCCCACTGCAGCGTGGCGATTTCACTCCGAATATAGACAGTGTCGAAAGTCAACGAACCTCGCAATGAGCAACGTCAAGCACCCCACAAACTACCTGTGATTTAATTCAAAATCCATACCAGGAGTATCCACAAACTCCTGGACAGCGCTCCGCATGTCAAGCTAACTTGTCCGTTATATTGCGTCTCCCGTTTTCTCCATCTGGTTTTACATGATAGTAGGGATCGTTCTGTCCACCTTCACCAGTAAACCTAATCCCGAAGAGTATGGCAGAGCCGAAGGAGAAGAAGGGTAAACCCATAGTATGTGTATTTATTTATCTACCTTTGTGGATTATACGACAAAATTCAATATATATGGCGATGTCCTAGGCCATGATGTTAAGAGGAACGCTTTCGCTTCACTGCTCGGTACTCTAAATGGGTGACATATAAAGCCCGGGCTGTAGGGTATGGTGCTCCGCATTGAGGAGAGTCAGCCCACCGAAGGACCTGCCGTATTGAGAAGGCATTGTCAGTTTCCAGGGAATCTTCGAGGTACTGACTGTCCTCTTCCCGTGATGACTTTTCAAACATTCCTGAAACTGTCATTTCCTGTAATCAGAGATCAATATAATCTAGAATCTACGACAGCTTGACGATCTGCAAGTGAGGGAGTAGGGAGCGGGTACAGTGATGAGAACTTATGTGTAGGACGAAAGCAGGCATGAACTCTTAGGCACGTCAAAGGTAGTATAGTGTGGTGGCTGTTTGCGCGCATCGAGTATGTACAGTCTCAGACCGAAACAGCCGAGTTCGTGATAGGCGATTCTCACAAAGAGATTGCGCACCTACTTCAGAGTTCCCCATTTGTCCTTCGAGCCAGCAGTGAAGTCATAATAACAAACACACGGATGCACAGACGATGACCAAGTTCGACACCAACATCATCTATAACCGTCTATGATATTCATATTCATATTAGTATTACGAAGATGGCCTGGGCACGGCGGTAAGTACAGGCTACGGGATGACAAAGTTGGTAACGAAGGGCCAATAGCATGAGTACCGGCGGAGGCCCAGACTCAGGCACCGTCCATTATCCGGGGGGCGAGAGCAGGCGTGAAAATTTTGAGTGAGGGGCGGGCGTAGGCGAGCTGAAAATTTGCACGCTGGGGAAGAGGCGTGGGGGAACGATTCGGATCGGGATGGCGTGAAGGGGAGAGAGGGCGAATCAAGCCGTTGTGGGGGCTGGTGCTGCCTCTGGGATTTCCTCGGGTATGATTTCGTTCTTTACGAGTAGCGTTTCGAGCTCGCCGGATTGGTGCACTGGGCGTAATAGGGAGGGTAAGATCAGAAAATGATGAGGGAAGGGAGGAAGAAAGGGGGGGACTCACTACCGAGGAGAATATCGCACCCGCCCAAAAACTCGCCGTTAATGTACACCTGGGGGACCGTTGGCCACTCCCTGCACCACAAGCAACCAGTTAGCCTCCTCCGCTGCACAAACCCAGGGGATCATGCAAGCACTCACGAAAACTCCTTGATTCCCGACCGCAACTCTGCGTCCGCAAGCACGTTGTACGCCTTGATCTTCTCGTCCGGCACGCCGTGGAGGTCCAGGACCTGCACGACCGCGCGCGAGAAGCCGCACTGGGGCTCTGCTGGGGTGCCCTTCATGAAGAGCACGACGGGGCTCGCCTTGATGGCACCCTCGATCTGCGCTCGTGCCTCGGTGGAGAGGAGGCGTGCGGCGAGGGGGAGTGCGTTTTTGGGGAGCGCTGTGCGGGTTAGGGGCAGGGATGCGCGGGAGGTGGTGCGCAAGAGGGCGACCTGGGTGGATGGATATGGGTATGTTATGCTGTTGTGAAATGATGAAAGTATGAAAAACGTACTGAGGAACGCAGACTGGGCATGAACATGGTGGCTGAGAGAAGGGAGAGGGAGAGGAAATGTATGTAAAGGATTGAACCTGAGCCTATGGGCTGGTGTGGTGATAGTAGGAATTGGAGAAACTCGGGTACGCAAGAAAGTCACCGCACCGATGACAAATGCGTGTTTCACGTGATGAGGCGGGAAAACTGCAGAGCCAATGAGGGGCCGTGCGTTATTGAAGTCGACCTCGAGCCATATGTCCAGCCTCTGTTTTTTTATTTTCGTTTATGTTACTTATCAGCGCTTAACTTTGACATCTGCCGCCAAACCCCAAGTCCAAATGCCCAGTTTTGACAAACTCAGGTCACTGCCACCAATGTTACCGTATTCAAACCCCAACCGCCTCGGAAAGACATAGGCTAGGGTCGTTCGAAGTGGATATATATTATCTTCAAACCCCGGTGGACAGTTCCAAAGATTTGGGATACCAGTTCCTGCCTCAACGTGCCTACCCCAATTTTGACGCGAAACCTGACCAGTCTACGATAAGTTCTGGGGAAGTTCTCGAAGATAACATAATAAGAGGATAGAGGAGGATCTAGGAGGGATCATTGAGTACGATATTCTATCTTCAACGTAAAGCTGGGTCGATCCCGGCGTAACCCCAAGCAGCCCAATGTTGCGCGTGATTTTGGCCAGCCAATAGGGTACTTCGAAATTCCTCCGCCCGCCACCTCGACCGTGGATCCAAGTAAACTCTGCAGCCTACATCTACGACTGCCAACAATACCACCATGAAAGTCTCTGACCGCACATTCGTCGTCTCAGGCGGGTAAGCCCCTTATTTAACAGAGTACATACACACAACAAACCCCTCTTTCCCAGTTCCTCCGGCCTGGGCCTCGCAACCGTGCAAGACCTGCTCCTCTCGCAAAACACCCACATCGTCATCCTCGACCGCTCCCCACCACCCCCATCCCACACCTCCCCCCGCGTCAAATTCATCCAAACCGACATCACCTCCGCCCCCGACCTCGCGTCGGCCGTCGCAGACACAGTCGCCTGGACCAAAACAACTGGCGCGCCCCTCGGTGGCGTCATCAACTGCGCCGGCGTCGGCACCGCGGGCAAGATCATCGACGCGAGCGGGGCGCCGCACAGCGCAGACCTGTGGGACTTCACGATCGCAGTGAACCTCACGGGCGCGTTCAACCTCACGCGGCTCGTGCTGCAGCACCTCGTCGCGGTGGACCCGGAGGACGGTGCGGATGGGGAGCGCGGGGTGGTTGTGTTTGTCTCGAGTGCAGCTGCCGTGCGTCTGCCCCCCCTCTCCTACACGACTGGCGTGCCCTTTTCGCTGACACCCTTCCGCTTCCGGTAGTTCGAAGCCCAGCCCGGACAGACCGCGTACGCTGCGTCCAAGGGCGCCCTGCGTTCCATGACGCTCCCGATGGCGCGTGACCTCGCCCGTCATGCCGTGCGCGTGGTGTCGATCGCGCCCGGCGTGTTCGACTCGGCGATGACCGCCAACTTCCCCGGAAAGACGCGGCGCAGCCTCGAGACGGAGGGCGTGGTGTACCCCCGCCGGTTTGGCAAGGCGGACGAGTTTGCGCGGACGGTGCGGTGGGTGCTTGAGTGTGCGTATGTGAATGGGGAGACGGTGCGGCTTAGTGGGGCCGGGCGACTACCTGCGAGGCTGTAGGGGTTCGAGTGAGGTGAGTGGGAGTGGAGATTTGGTAGTTTTGGTTGATCAGTTTAGGATCTGCCAGGACTTGATGTAATCCAAAATTAGTTATCTCTATGCAATCTAGGGATGTCCGAAGCCACCCGTGTCATTAGAAGAAATCATCACCCATCCGTTTTGAATGTGTTCTCGTCAGAGAAGGTATGGTCAAGTGGGTCCAGCGCGGACGCCGGGCGGTGCTGATGGTGGCAGGCGGCTGATCGGTTTCGTGATTCTCCCAGCACTCTGTCATGATCAACGTACATGTCTGCATGGGCAATGACGCTGTTCCTGTCATCGGCGCGCGCCATCTTCCCCCATTTTGTACACACTGTTCTGATAGACTTTTGTTTCGTTTGCAGAGAGCGTTGTTCGTTGCTTGGCAGGAACTGCAGGGCACCTGAGGCCTCAGTTCCAGGGCTCATTGGTCGCATAGTGCCTTGAACTCCCGTAGCTCTAGTAGCTGGGCTATAGAGCGCAGATAACGTTTCTCCATCCTGCCGAGCGGGAACCGCAAGCCACGCAACGTCTCAGCTTTAGCGTCCGTTGCCCATTTCACTTACCACTGTCTCTTTGTATCTAGCACAAGACGCGCGGGGTACATCAGTGTATAAACTTACGAAAGCCCATTTGAAACGGGTGCTCCCATGTATGCCAGAACTTTCTGCCCCATTTTGCGTGTGTCGTTCTCACCCTGGTCGTGTTCGTCGTAGAGTCCGCAGCGGGGCCGCGGAGCACCCGGCCATGCGAGTCACAGGTCTGGTTGCGTTCAATACAAAACGCTTAATGGAACGATAGGACTCACACCGAATCTCGTATGCTCAAGGACCGCAGATAGTCTGATGTCTCGACTCCACGAGCGGCTGCCCGTTCTATGCCCAAACAATTGTCGCTCTTTCCCCCTGTCGTCTTGGCGTTCTGCCTGTAATGCTAACAGGGCGTTTGTGGCCAGTTTTGCAAGAGGTCCACAAGCCCGTGCGTGTGCCTGCCACACCCCGCGGTGGTCGGGGCCCACAGGGCCTCTGGATGAAACGTTATGGGTTACGCCATGTGCACGAGGTGCTAATGAATGCTCGAGCCGGAACATACATACACTATTAAGCACCCTCGTAGTGTTCACAAAACGCCCGGAATGGAGGGCTGGCGTCTAGCACTGTCGTATCCGCGTCGCACATTACACACAGCTAATGTAACCTCGCTACCCGGCTTCGGCTGGGGGGTTCGGAGGAGTACAAGCGCCGGTGCTTGCATTACTCACGGGCATGAGCCATCATTTTTCGTCCTCTCGCTTTGCTTTGCGTTCTTCGTGAAGTGTACCACATTGTAAAAACTTCTGACAGAGACGGCGGCTGGGGCTCGAGAATATACACCGTTATCTCCACATCGAAGCGGAGCGCTGACGAGTCCGATACCTGCTGGCTTTACGACACTCCCGTTCTGTACATTCCCATACTTATTACATAGTACACCTTCGAAGAAGCAACGGGATCGGGGAGCGCCCATGGTAGGAAGTATACGAACCGTTACATGTGCAAATGGCATGGTTCGCGCGGATCAGTGAGAGATAGAATACGTAGCCCTACATATGTCCATTCATAAAGTGTTCTCCATCAAAGCCCCATTCGGCCGCGGCGGGTGGGAGTTTTTTGGAGGTAACGATCGTCTTGACGGCTCCAACCATAGCACGAATGCCTTGAGACGAGGCGCCGTCGACGTTTGGCTGTGCAGAGACGCGTATACGCCGGGTCAATGATCGTCGCTCGAGGGAGCTCGACAAGTCCTAATTATAATTTAATTGACCATCCCATCCAATCCAATTCTCCCCTATGCTTTCCACGTGATCACGATGCCTCGGCAAATGCCCCCGCCCACATCATTTTAGGACGTTGAACCTGACTTGCCAACATCGGAGGTTCAGAGTTTGCGCGTTTCCCATACGCTCCTCTTGCCCAAACGAAGCCCGGCGAAAAAGATCCGGGTATCATGGGGCCACCAGGGTGCGGCCGCGGCTGCTGTGCTGCAGGAGTAGGAGACACGCCAGAGGGGCAGCCCTGCCAATCGAACTCCCGGACACTCGATTCCTTGGAATTTTTAAAAAAAAAAAAAAAAGGACGTCTCGTATCTCCCATTTTCCCGCTGCTGTCGGCAGGCCCGGGGAGGTTCCTACCGGGATTGTAAAATCAAAAAGAACCTTTGTAAGTGCACGACAGCTTGGGAGGGTTGTTCTGATGCAGCGGTTGCTTGTAGGGGGGTTGCCACACGACTCATCTCCCGTGCCATCTCTGAAAAATCGGGATATATAGCCAGGTTTTTCAACTCACCCCGGCACGAGCTTTCTCTCTATCATCGTATCCCCTCCCATTCCCCCCCCCCTCCACCCACACACATACTTACACGGGCAGCTATGAAAGTTGAAAAGCGCACTTTTATCGTGTCTGGCGGGTGAGCATGGATCGCTCTCCCTCCCTGCCCGTTTCTGAGTGTCTCCCCAGCTCGTCAGGATTGGGCCTCGCCACCGTCCAGGACCTGATCAAAGGCAACGCATACGTCGCCATCCTCGATCTATCTCCGCCGCCAGACGGCAGGCTGGCGTCATCACACGACCAGCGGTGCATCTTCATCAAGACAGACATCACGAAGCACGATGACGTGCAGGGTGCCGTTACTCGGACGGTGGAATGGACGAAGGAGACCGGGGCAGTGCTCGGTGGCGTCGTGAACTGTGCAGGGATAGGCCGGCCTGAGCTCGTGAGTGTGGTTTTTTTTCTCTTTTTTTTTTTGTTTTGTTTTTGGGATGCCGCGTATTCGGGAGCTGAGCGTGATGTGATTTAGGTTATTGGCTCAAAGTCGAGGCCGCATTCGATGAAGTCGTGGGAGCTGACCATGGCGATAAACCTGACGGGCACGTTCAACCTCACGCGTCTCACCCTTCAGCACCTCGTCAACGTGCCGCCTGAGGAGGGCCCAGACGGGGAGAGGGGCGTCGTTATTTTTGTCTCGAGCGTGTCAGCGGTAAGCATCTGCCCCCCTTCTCGATCAACAGATCGTCGCGTCGCTTCTATTCTCCCCTGCCCCCTCCTCCCTGACTGTTGTCTGATCTTGGTCTTCTCGTTATAGTACGAAGGCCAGGCTGGCCAAACGGCGTACGCAGCGAGCAAGGGCGCCATCCGTGCGATGACGCTGCCCATGGCGCGTGACCTCGCACGGCACCACGTCCGCGTCGTCACGATCGCGCCGTCCCCGTTCACGACGCCGCTGACGGACCAGTTCTCGGAGAAGGTGCGCGAAAACATGGCCAAGTCGGGCTTGCTCTACCCGAAGCGGTATGGGATCCCGAGGGAGTTTGCGGCGACGGTGAGGTGGGTGCTCGAGTGCGCGTATGTGAATGGGGAGTCGATCCGCCTCACGGGGGGGTCGCGTGTTCCGGCGTCGTTGTGATTATGATGAGCCCTTGGGGCGCTGGTTGGGTCGTTTGGGATGGACTTGGGGTTAATTTTATTGGATTCGGGTAGTATATGACGCGGCATGCATCTGTATTTAGTAGTTTTTCTTTTTTTTTTTTTTCTAGGATATGGGACACTCGTGTATAGATTCATGACACATTGCGTTTCTTCGCGCTATTTTGATGGCTAATATGACCTCGGCTTTGTGTCCATGTTATTCATGAGGGGTTGGACGGGCGTGACATGATGAGTATGAGTCATCTTTGATTGGTTATGAACTGGGGACTAAACATTACGATGACAGCATCTTATTACGTCACCGCTTTTCGCCTTGGCTGTGTTCGCCAGTCGCGTGAATTCGGACAAGGAAACAGGAAATTACTAGCTCTAATCGATGGCATGGCTTATACATCCCCGAAGTGTATCCTTGGTTCCTCCAACTACTACTAGCTGGTAACCGCTTCATATGGGCCGACTCTTCATTCAACTTTTTTTTTCTATGTACAAGCAAGATAGAACTGAAACACAAGTTGAATGATTCTACAAATTCAACACAGGATTAAACATGTTTCTGGAGCGACCGAAATACACATGAGGATGGTGGTCGTGGATGGGATTGGTAAGATGTCGACTCGGATAAACAGGAAGACGTGGCGTTATTTACAAGCTGCTTCGGCGGGCTCTGACAAGGCTTACTTGTCGGAATCATCGCTCCGGCCTCCTTCCCTTCTTTTGATGGAATCGAGTTGGACGGATCGCGTCTCCCCCTCGCATCCCCGCGACATTGATGAGATTCGTGTTCTAAAATCAGCAGCTATACCCTTCTAGGCAATCCCTTCCCTCGGGCTCGTCCGCTGAGAAATCAGAGCGTCTTTGCTTCTGAAGATTTGAAACGCAAAAAAAAAAAAAAGACAAAGCTGTTCTCAGCCGGATATGCCTGATCCAGTCATCATTAACCAAGGCCAACTCGGTGGGTACGACCTACTATAACCACTTGCGATGGTAAGCATCGTATAAGCAAGTTCATGCAACATATCGCTTACTCTCTTCCATATAATTTATTATAGAGCTTGTTCTTCTGCAGTATAAGAAGGGTCAGGACAAGTACCAGAACGCAAAACCACTCTCGAGTCTTAGTTCTACAAACCCACTCAACACTGCTTGAACATCATAGAAATGGTCTCCGCACTTTTTACACCCCTCAAAGTCGGCTCCATCACGATTCGCAACCGCGTCGGGATGGCTGCGATGACGCGTAACCGCGCGCCAGGCACGATCCCGAACGATATCATGGTGGAATACTATCAACAGCGCGCCTTGGGCGGCGCCGGCCTGATCGTCACGGAGGGGGCTCTCGTATCCCGTCAAGGGTACGTGGGTTGAGTTGTTATGGTCTGAAAATGTATGTTGACGCGTCTTCTTTAGAACTGAATGGGCCCATGCGCCTGGAATATGGAACGAGGAACAAGTTGCGGGATGGAAGAAGATCACAGACGCGGTCCATGCAGCTGGGTCTTATATCTACTGCCAGGTCAGAATCGATGTCAAAAATACCGTAGTACTATTCACTGATGGATTTTATAGTTATGGCATGGTATGTGTTACGCGCTTCTACTGGTCAGGCCTGATTTTACTGAACTGCACCAGTCGGTCGCGTTGCTCACCCCGACGCGCCGGAACAGAAATTAGCTGGTATTGTGCGTCGAATGTCTGAAGCCATGTGCTCTTCATGCTTACTCTGAACTTTCCAGCCCGTCTATGCGCCATCTGCTATATCCGCCAGAGGAGGAAGATTCCGCCACATCCCCGGCCAACCTGGATATGTTACCGTTAGTATACGCTCACACCTCTTTTATACAGCATCTAAAGCGTCTGTTTCTAGCCCACTGCCGTCGAGGACCCTTGGACACTCGTCGCAGAATTCAAGCAAGCCGCCATCAATGCCAAAGAAGCTGGCTTTGATGGGGTTGAGCGTATGCCCGAGTTGTCCCATCCGTAAAGACACTCTGACCGTCTTTGATTCACAGTTCACGGCGCCAACGGATACCTCGTGACTCAGTTCCTCGACAGCACCTCGAACTCGCGAACAGACCAGTGGGGCGGCAGCATTGAGAACCGGTCTCGGTTCGGCCTTGAAGTCTTGAAAGTATTGGTCGAGGTCTTTGGGCCCGATGTTGGACTCAAAGTCAACCCAGCGGGCGGATATAATGATATGGGGTATGCCTTGTTGTCTAGAAACCAACCTCCTACGATTAATTTATATGTATTGCAGAATGCCCTTGCAGGAAACTCTCGATACCTTCAGGTACTTCATCGGAGAGGCGGACAAGCTGAAGTTGTCGTACGTTACCCTTGTTCGGTACCTGGTTGCCGCGGATGTTGAATATGACGGTACGTCCGGAGGCCCTACATTTCTTAAACCAAGGACTTGACGCTGAGGTGTCTGACATGCAGGGAAGAAGCGCGCCACCGTGCACGATGTGCTGGAATCATACCGCTCCTCGATCACCAACGCCAAGGTCTTCCTCAATGCCGGCGTCACCCCGCAAGAAGGCGCAGCGCTCATCGCGTCCGGGAAAATCGACGGCGCTTTTATTGGGTTCCCGTGGATCACCCATCCTGACCTCGTAAAGCGGGTGCAACACGACAAGCCGCTTGATAATGTCCCCGATATCAAGCATCTCCAGTGGGGTAAGGATGGGAGCGACTTTGCTGTTGGGTACACGGATTATCCTGTTGCTGTTTATTAGTATTTTTGTCGGATGGGAGATAGATGGAGATGTTTGCCTTGTGCTTCTAGATTCGCGGATTGGTGGTTTTGGTGTAGATGTTGATGTGTGGTATGGTTATGAGTAGGTTGGTATATATGCTTTGGTATGTATGATTCAGTGGGAGGTTGATATGAAAGGTGGTGGACATGCCATAGTCCTATGTATGACGTTCATTGAAACACACTGGCTTCATTAAATCATGGATAATGCTATACTGCAACTCATCTCCTGGTCTGGAAAGCATCGAGGTTTCTTAATATTTACACAACTCACGGTAGAGGTAAGTGTTATTGATTTGTCTGTAATGTACAGTAACTACATGTATTACCTGGTGCTGCCAAGCGCCACAGTGTCACGTGTATGAGCATACTGCATCTCATGCCTTAGATAATCTGTCTTTCCTTCCCTCTTCAACAAACCAACGTAGCCAGGGAAAAGATAAGCTCAGAGGTAGACTCTCGGGAACGTGAAGAGTATCATAAACTAGTGGAAAGCATGGAACGCATTGGCAAGATGCTGGATGGCAGCGACAAGCTTTGTAAGAAGAATTACCCTGTGGGCCAAGTGCCCTTTCAATGCCTCCCGTCAGAGCTTTTGGTGGTCATCTTCGCGCTGTGCGAGGACTCAAGCTCAAATATAGTCGTATTTCCCCTCGCCCTCGGACAGATTTGCTCCTACTTCCGCAACGTTGTACGCAACTCTCCGAGCTTGTGGACAACAGTTGACCTACATCTTTCTGAACCAGAGAAGGCGCCACTGATTGCCGCAGGTCTAGAAGAATGGGCCGTGCGGGCTGGCACGCTCCCAATCGACTTGACGATTACCGTCCCAGACACTGTATCGATCCTCCCAGCTGACGTGCTCTTTCAGGACGTGGTATCGCCTCTGCAAGGGAAGCTAAGAAATCTCCTACTTAACATAGCCAACATCGTTCATCTTTTCGCGCTTGCCCAGTTGCCCTCATTATTTCCCCTCTTGGAGGCAGTGACGATCAGACTGTTGAAGTCAGAAGAATATTCGTACATCAAAAGACGATTCATAAACTATCATGGTGTTTGCGTCGACCTCGAAAGCTGCCCACGCCTGCGTCACTTCTCCCTCATTCATCCCGTGGATTCAGCTGTGGCCGGTGTGATGGCGTCCGGGATCGTCGCTTTACCCCACGCCCAGCTGACGACTCTGTCAATATCAGCGAGCTTACGCATCATCCCCCCTCTCCTCCAAAGTTGCACGCAGCTCGTTGACTTCCGTATCGTCCTGGAGGGTGAAAGTCCCTGGTTGATCCTACCCTCGGGCGAAACGGAATTTGTCCACAAAACCATCCGTCGGCTGGAAGTCGCATGCTGTCATCCAGTAATGCGTCCCTTTTTTCTCCAGTTTTCTTTCCCTGCGCTTGAACATCTTAAACTGCGGGATACAGGGTTATTTTCGTGCGGATATAGGACGAAAACGATGGGGTCCATTTTGACGGTGATCCTTCGGGACGCGCAGTTTCAACTGAAACGCCTAGGCGTCGAGCTCAAGGGGGTTTGTCGCGACCCCCGCCATCTTTTCCCGCCTCTAGCCTACACCCCCCATCTAACCCATGTCGAGTTCAAAAACTGCGGATTTCTGAACCACCCCGGTCTCCGGGGGTTCACCGATCTTATCTGTGGGACACCCGCTTGGCTCGAGGAGCTAACGAGCATTTCTTTCGACGACCAGGTTGTCTCGGTTGATTATGGCAAGATCCTAGACACAGCGAACCAGTGTGTTGACAGAGGTATACAACCGCGGCTAACAGACATTCGGGCCTGCTTTCGGATGTTGCGTTCCAACGCACGCGAAACGACTGTCATGGTGGATGAGCGTGTTCGTGCACTGCGTCGGCGGGGGTTGAAAGTGGAATTTAGTGTGGAGTGTGATATGCCTGAAGTAGAGTCATCCAGTGATGGTTCTGGTACGCCCGACGAATAGCCAGTCGGGGTACCCGCTGCTGGCCAAAAGAGGGGTTGTCCAGGTATATATCCGCGGATTAATTGTCATAACAACATGAACGCTGTCTCTGGCACACGGCGTCGGCGACCTTGACACATGGAAAGCATATGGATAAGAGGCGGGAGGTAAGTGTTTCGATATTTGCACGAGTGGTCTTGATTGGCTATGTGCGGACGGGGGTTGTACATTGCACTCGATCGTTGAACGCGCCAAATCCCATGCAAAAAACCAAGGCAAAATGATTGAGGTTTCTTAAAATTGATATCTGCCCTCCGGCAAGTTAAGCATTCACCTGGGGTACATGAATGGCCTGAAACTAGTCCACTTCTTGGCCGACCTCGGTGTTGAGCTTAAGGAGGTTGGCTGTTGTGACCCCTGCCATCGTACGGTTGATTCCTATCGAACCAGGGCCTTGTCGTCGGTGTACAAACTCTTAGGAGGCTTTCAGGTCTGCTTAGAATCAGCGTCGCATCACATTAGGTTGTACCGTAAGTGGATCAGCGAGCTTCACTGTCGAGAGTTGAATGTGGACAGAGTGGAGCACGATATTTCCAGGAACCGTTCAATGATCAATTTAGTGCTCTGCATATCAAGTAATCGGCCACTAGGGCTGCGATACCAGTCAATAGCGGGTCATGTAGTGTTGCATAGATGGGTAGTTCTCTGTCAACTACATTGGTGTTGTCCTCACATGGACCAGTGTGAGCGGGGCAAACAGCAAATACTTCGACATTAGCTTGCCAAGGCCCCGATTGACCATGCGTGGATGAGGAGGGATTGCGTATGATTATTGGACATGATGTGAGTGTAATAAACAATGTAATGCGGTAAGATGAGCAAACAACAAATAATTAACCGTGGACAGACGTGTAGGGGGCACTATAGCTTTTATATCCACCCAGACCAAGCACCAACACCGCGTACCCTCTGGACAAACGAATGGCCTCGTCGCCTCTACTCCTGAATTTTGGCAAGGATCTCGGCATCCTTGAACAAGAAGTATTCCTAGAGGCGGAAATGAGTTAGACCTTGTTATAAAAAGTGGAGGGACGTTTGTCAAGAAATGGAAAAAAAAAAGCATTTACCTCCTCGCCTACTTTAATTGAATTTCCTCCCCAACCTGGCAAGAGAACACGATCACCAGCCTTCACTTGTGTTGGTACAACCTGCCCATCCTTGTTAGGTGCACCAGGGCCCACGGCGATGACGGTGGCTTCTGGTAGGGGGTTGCTGGTGGCGGATGTAGGAAGGAAGATGCCAGTAGCGGTTTTCTATGTGTAGAGGGGGAGTCAATGGATTTGTTAGAGGTTACGATGATGCAAGACGAATTTACAGTTTCGGGCTTGAAACGTTGAACCAGGACGCGGTCAAGGAGAGGAACAAGGGACTTGACGGACTTGAAAGTTGCTTGGGCAGCCTGTTTAGTCAAGCTCGTTAGAAATGGTAATTCGTTGAACATATGTTATGTCAAGGCGGGTGAGGTATTGCAAGCTTTTAGTTGGGACGCGATGTACGAGCCCAAAAGAAGCTCATAGAAGTGAAAAGAGTTAGAACACTAAGGCCTGAAACCTAACATACCATTTTGTGGAGGGGGCGCGAAAAAAAAAAAGAAGACAGGGAGAGTAGTTGAAAGGCAAGAGAAAAAGTTTGACGAGAAATTCGAATGTTCCCGAATTCAAAGGACAAATACCCGGTGTCACGTGCCTGTTTCCCGCGGCCATGACGGTTAGCGGCAATAACGAGATGGTCCAAAATTACACCAAATACAGCGGCGTTTAACATCATTTTCGCAAAAGGACAACCCAGGAGCCATTCAGCTTGCAAGTGCTCGTTTGTGTTTATCAACATGCCACCCCAACCAGGAATGTTCCCTTTAAACTACCCATCTTCTCACAAAACGCGCCCCAACGACATCTCGGAGATGACCATTACATACCAGCACCATCAACATAGCTCTGTCGCTGGTCCTAGTTCAAGAATGCAAGGTAAGCCTGCAACGTTTTTACAGAAGATACGGGGTTTGAGTTTTTTTATCCTTCCGTTATCCAGGTGGTTCCATGGACGACGGGAAGAAGGAGAGAAGAAGGAGAGAGCTCGCTGGGAAACTGGGGAAAGAAATGAGTGATCGTAGAGACGAGTAAGTTTGCACCTTATGAACGCTATCTTTTCTGTTTTGAATGCACTCTTATAGCGGACGACATTATACTGAGAGCATATCAGCCCTACATAGTATTGCTTTGCAACTTTCAATGCGGCCGGAAACACTACCACTGTACAATCTACGACTTTTGCCGTTGACCATTGAGCGGTCAGCTATCCTCGCTCAGCTAGAGAGCGAAGAGAAACACTCTATCGACTGTGCGCAAATTGCTTATGACGAGGAACGGGAGAGAGTAGAGGAAGAATGGAGAAAAGGGCGAGATAGAGTGCGAGAGCGGCTACTAGAAGGGATTGAAGAAAGACGGCGACGAGCCCGGGAAGAGAAGGAGGGCGAAGGGACAGTGGGCGGTGAGCTTCTCTTAATTCAACTGATACTCCCAAAATACTTATTGCCGTTGTCAGACGCCACCCTGGATTCAACATCTAGGCCACACATAACTCGAAAGCTTCGAAACAAATTGGGCACGTCTCCACCGCCAACTCCACTCAATGGTGGCCTTTCCTTGACAAACAGCAATGGCCTCATCAGCAGCCTCCCCATCACCACCGGACCCTTTCTAAATCCACACTCACTCGCTGTAGACGAGCTTCCGTCGCCCTTCCCTTTGCCGTTAACATCAACAACCGCGCCCACTGGTAGTACAGCCGGGGTGGGTGGACCTGGGACGGGTGGTTCTGGCACCGCCGGACGACGACGGCCGAAGGGAAACGGGTCGCGTTCCGACCAAACCATAGGTGGACTGGGGAAGAGTCTATCAATGTTGTGTGGGAGTAAGGAGAATGAAATCGAGGCTGACCTTGGTGAGATCAGGCGGGGGAATAAGCGGAGACGGGCGACCGCGGCATCCCTTGCGAAGTCGTCTATGTGAGGAGTAATATGGATTTGTGTGTGAGTTCTATTCTCCGACCGGTCGGTATCGTGCTGACGGACCAGGTTACAGAACTTCTGCTCTTCTCTTATTTTATCGGTATTTTTGTATTATATTCAGGACGCTGTCGATTAGTTGCCGGTCATACTCTTCGCGTCTTTTCAAAACAATGTAAACAAGCTTTCCCTGCGGCCGTAGAGGCCTCAATGATTGAACGTCAATGACAAAAGATCACCCGGCCCAGAAAAGTTGCCGATCAGCCGGTCGATCAATGTGCCCCAGTGGTTATCTATTTTTCTCATGGGCTCTTAATCATCGTCACTGATCACAACTGGAGCCAAACCATATAAAGCTAAACTCACACAGCATACCTTTTTCACCCTACTCTCTCTATTATCTCCAAACATGAGTTTCTGCAAAGACTGCGTCTCAGGTAATTATCCCCACTTCTCTTCCTGCATTGTATTTTCTCTCGCTCATCGATCACTATCACAGGTGTAACTCACGAAGGAACGCCCGAAGGTGAGCGGGGCGGACCGATGCAGGGATCCTCCTGATCAGTCCGGCGACCAGGAAAATGGGAGCAAATTGGAGGTGTTAATTGCTACGTTGCGACACCCACTGTCGACTATCCCAAGGACAAAGTCGTGCTCTTCTTGGCCGATATCCTTGGCCCTCAGTTGATCAATGCCCAAGTATGTTTGACACTTTGATCAAGCTTGGTAGACTTTCTCATCACACTCGATCTTTAGCTCTTAGTAGACGACTTTGCACGGAACGGGTTCAAGGTAAGGTGGTTCTTGGGATCGCTGTGAACCCCCCTTTTCACGTCACGCCCGCTAGACTATCGCCCCGGACTATTTCAATGGCGATCCCGCACCAGTGACAGCACTCGATCCCGGCGTGAGTCGCCTTCTGCAAGCACAACCACATGGATCGTGCTCATAAGTCTTTCAGTCAACATGGGACATTTCGAAATGGTTCCCCAATCACGGCCCCGCTCAAACGCGCCCGACTCTGGACAAAGTGATTAACGCCTTGAAAGAGCAGAAAGTCACCGCATTTGGTGCTACCGGATACTGCTTCGGTGGTAAGCAAATCATTAAACGCTTCTTCGCGTATGTGACCTGCTTTCGTAGGCCGCTACGTGTTCGATCTCTCTTTCGAAAACGTCATTCAAGTAGCGGTTACCTCTCATCCCTCCCTACTTCAGTTCCCAGCTGATCTTGAGGTAAGGCTTTTTTATTCTTTGAAATAAGCGTTTACCCAGCAAAAAATTGTTATAGAAATACAAAGCAACGTCAAAGGCGCCTCTGTTGATCAATAATTGCACTGTGGACTCTCAATTTCCACTCGAGGCTGCAGACCAAGCCGACGCTATTTTGGGCGACGGAAAGTTTGCGCCTGGCTACAAGCGCGAGTATTTCGAGGGCTGTACCCACGGCTTTGCGGTTCGTGGGGATCTAAGCGACCCGAAGGTCAAGGCTGGAAAGGAAGGATCATTCAAAGCTTCTGTCGAGTGGTTCTTGGCTAAGCTGTAGAAGGAGGGATTATTGACGTATCCCTAGACGATGTGGGCAGAAGTTTATTTTCTATGTATTTGTGAATATTCCCTGGTATGTTTGGCGGATTTCAAGAGTAGAATGGCACCGGCTGGTCAAAGCTTTTGACGTGTTTTATTAGATCCTAGTGAGTCTTTGTCCTCGGAAGTCCATAGAACTACTCGACTTGGATGACCCTTGTCCGGCCGGGTTCACTGATAGTCGGTGGGCGGTCCATGGAACTGTATACCTCAATAAAAATATGACCACCCAAAAATCAGGAGCATTATTTTTGATCGCGAAGCTCTACAGGATGGGAGACACATTTAGTACCTCAGCATTTCGCTCACCACCTGTTAGAGGCCATGATCCCCGCTGACCCGAAGGAAGTGAGCACTAATGGATTCATCACCATGATTGTATTATCATTGCACGAACTACAATCGCAGTAGTTACATGCCACGAATATTACTCAGGACATCCTAGACGACTTCGCTATTTTGGACTCAATAAGGCATGGCCATGAACAAGGACGTAAACTCACGACTGTGGCTGCGAGGGTAAGGTAGGGATTCCACAGTCACCGCGGGCCTGAAGATGACCACACTGGTGCACGCACAGAGGTGAATCACCTGGCCGGAAAACTGTAAGTACGAAGAAATCCTGACCTTTATACTCTCCAGTTCCCCTGGCATCAATGTCTTAGATGTAGACTGAGGTGCCCCGAAGGATATCATGGTAAGATCGCCGGTTCGATTCGTTGATTGACGTGAGTTGAGGCTATAGATGGAGTGAGTGCATTGTCAATTCCCTTAATAAAATGATAATACGTGGCCAACACAGCATTCGTATATACTGTAACCAATTAATAAGTTACGAAAGGATGCATTTCTTGGGGGCACTCACAGTTACTGACCACCTGGTATAGAGCTATGTAGATCATTTTCTTGGGGTATCGCAGCGCCTGAAAATAAAACATTAGAGATTGAAGCTGCTCAGCATACTCTGATAAAGCACATACAAATACAACGATGAGTATGTCTAATACACTGTTCTTTCCATCAGCAATGAAAGGATGTGTGACATGGATGCCTCGCTAGCCTCGTCAAAACGCCGTTACTAACAGCGTGCACGATAAGCCGATTGACGACCGTGTCCGTGCTGGGAGTACATTAAGTGACACATTTAAAAGAAAAGCGCTTTGTATGACCCACTCACTTTTGCACACCAGACCGATTTTTGTGAAGGCAAAATGAGAGGGAAGCTACAATGGCTAAGTCTGTGGCTGCGGCAAGTGAAAGTGGGACGCTTAGGAATGGCTATAGAGTTAACGCTCTTTCGGTGAGTCCAGGCCAAAAGAAAGGCACGACACTTACTGTAACTCTGGACGAGTAGTTGAAATAATGGATTTGAAAGCTGTATGTATGCGCAACAAGTAATTAGCCACAAATCCAGACCAAAAAGTGCAACCGAACCATTTTATGGTCCAAACTATCCGTTAAAGAGCAGGATAAGAAGGGTCATGGTCTGATTACACTTTATTACTGTTGAGACGACGCACGGATATGTGTTACTACAGATATTGTTATTCAGGCGACTGTTGTTTCCGGAAAATGTCTCATGGGCATACCAAAATGAACCAATGCAAGGACAAACTGGGGACGTAACAAGGCATTTGAGCGTCCAGTAAAGTATGATTTGTAAGTGACTTACTATCAGAGAGGCCAAAAGCGCATTCTTCTTACTGACTGTTTATTCAGATAAGTCAGAGAAAAGCCTTAGATAACGACAAAGAAAAGCACCGTAATAAACCCTTCTTGCATAAAAAATGTGCACTGCGAAAACAGCAACACCCTGTGAGCCGGCTCCGTCAGTTACATTGAAGGTTTGTAAACGTCAATGATTTTACTGATTGTGCAAATTCAGCCTACAAAGCCTGGTATCACAATTTGAATTTAACCAGATACTATTCTCACCACTCACCGAAATGGACCAGTTGTATTTGAGCAAAGAAACAGGGTTGTTGTAAGTGGAGATAATGTAATAATAAATACTGTATGTGTTGAGCACTGTATGGAAAGTCTCGGATGCCCTGTAGTCCGGGATGAGCGTTGAGCATTTGCAGCGTCATAGAACGAAGGGTTGGGCAACGTACAGCAACATTATTACCTGGGAGAGATGGCTGGTTATTTGTGGGTTTCATGGGTTCGTAGAAAATACGGAACGCACAAAGAGCTTGACGAGAAGCTTGTCGGAGCTATGGTTTTGAAAGTAATAATACGTCTGGAGGCATGTAACGCCGAAGAGCCTAGATAATTACTAGTTTATAGTTTGAAGGTTCGGTGTCACAAAGATCCATACACGGCCGAAACAACGATACCAATGAGAAGCGCTCCGAGGGTGTTGCTTGGATCCAGCGTTACAGCCATTTAGGCAAAGCCACGAGTGAGGGAGTGAAAAAATTGGGCAAAAGATGATGATCCTTGTTCTCCTTTATAACGATCCGTTTTAATACTATATGATGAGTTATTGGCTATTTTTAGATAGAAGATAGAGCCTGAGACAAATGTGCCTTGGGAGGCTCTTGTTGATCCACTCCAAGGACGAAGTCAGACTGGGACCAAGACAGAGGTAGTATGAGATTTATGTAAGCAACTTGCCATGATCAAGAGCGCAATTAATATGGGACCGTGGCCTTCCCGGAAGGCAAGGCGGTGGAATGCAGTTCACAATCAATGGGGCGTTGTTTTCATTAAAAAATCACCGCAAGAACAGTTGATGATCATGCACCCCATCAGAAGATATGTTAGATTCATCAGAAGAGATCAGAACGAGAGTTTTCACTAAAATATAGTCAAGGAGCACTCGAAAACAAAGCCAAGGGCTCCTCTATCGCATCGGGTACTATTTGCTTACTCACCGTTACTCACGTGCTCAAACAGCAAATCCACTCTATGCTTTTGTTTCTGGTAAAAGGGCGCATCACCCCCAGAACCTGCCTTATGAAGGCCGTTGGCACGGCAGGCCTGACTTCAAACGGCGACACCCACTAGCCCTTTAAAAATATAGAATTTCAACCACAACTTTATGATACATATATTGACCCACATAATCCAAGTGGGTTGTTGCGGTGGCGACCCGTCGTACTCGTGATAAGCTTAGGTAAGAATGTAGAATATTTCTCGAAAACCATGAAGGCGTCCAGAGGTGAGATAAGTCGAACACATCACCTAAAAAAGGAAATCTGTCAATTGAAGGAAATCACGGCAAATGACTGCAACGTAGGAGCTGGGTAGACTCGTAACCACTCTTCGTACCTGATTATCCATGTAGGGCCAAACATTTCTCATTGATGAGGGGGTCACCAGTCTACGGACTGGGGGAAACCAGCAATAGCTGTATTGTGATATTTCTCAAGAATTTTCCTTTTGACAGTATCATCATGTACTATGATTAATCCATCTCTAAAGGTAAGACCATCTTTTTGTTCCCATATCACTTTGTCTTTAGGGTTGACTGGTGCTAAACCTTTGTTCTTGAGTAATTTCACAATCTCATTGCCTTTGGTTGACAGTTCAATTGTTCCTTTAGACTTGAGGTAGAGGGCCATTACTGGCAGATATGAGTCCTTATGTTTTTTTCTGATTAACTTTTTTTTATACTTCTAGAACCAGCTTGTTGCAATAGAACTAGCTATCCAGAACTTCTTCAACTTTATATTACTTTTTGTTGTTGATAAGTTTGGTTCTGGAACACTTGTCAGGCATTGTCCTAGAATTAGATTGCAGCTTGACAACATGGAAGGCCTGATGGATGCACAAGATGAAGATGTAATATGACCACACATTTGAGCTTGCCAAATACTTGTTGCACTTTTGTGAGGGGTCATGTTGCCAAGAAACTCAGGCAGGGAGCAGTATGCATAGTATGAAAAGCCATGCAGGAAAGGAATAAGTATAGAGCACTAGAGGCTTGATCACAAGTAGAGAACCCAATCCAAGTCTATTACAAAAGTGCCCTGTCATGGAGAGGAAGGGGCACCTTATATAGTACATTGTGGCTACATCTCAAATAACAACAGAATCTGATATCAGTAACTCTACTAATGCAACAATCCATCTGTGATATGTCAGTCCAGAGTATGCTACTATTTATCAAGGGGTTAAGGCAATGCATATTAGGATAATAGATGTAACAGTGAGGCTATGCAAGCTGTGCAATAGCAATCCTGATGGCTAGATGTGGACAAACAAGTGATGCCCTTACAATTTCACCCATATCCATGGTGTATGATATCAGCAACTCCAAATGAATTATCAATAGAAGTTGGTGTTTATAGGTCCTATTTTTAGATTTAGAAATGTGACTCCTTGTCTCACATACTCAATACCACATCACCAAGCTACCTGTACTAGACTTAGCTATACTGTTGCTAATACAACTGTTGTGGTCATTCCAGTACTTCATCTGGACACTTCTGGAACTTCTCTCCTCATTTGTCTTTCTCATTCTAACATCTATACAAATATCCAACAACAAAAAAAAGGTAACCATATATATCTAGACATTCCCTTTAAAAACAAGTCAGCTGGTAAAGTAGGAACTCAGACTCTCAGAGATGGACTGTATAAAAAAAATTAACAAACTTGAAAATGTAGATCCATATTTGTATATTCCAAATACACAACCAAATCAGTAGCTTCTCTGGGGACTTTATACTGAGCTATATGAACCACACAGACCACACAGACAAATGCAGATGTCTGCAGACTAGCTCAGACCCTGTTTGGCAGGGAGCCCTGCTTAATTGGCAGTCTGCATCTGAGCCAAGTCAAAGCTAAGTCCATAAATCCACACTGTTAGTTGGATGCTCAGACACAGCTTAAAACAACTCCTCATGGAGTCCATGCAGACTGTCCAAATTGCTTGCCTAAACATAGTTACCATTGCTTATTTAATGCACAAAAATGCAATTTTTTGGAGAGTCAAATACAAGGCCTCAAGGTTACATGTCATGTGCATAAAGCATGCAGTTTAACCATTTAGCAATATGAGCTTGCCAGTCCATGGTGCTTGTTATTATAATGACCCCCTGCTGCCCACTCTTGACCATTAATGGCAATGGCTGGGTATTGTTGATGGGTGCCACATCACCCATTAGCCTTATTGTCAACCACCACCACTACATCCCCAGCTGCCCCTCCCATCATCTCTCTGCCTTGTAATTGTGCACAACACTGCCAAATACAATGCCAGGTCCTCTGCTATGGATATGGATACCACCACCCTCTCTCATACCCACCCCTCTCAGTGATAATAACAACTGCCAAATCACAACAATAAGGGCTGCAACAAGAACCACAGAGGCACCTGCCACATCACTAGTGACTGCCTGCCCACATCTGCTAGTGAGCAGCTAGCATGGTGGATATGGGTGGTGCAGTGGTGTATTCCATATGGTAGAATCATTACCTGGTGGGTGGGTGTGCACCCCTGGATGTGCTGTCTAGGCCAAGTAGTCCCAACCACCCCAGTGCCCAAACCAGATGTATGTCAGGTGAGTACATATGTGCCCCACATCTAGTTGCTCAGATATTCTATTGTATATACACCTATATGCTGCTATTTACCTTGAGACTACCTTGGTGTAATTTAATCTACCTTGTGATATGTTTTAATCCCTTTCACAAATATTAGT
Organism: Collybia mongolica; assembly: GCA_013420905.1. NCBI lineage: Eukaryota > Fungi > Basidiomycota > Agaricomycetes > Agaricales > Clitocybaceae > Collybia > Collybia mongolica. The sequence goes on from JAAXNY010000008.1 coordinate 802,998, forward strand.
TTACTTCTTACTGACACTTTACCCCTGTACTATTTGTACAGCTCTAGTGGGCTGATATACACTTCTGGTACCCCCACAGTATTTATCCAATGTACCTATATAGATGGGGCTGCCCAATTACAGATAGCACCTTTGCAATGAATTAGGCCCAGATATCTTGCAACAAAGCCCATTGAATTTTCTGGTGCCCCCTTCCCTGTGTGGCTGAACCCTGCTGCTCATATCATTCCCCCCTTCTAACTCTCAATGTGATGCAACCCTTTACAGTGTGGTAGTGTTAAAGGTGGAAGCCTAGAGCTGGAGTCCTGAGTAAAAAACTTGTATATTCACTAATATAAGTGAGTACTAACCTGGAGTCCTGAGTAAGAAACTGGGGACTCCAGAACAAGCTACTCTACACCTATATACCTGTAGGAACAATAGTAGAGTACAATAAACAATGGAACAATAGAACAATGAAAGAAGTGAAACAATACCAAGCTAAGCTATATATACAGGTCAATTCTAACAGGTAGGGTATAGGCAAGTATTTCACTGATGCACAACCCCAGACCTTAGACAACCCCCACCCTCTGGAATACCATTGCATACAGGAGGCCACCTACTGCAGTAGCATACAAACACACCCCATCCCTTGCACATCCCACACCAGTAAGCACTAATACAGAATCAAATAGGGGGCAGTAGTAGTTGAGGACAGCAGAGGAGTTGCAGGCTTGTGTGGGGAACAAGTTCTTGTATAGACTTATATTTTGTGTGATATAAAGAAGTAATATCAATTCAAATGCCTATAATAGAAACAAGTTCCCACAGTGTTGAAACATATGTTAACCATTCAACATTTAACATTTTATTTCTAGCCTTGCATCCTGAGTTAATCAAGAACTTAACAGATATGCTAAAAATAGAAATATCATTATCAAAGACAAACTTCAAACAAATGTACATATGCCTGTTAAGTGTTTTTTCTTGAATTGTCACATACTATTTTTAACCATACTCATATAGCTGGCCATTGTCAAGATATTGAGTATTATAAATTCCAGGAGCATCCACATTGACTTGTTTGGATATGCTTTTGGCAAAGTAATATACAGATCATATTCATTTGTAATATGTAGTAAAAAGGTTGTTGTTGATAATAAGATTTGGAAGGGTACAAACAACTACAAATACATATAAACAACCACATCATGTATTCCTTTACAATGTCTAGTAGTAGCATGTCCATCAGCTTTGTATTTGCTGAGATATGCATCATCTATGTCATGGGAAATTTCTTTAGTATTATTGTTTGTTTGGCCAGATGTGTGGTGAAGTGATATACAGACCAGTAATCATTTGTAATATATAGCAAGAAAAATGATGTTGATAATGTTTAGAATAATATAAACAAATATAAACACATGCAAACATATACATGAGGTAGTACTTCATTATATCTAACACTAGCAATTTAAATTACATCCATAGGCCTTGTTGTTGAGATATGCAATGATTTATAGTGTGGCAACTTTGATGGTATTGTTTGTTTGGCTAGCTGTGTGGCAAAGTCATACACAAACTTGATATTCATTTGTAACATGCTTGTAGTAAGAGAGCTACTCTTGATCATGATATTTGATGGTGTACAAACACATACAAATACATATAAATATACCAATTGGGTAGCCTTTCACCATATCTAGTAGCAGCAATTTAAATTGTGTCCATAGGTCTTGTCATTATGGAGATATGCAATATTTTGTATTGTGGGAAAAGTTTGACCCAAAGCAGAACAAGCCTCTTGTAACCGTGCTTACATTTGCCAACTATGCTGTTAGAGCTAACAGCGTAATTGGCAAACATAAGCATGATTATGCAATGGACAGTTATTAATTAATTCTTGAGATATCCCAAGAAAAAGACCAATTAACTCGAATTTATATTATTAAATGCAGCCCATGTTAGCAGTTGCCTTTTTTGCTCAAAATCCGCACATCGGCTAATTTTGATTCCCACAATTAGAAAAATATTTCCATGACTACAAAGTCTTACTGATGTGCTTCAAAATGTTTACTGATCATGCTCTAATGAATTCTTGGAACACTTCAAAATTACTAACCATGGGAAAAACAACACTGGATCTTGTTGGGTATGCTGAATTTTCCCCGCAAACCCAGGATGATGAATGAGTTACTTATGTAAACATAAGGACTTGTAATGCTCACAAGACTACTGTAACTATTGAAGAGGTTAAGGACAATGACAGCCCTCGGAAGCAATCAGAGCATTCCAAGTGTGCTGTTCATCACATTATCAAAAATAGTGATGACCAGCCATCAATGTCACAAATGTCATCCACCAATCCTTCTCAGGGAAAATCAGTTTGTAATCTAACTAAGGTGGTGTTAGAACTTGCTTGATATTTCCTTGTAGTTATCAAAATGGAATCCAATATATAATTTTTATGAAGTAGTTATGAGAAATGCACAGGGAAAGGTTGGGAATCCGGGTGACAAACATTACAAATGCTATCATGGTGGCAGGAAGGTCCTCACAATCACAACAGCAATGAAAAGCTCACTCAACAGTATGTGTATAGTGCTGCAATAATTGGTTGATGTATTCACAATAGGCTTCTAGGACTTGTTGGTAATTTGAGGACATGTTCACCACCAATGTACCAGTTTTACCTTGTCCTTAAAAACCAATCATCTAGGGAGCCCACAACACAAGAAGAACTCAAATTTGCATCTGGAAAGAAGGTCCTTGAACCAGGGAAGGCTTCAAAGTATGTCAAAAACCTGAAAGCACAGACAGCAAACATCCGGGCTGCCTTCAATAAACAAGCTGAGCAGCAGACTGTACATCATGGATCTTCTTCAATGTATTATCTATTCATGATCCCTTTGTACATTAAGGAACCTTGGAATCAAGGGAAATTTGAAAGGCTCCTGACAGAATGGATTATTGCTTGTGACCAGCCATTTGATGAAGTTGAAAAACCAGAATTTCAAATGCTTTTAAACTATGTCCATCATGAATCACCTGATCTTACTATCCCAGGTCATAATGGAGTGAAGTGGTGTGTCATGAAAATGGGAAAGGATTCCATTGAGGCAACCAAAAAAATGCTTTCGGTATTTTGTAAGAATTTTCTATAACCTCTTTGTATTAACTATTGCACCAGATCATAGGAGATTCAATCTATGTTCAGCATTTCACTTGATGCATGGACTTCAGGAAACTAGATTGCCTTTCTAGCAATAATTCTTCATTTTGTCAACAAAAATGGGGAACTTGTTAAGGTATTCAAATTATTTCACAGGCTAATAATCTGAATGTTCTATGTATAGAGGAGATTCTGATTGACTTTCAAGAGCTAGTTGGAGAACACTCAGGAGAAAACATGGCAGAGGCTGTGTGGGAGACACTTGTGATCTTTGGAATTGAAGGTTGGGTGAGTTGCATTTGACCTCTATCTTAATCAATTCTAATGAGTTCACAGATACTGGCATTCATGATGGACAATGCCACCAACAATGATACTCTTCTCGCAGGAATAAAAAGGCACTGTGATGAAGCTGGCATAGCCTTTGACCCAACCTGGGCTTGCCTGCGATGTATGCCTTACACTATTCATCTGGCTGCAATCAAGGTATCTCCAGTGATTATGTCTTATATGGAGCTTAACTCATGCACCAGTGTAGCTTCTCGAGGGGATTGGGGCAATTTCAAAAACTGATTGGAAAAAATCTGAAGCTCAAAGTGGCAACTACCAACAGCCCACAACCACCCCAATGATTTCTGCATTTGACAATGAAGTTGCTGGGTATGACAAAGAAGACAATAGTGATGATGAAGAAGAGAGTGTGAACAATGACAAGATTCTGTCTGGGGTACAAAAGGTTCTTGTCTATATCATATTAAACCAGCCATATTTACTAATTTCAGTATACAGCTCTGCAAAATTATTTGTGCTATTCAATCAAGTCCACAATGCAAAAGGAGCTGGCTTCAGCAAGTCAGTACATCTCTCAAGAAGAAGAACCCTGAGAGCAGTGAGCATGCATTAATGGTAATACTTGATGTCAAGACCCAGTGGTCCTCAACACACCAAATGATGGGTATGTTTATGATCCTCACACTCAGTGAATAATATACTAAATAAAAGGATTGATTTGATAGACCATGCTCTACAATTTCAAGGTGAATTAGATGTATTTGTAGACTGGTTCCGAGATCTTCCTTCACTGGAACTTTCCACCAGCGAATGGGATGCAATTAATTCAGTGTCCAATTGGCTCTTAGCCTTCCAATCTGCTACAACACAGATGTCATCCACCAAGGAACCAATGCTTTCAACTACTCTTGCAATATTTTGCAGACTCCAAGAGCATATTTGGGACATCCTGCATGAGCTTCCTGACTCAGCACATCAAATCAAAGCTGGACTCTTTGCTGCACATGAGAAACTCAGTGACAATTATTATAAATATGATGAAACTCCTTATTACACCTGGGCCTCTCGTGAGTTAGACAGATATGATATTGAGAAGTCAATCTGATGTTCTCAAAAGTCCTAGATCCCCAAATCAACTATGAAGGCATGAGTTTAGATTACTCTAGTGATGCAACACTTCTCAAGGACCTCAAGAAAGCAAAGTTAGATCTTCACTTATTTTACAATACCAACTATGCAAACAAGTCCTCAACTTCCAAACACACCCACAACACACCCACAGCCTCCACCCTGACCCATTACCAGCCACCTAAGGCCGTCAATTTTACTGTGCACTATGAAAAACAACAACAACACATCAATGAGCTTGAAGAGTATCTCACACTTTGAAGAGAGGACTACAAAACCTGCCAGCCTCTAAAGTGGTGGGTAGGATGATGAGCTCAGTTCCCCAACCTGTGGTGCTTAGTCCGTGATATATTTTCTATTCCAGGTAAGTCAAATGATGCATGGTCTACTGGATTTTAGTAATTTGATGACTGCTTCATTCTAGGCTCTGCAGTTGCTGTCGAACAAATATTATCTGGTGGCCGTGATACAATATCCCTTTGATGGGCCAATTTGAATCTGGACACCATACAAACACTCATGATTACAAAACACCAACTTCGGCTTGAGCACATGAGGATAGATAGGGCATTACAGTAGCTGTAATAGACATTATTATAAAATGTGTTAAACCGTATACCTGTATTAGCCCGTCAGGCTTGTTTTTGAAGGGCATATAGTTATGGTTATGGCAAACCCATCACTGTCAGAACAGTGAACTATACGGCCATATGCCATATACGGTACAGTGTGCAGCCCTACATCTGACTCCTACACACACAGCATTCTTCAAACAATGGAAAGCCCTTGTTTCCCTCAAAGAACAGGTCCTGATTTGATTCAAGGAGCTATGGACTATGGGAGGCCAAACACAAAGCGAAAGGGAGGTGTTTCAACTCCATGCTTCTTGACACGTCGTTCCATCAACAAGCACCTTAAGCACTGAAGGTACCTGTATCTGGAATATGAAGATCTGCCACTTCACATACAGATTTATTCATGCAAACACTGCAGGATCTTTACCTTCACTTCTCAATGGTGCAATGAACTCAGGTGATCCTGTCACCAATTCTGTGGAGCCAAGTCTCTTGGTCCTAGTACAAGGGCTCATTGTTGAACTGACACCTGAAGTGATTGTCATTGCATCAGCAAATCCTGGGTCCCCTGTGGAGATCTGCTAGCAGCCCTGCATAGATACCCATAGACACCCATAGTGCCATAGATGCCATAGAGTAGGTTCTGTTTCTGTACAATTCTGTGCAGACCTCCACAGCTCTCAGCAGTCATAGTTCAATTTATGCCCTTCTGTAAAGTGCTACAAGGTTCTGGATAGCTCCACTTATTACTGGGCAGAGCATAGGAGATTACACCTATTACTGTGCAGAACATAAGAGAATACAGTTCTAGTCTGCAGATACACCCCTTGCTTTTGAGATTTGTACAGCCTGGAAGAATAGGGCAAACAGTATTCCATTACATTGCCATATTTTTGGTGTGGTGGACCATTGTGTACAAATTTGAAGGGTAACAAGGATTCTAGTAGCTAAATCCAACAATCAATCAAGAACAATACAAAAACTGAGGTCAATCTTGTTAGAATCTTTCCCTGATTGTACTCTAACTATCATATTGGCACCACTAAATGATTGATCAAAAACTACATACCCTCCTGCCCAAGGCAACTGACTAAACTTTATGCTTACCTGGGATGGAATGCTGGTGAAGTTCCCAAGCATAATGTTCATCCTCTTCACCTGGTGATTCTTCATCAATATCCAAGGTATGTCAACAGGGCCCATTGAAGTCAAGCCGGAAACTTTGAACTGCCCTCCCGTTTTTGCACCAGAGGTGAGTTCCATCCTTGCAGAAAGTGCCCTACAATAAACCAATATGGGCTTCTTGTTATTGGGAGGGTCATAACATGGGGGCTTACACATTGCTTGTGCTCATGGTGAGTCTCATTGCTTCAGCATCTTTGCTGTATCACCAGATGAATAAATATGTATAACATCAAGTATGAATTGAAACACCTTTCATTGTCAGGTAAGGAAGGTGATTGTGTTGCTGGATTGGATCATTTGAGACAGCTGCATACTCTCCCTGAAATGCCGCATAAGAGGAGGGAACATAGGGCACAAGGTGTGATATTACCTCTAGATATATCGTTCCATTCCTCTATTCCAAACATTTTGGTAAATCATGGATGTTGCAGTCAGTATCTGCACTTACAGCAAGGTCATCATTACGAGTTCTTTATCAACCCAGTTTTTGGGCAGAAAGGTGATTCATTCATTCATTCATTCATTCATATTTCAACACTGCGGGAAAATATTTCCATAATGGGATTTTTCTTCTCTTAAGGCTTTTTACAGCATTTCTCCACAAATACAAAGTATTGTGACATAAATTGCATGCATTTGGGATGCTTATATAATGCCTTTGATGATGCCATCATAATTATGCATATCTAATATTTCAAAGTGTTGCATTTCAAAATTTATTTTGTGATTTTCTCCATAACCAGTAAAGCCATTAACTTTGTCAACACTTCTTGATCTTTTACCACCACCATCCAACCATGGGAATTCATCCCTCCTGCACTAGGTTGTCCCTAAACTACCTAACACCTCATCCCTAATTGACATTGCCTTTCATCAGACCATTCTTTCAGCCTGGGCCACTATCCTTTTACACCATATCCAAATTTTTAACTTATCAGAGCTGATCCTGACTATCTGCAGGGTCATCTCATCTTGCCTGTACTGGGGGCTTCACTAATTCGTTCACATCCACCTCATCAACTACCAGGCCACATGAGGACACCACAACTCTAGTACTCTGCTTCACGCAGATCCTTAGGGAGCGTCACCACCAACATTCTCAACGATTTATTCATACTTGCTTAACCACTACACCCAAATACAAAAGGAGGAAGGGGTCTGGCCCCTGATCAGCTACTGTCCCTGCACAGAGCACACCTCTTGGGGAGAATGCCAGTTTATCGACCAATGGTGGGATTTGGTGGCCTCATTTTGAGGGGAGTCATTGCTTTGGGAGAGCAGTGTGGAACAGGGGGGAAAGTAATAGGGGGGATTCAGGAGAGGGGGAGCAGGTTTGAGGTACGGGTCGTTCATTTAGTTTGGACATTTATCTTTGACACTGGGGGGGAGTAACGGGTTTCCAGGGCACCCTGAAAATACCAGGGGGGGAGTGGAACAGGGTACCAACATGAAGGGAGGGGACCATGCCCCAACAAGTGAAGGCAAACCTTTAAGGCGTTGGGAGGTTCAGACATGGTACAGTACAATACCATTGGACTGCAGGTATCCTCAGTCTAGACCCATAATATGACCTGGAGAGCAACTTAGTGTACAGCTCCACCCTGATGGCCCATTACAGATTACTTAGTGGTAATAGGTGTTTATGCCTGCATGTAGCTGGGTCAAACCCACATGCACTTAATATCATTATATGGAAAAAAAAAAAAAAAAGCTATTAACTTTGTTTTTATATGTTTGGAATGTACAAACATGGCTCTACAATTTCCTTGTTGAGCACATTTTTCCCACAGTCTATTTTGAGCAAAATATTAGAAATGTCCAGATTCAGCTAGTTTTGAAGGTCTGTGTATTATACCAAAGATGAACAAACATCTTATAACAACAATGACCCTGACCAAACATGACCCTTGTGGGAAATTACACTAAACATTGGAATAATCAACAACTACTACTATATTTACCTGAAATACAAAGAGGATTGAATTCTCTATATATTGACATATGTCACATGATCTATTCCATCACATAAGCATACCAAATACATGACAACAATCTGAATGCTCATTTAGTGTCCATGATCCTGGGAAAAGTAAGTTCTGATGGTTTTTGTGCACAGGCATTGCTTGTTTGCTTGGTAACATTTTCCCATGGTCACATGACCTCTATAAACTATCATCTACATTCTTTCTAGTCATTTACAACTTCCTGAATGTGGAATGGACTTATTTCTCCTAAGAAAAGAAATAAAGAATGAGTACCTGCCACACAGTGTGTTGGCCCACTCCACCCAAGTAGAAGAAAAATTCTGAGTGGACCACCCTATTGTGACAGTGAAAAAGGACATTTGGAGTGCTAGGTGCAAAATGAACCTGGTGTCTTGAAGGAATGTACATCCCAACAAGTTGAGTCAGGTGCAATGACTGGGTTGTTTGAGTATGAGGTTGCGATGTAACTTAAAGGCTCGTGTTATCAGCAATGAGCTGTGTTTGCCTGACGAACCTCCACCCACATAATTGAGGGAAGTTCCAGTGATGGTCATTGCAGTTATATTTAATGTCTCCTTCCCCCTTGCCATTTTTCACCTTCCTGTTCTGCTGCCTAAAATACTATACACTTTGAGGCATGCCTGCTCCAAAACAACAAACAAACACCAATTAGATGTAGCTATGCCCCCGCATGCAATGTGGGCTTGTACCAGAAGCATTGATGGGTTGGCGGCGGTAGGTATGGGTGTAATAGATCTTTGAAGACCTGGTATCAGGCTCACTCAGTGTTGACATATCCCCAGGTTCCAACACGTGAGTTCGTGGTGGTTGTCATGGAGAGTAGGCTGCTGAGCCCCAGGATGGAAATGCACCAGGCTAGTGTGAGCATCTTTAGATTCTTGAGAACTTTCCCTTTGAGGCTCATGTCTGTAGCTTCTGCTACTGGCATCTCATTTGCCTTTGCTCAGCTTTCCTCACTGGCTCATACCTGCTCCTCCATCTTTGCAGTGCATGCACAAAGTACCTCTGCTATGCCACGAGTTGCAGCCACTTCGATTTCTAGAGCTGTCACAACATATCTGGACACCACCAGATCTGCACGCAATGTCATTACTTCTGCCTGGGACTTGACCATTTTTGCCCAGGCCACTCCCAGTCCTTCTTTAGTGGTCTCCAACTCTGTCCTCATGGTGAGTCAAACAAATTGCAAGTCAAAACAGGTAGATAAAGACAAACGTATATGCCTTTTGTTATACTCCAATGACTCTTCCATATCAGGTTGACCTTGTGCACATGTGTCAGTATCTATAGTGACATAGAGCTTGTGGAGGTGTTATTACTTCTTCATGTAAACTGATGAGGTAGTCATATCTGACATGGAATTAGACACAAACTGTCCCAATTCAAGATTTAAATTATTTGATGAACATGAGCAAAGTCAATGAGGCAACTTTGAAATATATCAGTGCCAGAAAGGTCATACAAGCCAACCTACTCACCTGCAAAATAGTTGGTATTGTTTGCATCCCACATCAATTCACAAAGGTTGAAGCCTCCATAGGGTTCCATGAATTCAGTTAATTACAAGATACGGAACTGACTGATTCTGTACATGCCACATGAGAGAGAAGGTTATCGACTTGACTGAGCCACTGGCAGTTGATTACGTGATATAGAACTGTACAGTTCCACAGCCACCCTACACAGCCACCCCTTTGTCCAACAATCAGAGGTGGTAGCTTATGTAAAGTAGCCTTCAGGTAAGTTCTCCTCCTCCCTCTAAGCCATGGCCACAACAACAAAATCGACTATTGTGTATTGCATGTCTACCACAGCACCAAGGACTAAAAACCAAATTATGATCAGCTAAAACTTTGCCCAAGGAGAGCAAGGCTAGGGCAGCGCAGCCTTTTCCAGGAAGGCGAGGATGTCTGTATCATTCCACCAACTGAACACCTTGAGGCTTGCGCATGCACCAAAGTACCCCCGCAAGTCAATTCCTCATGCACCCCGGATGGATCAGTTTAGGACAATTGTTTTGTGAGTCTATTCCTGTCTATCAACTGGAGAGAGAGAAAATAATTGGTTAGGTTAGAAGGGGCTGGGAAGTTCAAGACTGTCAGAAGGTGTCTAATTGAACATGTACGGAGGGGTGAGACCATTGACTGGACTATGGGAGGGCTGTTTTGGTCAAGCACAGCTTCCCAGTCTTGCTTCACCCACTTGTGCACTTGCAACCCAAGACTAATAGAGTAACCCCGTACCCAGGCCTTTGAACACCAAATCAGTCATGAAGAAGATTGAAGAGCACAACACTCTTGTCTTTATCATTGACCTCCAATCAAACAAACGCCAGATCAAGGATGCCGTGAAGAAGTTGTATGATGTCCAGGCTGCTAAAATCAACACACTTATTTGGTATGTTCGTTTTCTGCACATCCCACAAAGGTTTGTCTAGCAATGAGGTGAAGACCTGATGGCAAGAAGAATGCATATGTGCGATTGATGCCTGACCATGACACTCTGAATGTTGCTAACAAGGTTTGCATACACTTTCCCCATTAGTTTATTATCGGACTAAAAAAATCTTTGTTCTCAGATCGGCTTCATCTAAATGTCTCGTTTGTATGTGGGGAGAGGGACACGCCACCACACTATCTACACTGCCATCCAAACTATGCATATGATTAATGCAAAACATCATGCCGCGCCCCCGTCCTCAGGCTATGAGATTGCCATTGAGAAACCAAAGTGTTTGAACTATGTAACTGAACAGCTGACATCAGTGACATTTGACTAGATGGGTCCTTTTTGTGAGTATTGTGAACATTTGTTCGTCCAAGTTGCCCATAAAGGGAGCTTCATGAGAACATCAATTCCAAGGTTTCAGTCCAATACACATTGCCATATATAACGCACATGTCTTATACAAGGTAAATAGATCACCGACAGGACAAGAAACATTGAGAGAAAGGCATAACAATAATGTACAACTGAAATACTGGTTATCGGTGACGTGTGCTGTTTCATACAAGCTAATTTTATTTCAGATTGTGAGACTGATTTGCATGGGTATTCAACTGGCTTTCGCGTCAACTGTGTCATTGCTTCGTTGGTTCCGTTTACTTGACTCAGTGCTGCATTTGAATAAGTTCTGCCCAATTCTGCACAGCCAATCAAATCAAGCATACCCCTGGGCAGATGAGGTGGTAAATATACAGAACTGTATAGAAGGTATGAACCACTATGGATATCAGGACAGACATGGTGGATTCTACACATAACTGCAAAGCACTGCAGAGTTCAGTACAACATCTATGGATGACTATGGGCACTACAGGGTCTGTCGGCTGATTGTGAGAAAAATCAGGGTTTGCTGATGTGGGGTGGACCATTCGGTGGATCTTTGAGCTATCCGCACACGTTTGAAAGGCCTCCAGCGTGAACAAACATTACAGATTCCGGACCAAGTCATATGGGAAATCTTGACAAGGCTCGTATATACATCCTTGATAGCACCTCCCTGATTGACTCTTTTACAGGCAGATTCATGCAGATGTGCACAAATTCACGCTTGCGAATAGACACGCCGCTACCACGATTGAGCAGCTTCAGAACCGGTTGATGATACCCCCAGTGATTGCTACGACATGTCCATCAATTGATCAGTATGTATCTTCTCTGGGTTCCAATTGATCTGGTATGCTCATCGCCAAGCAGTGCCTTGTTTTCTCGGAGGAAGTTCTATTTCTGCATTGTCGATGAGACTTCTCAAAATACACTGCCCACTTGCCTCGGGCCCATTCCGTTTCGCTGACGCTATCGTACTTGTGGGCGATCATTTTCAACTACCTCCATTGGTGAATTTACATGTTCCTGTTGTGTGTCCCATTGACACTATTAGGTGAAAAATAAAGGGGCCCGAGAAGGCAGCTTGGACTACTGCCCATCCACAGACAGTAGTAGTCCTCGCCCATCAGGCCAGGATGGACGAGGACATTATGGTCCTGTCAAATGAGCTGACTTACGGGGATTGCCTGCATTGTGAGTCCGACAAGGTTACATGTCAAAGATTGGTCTTGCCCGATCGAAGATTCCTAGATTCTCTCTACCAAGATATTGCTGCTTGTCGTCCCGAAGGTTGTTGGCTTGAGAAACTCATGGCAGAAGGGTGAGTGCTTCGGGCGTATTTGCGATGCCACGCTGAGGCTTGTCTGTCTGGTAGCTGTAAGGCTGTGTTCGTTGATACAGACAACCTTCTAGCGCATGACTTCTCGCGTGGACGATCCAGTACAGATACAGAACGAAATCAAGGTAGAACTTGTTCGTCGAATCACCGAAAGTCTACTGAACAGTGGGGTGCAGAAAATCACCTAGGTATCATCTCATTGTACGACAACAAGTCAAGTGCTTTCGCACATTTTCCAAAGTCGCAGTGGCATTGAAATATCGACCGCTGGATCGGAGCCAAGGGAGAGACAAGGACTGTATCATCATCTTGATGGTCCGGTCGAACGATACAGGCCATGTAAGGTATCTCGAGTTGATCCCTGGATTCGGCGCTGACCGCTGCAATTTCAAATAATTGGTGACCTTGTGAAAGACTGGTGAAGGGTAAACGTGTCATTCACACGGGCGCGTGTCAGACGTATCATCGTTAGGTCCCGGGAAGCATTGTAAACAGTCGACGTACGAGCCCAATTTTTTCACCTCCTGGACAACCGCGAGTGAATTTTGAACTTACCATCTGACGCACATCAATTTTATACATGCCTCATGGAGGCTGGTGCTAATGTATGTTCCAAACGCATCGCGAACGAGATGGAAAAGCCCACACTCGGGACAGAGGATACGATCCCGGAAAGACACACGAGAAAATCGAGGATGAAGAACCAAATAGACAACAGCGGAATTTTGAAAGACAGGCCGACCTTAGAGAATTTGGTAAATGATGACTTGTAGGTTCTGTACTACAGGAGCCGTTGTAGGTCTTGGACGCATCGAAACTACACATCTCCGTCACCAGGGTGCAATCGCGAGGCAGCGATAAACGGGCACATCCCGCAATCTATTAATGATTGTCGCCATCATACCATGATGGGCAATGTCGATAATGGCAGGTCCTCAGTGTCTACTCCGTGAACTCGTTATGGCAAGATCATTATTACGATGATCGATGATTGACGACGCATAAACCACGTCGTAACAGTGCACCCTCCTTTTTCCGGAGGTTGAATGTTTGCGTGGGTGGTGGAAGACTGTCATCCGATTTCCAAGACTTTAATTTGTTCAAGGTCCAGCTCATGGATTGAAAATACATACTTACTGTTGCCAGGATTTCATTTTACTTGGAAAGCCCGGACACGTGTAATTGTCTGATCCGAATTCACACGTATTTGATGGATGCCGTGTTGTCGTTGTGACGCCCTTGAATATGAGTGCTCAGTCCTTGAACTGCTCATCTTTTCACTTAAATATTTCAGACCAGGATGCCAAAATGTTACAAGCTCGCCTCTACACTCTCCACAATATTTCGTCCCATTTTCCGCTTGCTAGGAATGGAGTCACCACAATACAGAGAATTCATCCCCGGTGGATCTGTTCGCTTTTGGTACGAGTTCATTGAAGCTATCTGCATATCAGACCCCGTCGCCAGGGGCCACTATACAGATCGATCATTGCCTGTACGTAGGATAAGGCTATACAAAAAATCGTCAGGCTCCCAGCACGAGTTCCTTGTAGTGGAAGTCGCGCCCAATGGTAGCCACCGGAGATATGTAAAGATAGAAAGAGGCAGTTTGCCAAATAACACAGCTCATGATCCAGACACCAACCCCGCCCGACCATCTCCCACCGAAAGACCCAGCCTCTCATTCGACACAACGTCATCATCAAGCGATTCAAGTTTGGAGGACGACGAGGTCGTGCTTCTCGAGGGGTGGCCGATTGCTGATCAAGGCAAAAAAAGGGAGAAGATTATAAAGATCGAAGAAGTGACTTTCACAGCCATCACACTTTACGACCTCGTCATTATGGCCTGTGCCTTGCACGACGCCGTCCCAGTCTACCGGCTCACCTCCCACCAGTGTTACTGGTGGGCCAACACTATCCTAGGCGTCCTTAAAGACTGGGATCACGCTTCGACGCCGCCCCAGGTAAATGCTGGCCCGATACCAAAAGGCAATGGTGCTGGCAGGTTCCGTGACATCAAGGTCCATGATCCGATGAGTGAGCCCCTCTCAACATGGAGAGATCTATTCGAAACGGAAAGGCAGGCATTCGAACAGAAGGTATGCTTTAAATTCTTCACTAGTTCTCCCATTCTGACCAAGCTGATAGATCAACATCATTGCGCGGGAGAAGGAGGCCAATGAGGTGTATAAGAGGGAGGCTGCTGAGAAGGTGGAGGCTGCGATAAGGAGGATAGAGGAGGCTGAGAGGGTGATTGAGGCGATTGAGAGGGAAAAAGAGGGGACTGCGACAAGGAGGGCAGAGGAGGCTGAGAGGGCAAAAGAGGTGGCCGAGAGGGCGAGAGAGGCGGCTGAGAGGGCGAAAGAGGCGACTGAGCGGGAAAAAGAGGCGGCCGAGAGGGCGAGAGACGCGGCTGAGGAAGAGACGCGGCAACTCAGGGCGCAAATCGCGCGCATGGCGCAAGGCAATGCAACCACCACCTGAGCAGTACCAGGCCTTGCGCTCGCCAGCATGTACCCCCGAAACTCCGGAATTTCTCGCACTTGCACTCCTCTACAGGTTTAGCATCGTTTCTTCATTTACCCTCATACGTTGTAGCAGTATCATCTCTAGGATCCATTGAGCAGTCAATATTATGTATTTCAGCTTTGCAACTCATCATTCCATCAATCCTCGAGCACAAGTTTCATTGCGTACCAATGGGGCATTTCTATTCCCGATGTTGCTATCCCTAATGTCACGCGAAAACCATTCCCAACTTTTCGCAATCTCGGTGGGCATGTGGCTCAGGGATTTTGACCATATTTCAAACAGAATCGGGTCTCGTGCCATTCCGTTCATGGTGACATCGAGGAACTCACGCTTGGATATGAGGACGTACGTAGGCTGGGAAGACGCTTGATGCAAAGGTAAAGACACCGACAGTGAGCACACAGGCCAGTCCCACAATCGCGTTCAAAGACTTGGCCTGAAGGTTGAATTTCGTTTTTGGTTGGCGTATCTATATGAGATTTTAGAGCATACTAGATCTATCTATATTTTGCCCGAAGCGCGCGATCATAATGGGGTAAATGGAAAGTAAGGCGGCGAGAAGCTCACTACATGAGCAGTTTATTACTTCAATATATCAAATGAAAGGCTTCGGCCCTCTCAACTGTAAAAGAATCTCCCTTCAGGCCTGATTCGTCATGTAAGTCTCTCTCACACAAACTGAAAATCTTATGGATTCTTGTCATCTTATCTGATGATTGCTCATAACTGCGATGCAGCAATCTTGGAATCAATCGCGATAATGCAGAAGACAATTCTTGTCTGGATTATTCATCGTAAGCTTGGAGGTTTTGCGTTGATGTGACACAGGAGTCGGGAGAGTAGCGCATGGTGTCTACCGTTACAAGCGAGCAAGGGAAAGATAATGTATTTGAATGAGTGGACACGGCTCGAAAGCGCCAAGCGACCAGGCAAGTGAAGACGGGGCTCGAGAAATGCGATATCGATGGGGATCCAAGAGATCATTGATTACCAATGCTGTCCGAAGGCAAGACGAGTCAAACATCACCTAAAAGAAAAATCTGACAAGCAAGGAAAACGGCAAATGACTGCAACGTAGGAGCTGGTCAGACTCGTAAAGCACCCGATGTACGGTCAATAGTTTCTCGTCGATGAAGGGGTTACTGGTCGAAGGAATGGGGACCGCACTTGAAGGACCGATTTACGCGTTAGACTGCTGGTTGGCTTCTTATCATAGGGACTGTTCTGATATGTGATTTGATTCTGAATTGTCAAAGGACTCAAAAGATATCAATCTTTCAAGTTGTTACGAACATACAGTTGCGGGGATCAGGTCTCTTGATCTTCAGAAAAATGATTTCCAGGGTTGTATCTCTTGTAACGTCGAGACCCTGTAAATGGTCTGTATGTCCACAAAGGCTTTCACTTGAGTCCTTGGTGTTTTACATTCATATGGGGTGATGGTGGTAAAGGCTATCTGTCACCAGTCGCAGCATATAATTGCCCTTGCTGTGTGTGATTCCCTCTTACTCAACCAGTATCATGTCCAGAATTTTCGACATGACTTTCACACTCGTTCTCTAACTCTTACATCTGTCGTACTCGCCAAGTCGAAACGAGGGCATAGATCATTACTGTGGCGCACAATGGAAGCACAACCGTCTGAAGTGAAAGAGAATGTCGGCGCACCCATAAGTCTTCAAGCACCTACCAAAAACCAACGGAAGAAAGGGGAACCAGGTCAAAAGGGTGGTGCTACTAATCAGACACCCGGCGCAAAGCTACGGGGACTCGAGAAGGATTCACCAGAAGTACGGCTCTCTAAAACCCTTTCGTGGCTCCTCCGACACGGTGCAAAGGGCGAAGGGCTGGCGATGCGTGCAGATGGATATGTAAAAGCAACTGATCTGGTGTGTCTCCCTCGTCCCCGCTCTGATTGTCAAGAAACGTTAATGGATCGCGTGCAGTTGGAGAACCCGAAGCTTAAATCACAAAGCTTACAGCTCGCGGGCCTGCAGGAAATAGTCAAGGCCGACACGAAGAAACGTTATGACCTCGTTTTCGAGGTGGATCCTTCAGCTGGCGATCCTGCGGTGGGGATCTGGTGGATCAAAGCCAACCAGGGGCATTCTATCAAGGTATGTCAGCTATTGCATTTCTTCCACTACTGGATAACGATGCCCGATCTCTTAGACAGTGAAACTGGATCTCAAACCTATCGTTGCTGTGTCTGATATACCAACAGGCATCGCAGTGCATGGGACGCAAAAGAAGGCCTGGGAATCGATAGGTATAGATGTCTATACTATACAATCTCAAATCAGTGCTCACCCCCACCCAAGCCACGCAGGGGCTATCGAAAATGAAACGCAATCATATCCACCTTGCGCAAGGTGTCGCTGGAGAGAACGTCATCAGCGGTCGGTCTCCTCCGCCCTTATCTTATCGTACTATACTAACATCTCAATAGGGATGAGAAACTCATCTCAGATACTCATTTTCATCGATGTACAGAAGGCACTTGACGCCGGCATCAAGTTCTTCTTTTCCGATAATGGAGTTATCCTCACAGAAGGGAATGACGCTGGATTTTTGGGTCCCGAATTCTTCTTGAGGGTGGAAGATGCGAAACGGATGCCACTTCCTGGGTGGGGGAAGACGAGTTGATCTTCTGCGTTAATGGGCCTCTCCGCAATCTTGTAATCGAGGCTGTGTCGTCTGTCCTACTCACAACGTATACCTAAAAGGTGCAGGCGCCCCTCACGAATCGAAGTTGTCACCAACCCACACATGAGTTCAAACAGTCGTTACTAGAACATAAGGATAGCATAGTCTTTATACAAAACCCAGCCCGAGGGTCTAACAATAAATTCGTAACCCTCTCCAGTCCAAATTCCTTATCAATGGAAGTTGGGAGGGCTTGTACACAATATGGGGCAACGATTGGGTCCGTTGGGCGGCTGATCATGATTTCTAAGGTATTGATCCGAGGCACAGATCCTTGCCCAACACAGTCACGATGAGTACGCCAACAAGCTCTTGTCTAATAGGGATGGCCTCACAAGGTCGAGTGATGGGACCAGCAGCTACAGATATGGCTACTGGCCCCGACCCGGGTGAAGTAGCGACAGAACATGTCCTGTGTGAACAGTGCCACTCTTCCATCGCAAACTCTGCCACTCTCAAGAACCAGCAGCCACCTCGCGGGTCAGAAAAGTTTCGCTGCTATACTGGGAGCGACGCGCTTGAGTTGTCAACGTTGTCTCCAAGACTGGCCGGGGCTAGAACGACCACTTGCCATCTCTGCTGTCTTATCCTTGGAGCGATCCGGCAAAACCAACACCCACCAACGGGTGGGCCGATTGATGTCACTATCAATGTCTCGCGTTCGGGAGGAATCACCTTCTCAATCCACGCAGATGAAAACGGTAGGCAGAGAAGCATAGGCGAGCTTGTTATAGTTCCGCGAGATTACTTGGAAGGCCTGCCTACCTCCCCGAGTGCTGGATTTGAGTTCCCCGATTGCAGTAGCCACATCTACCGCGATGCACAACTCGCGCTATCGTTGACGTCTGAGCCATCTTTCCGCCTCGCACGTGCGTGGTTACAACAATGCCTGCAGAATCATCCTAAATGCACGGAAGCCGCTAAAATGACTATGGGTCGTCCCAGCCGGCTCATAGACGTCGGAAGTGAGTTTGGGAAGGATCCGCGGGTTGTCGTCGTGCAACACCCGGAGGAGCTGGAATACTTGACGCTCAGCCACCGTTGGGGTGGAGCAGCGATCCTCCGACTTCTTATGGAAAACTTTGACCAGCTAACGACTGGCATCCCCATGTCCAGCCTGCCGAAAACGTTTCAAGATGCGGTCATTATCACTCGTCGTTTAGGGTAGGTTCTGCATCCTTCAGTATGACCTGTCGTAACCAGATATGGTTGATAGTTATCGATACATCTGGATCGACTCCCTCTGCATCATCCAAGACTCTCCCTCGGACTGGCGTTCCTGCGCCGCCGTAATGGGAGATATATACGCTGGCTCCTTGTGCACGGTAGCTGCGCTAACCGCACGCAATGCTTATGACGGTGGCTGCTTTTTCGACCATATGCGCAAACCACTGTTCTTCCGCCCGTGTCGCCTCACCGAGGATTGGTGGGTCGAAGGAAACTCCAATGTCGGCCCTGATCTACGAGTAGGCTTGGCCCCAATGCCGCTTCACACACGTGCGTGGGTCGTGCAGGAGCGTATCCTTGCACCCAGGACGTTATACTATGGTTCCAACGGGCTCGCATGGGAGTGTGTCGAGTGTTCGGCCACCGAAGTGGTGCCGATGGGGGAAGTGAGCAGATTCTCGCCCAAGGCGTCATTCTTTGCTACCCAAAAGCGTGGTAGTGATCCCGAGAGCTATTACGACAAGTGGACAGATATTCAAATTGCATACACGCGCTGTCTCTTGACCAGATTTGACGACCGCTTGGTGGCGATTTCCGGTGTGATCAAACGGGTTGAGAAGCACACAGGGTGGACGAACGTGTGGGGCCTGTGGAAGGAGCGGCTCTTCCAAGATCTGTTGTGGTTTGTCGAAGAGCCTACGAAAAGTCAAACAGAGACTGCTGAGTATCTATCTCCGACTTGGTCTTGGGTCGGGGCAGAGGGGCGGGTAATGCTAGCATTGCAGGGTTCGAGCGAAACATATCAGTGCATGGCAGAAGTCGTTAACGTCGGTTTGTTCAATGACGGGAAACAGGGATGTATTCGGCTCAGGGCGATGACGAAGGCAGTGGCGATGGCAAGAAGTACTGGCTGGAGACTGAACCCAGGAATAGAAGTACCTTCACCAGGATGGGAGGAGGTGGATTGGGATCCTGACGTTACGCCGGGAACAGGCGACGCGGCAAAAGAGGTAAGGTGCGTTTTGATTGCGAGGGTACCCAACTACCTAGGGCCCGGCTCTGAGCCAATGGATATTGGACTAGTGGTGGCACGGCACGGCAGTGAGTGGATAAGGATCGGGGTATTCCGACAGCTGCGGGAAGGCAGCGCTTTGTTTGCAGCTGATAAGACGGATACCACGGAGTTGACCATCCTGTAAGTATGATGTATGATCACCAAAACGAGCAAGTGCGGTTGGCACTTTTGAGTGTCATTTCTGCGAATAATGTTATCGTCACTGAGCTAGTAATCCATGATGAGCATAACTCACATTAAAATCCTTTCACTATTCCTCGTGGACTGGAAATTCAATCCAGCATGTTAAGTACAGATATGTCGCCTCGTTAAACGATCCATCTGTGGAAAAGCCGCTCAGCGGTACGCCGCTGTCGCAAAGTTCGTCATTCCCGCTGTTCCCCGAAGCCCCTCGCGATAGGTTTGGCGACAAAGTGTGGCAATTACTCTCGAAGATACAAGCTTACTGGATATCAAAGTTATTGAGACAAATTTCAATAATAATTGAATTTTTCTGCGGCTCGCAACGATCCCGTGACCGACGCGTCGACCGTCCCATTGACAAGCCACGACAAAGCACTCATAAATCCTCTAACAAAAACATAAGATCCAACACATGGTGAATACATTAGACACACAGCATAGTCTACACAACAACACATAGGTAGTTGTAAATGCGCGGACACAGAAGTGGTGGAGGGAGGGCTAAGATAATATATACTGTAACGAGTCCACCGTTTACTATAAATCAAAAAAAAAAAAAAAGAAAACCCGGTGGTGGTGAAGGGGCTCAAGAAATCAAAGCAAGTCATAAAAAAAAAAGAAAAGGATCCAACACGAAGCGGATAAATATACACACTAGGAAACTCCCACCAATGCGGGAGGCGGATATACTACGAGGGGCGGGGGACAACGGTGAAAAAAAAAACAAGGAACAGATATCCAAAAAAAGGCGGGTCCAGTAGTTTTGCGACAGGACCCTCCGCCCATGATCATATATAGATAAAAGAAAGGTGACAGATAAAATGCGGGCGAGTAAAAAGTGGCATATGATATGGGATATATGACAGGCGCAACGAGCGGCAAGTAGCAGGGAACCGGGAGTCCTAGACATCCCACCCAAGTCAAGAGGCGAATTGAGTGGGGGAGGGGGTGTGGCGGGCAGGGTAGACATAGATATCGGAACCGGCATAGATATAGGACATAGCGAGATGGGACGAGACATGGCACGGGAAAGAACAGAAGAGCAAAACGGCGAATGTAGAACGAGCCCGCGAGACCAATCTAGGTCTGCATGGGAGTTCCGAGTGACGGGGCAGCCGGGGCCTGGGTCGGGTCAACGACCGGCCAGACACTATCCCTCCTTTCTCCGGCCTGTGTAGGTCGTACCAAGGGCACCGCTGGTGCTCCCATACTGCCCAACGAAGGCGACGTCGAGGGAGGTACCTCCTGTTGTTGCTGCTGGGGCGATTGCTGCTGTTGTTGCTGCTCCCCCTGTTGTGGGAGCTGCTGCTGCTGTGGCTGTGTCTGGGGTTGAGGCTGGCCCTGCCCTCTCGCCAACGGCGAGCCCTGTTGCTGCAACTGCGTGGGCTGCTGCACCGGCGAGCCCTGTCGACTCTGGCCCGTCCCCCGCATCTCATCAATGCCCCTCTTCACGCCCAGTATCAACTTCTCCGTCCGTTCCACCATGTCTTCCATCCGTCGCTTCTGTTCATGCAGCTCGTAATAGTGGCGCTCCAGCTCCGCCACTGACGGAACACCGCTATTATTCATCCCGCCCATGTTGATCAGCCCCATCATCCCACTAACATCGCCGTAGTAGCTTCCGCTTCCAGGCGCCGGATACGAGGGCCCGCCAGCACCACCCGCAAGTGGCGAGTGCGTCCTGCTTGGTGCGTTCGACCCCGAACGAATATAGCTCGACGGCGCGCCGCCGCCGATTAGACCCAGGCCCGCGAAAGGCCCCAACCCGCTAGCTCCCAACGGAGGGAGGTCGAACCCAGGGCCCACCGCAAACGGCGACGAGCGATGCATCATCTGCTGTTGATGATAATCCATATGCGGGTGATGTGGCATATGATGCTGGATGTGACCCCTCGAGGACACTCGATGTAGCTGCTGGCCCAGATGTTGTGAGTGCTGTGGTGACGCCGACCTGCCGCTGCCGCCGTCCGCCCAGCCATTCTGGCTGCGTTTCCTGGGCCTGTCACGCCCTACACTCGCACTCGTCTCTTCACCATCCTCCTCTACCTCCTCCTTGTCGCCCGCAGAGCTCCTCGTGCGCCGTGCACTTGGAGCCACCACTCCACGACTCTTCCTTATCGCACGGCGCTTCCGCGGGGGCTGCTGCTCCTCGTCTATCTCGCCTTCCGCATCACTATCTTCTCCACCTGTACCCGACCCGCCACCACCAAGGCTGGCACGTCCGACGGCGATGAGTGTCTCAGCCGCAGCCTGGTCGGATATGCGTCCTCCTGGTGAGGTATTCGCTCCAGGTGCGGCGGGTACACGCTTGCGTCGTTTAATCACGGTCTTCTTCATCGAGTTCGGACGGTGAGAACCGTGCAGCTTAAAGTAAAGACCTAGAATGATGAGGTTAATTTCGCCGTTTTTTAATGCTTATATGGGAATTAAAGCGGGAAAAAGGTTATCGCAAAGACTGATAAGCAGCCAATCGCAAGAGCTCTTTGCACCTTGTGCCCAACTATGTAGGCGGTAGAATCGAGAGAGTAGAGAAGCTTGACAGATGTCTATATCTGATAAGATACCACCCCTATGATTTGATGTCCCTTGAAGACTATCTCTCCCCCTGCGAGGCCAAAAAAAAAAAAAAAAGTCGCACGTCTCTGGTAGGCCACAACCCGCATCTAACCAGAGCACAAAAGACACCGAAGGAAGCCGCCGGAAAGTCACGCCACCAAAAATGTTTCAGAAGCCACCACAAGACACTCTGAACGAGGCATCCACGCATCCAAACATCATGAGTGCCTGAAATGGCTGGGTCCCAACACCCCGCGATCGGTAACCTCAATAACCATATGATGACCCTGGCGGAATCGTGGGAAGCGAGAAAGATAACCACCCCAGAATCCCTAACCCAAAAGGCAAAAGGCAAACGAGGAGATAAACTGGGAACTCACCACAAGCATTGCAAATATTATTACCAACGTCATCTCTTCTCCACAAGGGGGTCGTACTGGTGCCGCAGTTCGCACAACTAAGGGCGCCTACGGCAGCTTTGACCTTACGACCGTTTTGTGCATTCGGATTTCCAATCATCCCAATCCCAAGTCCCCCAGGGCCCAGTACCACGGGCTCCTCGGTGGTTGTTGTAGGTTCTGGGGACTCCTCTCCAGAGGCAGCAGTGGCACCCGCCACGACGCCTGCAGCCACAAGGGCCGCGGCGGCAGCTGCACGGGGGGATTCTGGAGGAGCACCTGCCGATGCTGAAGCATCGGCCAGAGAAGGGTCTAAATCGACATCCATGTTCATTTCGCCGGCCACGCGGGCAGAGACCTGGGCGTTGTTGAAGGTGGGGCAGCCCGAGCACGCGGACGTGCCTCCTGTACCATCGCAGCGTCCGTCCCCAGGGCAGGTACCACCTGCATGCGCGTGGGATTGCTGTTGGGCGGGCGCATGAGCCTGTGCTTGTTGAGGGCTGCCGGAAAGTTTGGATTTAGGAGCCTTGGCTGAGGCCTGCGGCTTGAGTGCAGGGTGCATCTGGGAAGATGGAGTGTTGCCGTTAGGAGTTGAAGGGATTGCACCGTTACTTGTAGGTTGCGGAGGTGGCGTCCGACCAGGATGAGGCCGCGGCATGTGTCGCGATTTTTGATAGAGGCCTGTGAGGGCGTTTGAAGGGGGTGGTGAAAGACAAGTTGAAAGTCAGTAATCTTGTTTATCGTGTTATGACATGCAAACGGTGCGAGATGAAGATGAAATGGAGACTTGGAGATGAGTTTGCAGATGCAACGTGTTATTCGGGAGGGCACGACGCAGCTGGGCGATAGCCACGCGTCGCTAGTGATTGGACTACATGCAGAGCGAGCACCACACCGCGATTACACTGCTCCCGACTGCGATTCCCCCGCGTGTGTTCCGATTGTACAACGTGCGATTGGACTGAACACGGAGAGTGTGCTATATGCACACTGACACGCAATGGCTGCTGCTGTCCCATCTCCACGCATGCGAGTTGCACAAAGCGGAAAGCGACTTACCACAAGCATTGCAGATGGGATTTCCATCCGCATCTCTCCTCCAAAGAGGAGTCTCGAGAGTGCCGCAGTTGATACAAGGCGTCCGTGTAGGCGCCAAGTTGTTAGCGGCGAAACTGAACTCTTCCGGCTGTGGACCGGGGTGCACAGCGGACTCGAGGATGACAGGAGACATTATGAAGGGAGTAGGACGGGGGAGACGACGAGCAAGGGTGCCCGAGGAAGTTGGAGGACAAGGTGGGGGTAGAAATCAAAGTGTTCAAGATAAACCTGAGATATCTAGCCCGTCGGCCAATCAGCTTACTTCAATTTGATTACGATAACCGATTCAAACTCAGCTTAGCCATCTCATCTAAACCCTAAGTTTTTCGATCTGATATGCACGTAATCTCGAGCCTGATTAGATCAGCACACGTTCCAGCCACCTCCTCTCCAATTCCTCCGTCCAGCCCACTCCAAATCAATCTTTTTTTTCCCTTGAGGTCACACAACTCGGCCTATCTCTTGGTAGTCTTCAGAGAGGAAGTCCCCTCAATCATCTCTGCGTCCGAAGCAAACCCTGACATATTGACATCGACACGTCAGGGCCGCCCGAAAAAAAAATAAACATCGTCACTTTCCCCAGGTCCGAAGCCCCAACTCGAGCCGAGCTACATACAACTATTCATTCCGCATTTCTCCCAGTATCCCCGCACCCACCGCTTATACTATATACACCTAATATCATGCCTTGAGTTCACATTTCATTCAACGCATAATGAGTGCCAAATCTGCCTCCCAAAAAAATTTCCAGCAAGCATCTACGCAACGCCCTGATCCGATTAAGTACCAACGCCGCCGGCGATCGTTTCAGCTCAACCGAGAAATTGGCCAAAGTCGCCGTCTTCCCAGGTCATCTCCTCTTCTCGAGGCTGGCTTCCCCTCCATCCTTCCCAGCCACCTTCCCCCCGTCGACCCGCCCAGCCACTCCTAAACTTCCCAGCAGCCAAAATATTACAGCAGGTTCACGACACAACTTCCCTACCCCCCGTACTTTTGCTCTCACCCCGGCATCACTCGGCAGTTCCCTCGCCGTTCTAACTCCGCGGCAACGGCGACTTTGCGACACCTTTTTTTAAAAACACCCCAAAATAAGCGCCCACCGCTATCGACGCCGTTGCTACCCGTTCTTTCCCGTTTCCGTCGAGCCACGTTTTACATCCATGTCTGTAGGAAATACCACATAGGCCTGTAACATCTTGGGCATTCACTTGCAAAACTCTAGCTATTGAAGTTTGAATCCGCCGTACCCTGGTCCAGATCCCCCTTACTACCTCCGTCACAACACCAAGATGAAGATCATCTCCGTAATTGCCGCATCTAATTCAATCGCGCGTACAGAAACATGCACCCCGTCACCATCGCCCCTCCTCCCAGGCTGTTACTTTTTTTTTTTTTTTTGATTAGATCAAGCCGTCATCTCGGACGCGATCCGACACGATACCGGCATCTTGTTTAATTGACATGTAACATTCAACATCGCGACTTTCCACGAAAGGGGTAAGCGGAAACAGAAAACGATCGAGCCTCGGGGACCTTGCCACGTCAACAGCCCAAGTTACTGGAGCCAGGTTGTTGCACACTGTGGGATCGCCAGTTCACAAGAGCAATAACGACCAGTTCTAGTACTACACAAACTGAATCCATGCTGAGCAGATAACGATGAGAGTCAAATGAGCACGACGGAACCAAAAACGCCCAGAGGGCAACCGATCGTGTAGCACATCCGAGCCCCCGCTCCGAAATCTCCCAATGCCGCTGGGGAACACAGTATCTGATAAGATACGCGACCCAGTTCAAGTTGCACACCTTACGACATGTGATCACACCCACAGAACACTTTTTACGTTCATTAAAGATCCTATACATCTAGGAAGCCCAAGCACGGAACTCGATGTGCCGCACCGACGCGTAGATAGCAGAAAACGAGCCATCAGTGGCGAACGCTACCCCGGAAGATCCGTCTATCCCACGCACTCGTATGTCAGCATCTCCCGCCGGTTCAAATAACTTGCAGGAACTAGACTATCTGATAAGATGTGTCATCACAACCTCCACTCAAGGCTCGCGACCCGGGGCTGGACTCCCAAGCCATCTGAGTAAGCGTTAGTCCAGTCTTCCTGGAGTCAAAAGCTTCAGCAGCGAGCATAACTCACTTACTTACCCTTATCAATCTCCAGAGTGAATATGACCCGTGGAATCCCCGATAAGATTCGAGGGTGAGAATCGACGTTGAAGTGGCGCGCCGATAAGGCGGCGCAAGGTAAATGCAGTCGCGAGGGCTGGACGCACGGGCCCAACCCTGTGGGCCTGCCTTTTCCGAGGCGACGCGGATGGGATAGGAGGAGGTCATGGGGTTGCGTGTTAGGTATCGCGTTACTACCTCAAGCGAGACGCGTAGATCCATATCGATGTTTATCCTGAACGCGAGCTGTAGCCAAGACTCACGACCTGTTAGGTCCTCTTCTTCCAACTCAATAACTTTGCACTCACGCATTTATGTGCTACCCTAAACCTGAGGCCCCCGAAGCACATCCACCCTATTAGATACCCACTCATACGGGCCTTACCCCCGAATTTTACGTCCATAGATCGGACATAGGCCTCCTTCGTCTCTTTGCAGAACCCATCGCAAGGGTCGACCTCCAGCCTTGGATTATGCTTACACTCGTTAAAGTAGATTATAATCTGAGCTACGCGGGTCACATCGGACACGACAGGAATCATTCCGCTGTATCCCCTCATGCAATGGGCCGATTTTGTGAACTATGGCTGGTGCAACACTTGGTCTGAAAAGCCTTAATCAAGTTTGTGAACAGGAATCAAAGGGCCTGGAATGAATTCTCATGAATTACCAGATTTATGAGTCCTTCACATGCGGGTTTTAGCAAGGCATGACAAGGAGACGTCAGAGTCTCTGAGCATTTGGGCTGGCCAAGCCATGAAAGACACGGGCCGAGAGATTGCCCGGGTTTGATATAAGAAAAAATTATTGCGCTGGTAAAATAGCACCGAGCATCGTCTTTGTCCTGGGCACCAAGATGGGGGGGGGATATCAGATTGTGATTAAACCCCGGATCGTAATCTGATAAGTGAAATGAAAAGATCGAGTGCCACCAATGATATCCATGACAGGTTGTCAAGAAAGACGTATGCTGGACTATCAGATAACACAAAAGCGCGGCCCACGGTCCAATAACACGCAACGACGGCGCTAGTAGAGTGACGGCGAGACTTTGTGTACATGTGCGTGCTCGCGAATTAGCCCCTTGGGACATCGTACCATGAAGATCCAGGATTCCGGGAAGGCACGACGCCAACAGCGAGTTTTGGCGTGTAAGGAACGGCATGTGTTGCCCCAAACAAGGCACGCAGCGGGCTCTTATCAGATGTGAAGCCGAACACGCAACACAAGTAATTGCAATCGAGAGTTTCAGCACAGGATCCGACAATCGTCTGATATGATATGAACGGAACGAAACGAGGCTTGGGGGACGGCCGCCTTGGAGGCTGGTGTTCGCTTCATGATCGTTGGCATTGGCATCGGTTGGTTTTCATCGCGTGACGCAAAAACGTATTGAGTCGTCCGTTGCATCGTGCCTGCAGTTGGAAGGGCCTGCACAGCCCCAACCACCTGTTTCTGCGTCTAGATTAATTTCCGACGCGTTAATATTCCACGGGTACGCAGTGGACCACGAGTGTGATAAGAAACTAAGATTGGTATCAAGGTAGTAGAGCTGAAGCGTATGATGATACAACTTGACTCACCCAACGACCTGCCAGAGATATTACCATTGTGGTAATGTGGAACCTGCACTGGAATATGCGGAACCGGGAAAGTACACACAGGTCGTTGCATTACGGAGGCTGGACTGGAATGGTACTGGGCCGAGAAGAGCAATATCGACTTCCGCATGTTAAGAGAGTCGGGTCTACCTTAAGACTGGAGCCAAACTCTTCCGATATGAGAGTTACATGAGACTAAGTTTGGACCAGGTTGGGAGTTCGAATAGATAAAATGACAGGCTTGCTTCCTTCCTTGTTCCTGAAACTTGAGTGTTGTGGTGAGCGTGCGATATTATACATGGGGATAAAAGTAGGATGCATTGAATTAAAAAATCGTGAAAGATGTATAAGGGCCCAAGTGAACGTTGTTGGATCCAGAGAGTCTGAGTGTCGACGTCGAGGAAGTAGACCTGTTAGGCTGAACGCGTCACATGACGAAGAACACATAATTTCTCGATAACAAACTCGAAAGGACTGGGATAACAATACCGAATACAACCAAGCATAAAATTCGCGTCCTCTCAAAAGGCCCGAACTAATCATAACATCCTGTTGGCGAACTACCATCAAGCCGTACGCGTCATGGGGCTCCGTCTCGCTTGGACCCTTTCTGGGTGCGCAAGGCAACTTGGGAGGTCGAATGAGGTGGGATGGTCTTTAGCAGAGCGCTTGGTTCTCTTGAGGCCTCAGGGTCAATATGTACGTCCGACCTATATACACAATGGCTTTATGCAGTCTCATGAGCCCAGACCCGGAGGATATATCACAACACGAGTGAAAGCACTGCCAAGCAGAGTTTATCGAAGTGTTCGCGTACTATCTCGACGCTGAATCCAGAAAGCCTACGGACCAGCGACTTCGTCGACTTTTCAGGGATAAGAGCACCTTCATTTATCGTTCATATACCGGAAAACGACGGAAATCACTCTAACCATAGGCAGCATATACTTTTCAAATTAGTATTCCCAGTTTTTCCCAAAGAGGGTAGAGGGTTCCTATATTACCACATACCTCATGGGAGGCCTCCAATCTCTGGAGAGCTCCGATTCCGCATAACACCGACTAGCAATCCAGAAAGTTTCCACGACGGATATGACATGACGAGACCGAATGGCTTTTACTGGCGAATCCAGCTTGCGGCGATGCCGCTACCTCTGCGCAAACTTGCTATTCACGATCAGCTAATCACACAGGCCATAGCCACAGAATGTGACCAGCTCAACATGGAAATGTCGTCCAAGAACTTACTGCATTACCTGGAACAGCCGTTCTTGTTGGATTTTGCGCACACGAAAGCGCTCCTCTGGACAGCGAAAGAAGGCAAAATTCGAAAAGTAGTGCTCCATAATCCTTTGATGGAGTGGCGGGAAGTATCGCGTCGTGGTCAGAGTCACTCTCGCTCAGTTTATAAAGGTATGTACTGAATCCTCCGTCTATACTGTCTGGTAAAAGGCGCGCATCGTAGGAAAGGCGGTCGTTCGATTTGAACTGTCAACGCTGCCAGAGCATTCCGGAGCCGACATGGTGGTGATCCGCATCCTCAAAATACTCCAACCCGTGGAGCAGATCCTCCAGGACTATGATGGATATATTGAGCCGCCAGCAGAAGGGTCTCTTATTGGAAAGCGCGGTCCTTTTGGGGAACGACCTATCTTTGCTATGAACATTGGGCAAAACAATACGAACAGCGTTGGTCTCAAAGTTTTTCTTCCCCCAACACCGACAACTTCCCAGTCAGACCGGAGACCGCGGAGATCGAAAACCGTCATATCTACCCTAGACCCCGGTCGTATCCAAGCCTCTGATGTTCTCACCATTGCCGGGACTCGACACTATCTATCCGTCGCTTTCGAAGACGACATAGAAACACGTATTACAATACCCCGCCCACCTACAGATCATACTTATCGACGTCGACGCAAAACTTGCGGATTCTTATACTACCATAGACCGTCCAACCTCCCTGAGGCCGCCGGAGAAATTCGACTTCGGGTCACCCCCACTCCAGATCCTTCTACCTTTAATCAAGGAAGGGACCTCATGAACCCGGACGGGAGTGCTTGGAATATTTCACTGTTGAAGTCCACAATACACTTCAAACATCTGTGTCAGATACTCATTCGGGATCAGCTAATTACGCCATCATTATTACTGCACTGCCAAAAACTTGTGAGTGATTCAGGGCTCGAGTTCCGTCGGGGCGCACGACCTATCCTCCATGTATTAGAGCAACCATTCCGGCTTGATTTCTCCAGGTCATATTTCAGAGTTTTCGTTGCTAGTCCCGAAAAACTTGTCTCGTTCAACGTAAGAAAACCATTTTATGTTGACGAGAGTGGACTGCGTCTAACGGGTACGGATGATAGTTTTTTATACTCTTTAGACTATTAACTTGACGTTTCCATATAGGCAGGGCTTGGGTTCGGTTCGAAGAGGCTCCATTCGTAAATCATTCTGGCAAGAGGCCACTCGCATTACGATTGCTCAAAACCACGGACGTCAGCGACGCTGCTCTGACCAGTCATACCGAAGATCTCCAACCTTTTACAAGCGGACCACTTGTTTCACAAATGACTCCGACTGGGAACCGGCTGTACAGGATTGGTCCTAACTCAGCTCTACGCTTCTTATGGCTGGGTACACCGTAGCATAACCTCAATCAAAAGTATGTTGGGTCCATCTCAAAAGTACATCATATAACTCAAAGTTGAAAAGCCCTCCAGTTGCCCTCACTGACGGGCCAATGGCATAACAATTTATCACAACCCCAATGGGTCGCTCGTAGTAGTTATTACATGTCTCAGTATCGTCGTATACATATACAAAAATCTATCGAGTGGCGACGTCGAGCTCCCTAATTTGCCCCAGTCAGAGAGTAGAGTTCATCCCCAAATTCTGTATTGTATGAGTATCATTAGTGGGTTCTAGTCCCAAGAAAATCGACGTGGAGTATCCAGGTCTGGTCATCTTCTCGATATCACAAATCAGTGTGGAATTTCAAGGTCGGACTGTCGGTTCAGGATCATAGGGCCTCGACGTTCAATTTCGAATGCCAGATGTCAAGATTCGACATGGTTTTTATTTAAAGAACAACTAGTTACGCTAATTGTACGACGGACGTACACCCACCTTGATGTAGCATTTCGGAAGTGCGTTTATACAACCTGGCTGCCCTAGAGGACTATAATACCACATGAAAAAGAAACAAAAAAACAATTGGTTTTCCCCCGTGATGCCTCGTTTACTGTCCTTGCTAAATTCAAAATACGGTCGAGCCACCTAAAAATTGCATGGTTAGTGAATAAACAACTCTCTTACCATACATCACTTACCATCGACAAGGATATCCGCCCCATTGATATATTTTCCGGCCGGACTGCAGAGTAAAATTACGACACCCACTAACTCGCTCGGGTCACCCATTCGCCCCATAGGATTTCGCGCCGCCCATATATGGCGAGTGCTGTTGAGTCCATCCCCAGCATTCAAGATCGTGTCCATATATCCTGGACTGATGCTGTTTACGCGTATACCATACCGTGCCCACTCGGCCGCCAACGAGCTTTTGAGCTGGAGAAGCGCCCCCTTGGATACGTTATATGCTATCTGGGGCTGGGGGTAATTTACGCGATGTGCGGAGATGGACGCGGTAAAGATGATACTGCCGCCAGTAGCCTGTTGGATCATTTGTCTGTATAGCATAACATGAGAATCGCGATTCTGGCTCTGGAAGGTCGTGTGCTTACTTCCCAATTGCTTGGGCACATAACCAACTTCCTGTAGTGTTGATATCAAGGATCCGCCTCCACTCGTCTTTGTTCAATTCAGCGGCGTGTGTGCACCCAACAACTCCAGCAAAGCAAAGTAACACGTCGACGCTTCCCAAAATTTGAACCGTGCGTTGGACAGCGGCGCCGATGGCTTGATCGTCAGTGACATCGACACTTTCCGTGATGATCTTTGAAGAGGGGAAGTCAGCGCGGAGATCATTGATCGCAGCTTGTGACGAGGTCAGAGATCCAGTGACATCAAAAAGGCATAGTCCTGAAAGGCCATGCTCAAGAAGTGCGCGCGCAGATGCGAGACCCAATGCACCCGCGCCGCCCGTCACTAGATAATATATAATCAGCTCCAATGGCTGAATTAACGCTGGGAAAGTGAAAACCGATGGCGTTTCCTTTCACAGAAAATCGCTCAATGGCCCTTGATGATGGGGTCAACGAGGAATCCACGGGAATGAAAGCTGTCAATGGATTTGAGGCGTCGGACAGGACCATGTGTGGAAGCGTGCGGCTTGTTAATTCTTCTCTGGAATGCGACATGGTTAGAGATAGAGAGACTTTGTGATTGCTGGCGGTTGGCGATGTTACCCCAGAGGATTTCTCTTTTCTTGATGCCTCGTGTATCGATCATATTTCAAGAATCATGCTTCGCCTTGATTTCATTTCCAACATCAAAGTACCGCTCTAAGTACTCAGGTATATAAAGTATCAATACAAGAATTAAGTTCTGTCTAAGCACTCACGTAGAGTGTCTATATTCTTATATTTAGTCATTAAGCACTACTCTCCAATGAATACCTCCACCATTCGGCAGAGAATGGGCAAGGCTGTTCTGCCAACCACTCTTCCCAAGCAATCAGACGGGTGCTGACTCGAAGGCCTTGGGCTATAAAAGGGACCAGATATTGGTCGACTTCCTTCAAGTCCCTTTTGCGATAATCGTCAATATCCAACGATACCTCTTGAAGGCGAGCGATGGATGGTACTTGGGACAAGTCGTCCAGCCACCACCGAGAGTCCACCATCCTGATAAAGGGTGAACATGAAAACACTGGGTGTCTCGTTTTCGGCCGGTCTTTGTCGACGACGCGTAGAACTAAGTTTTCCAAATGAGGTATAAGGTTTTTCTTCTCTGGGAGATAAACCAGGGCATCCATGAGGCGGTCATAATTGAAGTTGCTGTCAATTACTAGCTTGACGAGAGAAGTTGTCGCCGAAAGGACACGGAGAAAGTCGGGTAGTGTTATCTCTTGCTGATAAAGGATCAATGTTCGGAGATTGCTAAACTGCCCATAAAACTCCAGGGGTTGAGCCCTTGGAGGAAATCCACATTCGGGTGAGTTATTGTTGTCGGCGATGCGAAGTTCTTCAAGAGCAGGGAAGAGCAAACCTTCGAAGACGGACGGGAAGGCGGGGCTGGTTAAAGTCAAGCAGAAGTGGGTAAGATGACGAAAAGTAGCGTCCTCGCTTTCAAAGGTCTCTTCTTCACTCATGGCTTGGATGCCGAGTGCGCACCGTTGAATTAACGGGCACTGTCGTATTATAATATGCCACGTTCCAACATCCATGTTGTTGCCAAGATACAAGCAAGTTAATTGCGACCAGGGAAATCGGAAGTTGACTTCCCCGAGGGAGAAGTCATTGTCTATCTCGATGGCTAAGTTTCTCAGGCGTGGAGCGCCTTCAAAAGCGGAAATTGATGACAAGTTGTCCAAGCGATAACCCAAGCGTAGTCTGAGAGTTTCTAGCAATCTGAGTCGTCCTGGGGACATCTGGAGAAACTGGTAAAGTTCCGCATCCATGCTCACGTCGAGACTGAGCGCACGAAACATATTCGAGTATGGAAGGAGAAGGCGTTGGATCAAAGGTTTGGCACAGGGTTGTGGGGTAGCAAGTTCAGAATCTTCTGGAGAGGATGGAGGGCGCAACCGAATTGACGCTGAAATTTGTCGTTGCCCGAGGCAACTTAGCCAGAGTTTCAGGGTTTCTGTGAATGTGGTATTGGTTTCGTCGGCGGAGCGACTCTGGCCTTGATGAAGCCAGACCTCATCCCATAGCTCTGATTGCTGTAACGCAACCTTCCTCCATCCTGAACATACATGACAAAGCAAGAGAGGCGCCAGATCCTGGCGAGGTGACCGTTCTTCGGTAAGGCAGTGTAAAAATATCTTTTGGAGAATTTCAACGGGCATTCGGTGGATTGGACAGGCAACAACTCGAGGGGCAAAACTTGCACCAAATTCCCTCGTGCCGCGAACGCGAAAGGCTGAGTTATACGCGTATACAATGATGAGCCATAGTTGCATTGATACGTAAATAACAACTTACGGTCTCGAACCATAACAGCGATCAGTTTTATTTGAGCCAACACGTCTGGCAGGTATCGCAGACAGAGAGGGGGGGGGAGGAAGGTTGTATGGGCCTCTCAATGGCACTATGCTTGGCCTTTTGTAATCCAGGCCGTCGAGGCGAAACGCTTTGAACTTTCACGGTCACGTCATATCCAAGCGTCGCCGTCACGTGCATCCATGAGGGCAATGAGAATAAAAAAAATTCCCTTTTACGTACGCCCGCCTAGCTCAATCGGCTAGAGCGTCAGACTTTTAAGCCATAGGCTTGTTGTCATCTGAAGGCTGCGAGTTCGACCCTCGCGGTGGGCTATGATCGTTTTTTTTGTTGCAACCCAACACTCTTTTCCTCTGATTCGTGATTAGTCTCCGTCTTTTCTGTTGAGCAAGCACTGTGTATACCTGCATGAGAGTTGACCGACATTAAAACCTCGGGATTGGTTGAGACGGTTTAGTACAACCTGCTGTGGTATGTAGATATTATTATTAAAAACTGCATTCTTGGTAAGGTATTTCCTCCCTTGCATTTATCTGGTTTATCATTGCACGTCCAGGCCATTGCGCATGCATTTGAGCTTATCATATACATGTACGTTTTCCTGGCCTCCGCTCCAGAATCTGATCAAGCCCAAAATGGAAGGCCGCCCGCTCGATTTGGGTTAATTCCCGCCACCTGTCACTGCCTGCCTAGCTCAATTGGTTAGAGCGTCAGACTCTTACAGTTCCTCGAACATAAAGTTATCTGAAGGCTGCGAGTTCGACCCTCGCGGTGGGTTAGAGGAATTCTATTAGGTGCTTCGTTTTTTTGCACATTGTAGGTGAAAATTTAGGCCACTAGTTGTTTACATCCCGCCCCTTTCACGTGATAAGTATTTGATCAAATCAACAAATTGAATGTCGTGATTGACCATCTTCTCGTGTGCACGACGCGTGGCCGTAGGTTATTCACCATCATGTCAACGCCAATCCTACTTCTTCCAAGTGAAGTCCTTCTCTCAATTGCTTCATATCTAGGCGTCACAGAGGTCTTGGCTTTACGTCAGGTAGTCTAACTCCAACTTTTCGCGTCGTGCTCGCACAGGCTGATTGCGAATCAGTAGACATGTACACAATTGTCCGAAATAACTCGGGACAAAGCGCTTTGGATACATCTTCTACGACGTCAAGAAAAAATATTTCCTCTACGATCGGATCACTTGTCCCAGTCTATGTCGTTAACCATTGATTTACCAACCGCAGAGATTGAATGGGAAGTCAGATCCACAAACTCCATTGCTAATGCGTGGCCCCTTCCTCGAAAGACTAGTGCTGTCATGCTACGGCCGAAGTCTGCTGAATCATCTCTTTTGGGTTTGCAGGTATTCTTCGACAGGTGGCTGTTGAGCGTCTACTCAGAAGGCTTGCTTTACCTGTGGGACCTCGGGGTCAATCAATCAGCGATTCGATGTGCAAGTTTAGATCTTGGGTCGGAAAGATGGACATCCTTCGCAGCGGCGCCAGAACCCGAACTTAACACTGTAATGATTGCTATGACAAGTGCATCATCGTAGGAAACGTCATTTGATATGAACCCATTTTAAGTGCTAACATCCATTATTAGCCAATTAACAAAAATATATCGGGTCGAACTTCGGCGTTCAGATTCCATATTTTCTCCGAACAACTTCGAGCTTTTGCGAACCATTTCCAACCCGGCGGGGTCATCTGTCGTGCGAGCAATAGATCCCGTTCTTCAGCTTGTCGTGTTTTCAACCTCAGACGTGGTCGAAGTCGTAAAATGGCGCGTTGACCCACATGCATTGAGATTCAGAGTCTCTTTACAAACTGACGACTTGGAAGAGATGGCAAGTGGCCTCTTCCCGACCTGCGCAAGTTCAGGTAATGAAGCTTATATTTCTCTTCCAGTGGAATGGAATAATTGCCGTTCGTCTGGTAGACCCTTATATACTGATTTTCAAAACTCGGTCTATTGAGTTATGTCCCCTGTCTCCAAGCGGCGTTGAAGGAAATAATCCCAATCTTCCACATCTAATTCACCGATTTTCGTCGACCACATTTCGGGATATATCCTGTTCCGATTTCCTCCACTCGCCCGAGGACGACTCTGGCGATATGAAGACGTTGAGGTTGTGTTTCCTCGCGGATGACGTGCTACAGGGAGTGTTCCACTATCTGATCCACATCCGTTTTCCGACCACGTCTCATCTAGCACCAGCACCCTTTGCATCCCTTGACGTTGAATGCATTGGCGTGTACGCAATGGCAAATAATATCAATTTAGGTGCCATTCGCCCTCCGAAAGACAACGCTAGACTTGTATTACCTGTAATGACAAACAGTAGTTCCGATAGCCCTGCGCCCTCACCTTTGCCCACGCCTTCACCAACATCAAGCCGACACAATCCTTCTGTTCAGGTGACTGGACATGGCATTCCTAATCCTAGTTCGCGCGGCTTTGTGAGCGCGGTCGCCTTAGGCCCACAAGGGAAACGCGCCGTCTGGGTGGAAAGGAAGAGGAGTAGCACGATGAGGGAGGTTCTTGTCTGGGGGATGGATCGGGGCTTCGATGATGGCGCTACCACGGACCAAAATCTATTGATGGACGGAAAGGTGGTATATACTGTTGGTTCCTATGACCTCAGAGGTATACCTTTGGCTTCCCTCAGGGCCTGCATGCTGATTACGTTTCACTAGAAGACCTGACGCATTGTGCGATTAGTGAGATTAGTGGATCGATTGTACTCGGCAATCGAACAGGCGACCTCTTTCGCTTGGGACTCAACTAAGAAATCCAGCGTGCGTAATGTCACTTGTGGCAGTTATAATGCTTGAGTGACTCACACAACTAAACGAGTAGCACCATTAAGCTGCGGAGCACTTGATGTCGGTTATACTTTACACGCGTTGTAACATGCGACACCAGGCTCCTCGAAGGCAGTACATCTTAGACGTTTCTTGATCTGCATGCTTTTACCACACTCTTTATAAAGGTGTATAAGCCGTCTTATTCACGATCACCTTTCACCCTCTCAAAATCGAAAAAATGTCTTGTTTGACACGGCCTGATGCTACTATAGACATGTCATATCTCACGCTGGCACGACGGTACTAGTCTGACCCATCAGCGATGCTCCACAGGGGCGGTTTGCACGGCCCCCAGTTTCCCGTGATCGTGCGAGAAACCCGGCTGCTGAGTCAGCGCAAATGCCTGAAGGCTCCTCCAATTTTTTCCCCGACGTTAACCTTGATCACCAACCCCCATCATCCCCCTTAGATCGACCTTTTCTTCCTTCTTTTCAACAACGCACGAAAAGTCTTATAAAAACACAAACCTTACGACGTCTTTGGTTTTTACATTGCTTGACACTAATATGACAAATGGTCTTGTAAATGGTACCACGGGTATCGAGAATCAATTTGGTGAGCAATTTTTGTCTTGGTCATTTTTTCTTACACTCAATATGTCGAAAAGCTTCTCTCGGGCTCAACAAATCCGCCTATGTTCCTCCTCATATGAGGAATTCGCAGCGGGCTGCTCCTCCCATTTCAAACGGGTGAGTGTATTTTTCGTATATGTATAAATTTTCCTAAATTTTTTTTTACAGAAACGGCTGGACTGATTCCCGTTCTGCCACTCCTCCCGCCCGCGGAGGCTTTGGAGGTGGCTATGATCGTGGTCGCGGTGCCTTCTCTAGCAGCGGGCCTCGTTTGGCCAGTGGCGGCGGTAATAATTGGGCTGGTCCTACCTCGACCCCCAATTGGGCTTCTTCTCCCGCC
The DNA here is from genome assembly GCA_013420905.1 of Collybia mongolica. Taxonomy (NCBI): domain Eukaryota; kingdom Fungi; phylum Basidiomycota; class Agaricomycetes; order Agaricales; family Clitocybaceae; genus Collybia; species Collybia mongolica. The sequence goes on from JAAXNY010000008.1 coordinate 840,912, forward strand.
CCCCGCGACTCCGGACCTCGCGAGACCTTCGGGTTCGGAGCTTGGAGAGACGGGAAACACATGATTGGTGGACGCAACATGCGCATTGAAAAGGAGCTCTTTGGCGACGCTACAGACCCCTCCAAACAACACACCGGTATCAACTTCGAAAAATATGACGACATTCCTGTCGAGGCGACTGGGGCTGGTGTCCCTGAGCCTGTCCTGTCTTTCACAAGCCCACCTCTAGATCCTGTTCTCTTGGAGAACATTGGTTACGCCATGTACACTAGCCCTACTCCTGTCCAAAAGTATTCCATCCCGATTGTTGCTAATGGACGAGATTTGATGGCTTGTGCTCAGGTATGTCTTCAGAACGTTTTTTTTTTTTTTGATACAGTGGCTTACTCCCTATCCAGACTGGTTCCGGAAAGACCGGAGGTTTTCTCTTCCCTATCTTGTCCGCTTCTTTTGCCCAAGGCCCTCGTGCACCCCCTGATAGTAGTCATCTCAGCAACGGCTACTCTCGTTCCCGCAAAGCCTATCCCACCGCCCTAATCCTCGCCCCTACCCGTGAACTTGTCTCACAGATTCATGAGGAAGCGCGCAAATTCTCTTATCGCTCTTGGGTCCGCCCTGCCGTTGTCTACGGTGGCGCTGATATTAATCAGCAACTCCGCCAAATAGAGCGCGGTTGTGATTTACTCACTGCTACACCCGGTCGATTGGTGGATCTGATCGAGCGTGGCAGGATCAGTCTTGCAAACATCCAGTATCTTGTGTTAGACGAAGCTGATCGCATGTTGGACATGGGTTTCGAGCCGCAGATCAGGAGAATTGTCCAGGGAGAAGATATGCCTGGAACCGCCGAGCGCCAAACTCTGATGTTCAGTGCCACATTCCCCCGTGATATCCAGATGCTTGCCAAGGATTTCCTGAAAGATTATGTCTTCCTTAGCGTTGGACGTGTCGGAAGCACCAGTGAGAATATCACCCAGAAGATCGAATACGTAGAAGATGCTGACAAGCGTAGCGTGCTTCTCGACATCCTAGCCAGCCAAGGCAAGGAGGATCTCGGCCTCACTCTCGTGTTCGTGGAAACAAAGCGCATGGCAGACATGTTGAGTGATTTTCTCATGGGCCACAACTTGCCTGCAACGTCGATCCACGGTGACCGAACTCAACGCGAGCGCGAGATGGCACTCCAAACATTCCGTACTGGAAGGACGCCTATCATGGTAGCCACCGCCGTTGCCGCGCGAGGCCTCGACATTCCCAATGTCACTCATGTCATCAATTACGATCTTCCGTCTGACATCGATGATTATGTTCATCGTATCGGTCGTACTGGACGTGCAGGCAACACCGGTGTCAGTACAGCATTCTTCAACAGGGGTAACCGGAACATTGTTCGGGAACTCGTAGAGCTTCTCCGTGAGGCCAATCAAGAGATCCCAGGTTGGCTGGAAACCGTTGCACATGAAGCATCCTTTGGCAGTGGCGGAGGGTATAGGGGCTCTCGCGGTCGTGGTGGTCGTGGCGGCGGCCGTGGTTTCAGCAGCGGCAGAGACTACAGGGCTAGCAGCGGCAGCTATGGAGGGGGAGGAGGAGGAGGAGGAGGGGGATACGGTTCTAAAGGGGGCTCCACCTATGGTACTGCTTCGCCTGCTTATGGCGGGGGCGGCTATGGAGGTGGAGGCTATGGTGGCGGGAGTGGTGGAGGAGGTCCACAGAGCTGGTGGTAAAGCATCGTGCAAGGCTCCCGACAATCTTCAAATCTCTCCTTTTCTATCATACACATCCTCGCCACGGTTTTCGATCCTTTCCCTGCAATCATTTTCCCTGCCTCTTTTCGCCCACCCAGAAACAGAAAGCCTTAAACATCAAAAAAAAATCCCTGATTATATGTCTCTTCGACTATGAGGACACTTGCAGATCCGTTTAATCACCCTATCGCCATCGTTGACGAACTGCACTATTTATTCAGACTTGCACTCCGTAATATCGACTCCCCAGGCACCTTTTCCTCGGAGCCCTTTTTTCACGACACTCGACTCGACCTAGACGAACACGAACGATATTTCTTTGACTCTGCGCTGCTCTTAACGACCTTTTTTTTTTGTCTCGTCTCGTCCGTTGCTCGCTCGCAACACCTTTGTTTGATGACACATCCACGCTTGTCCCGTCTACAACGCTACTACATTATAAAGGCGCGCTACATCATCAGGATGTGCATTCACTTAATTCCACCTTCGATCGGATGCATCCTATTCCTTATTCGTACTATACATATACCAAGTATTAGATGCGGGAACCTACACCCCCACCAGACACCGGCGCGGAACGAGCAACAAACATTGTCATCCATCCATCGATCCATCAGTCTTCGAATCTTTCATGTTTCGCGATACATTTCCATGCATCTATACCCCATCCAAACACCATTATGTATTGCGACACAGAACGTTTGATCAACCCTCTTGGACTGATACCACCATCCTCCATTAGATACGATACGAGACAATTCACTTATCTGTTTTTAGAGCATCGCACACTACACTGTCATCCCATGTAACTTAGGTCTCTCGAGCTTTTTTTCCTTACTTTTTACCATGTCGATTTCGATTACATCCCATGATATAATTTTCTGTTTCTGCAAAAATTGAGTCTCGTCATGAGGGGTACGAATTTCCGAATTGGCAATTGGCCGCAGAAAAAAGATTGTGTGAAATCCCACAGATATCACCCGAGGGGCCGGCCGTTTTCGAATTCAGTTTTGGACCCGACATTTCCTTTCATACTTGCATGAGGCACACATCGTTTCCATCTTCCCCCCACTACACGAAGCACGGCGCCATCCGCACAACGCAAATTCATACCCATCAGAATCGAATTGGGAATTAGAGGATAAAGGTATGTCGACTTCCACGTCACCCAGCACTTTTTCTCCACACTCTGACTAATTGGTTTGTTGTCCAACTCCTGCTTTTCTGTTTCTTTGTCGGCCTCTCGCTTTTTCTTTGTCAATGCTACACATACTACTGTAATTTAAGGTCTCAACCGCGCAATCTCCGACCGAACGATACCATGTATCGAGTGTCATCGCCAATATTCGATGTCCCCGAATTCCCAACTTTGAGGCGGGTAAAGCCACTACCTAAGCGTAGGCGCACATCTACCCCAGCGATGGTAGAATCCGATCAAGTTGCTGTAGCTAGTAGCCCCCTCTTTCTCGGGGCGGCACTAGATGGGTTGCAGCTGCCAGGCCCCGACGCCACTGCAGAGGAACTTCTCACCCACGCAGAAACACTTTCTGCGAGGATGGCTTTACAATCGTTTTATATCCCTGAATTCATGCCTCGCGCTGCGGAGGCTGGACAAATTAGCAATAATGGGTTTGGTGGAGGGGCTCCGAATGGAACTCTGGAGGATCTAGCTTCGACCGCGTCCTCTATCAACTTCAGTACTGGTTACGGAGGTGGGAGAGAGGAGGAAGAGGAGCATGGAGATGGTGATTACATTGACCATTTACAACAGCCTGGTAATACGAAGAAAAGGAAAGTGCCTGCGAATGCATCAGGATCGGTCCGGGGCCATGATCCCTCCGTAGCTGAACAAGACGAACCCATGGACAGGGGAATCCCTACAGGACGACCAGAGCACGAGGTCGCTGAGGTGTACCAGCCCCCTTCCTCTTTTGGGATGCTATCGCAACGCAGGGGGAAATTGTCCGCAGCGATGTTAGCGGGCTTACAACACAAGGAGATGCTGAAAACACGGAAGCGTCAGCTGGCAGCTGTCCTTGGGGCGCTGTCACATGGTGATACTCTTGCACTTGACCAGGCACTCTCTGCAAACTATCCGTTTGCGGGATCGGGCTTCGATGACATGAAGAACTCGGAGCCCCCAAGGGTTCGGCTCTCGCGCCGCAGGTCCACACGCCTTGCTCGGGCGGCTCGGATGTACCCCCGGCACCCAGACCAGATGCCGTTCCCTGCAATTGGCTTCACGTTTGTCTGTCCCAGCGCGAGTGAGTGGTGGTGTTATATTTTCTTTCGGTGACCAGCCAGCCCTGATGAACGTATCATTCATCGCCAATCTTGGGCCTTTTTTCGTAGCTGCGGACCGCCTCATTGCAACTAAAGAGGAGGTGGCCATGTTACGCAACCGTTTCGAGGCAGAATTAGCCCGGCAAGCGGCAAAGGCTGCGAAGCTTGCTGCGACAAGCAGAATGATGACACCCCTCCCTGTGAAGGGTAGGTCAAAAAGAGATCGCGCCCAACAACAGGCACGCGCCATCACCGGAGGGAAGGGGGAACAGACAGGAGAAACGTTGGACCAGTCCTTGACGGGGATGAAGCCACGAGGGAAGAAGAAGAAACGTTCAGCACTTGCCAATGCCTCCAACCCGCATCACCTACGCAACTACGTGCCATCACGTCTACCACATTCAGGGCAGAACAACACGAGCCAGGCAAACGCCAATGCCCAAAGTTTTCTGGGGCCAATGCCGCTTCGCTTCCTGTCAGCAGAAATACCCCCGCGACGTCGCAAGAAAGCCCCCGTGCCTCAGCCGATGGCCCAGCTGACGAACCCAGCAGACGAGTGGATCTGCGCGTTCTGTGAGTACGCCCTGTTCTATGGAGATGAGCAGGAGTATCGTCGCGCGGTGCGCAACCGTAAAAAGATTCTGAGGAGAAGGCGACGCGCGAGGGAACGTGCCGCAGCCGCTGCCAGTGGGAATAGTACGGCCAAGGTACCCGAGAAGAGCGGATCGGCCAATGAGGAGTATGAAGGGTACGAGCCCTCTGCCGACGAGTTTGCCACGATTCCCAAGCAAACCAAATGGAAAGGGGATCCTAATAAAGAACGTGGAGGGGAGCAGGCATCTTATGGATAGGATTGGCTGATGGGATAGCTCATTATAGAGTGCCACGGTAGTGGTATAACGTTCCTTTAGAATTGTGCCCTATCTATGCATCCATATGTTTCCCTCATGAGCAATCTTAGTTGCCGGATTCGCTTAGAATTGGAGAAGATTTGAGTTGAATGATCAGAAGACAGATCATACATGTTGTTCATTGTTTGCGACGCCGGTGGCAGCCGGGCCGAGACTGAGTTTATTTTGACAATGGCTACACGAGCCGCTTTCAATTGACCAAAAAGTTTGGTTGAACGGCTGGGGTAGCATTTCCGATTTTTCTCAACATTGGCATCGAGTCCATCAAATCCTGGCCATTACGACCTCATCAGGCGCTATCTCCAGGTCAGCTTCCCAACTTTAAAAATACAATCAACTACGCGACTAATTATTTTCCACAACCGTTCAATTGCAGCCGTATCATTCGCGCTGGTCCGAACGCATACACGAAATCGAGCCGCGCTTAACTGCTCCTCGCATTGTAAGAATAAGTCTTATCTTCTCGAGATACTGAGGCATGCGTTTCAGGGATGTCACCAGGGTTATAAGCTCGCGATCGTGCAGCGCAGCTTCGACCCTTCATCCTCGAGTCTTGTATTGCCTCTATTGCGAAAGAGAGTGCGCGCACGAGTTATCGACTGGTTCAGTGCTATTCTGAAGGGAGATAACGCGCTTTGGCCACGCTGACTTAATCTCTCGTGGTATTTCTATATATGCTTACAACCCTTCTTGTTCGTCATTGCAGCTTCTCTCCCAAAACCGACGTTCCTTCATTTCGGACGGCATTCCCGGCAAAACTTTCGCGCATTCCTTCGACGTGTCGTCCCCCCTTCCGTTTTACCCCCCAAAATGTCGTCCGATGGACGTTATTTGTACTCTCAATCCGGAATGAACACAGGCTACGACTATTCAGCGTACCCTCCCCCCCCACCCCCGCAAACCTATGAAAATCCACAAATGACCCAAGCACCCCCTCGTCCAATGCGTCCATCCTCTTCTACTCAATCACAATCTCCACACCAGCCGTACAACCAACCAACGTCGTACTCACACCCAAATTATGCACCCGGCCCCTATATGGCACCCCCACCCCAACACCCTCAGTGGACTGGCGATGGCTGGGCACAATACAATCAATCTTACACCCACGCCCCACCCCCACCCCCACCCCCGCCTCAAGTCGAAGGGTCTTACAACCCCGTCCCTGGACGGCCCGAGACGGTCCCCACTTCATCTATGGAGGGAAGAGAGTACGGTACCTCAAATCACCCAGATCCTCGGCGTGTTGAAGACCGACCGCCCCCACCCAACCCTCCCCCACCTCAACCAACAGCCAGGCGGCGAGAACAAGAATCTCCGCCTGCGGCATCGCCAGGCACGCAGACAGGGCTGGACTTCATGAAGGTGATGCATATCTTTTACCTGGTGACGTTCAGAATTCTCACAGTTTTTGTTTATCCCCTTCAATTACCTAGCTCCTGGAATCCTATCGTGTCATTATTGATGCGGCTGGCAGCTCGTCGATACCAGGTAGACCTCCCGCTCCGGAGGCATTTGAGCGCATGATGCAGTCTGCGACGTATGGGGCGCAGTTATTTGAGGCCGCTATGGTACAAGAGGAGGCTGCACCATCAGATGCGGCGCGATCGCCTAAGAGGAAAGAATCTGAAGGATCAGTAGAGCCAACAGATGGCGCCGCTACGGCAGCACCTAAGCGACAGGTAAGTATGCAAATCTCGCGAATGGTCGCATCGTTATTTATTCAGCGGCCAGAAGACCGAAGATGCAGCCGTACAGGAGGGCCAATCATGCCGTGGCTGCAATGCTACATCAACGCCCGAATGGCGACGAGGGCCACTAGGTAATATGTCTTTTTTTTCAATGTTGTTGCGACCTTTCCCGAAATGCGATTATTAACATGTTCCTTTCTAGGTCCACGAACGCTGTGCAACGCGTGTGGGTTAGTTTACGCCAAACTCGTCAGTCTAATCTGTGTTGCAAATCTGAATTCTAAATTTATATTCTCGCTTGTCAGTTAAAAAAGCGAGTGCGAGAAAGGGTCGTGGGCACGTCGAAGAACGGCGCTGCTGGTTCGCAGGCTCTAGACAACGACTCTGTGGACGGTGATAGTGACGACGACGATGAAGAGTACGGCTCTCAAGATCGCCGAAGTGATGGGGGGAGGGACTGAACTCGGGACGATTGCCGGTTTATCTTGTGTATTTTTTTGTTGCGCTTACCCGTCTTGCTAATATTGCTTTGTCACCTCTGGCGAGCTTCGTTCGTAGCATAGCATATTTTTCTCTCCCCCCCACCCGGTCGTGTTATTCCGCCTCGTGCCAGCTGATCAGATTTGTATACTTTCTTTGGTCCGACATCAGACCGTTATTATTGGTGTAAGTTCATCATACATGTAGCCCCACTTCCCTCGTCCTTGATGATATGGGCTGAGAACTCCCCTCGTTCTTTTTAGTTTCCACGACGCGGGCAATATCCCAGAGCAATTCTTAGAGCATTACATTCTGCACGCGCACCATTCCTTCTCGTTTACGAAGGCTTGTTCTCCATTTGGCATCATGTCTCGCGGGGCTGAATCAATGTCACGGTGAGTTATCTATCCCCGCGCGTGGAGGTTCCACTCTGCGACACTGATATCTTACCGCCAGACGTTGCGCCCGCTCTGAGACTTCCCCGTCACAGGGTAGAATCCCTCCCTCTCTCTCTTGCTCTATTCTTGAACATTGCTGTACGATTTATAGCTAGGTGGCGGTTGTATCAAATTTTTTTTTTTTGGCGGCTTTTTTTAATGGGCGTATGTTTAACAATATAATCCAATAGTATTCACGGGTTTGGCATAGTGCATGTTCGCATCAGCCCGTTTTGATATGCATGAACGTGCAACAAGCGACATCATTGCTCCTTTGTGTCGTGCCAGTTGGTGTACTTCTTTCGACTATTTTTTGAGTTCTGTCCTGTTGAGATGGAGAGAGAGATCTACAGTAATGAGTTATTGCACGTAAAGGCCACAGTGGCTCCTGCTCGTGCCTTAACCTTCGATTCGCCAAAGGATGGTTCTTTGCTTTAAAGTCTATCGAAATAAAGATCTGTCGTGGAGATCCGATCGTGACCTGGTCTCAGGAAAACAAATGACGCCAGACTGACAAGTCTAATCGAAGTCGCCCTTTGAGTACAAGATATACACATGAGCTTGAGAAGCCTGTCAGCCTGAAACAAAATAAAAGAGTAATCATAAAAGGAGCGAACGCTCCATCAGCGCGGGACCACCCATGTCACGTCGTGAGTACGTCCCGGAATGTCCGCGATAACAGAAAACATTGAGAATGGGTTCCAAGATCAGAATACACCCCTAAGTGCAAAGAATGTCCACCCTAATAAATTACAGCGTATATACAATAGGTTATGATTACTATACATGACTCTACAACCACTATCGCCTCGGGATCCCAGGCAGGCCAGCTTTGCCCGCCGGCATCTGCGGCGGCGTGGCAGTCATCCCAGGCATCGCCTGACCAGTCATAGGCATACCCCGTCCCATACCCAGTTGCCAGTACCCTGCCATCGCAGGCGTCATTCGTCCAGGCACGCCAGGCATTTGTCCGAAATTGACTGGGTTGTAACCATACATTGTCGTGGTGGTATAGGCGTGTAACTGTGGCTGCTGCTGCCCCCCATCCTGAGTGGCGGAGGCATTGGGTGGGGTCCCTGCTGTGCCGTGCGCAAGGTGTGCCGGCATGCCCTGCGGGTGGGGAGAGGGGTTTCCGTGAATCATGGGCCGCAGTTCTGCTGGATTGTACGAGGGTGTAAACACAGCTTGTGGGTGCTGAGGTGGGTGTTTCTGTTGCGGGGGTTGGGCGTTCGATGGCATCGGCGAGCGCGCTGCGATGGGTTTATTCATCATCATGGGGCTGTTGCGCACAGCTGTCGATGATGTTGGTTGGCCGCCCTGGGGTGTTGCGCGGCCGTTCTTCTGTGCGTTCATGTGTAGGTACGCAGCTGCTTGGCGCTGCTGAGCATATATCTGCGTATTGCTGAAACCACCGTGAATCTGGGGGGGCATTTGTACATTATTTGCGGGCGGCTTCGGCGCGACGTTTCGGGGGCCAGCGGGTGGCGCATTAAGGAATTGTGCATTAGGTATTGACGGCTGGAAAACAGGCGTTGGTACTTGGTTAGAACTCGAGGGCTGGGGAGCGGATTGTGAAGCGGTATGTGCTTGCGATGAGGATGGTCGGGGCGATTGTGAAAAATGCTGTCTCTGGGCCGGTGTTGAAGTCCTTTTGGCTGATTCAGTAGCTGCTTGTACGCTTGGATAGACCTGGGGCTGCAAAGGAGACCGGGCGTGTGGGGATGGTGTTGCATTGATATTTGGGACTTGCAGATGGTTGATGAAATGAGTAGCTTGCGGAGGGACAGGTGTCTGCGATCCGTTGGGTCTTGGAAAATTAGGTGCAGCAAACGTTATCTTCGGTGTATCCGTTGTCTTTGCCACCTTGTTATCTTTCTTGTCGTCTGATTCTGCTGGAGATTGTGCGTGAGAGAAATTCTGAGCTGGTGTGGGCGGCTTTGTGGGTGACTGTTGTTGAGGATTTGATATGTATTGGGTCGCAGGAAGGGGGGTTGGTGGCTTTGTTGATGCCTGTCTTGCATTCTGGATGACATCCAGGATTCGGTAGCTGGAATAGAAGTCAGTGTCAATACAATCGATGAGTCTGAATCGACTTACTTGGGGGCATGCGTTCTGGTTGTCTGGGGAGCCATGAACTGCATAATTTTAGCTCTCCGTGCTTTGTCTGTTTCATCCTCTTCTGGATCCATGGCAGCAGCTTTCCGCTTCAGAGATACGGGAACTGTGGGCGTGGATACCCGCAAGACATGGTTTGCCATACGGGTGAGATGTGGATCAGGGTCGAGGCAGAGTGGTGGTGAGATTGCAAGCTAAAGTCGGTGTCAATTAAGGACCACAATGCTCTAAAGAGACACTCACAAGGAGTCGGGCCTCGATAGCTAAAGCGTCCTTATCCGTCCACTTGCCCCCAGAGCGTTGGTTGAGCGAGCATATATCGGCCCAGAGCGTCTCGGAGTTCGGATGGAGAACAGCACGAGTTCGTTCAGGCTTCTCAGGTATGTGTTCCTTGTTTCGCTGGGGCCGATAATCCAGAAGTTCAACAATCATACAGCCTAGCAGACGCTCAAAAATAAGTGGCTCGTCACTTGAAGATTCGGTCACACGTACCATCATAGAATGGCACTTTCGCTGCCTCAAAAAGGTCAAGAAAGTCCACGGGTATTCGATGAGCCCGAATATCATCGAGTAGCGACTGGTAACTCAGGTGAGCCACTAACTCCTAATTTTGAGGAGGATTCACTAACCGCAATCTGGTTATTATATAGAAACTTGGACCCCTGATTCAATGTCCAGTATTCCGAGTGAAGATGGACCGTGAACGAGGGTGGAGACGACTCTGTCCTCTCTAAGAGTTCCTCAACAAAGCGCGTACGATTGTAGCCCGCCATATGGTCATGAATCCCCAAGGCCCAAGCTGGTCGGATTGAATGGTGGTTGTAGCACTATAGTAAGTGCGCGTGCTGATGTAAGGCGGTGCCAAGAAAGGCGTACTATAACTTTAAGTCACGTGAAGATAAAGTCGCGAAATCATGGACGGCCAGCTTCGCGAGGTCAGCTCAAGCAGAAACCCTCATTTTACCACTCATGGCTGATCATAAACGCTGAATATCTAGCTTATTCCCTTTCTACGGGACCGGAACCCCCAAGTTCGGCAGATCGCACTGTCGCATCTTCTACCACAGACACCACCTGGTTCACCTCACCGAAATATTTTTTTCGACGGGTTGGGAGGAGGAATACAGCTGAAATCGAAAGAGGCAGATGCCATTAGAGACTTGAAACTTTTGTGCAGGGATCAACTCGTGAGGTTATATATTATTTCTCGGATGATAAAGGTCTCAAACCATCACCTAGAACATCGCGCACGATGCTTTCCGTGCGTTAGTAAACCTGTCAGATTCTCCCCTGCTAGTGGCATCCCTGTCAGAGCTTTCGTTTCTGACATTCATAGTTTCATATATAATTGTGCGTTTCCCTTATGTCGCCCTAAACATAGCGGGCTCCAAGCTGATTGGCACCCCAGAATCCAGGGTCAATTCTGGCTGATCTTGCATCCATGCTACTATCAAATTTAACAGCATCATCTGTCGCATGCTCGACCGTTTTGTCTCTAAAAATATCGATCATACCAGACACCACGCAAATCAATGGATTCTATGCAACGCAATCACGCTGTGGGACTAGCACGGCCCCAACACCTTATCCATCGGGATCACCACAGGACGTTGCAGCCTTGCCATTGTTGCTTGATTCATTCTCCCAAGGGGCGGAGATTAACGAATCAGGCGATCGGTCGAAACGGACACGGAAAGGCGAGCTTCATTTCTTGGCTAGTGTGTTTGCCAACTTGAGTGTCGTATGTCGCGTTGCCATATCCCGCCTACTATATTTGATAGTTACCTCCCAGGCTCCTGCAGGCCGCAATTTCTTCCTTGAGCCTCGAGCGATTGACGTTCTAAAAACTGATAGCGAGCTAGAGTATCCGTTAGCTAGAATCGTGCCATTTACAGAACACAAGGACAAGATTCGAAGAGGGGGGGTTACTTCTACAATCAAGTAGGTGTACTCGATGAAATACCCCTTATAAATGCATCTACTGATGCTTATCCAGGAATTGTGCATTCCACGCCCCTGGACACAAAGCGTTGCTGTCCCCAGACACAATCAAGGTCGCAGTACCCCCGTCAACAGTGACGGCCCCCGGAATCGACGCTTTGTCATATCTTCTGCTTCCCCTTGCAGGCCCAGAGGAATTTGACCTTGAAGTGTGTACCTGGGTCAAAGAATTGTGACCTTACACTCACCCTGACCATCATAAACAGGATCAAGAAAAGCTCCCGGACGCTCTACAGTTCCTACCCCCAACCAAAACACGGGAACCCGACGCGACGCTACGTCTGACCCACGTTGAGACCCTGCTTTTGCTCTGCCACACTCGATGGGGTCGCGAATTCTTGCGCGAACACGGCGTGTATGAGATTGTGAGAGCGGCACACGAGAACGAGACTGTGGACAAGGCAAGTTCGTCAGCTTATAGAGAATAAGAACACCCTTTGACTTGTGTATATTATACAGATCTCGGAACATATTGAGCGCTTGGTTACGCTTTTGAAGGGCGAGGAACCTTCTGATCCGAATGCCCTGGATGAGGGACCAATTGAACCCGACTCGCATTCTCGAGCCCTTGGTGCAGCTCTTGTGGATGCTACTGCAGAGGGCGTTTCAGTTAGTTCTGAGCCCGATGACGAAGACAACAAAATCGAAGAAGTCTGATGTTCATCAGAGCTGTACATGCTACTTGCCCCACCATTTGGTCATAATTAAATACAGTTATGGTTCACTCGTCCATCAGTGATTTCGTCAATCACAGCAGTACGGAAGTGAGCGCCAACTCATCAAACGTCGGTAACCATTTCTCAGCTCTTTGACACTACTTATATCAATTTCAATACTTCACAAATATAGGTGTCACTCAGAAAAATCTCACCGTTTTAGCCCAGCACATCATTCTATTGCATCTCACAGCTCTTTCTATTATCACCAAAGTTTCAGGGTCCTTCGTACTTTTTCACACACCCCAGTCGATAACGTGATCGATTTCCAAGCCTATTTTTGTAAGATCCAATTCCTCTCGCCCACCCCTAGGCCGCAATCCTTCCACTCCAATACAATTGCTGTCGCGAGGACAACGAACATGGCAACCCGAGCTCCAGACCGCGATCTAAATGTGGCATTGTATATCGTTTGCATTCGCAGCATCTATGTATTCCAATCATATGGAACAAGGTAATTGGAGCGGTTGGAGTGTCCCCTGCAACGATATTGATTCTTATGCCACGGTCCCACCCCAAATCATTGGTAACTGTCCATCGGTATCCTGCGAACCATTTGGTATCGCCTCAAAGCAACGAGGAGGTTATATAACGCAAGATGGATGGGAGTTTCGTTTCTCATTCCTCCTCGTTCCCCCTCTTTCGCACTTTGCTCACTATCTTTCCTCGATCTGTGATCGAATTGTTTGACTCTCCTTTCTATACTTGATTTCGAGCTAGACTCTGAAGACCTCTCCGCCTCTACCTTGAGCATAGAATCTTGGTCTACGCGACCCACCCTCCTTGATCTCACTACTCCTTTCGTATTAAAAATGTTGTTCACATATGCTCTTATTCCTCTCCTCGCGTGCAGTACCGTGCTCGCTGCCCCTCGACCAGGCGATAGGTCTTTGATAGTATGTAACTCTTCTTTGCTCCCTCTTTAAAAGGCTTATATCTATGTTTTTAGTCACGCGGTGGTGACAAAAAGGTTGACTCCGGAAAGGCAGCGGCCACTGCGTCCTCAACCGCCGCACTTGCCAGCGCCACCGACCTCGTGAGTCGCCTCCCTGCCAAATTTCTATCAGGACTTACGATTACAACTGGTATAGAGCGGCAATGGAACTGTGGTAGACGACAGCGCCAATATCATCAATGGAACAGATGTCTCTAACGGAACAGCAATCGACGATGGCTCCAACGCCAACGCAACCGTGATAGTTAACGGGACTGAGTGCCCTGCAGCGACAACTGTCACTGTGGTATGCCGCTTCCTTGTAATGACGGTTCTACTGCTCAATGAATTATGTGTAGACCGCTGTAGCCGCGTCAACGCAAGCCGCTGGTAATGGGCAAGGAAATGGAAATGGGCAAGGAAAGGGTCAAGGAAAGGGGCAAGGCAAACAAGCGAAAGGCAAGAAGGCTAAGGCTGCTGCCGCCAAGGCCGCCGCCGCGAAAGCCGCAGCTCAAGATGCTGCAGACAAAGCAGCCGCAGAACAAGCAGCAGCAGACCAGGCGGTGGACGATGAAGCCGCAGGAGAGGCAGCAGGAGCCAACCAAAATGGTCAAGTGACTGACCCTGCCCTCGATCCCTCCGGAGGTGCTGTGAGTAATTCTACTTGATGGATCGCTTTCCCTAGTATCTGACTTGCGTGTCCTGCTGTCCAGGCTGATGGGCAAGCGACCGATCCCGCCCTTGATCCTGCTGCAGCCGCAAATGGTAAGGCTCAGAATGGACATGCGAATGCCAATCAAAACGCTGCCAATGGAAACGGCAATGGCAACAATGGAAATGGCAATGGCAACAACGGCAATGGAAATGCTAACAAAGGAAATGGCAATGCCAACAATACGCCTGCTGCGGCGCGCCTGAACAGGATAGTGAGGTATGGTTCTTATATTTGTAAAGATTGTTTTCTGTCTGAATCGCTATAGGTCTGTGCGAGCTCGTCGGAACGTAGGCTTGTTCTGAGTGATCGTTGTTCGAGATTACTGTATGTTTAGAGTTGTACATATTTTACCGACCGATTATTGCAAAGTGTTTGGAGAATCATCTAATCCATATTTGACCAAAGTTAAAGCATCGCGTGGTGGGTCAAAAAAGGTACATCCGCGCTGGATGAAAATATTGTAGCGCCTGGGAAGGCGGAAAGTAACGAGGGGTCTTCGAACTCAGGCATGCGCACGTCTTGGACCCCGAACAACTTGGATAGGTGCACAGAGATGCTGCCACAAAGTCAGACGATAAGTGTGCGTCTACCGATCTCAATACGTACGTTATAGAGATCAGCGTGTTCAAGGTTTATCTGATCAGAGCAGTCGTAACCATATCTGCGTGCGAAATAAAGGTTGAGATAAGGTGTTTCCCGTATGATGATATTTACTAACCTGCAATCCCTCATGAGGGGCAAATTTGCTAATCGGAGGTTGATCGTTAGAAAATTCTTAGAGATGACATGTCTAAGAGTGTCCAGACCTTTCCGTTTGACACCAAGCCACCAGAATGGGAGGATGTCTGTGATGAACTGACGAAGGCAATCGAAACATATCCAGTGTTGTTTTGTCCATTCTTTATAACTGGCGGGTCGTATTTCAAACAGCTCGCTCATTAGCACAGGATAATCAATGTTGCGAAGAGCTGCTCGGAGCCCTTTCTCAGCTCGATTTGACCACAATTTCCCTTTGAATTGGTGGTGAAGGTCATATCCAACCTGGCCCTTCAAGTAGTCCCAATCTATATCACGTTCCATTGGGAGGTCAAAACGAAGGATAATGAATCTCACTCGTCTCATTCCATAAGTGAACACCCCTCCTCCATTCAAACATGGAAGCACACTGAGTACCTGTAGATGTCGTTGAGCATTGCCCTATTTGATTTAACTAAACTCACATTTATCCGATTCACCCTGGCCTTTAATCGATTCCAGGATTATTCTGGGAAGGTTCCGAACGCGTATACCCCTCCCTTTCAATATATCATCAGCAGAGGAAACGATAAATCCTATATATGGTCCGTTCCCCCCGTTCTCATCGATGCAACGCTGTGGCCCTTCGGGGAGTCTTGAAGAACGTTCATGATAACATCCTAAAATGAACGTTGGCCCAGCAGACAAATATAGGCCGTTAAGATCATCTATATGCAGATTGTGCATCAGTCTGAAAGACCCTTGATAAGAAATAAGATAACGCACAGATATTCATCATGGCTAGAATATCCCCATCGGATGCAGCAGAAAACGCCCAGTTTACCATTCTGTGCAGAAAGTACGACACGGTTTGGATTTGGTTCAAATCATCAGAAACAAAGCTATCCAAAAAACTCCTTTGTCTTGATTGGCACAATGCCAGCATCTGCGGTAACTGAACCTCAGGTACCTGACGAGGAAAGCTGTCCATGCCATATGTGAACGAAATAAGCATCACCCTATACATGGCGCGCTTAAAGCGTTTGGCTTCTTTGGATGTGAGAACACTGTTCCTTGATTTTCTGTCCTTGTGCCTGCCACATGCACCCAATGAAAATTCGAAAGAAGGAATGGAGGACACTCGTACCTCCAGCTGAAAGTATCTTCCAACGCTTGAACTATATTATGATTGTGAACGAGTAATTTAGCCTCATTGCGATTGATGGGCTGGTCCAAGATTGTGTCCTCTTTTGGCAAATTTTCGACGTCTTGTAGGCGCAAGGACTTATCCTCGCATCGGGCAAGCCGTAAGGCCTGTGGTAACACGACACCAACTTGATTGGAGACAACTGCGTGAACGATCGAGTCG
The DNA here is from genome assembly GCA_013420905.1 of Collybia mongolica. Classification (NCBI taxonomy): domain Eukaryota; kingdom Fungi; phylum Basidiomycota; class Agaricomycetes; order Agaricales; family Clitocybaceae; genus Collybia; species Collybia mongolica. The sequence goes on from JAAXNY010000008.1 coordinate 857,044, forward strand.
CTCCGAGCCCAGTAAACATGATAGATGAATTTTGAAGCTAAAATAGAAGACCGGAGGTCCGATATGTTTGGTAGGAAAGTCAACAGGTAATCGGTGGCGTCGGCATTGAGTGGGAAGTTGGGTCGACTTCTGTAATTGTTCTTGAATCTTGGCAGCACACTGGGAAATTAGACAGTGATGAGTACTCACAGAGAGCAGGCATAATCCTTTAACTTCAGTTTCAGTACCATGTTTTCTCGTTTAATTGTCTCTAGTTCTTCTCGTATCTCCTCTGTCTCATCCATTTTTGCGAAAAGCTCCCTTGTCAAGCGCTGGATGCTTTTGAGACACTCCGTATATGGCAATTCACGATCCACGGCATCACCCACCATCTGTGCATCATGTGCGTCGTTAACCCCAAGGGAACTGGCCAAGCGTTTCGTAAGGTTTATGCTGTTTGAGAGTTCTTTAGCCAGGATCATATTATCAGACTTCAGCCGCTCGTTTCTCTTTTGTAACATAGCGAGCGTCTTCTGATTTTCTTGAACCATCCATCACAATATATATTTCCCCGAACGCCACGAAGCTCGATTGAGGAGCCCCGGGGTGGAAGCGATCTGCTTGAGAGGACTGACTGTTGTATTTTATAAGAGGTGACAAAGCACCAGAAGAGCCTATCATCATACGGCATTTGCCTCAGGGTCAAGTGGTTGTCAAAGGCAACAACATTGTGTCCGTCAAATTTCTGACATGGCGGTTGGGATCGTGGCTGCTACTACCACGCTAGCGACCCACTACGAAGTAGCAAAGGCTGCCAAGGTACATATTAAAGATTGAGAAAAGCCCCGGTTTTCAATGCTCATCTTCCCTAAAAACTTCCACGAACATTTTTGATTGAGGATTACGGGTGACCCGGCCAGGATGATACTGCCACTCAAAGACCGGTTTGACCATGCGAAATTGTTTTACGATGCGTATATGTGGTGTGAGAGGCAGGCTCTACCCGGTAAGAGACTGATGTTCACTTCCAGTAGCTTCCTAACTTAAATTCTTATTAATATTTTACGGTGATCTACCTGGGGAAGTAGGGATCTTGAGCTTTGCTGCTTTGCAAGGTTGTTTAGGCGTACCCTAGTAAATATCTTCAGTGATGTATATCCCGTTTCGTCACTAGTATGAGTCCTCGATCCGCATTGCGATTGGCACCTTCCTACTGGGTTCACATAGGTGCTTTGCAAGAAGCTTAGGGAAATTGATAACAATCAAGAGCATGAGGTACACATACATTGAACAGCTGGGCATGCCGAAGTTGTTTTTGCTCGGGGCAATCATAACCATACCTGTGTTACATTCAGTTGATACTGATAGATCACATTGGTTGAAACCGCTTACCAGCAATCTCTCATGATCGGCGTCCTCGCTAGTGCGGTGTGATGAGTATGGAATATGGAAATGAAAACAGTGAATGATACCTTTGCGTTTTCGATCCAGCCACCAGAACGGTAATGTCTTAAGGAGGAATTGTTCAATACAATCAAAACAGACAGATTTGTCTTTCGACCAGTCGCGGTAAACCCCACGCCTAGAGTCGTACATTTCGTGCATCAGCGTAGAGTAATTGATGCTTTGAAGTGTATTTATAAGTCCCTTTTCAGCTGCATTGGTAAAGAGTTTCCCTTTGAAGTAGAGGTGGAGGTCAAGGCCCATGTCCCCCTTCAAATCGTCCCAATCTTAAAGATACATGCCAATCAGTCAACGTGTCCATGAAGGAATTTAAGTAGATTAATCACTTGACTCATTCCACAGATCAACCGCCAAAGATCTCATTTGACAATGACAACCTGTAGGAGTGATGATCAGTGCAAGCACAGTCCCCTTGGGTTTGATTTTCTTACATCTGTCTTCTCCACCATTAGCACCATCCAATACTGTTGCGAAGGGATCGGGTTTGGATATATCTCGTTCTTTTAGAAGGACCTCTGTGGCAAGAGTTATGAACTTCGAATAAGGCCCATTGTCTTCCTTGAATCGCTTCAGCACTGGTCCCGTGTGCATATGCGCCGTGCTATTCTTATTACAGTCCAAAATCACAGCCGGCCCTGCAGCAAGATAGGTGCCTTCCAGATCCCAATCATCTTATAACACTGTCAGGTTAGAAATACAAAAAGAATGAGAACATGAGACGCACAGACATCCATGCAACCCGCAAAACTGCCATCTGCTCCAGGAGAATGCCATTTTTTGCAGGAACTTTGATACCTTGTAAATCTCGCATAGACCTTCTGAAACGAATCTATTAAGGAATCGTTTCTGCTTCACGTAATTTCTGTCCAGTTCGTCAGGATCGGAGAAGAACTGCCTCAAAGCTTTGTCTTGATAGGCAATACTGTCTGTTCCATAAATGAATGAGATGAGCATGATGCGGTAAAGCGCGCGCTGAAATCGTTTAGATTCGATGTGCGTCAACACACTCATTCTGGACATCCGATCCTTTCGTCTGATGGTTTGCGAATTAATACAAGAATGGAGGAACAGGTAAAATGGCACTCTGCCTGAAGCTGTAATAATCTTCTAGCTCCTGAACTGTTTGAGCATTGCGGGTCAGTATTTTTGCTTGTGATGGTGTAATCGCCTGGACATAGATATCTTCTTCCTTTGGGAGATCTTCAACATTGCGTTGCAAAAAACGCGCGTCCTCACATCGAGCGAGTCGAAGAGCTTGAGGTAAAATATACCCAAGTTGATTTGACGCAATTGCATGGACAATTGACTCGCGCCGAGCATGAAAAACACCATACACGAACTTTGATGTCAAAATTAGGGGAAGAAGCGCAGCAAACGTTGGAGAAACTGATAACAAATGACCAGTTGCGTCGGTATCCAAAGGAAAGAGCGTCTTATTCCTATTTTAAGGTGTCAAAGGATCAATCATGTCGGTGGAAAACAAGGAGGTGGTCACCTTCCAACCTTTGCCAGTTTCGCTTTCAAGACTTTATTCTCCTCTTCGAGAGATTTCAATTTTGTTTTCAATACCCCATTCTCCTCATCTACATCCCTCAATCTCTCCAATGCAGCTGCATCTGATTTCGCTTTCTCCTTGAGTTCATGCACGCGTCCGAAGCAATCTTTATAAGATACGTCGTAGTCAGCTGTGTCGACTGCCACTTGGGCTTCATGTACACCGTGAAAACCGAGAGATCTTGCCAATCGTTTCCAGCGACCTGTCACCTCCGACAGTTGTTTGACTGTGTCGTCGTTGGAAAGTTTGAGTCGTTCGATTCGTTTCCGAAGCGCAGAAAGCTCAGAATTTTGACCGTCTGTGTTCGACAACTCGAATGTCATGAAGGAAGCTTGGATGTATGTGCCTTGAGATTAGAAGAAGAAAAAAACCAGTTCCGAACAGTGTAGAAACCAACGAGGCAACCTATTTGAGGATTTAATGTCCCTTCGCGATCGGCGCCCGTAAGCGACAATGGGCGAGCCAAACTTGAAGTCAGCCTTGATGCATACGACCCCCAAAAATTGAAGCTTTTGCTGAGCGACTTAGACCAAATCTTCCCGTAGCGAATTGTAAAACGGCTGTCCAGCTAGAGGAGCTACTAGTTTGTACATGTCCTCACCAGAATCAAAATCATGAAAGTTGAAAATTGAAAATTGATATCCGAGCAGTGATGCTCGTGACCCGATCCATTGCCAAGAATTACGTGAGCGAGGCACTAGCAGCAGATTCACTTTCACTCCATCATGCCAATGTCACCCAAAAGTCTCCGTATGTATGCCGCGTGTACAGCACGCCTTGTTCAAGCGCCACTACCAACCAGTTTCTAACTTACTGTGCTGATAGTGAAACGAATCACTTCACATCGCCGCAGGGTCTGATAAAATCAAGGCATGGGAGTATGCATAGGACGATGCCACACTGAGGACGTGGATATTACAGCTCCATTTCCAATTGTAACACAGGTGTGCCTGCCTGCTTGGAGTACCATGCTTTCCGTGCCGATTTATGGACCCAAATGAGAGCAGTCCGAGGAGGGGAATACCATTGTTCCTATGGAACAGACTGAAAGTAATGTCGCCCAACCAGTCTCATTAAGCAATACATCGCGCAATTCAACCGATTTGTGAGTGTGCGGCATTCACAATTGATCAATTAATAAAATGGTACACCAGAATCATTGATGACAGTGAAGATCGCGTTGAAACGGCGCCCTCTTCGGTTTGTGATTATTGCTGGAAGAATCTGTTCGCATTCGACTCTTTTCGCAAGGCCTGGGAAGGGCAATTCCGTGACATACCATTCTTTGAAGTGGAGTCTCATGAAGACATCGTTTTTTCGTACACGACGATGATGGACCAAATTAACAAGTCGAAAGAGGAAGACTGCAGTTGGTGTACCATGTTATTAACCCCGCCTCATACATTCTGGCCTCCCAGCAATATTGTGGCCCTCCGCATTGCATTTCGCCCTGCGTTCTACAGTGACGGTACGCTGCTTGGCGCACAGCGAATGACTGTCTGGGTGGGCCAGGGTGCCCGGCCTAAAGAGCTCTTCAGTTACCCAATCTATACTAAATTACGTGCGTATCTCACACCATTGGCATGCGCAGCCTATTAATAAATGGAGCATTTCAGGTGATCCATGCGCCAATGAAGTCGTTGCCAGGAACAGAGTTCTTCGAATGAAATCAACTAAGACTTATGAAATGGCTCTGGATTGTATGCGTGATTGCATTATCAACCATGCTACCTGCCCCAAACCTCTCGATTCCTTTTTTCCGACTCGTGTTATTGATTGCACTGATCCCGTGAAACCAAAACTCCATACCCCTTCAGCCCCTGTCCGCGAGCCTTATGTCGTCCTTAGTTATGTTTGGGGGGAAGGCCAACCTCACAAGACAACGACCGAAAATATCGAGGACTATCAGCGTGGTATCAACGCTAATCTTCTTCCCCAAACTATCAAGGACGCAATCTGGACGACTCATGCATGTGGACAGCGTTACCTTTGGGTAGATGCGTTGTGCATCGTACAAAATTCACGCGAAGATAAGATTCGCGAAATTAGGCAGATTCCAAATATATTCGCCGGTGCTTACTTTACGATCATAGCTGCGCGATCGTCCACCGCAAGCGAGGGATTCCTGCACGACTGCGCACCACCTTCCGTGCCCATCACCCGCCTCCCATTTCGCTGTCAAACTGGTCCGACCAGTATCGGAACAATGTTTGTCGAACATGATAATGTCGGAAAATATGATGACAACTCCGACACTACGGACCCGATCCACAAGCGTGCTTGGTGCTTGGAGGAGCGTCTTCTTTCAGCACGATCATTGATATATACCTCTACGACTCTCCGATTTCACTGCCAATTACTCACAGTCAATGTTGGCGCTGCCGCGCGCGAATCGCACGACTTGGCAACACATCGTCTAGCCGTCGATTGGGCGCCACCTCCCGAAGATCCCCGTCCTTCGTCTCCTGCGTCTGATGCTATGTTCTACTATAACAGAAGTACGACATTGTGGGATAATGTCATTACCAACTATTCAAAACGTTACATCACAAATGCAGACGATAAGTTGGTAGCACTAGCTGGTGTGACTTATCGCTTCGGAGAGAAATGGAAGAGAGCGTCGGGCTCAAAGTACTTGGCTGGCTTGTGGCATGATAACCTCCAACATGATCTCCTATGGTACAAGAAAGCAGATGATCTATTTCCTCGACCACCATTATATAGAGCACCGTCATGGTCATGGGCTTCTGTAGATGGTTGCGTGGAAGGGACAAAAATGTACCCCAAGGAGTGGGGGTTGTACGAACTGATTGACTGTGACGTGCAGCTGGTGTCTAAGGACCTTCCTTTCGGTGGGGTTACCTCAGGCTCCCTGATGATGAATGCGAAGCTAATACAGGCCAGTTGGAGGACTAACGGCTTATATGCCTCCAATCCACTTGTTTTTGGAAGCGAGAGCAAGCTATACTTTGCATGGCGGGATACAACAGAGGAGATAGGCGAAACCGTTTGGATCTTGCCCGTCTGCTGGAGGGCGAAGGCGGAGGAACTGGCTGGCTTGGTGTTATTACCAACCGGTCATGAAGGCTATTACCGACGTGTAGGACGTTTCGAAGACGGCGCTTGTGCATGGATTTCGAAGGACGATATTGGGGAGTTGGACTCTCACAAGATCGTCATCATATAATCTCTTTTCTGTGATGGGGAGTCCTGCTACATTCGTAAGGTGCTGTTATGTTCATTAGTTGAGGAGGAGCCTCGCACTTAAGCCGCTTCAAAGGGTATATACTTATCATTGCACGGTATCGGGTTGGGTTCTGAGAACAATCAGGAGACCGTGTGGGGGCTGGGTTCATGTGATGTCCGTGATTGCATTCTGTTGCAATCACTTTCTTGAAAGCATCATACCTTGCCAGATTTTTCCTGAGCCGGTCCAAGACAATCTCCAAACGTATGCTGTCAGTACCCGACAAACTATCTATCTAACCGGTGGATCTTTGGTTCTAGTCGATGATGGAAGACGGGCTTTGGGGCTTTATCGTTTTTCTTTAGGTGCGCTGACCGACGAGCCGTTAACGTCAACGGAGATCGGCGGACATTTGCGGATCGAAGACGGAACGGAGTCGTGAGGAGTGGCAAGCCGATGGGACATGGGTGGAGCAGACTGTCAGCCTTTCCCAGACGCCCTCTCTATCATGCTTTCAAATTTCACTCTCCAACCGGTCTTTAGAAACCATACGCTCCCAGTAAGGGGCTTATTTCAGTTCTCTGCTAAGAATCTAAGCTTGCTATGTATCAAGTATTGGAACACCCGCCTAAGTCCGCTGCCCAGGTACGAAAACTATCGAGTCTGAAAATGCAAAGGCCGAGACGCGCTTACTACGCTTGAAGGTCTAGAAAGCTTGACACTCTTGCCCAAGATACTTCTAAGTATCTCGTCATCACTGACAGCGGATGTCCATGTCCTCGACCTCGGTTCACTAGGACAGGTTTACGAGTCCTAATCAGCCTGTATTGCTCAAGCTTTACTATTTCTCGGATCTGGTGGATAATTAAAGAATAAGCGACAACAGATACAAAAGGCGCGTCTTACCGTTCATGATTCCCCAGTCAACCACATTGACGTCCCGTCCTTACAGACCATCAGCGTTCAACTCTCAAAATGCATTCCATCATAATCGCCACTGTCGCTCTTTTCTTTACCCTTGTCACCGCTATTGATGTTCGAAACGAACACAAAACGGTAATTGACTCCCAGTGCTTCATATGCCCTCCTGTCAAATCTTTCCGCTTCGGCATTCGGCCATGGCAGCGGTACGAACCATCTGATATCAAATTCCAACAACACGAAAACTCCTTTTCCTGCATGTAAGAGATGACAATGCTTCCTCTAATCTTGCCCTATATTGATATCATACTGCAGTTATAAGGCAGCGGCTTACGCGTTAGCCGACAGGCACGACCCTTTGATTGTGATCGGTCGATGCAATTACTACGTGCGTTTCCTTTAATTTTGGTTCTTATAACTCCTGATACTCACTCTCAATAGAATGACGGGGTTTTGAGGCGCGAAAACAAAGACAAAGACACCGCAGCAAGCTTGGAATGCCCTCGCGTAGCACCTTCATACAAAGGTTGTGGTTATCGAGTTCACGCGGCCAGGACAGTAGAGGAACGGCAGGAACCTGGCGAACAGACTCTTCAAGAGAATGCACCTGTATCTTCTCCAGGCGAAACCACTCCTGGGGAGTTGGTTGTAGATGAAGATGAACCCGATGAAGATGAGAATGAAGATCCCGAGAATGAACTAGAAGAGGAGGAGGGGGAAGGGGAAGGGGATGACGAGGAAGAGGGTGATGAAGAAGAGGGCGATGAAGGGGAAGGCGATGAGGAAGAAGAAGATGAGAATGAGGAGGATGAGGAGGATTAAGAAGATGGAGAAACTTCGATCCGAACTGAGTTGCCTGGGGGGCTGATAGCCCTTTCCAGAAAACCTCTTCTGGCGGACGGATCGCCAGGAGGTGGCCTGTTTGCAGATACTTAAGAGACTTTCGAACATTGATTGAAGCTACTGTGAAGTCAAGGCTTGATTTATCTAGTCGCACCTCACGTCCATTCGTTTACTTTCCGTTTCCAGCCCAGTTCAACTACTAGCAATCTCTTGTAATATTATACCATAATATCACTTCCAGGTTGGACATTCTGAATGCACAGAAATAGGGATATGGAAGAACACTAAATCTCAATATGGCCGATCCCCCACACAAATATTGTAATAACTGGTCTTGAAACAAAACAGCGTATGTGTTCTTGGTATTTCTGGACTCTAGACCCGGCAATGTTCGTTAAATTTATAGACTTCCGCCATCGGATCGGGTTAAGACAAAATAGCCCACAGTATTAACACCGCAATCATGTCTACTTTCACCCCATTGAAGACCCCTTGCCTATAATTATATGGTGGCAAGATCGATTATTTCACATATGTAACACCTATTACACACACCCGCGGTAATTTATTCTGTAATTTGAAGCTACTTCCCTCTCTCCTCACCTTCCAATGTTTTCGGCAGATAGCAGCTCCATCCCAGGGCGACAACCGACAAAGCACAGAGAACTACATACACGAGGTATCCACCGAGATCATACCCGCGGTCGTAATGCATCTCCAAAGAAAGGGCGAAAAGGGAAGAGGAGACAGATGGCGCGAGCGATCGCGCGCCGGACACAGTCATCTGGGAAAGACTGTTTATCGAATCAGCTGTCTCCTTGGAGGGTGCACAGGCAACGATGTACATGGATATGCAAGCTGTGAATAATGCATATCAATTTAAACCCTCGAGGGTTTACGGAAAGGCTTACCATACGACATGTATGACAACGTGTATGCCCCAAGCTGAAGTGAAATGCCGATCCATACCCAACAACCGATTTTGTCCCCGTCCCAGTTCGCAAACTTGGAAAGGACGGGGAATAACGTGAAACATGCGCAGAGTCCCAGTAGACCGAGCATATAACAAGCTCTTTGACCTAGATGTCTGCGAACCCATGCAAAACAGTAAACTTGGATGAATCCATTGACCGATCCCCAAATGCCGAGTATGAATCCGATCTGGGAGGGTGTCAGACCTAGGCCACCTAGGTGTATGGGTGTGGAGTAGATTAAAGGAATCAGAACAAGCATTGACTGGTCAAGAAAAGCAAGTAAAGCGAAATTGATGATTGGAACAAGGACACGCGGGATGAGGAGTTCGCGGTAATTAGTAGATGTGGCAGTGGTCACAATTTGAGATAAAGATATATCAGGATCTGGTTGTTTGGCTGGTGTGGCCGGTACGTTGCGGTTGACGTAGTCAGTTATAGCACCGTATGCCTGGGAAGCAGATGGAAACGAGGGGAGAAGACGGCTTTCGGGAGTTGGCGAGCCTAATTCAGCCGCCCGAATAGGCTGAGTAAGGGCCTGAATTCGATTCTTGCCTTCAATAAGCGAGGGTAGTGTCTAGAGCCTTTATCAATATTCCAAATTGTAAGGGTCAGGTTGCACCCTAGACTCACTTCCTTTAAACCTAAAGATCCAAGGACTAACGCTGCCAGAGGCATCGCAGTGGCGGTAAGGCACGGAAGGAGATATGGAAATTCTTTGAATAGTTTGACGGAGCCGAAGAGGTCGGGCCACCGTTCGGCTGGATTTGCGAGAGTTCCCCCGATGAGAGGCCTAAAATCCTGGCTTGAACACCAGTTTTACATTCCAGTTGGAACACATACCCCAGGGTCGCGCCAATTGATCGAGCCATCGGTAGGAAGGAAAACGCTTGGGCAGCATTAGTCGCATCCGTAATTTCTGCCATAACGCTGCTTGTGACACCAATGTTCCCGTTGAATGCTCCTTGAGCACATCGGCTTAAGAGCACCCCTGCGAAATTGTTCGAGAGCCCGAACCCCATCATAGACACCGCGATTCCGAGTGTTCCTCCGAGCATCATGGGCTTCCGGCCGATACTGTCAGCGGCACGGCCCCATTGCAGGAAGGTCAAGGCCTGTGCGCCATAGAAAACAGACTCCTGTTAAACAAGAAAAAATCAGCTTGAGAATACCAACCCAAGACAATAATCTGACCACCGCTCCAACGTAATATCCCGTTTTCTTTTCCTGGCCCTTAGTAACGCCGATAGTTCTGACGAGGTCGTTCACAAACGGATGGATAACGGTGGACGTTACTGTCTCTGCGATTTGGTTGCATACAACAACGGAAAGCTGGAGCTTCGGAAGCGGAGTTATAGTGACGGGGAGCTCCGGCTCACTTTGAGTATTGCTTTCTTCCAGTGATGTGGCTATTGCGGGTGCTGGATTATTGGGGGCACAAAGGGGACAATCGCAGTCACCGTAACGCAGCGACATCTTGATTTCTGCCGACTTCGTGAGCGGAAGATTCGACGGAAATGGGTACGAAACGACCTTTCTAGGGGAGAAAACTCTGTGGGATTGGCTTCCGACTTTCAAGCCTAGGAGAACACCAAAGAAATGCAACGATGACGAAGATTTAGACTTGACTCATACTTAAGTACCTTCATTATTCGGATACACGTTGGAACAGGCTCCCTGTCAAGCCCTTCTGATTTCCGATTGGGCCCCAATATCCAAAGTGGCTCTGGAGTGGATTTGTGGAGTCCAGCGTCGGATGTGCCCCGGATTGAACTATTTTACGCTTTAAAAGATCAAGTCCGGAAGCAGGATGGAAAGCAAGGTCCATAGCAGGCCCTTGGGTATAGCTGCGCGCGCTAGTGAGCACTGACCTAAAATGTAGGTAATTTCAGGGACCCTGAAGTAGGTTTTGATGATAAACAGGAAAATATTATTACTAGAGCTTTTAGCGTGAGAATGGCTTGTAGGTGTAGACAGTAGTTGCACTTAGGAGAAGACGTATATGCAGCATATATGTAGTATTAGCGGGAAGCGCAACAGATTTGACGATAGTATTGGGACTGAACTAGCTAGTCTCGGGTGGAGCTGCAGAATCTATTACAAGTAGATTCCATGTGCCAAGGAAAGCTCTGCCTAACTTGCTTATCTTATCGTCTTTGATTTGATTCTCCGCTTTTCCTTGTCCACCTCAAAAAAAAAAACAGACTACTACCCAACCATAGACTCGTTACAGTCTAGCATACGACGTGCATAGGTGGCAAACTGTCGAAGGCTGACAAGCTTGCCTTTCCCGCAGACAGACCGTGGCCAATCTACCAACTATACAAGTCACTACTTTGACCACCGCTTCAGGGCCCCCATATTCAAACAATCAGGATGTCAGACAGCTCAGGGTGTTGAAACGAGGGCACAAGAAACACAAATCTGAGTATTTTGCTGGGCTTTCAACTCTACCCAGCGCAACACCCTAGCTATCCTAGACTGTTCTTCAGCAATGTCTCCATCGTAAGGTTCTAAAATCATGATGATTCCCTTGACAAGGACTCGTTTGTTCAGTACTCCGCGATCATAGAATTTCAAAAGCAAGGCGGCTCCAAAATCCCATTACGGACGCAACCTTAGAGTGAAGTGACCTCGTTTGGCGCACTACCGCTCGACACTTCTCTATACCTCACGCAGCTTGTCCCTTATGACTTGCGGTTCTTTTTTATTCCTATTTTCGTAGTGGGTTTCATGCAATGGATACTTGCAGTCCATCTCGAATTGCGCCGCCTGCTAAGGGTCTCGCTTTGTGAAAAAAACAGACCCATTCTCCACTGGAATCGACTCTCGCGTTCTACGGCTTGTCTTTTCCTTTGCAAGGTGCGGCGAGGGCGTTGTCATTGCGGACACCCCAAGGCGAATGGGATGACTATGTCCTCGATCGAAACGTGAGTTCAGTTGGCATCTGTTCTCTTTGCTTAATGCTGATCCCCAACAGCTCATCCGAAATGTATACCGACACGAATCATTTCACAAAACAGTTACCAAAACCACTTGCACTTTACTTTCCTCAATGGACTGAACGCGATCTTCTCCAAAGATGAAATATGGAAGTGGCGTTCTGTCTTTATCAATGCCGCTTGATCTCATAATCTCCGTCGGCCATTTTGTGGCCTTGCCATATAACTTTCTTGAGCGAATGGACAAAGGGGGCAATCGGTTCGGCGAGCTTGTCCAGGTAAAGTCTTCAAGCTCTGATTATGGGAACTTGAATCGTCAAAGGGGAGATTCAGTTCGGTAGGCGCCACAATGCGAGCTATATATGAAGGAACGACGAACTTCCTTTGTTTGATCTGCCTACGGGAGACTAGATTCGGGCCATTACATGTTTAAAATGAGCAAGGAAACAATGCTTCGTGCCCGGAAGGTTCCCTCGGTGAAAAGGACTTGCCGAACCAATTTTGCCGTTATGATGGTATTCATATAACGAAAGAATAAAATAGGTCGGTGACGACCTGGAAGATTTTACGCCGACAAACGAGGAACTGGGATCAAATCACGATATTTTGTTTTCCGCATTTCAAGGTACACCCAGGTCACCTTCTGAAGTAGGATTCATCAAGATACAGCATCAGTGGTCTTTTCAACTGCAATCTGGTTTTCCACCTCATTAAACATCCACATGTCCAGACCAAAGTCTTTACCGTCCTTGACGGCTATTCTGAGCGCGCTCTTGATGTCCTTTCCCGCCTTCCATTTCTTCGCGCCTGTATAAAAGCAATCTTACACATTGATGGTCCCCTTTTCCTCCTCCCTTGACAGTGGATGGCTGTACCAGCGGGCCAGATAGGATATAGTCCGACCCATATAGGTTCATAGGCGCCCGACAGTATGCAGCAATAGACATACCGTTCGGGACTGGCCTCGCTGATATATTACCCGGCACTTCTCTCTTTATGAGGTTAGTTATCTACTTAACACAATTCTTGAACTAACTGGATGTCTTGGGAATCATTAGTAACGCATGCTTCTCTGCATGCTGTTGGTCCCTTCCGATAGACAGCGTGCACATTGAAATCGAATTTAGAGCCTTCGGGTCGAGCATTCCCCGTGATCTTGATATTATCGTCGAAAATTGAAGGCCACTCAGACCTATCCCTTTAAGACTCATCTCCTGATAAGTCTATTCGTTTCAACACTCGAAAATCACGGTAGGTCGATATTGTTCGGTGCTTCTAACCCCAATATCATCGATTAAGAGGTTTTGTCAAGTACATCCGTGGCATCAGTATCAACTCTATCCCCAATACTAATATCTAATATTTGTAGGACCTCCACTTATGTTCCTTGTTCGTCGGGGGCTAGGTTCTCTTTTTTTCACACAACATATCACCAGGTCGGCCCAAGCTTGATAATCGTTAAGTCCATTCCCATCCACAGGGATAATCCAGGTGCCGATATTTGAGGCGCTCTTGCTTCTTTTCGTGGGGCTCGAGGTGGGGCTCGGTTTGAGAAGCCTACAAGTTGACGAGTTTCAACTCCACCCGACCAAACCTCGATCCTCTGAATATGTCTTCTGAATGCCTCGATTTTATTAAGGTGAATTGGATGTGATGGGCCCACTCGGCCCTCCTCCTGTTCCGGTTGTGGCACTCGCATCAGCGAGTGCTTTCCTAATAGAACGCGTCGAGGTATATCTTTCCGCACCAAAATATTTACTTCCACTTGTTCAATGCATAGCAGACCCTGCAGTCGAACAAAAAAGACCTCGAGGATTTGGCATACGATGCAGGGATGGTAGCTTATCAGTATATTCGCGCATTTCAGGAGAATGAAGGACCACAGAAAGAAACTTCCCTTTACCTATGTATCAATTGTATGAAAGGGCAAGCCCTTCTTGTCGTTTTGACCTGTGCGACTAACTGTGATCCCTGAAACCTCACAGGACGATAGATCTCATTGTGGACTTTGCGGAAAAAGTCAAAGCAAAAGAAATGGATCGGCTCAACACATCTAAAAAATCCGGCGGGTCCAAGGTTGGATTGATAGAGTGTATCACGCTGAAGACGATAAAAACACGAAACCAGTTTCAGCGAGACTCAAACATAATCCTAGTTGGTTATTCCAAATTTTTATGCAACCCCGACACTGACCTCTGCAGATCACCGCGGTCTTTGTACGTCTCGCGCCGGCCGTGAGTCTGCCCTCAACTCTCAAGTTCCAGAAGTCCCAGCTTTTACCTTTGATGCAGATGAAGTGGGGCTATTCCAGCACACCCGCAGTTTGTATCTTCCGTTGTTGTTAGACTCTATGTATAACACCACGATTGATAGATATCCACGGGGGTGCTCATGACTCGCCCAGGACGAAAGCCAGGTGACCTCATTCCTTATCTTCACTGGATCAAGATGGCGACGATAGAGAGGTGGAGTATCCCAGTTCTCAGAAGTACGGAGTCTGCCGCCGTACTTGATATAGCATGCGGAAATGGTAGAGATATTCATAGGTGGAAAGCGGCAGGGGCCAAGTTATACGTCGGCCTTGATTGGAGCAAACAACAAATTGCATGGGCGGCGAAGCACCTCGAGACTGTAAACCATTCGCCTGGCACATTTCGCGGCGTCTCTGTCCGAGGTGCAATTCCCGTTCGGTGTCAAACAATCTGATGTAGTTTCGATTCAGGTTTCCATGCATCTCGTGTGGACGACACAGAAACGAGTAGAGTAAACGTTAAAGAACGTAGGAAAATCTCTACGCAAAGGGGGGATTTTGTGGGAACCATGTTCGATGATGAACGAGCGCAATAAGCCTTTTGGGTACAGTGTCTGGCCGGTGCTGAACGAATAAATATCCAGGGCGATGATTCTAAATTTACCCGCGAGGCGTGAGGTCAATTTGGAAATACCGCATACAAAGTCACTTTCCCAAGCCAAGCCACCCAGGATTTTGGTCGACATTATGTTTTTCTCACTGTTTGGGACATCTGAGAATGGTCAAAGTACCTTGGAAGATCTTTGTCAAAATTGCAAAGCGGCCCGGCCTCCGCTTGACAAAATTCAAGAGCTTTAAAAAGGTATATGAGGAAGAGCACACTACCCCTGGTTATAGAAATTTACTTCATGAAATGAATATCGTTGACGAGAATAATAATCTGTATATGGACGTGGATCAGTGGGAGGCCGCTAGTACGTTTTGAATTAATATCTGCTCTTTAGATTTTTATATCGCATTCATATTTGTTAAAGATGATCAACTGTGAGAAATTTTGGTCTGAACGCATCTTCGTAGCTCAATGACCCAGGAATGATCGATAGTCTTAAACTCATGGCCAGATTATTCAGTCTTCGCATGTATGCGAGGAATGTATAGTTGATAGTGTACGATACAGTGGAAAGGTCATCATAGAGACTGGTTTGGGCGTACACAACTAGTACAGGGAATACGGACCAAATACAGCGTCAATCCAGAAATTAAAGAAATCAGACGGCTTCGTCTGAGCGTGATGTGTCTTCAGGGATTGGGGCGTGAGTATGTCGTAGGGTTGCATCACTAGGGATATGTTGTAAGTATCATGGGATAGTGGGTATAAACAAAAATACTTGCGATTTATTCATGAAGCTGTCTTCCCCGGTATAGAGGAATACATCGTATAACAGTGCGCCTGCCTGGGCGCCTAGAATAGGCGCAATAATAGAGCACCATATCCAGTATTGGCTAATCGGAAGCTGTGAGTTTCTGGGCAATTTGTGTTACTGTAGGAAATGAAAGACGGCATACTTTCGGAATGTGTACACAGCCTTTCCATACCCTACCATGGATGATAGGAGGCGTGGGCCAAAATCGCGAGCAGGGTTTACACCAAAGCCTGTGAGAAGGTGATATTTGTACATTTAGTGGGAAGATACCAAGAAATTAGGTTTACCAGTGCCCATTCCGAGGGATGTTGCCAGACCCATTATGACAAAGGCGAGGACCAGCGGGGCAAGGCCGCTAGGCGGAGCAAGGTTCTTCTTGTCTGACATAGCGAAGACAGTGACTGCAAGGATTGCAGCACCTAAGAACTCAGAGAAAAAGCACGAGACGTTCGTCAAGTAAGGCGCCTGAAGTTATGGCAACAAGAGTGAGATATAATCGTAATGCCATTGGCGTGTTGAGCTTACGGCGAAAATTCCGAAAAGGCCCGCGGTGTCCATTGTGCGCACACCGCGGCCACCCTCGAAAATGTCGATAGCATGGAAATAAGTTGCATACACAATTGCAGCTCCCACGAGACCACCGGTGACTTGCGCCAGGATATAGGACTGCGTTGTGTGATAATATAAATAAACCTAACCATGAGATTAGAGATTTTGACTTACAGGAACTTTCTTCCATGAAAAGCCTCGGAAAGTTGCAAGCGATAGTGTGATCTGTGGGGAACTGGTTTAATTTTAGGGAGATTGATTGCTGCTGGCGAGACCTACAGCGGGGTTGATGTGACCACCAGATATGCCACCGGAGACCCAAGCGCCCAAAGCTATACCCACAGCCCACCCAACACACACCGAGAAATAATCCTAACAAAAACCGAATTGGAGTGAATGTGAGTTATCGGAGCGAACAAAAACTTACTCCTTTGGGAGAAGGAACGACGCCCGGGTTGGAAGAAAGCAGGACCTGGCATTGAACTCCAGTGCCAAATATAACTAGTATAGCAGTACCAAGAAATTCGGCAGCAGGTTCACGAAGAGCTTTCCTGAAATTTCAATTGCTGAGTTAGGAAGGGATATTTCTTTGCTGAAGCCAAAATTCATACCGATATGTAGACCAATAGCTCGAGTTGGTATCTACAGTGTCGTTCTCAAATGTTTGCTCTTGACGAAGAGTGGAGGCGCGAGAGATGCTCCATCTTTTGGTATCAGAGAACTTTGGGAGCGACATGAGAGCGGACACGAGCGAAGGAGATCGTCGAAGGTGTGAAGACTGGGCTTGAGGAAGTCGATATGGAGAGAAGGGGCTGCTTTTGTAGTCGAGGTAAAAATAAATTTTACAAAACTTGAGACTCAGATAGTCACTTGAGACGCTCATGATTTTTTTTTCCTTTCGGGAGTAAGGCGGGAATGAGAAGCTGACAGCATCAAATGAAATCGAGGGACCACCGAAACGGCATTTCAGCTAAACCTACAGTGTCCAAGTGACCATGCTAGGTGTCCGGGATGTGCCAGGTCGAACGAATGCGAGTTGACGTTGTTTCTAAAGATTAATTCTGCTCTGCAGCGGCGCTCACTTGGAACGAGGGATTGTCGCTGTAAAGGCCGAATTTACCAAGAGAACCCTGAACATGAGGCTTAGGGTTGTCGTAGGCTGTTTAAAACCTCCTAGAGAGACAATGCAGGCTATGGGACGTCATCCGGAATAGGCTTGGGATGTAAAGAACACCTAAAGATACAAGGTTCGGAATGGTGTATAAATGGATGGCTTCCATGCGTTTAGCTTACATCTCGCAAACATGAAGTAGTGCCATCACTCACGAGAGCCCTACTCAATGTGGTGCAACATGAACTGCGGTGTCTAGTTCCTGAATAGACACTAGAGAAACTTTGAACGAGTGTCCGCAAACGATTGGCTGCCACATTTCCGCTCAGACCAAACTTAATACCGGTTGACACGATACAGCTTGAATGCTTGGTGGCGACGCGACGCCGTCATTGTCGCCAAACGGAAGGGCTGAACTGCATTCAGTCGGGGTCCAGTCAAGCAAATTAGAGGAATGGTATCGGTAACGGAACAAAGCGAAGGAGGCCAATCGTTGCGAAAAGGCAGATTACAAACCTAATCTGGCCGAAAAGTGAGTAATTCGGAAATAGCTAGTTGGCTTGACCTAGTTTGTATACAATTTTTGATCGCAGATCAGTAAAACTCGAAGCGAGGAATTTGGCTCGGAAGCACAGAACACCTGAGGCTGTTTTGAGAACTGCAACCACATACCGTCATGTACTGGATGCCAACATTAGTACACCGTGTCAGACCAAGGGCTGGCGACCAGTGTTGTGTATGTAACAGGATTCCGGTCGCGTGTTTCCTGTGTCAAGGGTACTTATTGGCCCTGCATGATGGAAATTTTTTCATTTGAGCAATGACCCACATAGCCCCGTCGCTAGGTAAACTCATGGTCATGATACAAGCGCTCGTCGCACGATAGCAAAAATACTGATTTAACAGCGTCTATGAGAATGAAATAATCAGTCGTGTATTGTACATGGCTTCCGCCTCATAGAAACGAATATGAGATATCGTTACCGAGCAAGATTGCGGCTGTATTTGAATTGAACGTTCAAAGTCCGAAGCTAAACCTCCTTCGAGACCCTCATGATCTCCTCCAACCCCTCATCGTTATCCCAAAAGTCCGCCCCTTCCTCGTTCTGGACCAACCTTTCCCCATTCTCTTCGGCCCTATCTCCTACTATTGGACTGTGGGTCAATTTTTTCGCTTTCTCATCCTCAACCACGCCTGCCAGAAATTTCTCTTTGACATCTCGTTCATCCCTTTTTCGCTCTTTGACTTCTTCACTTCCATTCCACACGAGCATCTCCATGACGTGCCGTATAATGACTCGTAATACCATGTATCCATGGCTTGCTGCCAGGGCGATTAGTAGTGCCGTCATGAGCAGCTCTCGTGTCGCCCCGACGTTCTGATCCGCGCCACTATCAGGCGCTTGCACGCCGGAAGCTGAGAATAAATGTTGATGCACTTTGTCGAGCTGCGACATGTGTCCACTAGGTGTAGCCGAACATCGACTCTGCGAGCGCGGACAGAACAAGTACACAAGCGCCGAGTTGGTCAGAGCCGAAAGCCAGGTGAGGAACGTAAGCGTGTCAAGCCAGGGTCCGATTGTATCTGTGCGCGCCGGAATCGGTCGTCGGTTGTGTACTGTCATTTTGAACGCATCGGAACGGAGCTCCAAGAAGTTGTTTAGAAGAGCCATGACTGTAGAACTGTATCAGTTATATGCGCTTCACTGAGAAGCAAAAGTGATATACCGGGCGCTAACGGCCATATTGTTGACCACATAGCCACGTAGCCAAATTGCGTAACCATCTCACTGTAATCTCCAAAAAGCTCATATTCAGGCAAAGCGATCTCCGCCCTTACCCTGTCCAGGAACTCCCGCTCTTCCATCCCTCCCTTTTCCTTCTCATCCTCAAAAACCACTCTTTTTTTGACTCCATTCTTTTCTCCAGGGCTGCCTGGCGTCACCCTGGCCTTCTTTGCATTCCTGAATCCCGCCACGCGACGTAACACAAACGGCAAGCCGACTTCCATAAATGTATTGATGATCTGGTTCGTCACAGTGTAAGCGAACATTTGATCTCGCAGTCTTCCCGGTTTCAACTTCAGTCGTGCATTGGTGGTGTCCATGTCCCAAAATCCGCCAGTGGGCCCAGCAACCTTTTTCTCGATGAAACCATCGCTTGTCGTGGAGTTGGTAGTACCCTTGAGGCTGCCATTGGTAGTTTCTTGAAAAAGCCATACCTGTACGAGTTGCATTACCCCTTCGCCGAAAGGAACATAGACGAAAGCGCTGAGGGCCAAACCTAGGTAGGCAACCAACGCACTCAGCGCAAACGTCTTCAGTGTCAAAGATGCGGTATGAGAAGAGAAGTGCGCGTGGTTTTCCCATCTCGTCAGGGCTCTAGCTAGATATTGGTAGATTGCCAGGAAGCGCGGAACAAGCGCTACGAAAAGTATAGTAGGGCTGAATGACTGTTGGAACTTTCAATTCGCAGAACAATATTGCTGTATTAACTTAAATAATGACTTACTATGAACTTATGGCCAGGTCCGGTGTACAATTGTGTGACAAATGCCTCGAAAACGAATATTCCGGTCAGGAGAGCACCCAAGATCCCTGCAAAGAGCAGTAGAACAGGAAGGCTCGCCACCATGCGAATTTCACGTTTCCACCAGGGAAAGTTCGGTATATATTCTGCGCGCCGTTTCTCCACACGGAATGAACCACGAGTGCCAAAACGAAGCGAGATAATACGCTCCCGAACGCGCCACCATTCTACAAAAACAAGAGACCACACGAAGACGAGCATAGAATAGGTGGGAGAATATGGCGTGCCAAAGAAGTAGAATGCTATGCCGAGCAGGGCGGGGATAATAAGGGCTTTCGTGTAGGACGATAAGAAAGCAAAGTACAGTGCAACAGAGTCGCCAAACTAAAATGAACATTAAAAGTAGCCCTGTAGAAAGAAGTAATATGTCTCACCTGCTCACGAATTTTGCCTAACTGGACGGAAGCAATATGTCGAGGGGTCCAACTCCGAATCCAAGCCTCGTTGAACTCTCGGTCATGCAGAGCCATGATGGACTCTACCAAGTCCCACTCAGACGACCCAGGAGCGATTCCTAGGCCTCCGTCCGCTGGCATTGATGTGACAAACGTATAAACGAGGCGAAGGCGGTCTGCGGAAGATAGAGGTGGAACATCACCACTTGCGCCAACCGGCATGGTCGGCAAACCCGACAGGAAATCTGAGTGCCTGATAAAAAAAAACAATACGTTCAAATTTTCATGAACGTCGCATCTTGCGACTCACCTCTCTCGTTTTATGAGATTATTGACGTGATTCTGGGGGCATGACACAAACACCAAGAGGTGGCCCAAGGACTCTCCACGTCTACCGACAGCCTTGAGACCTGCATAGGTAAGGGTGTCGATGAGTCGAGAGTATTGTTGTTCAGCCTTCCGGGAGTCCGCGCGAATTTGTGCCTTGGAAAGACTGGTTTTCTTCGTTGCACGAAACGCAATGACCAGGTCGACCTCTGGTGGGGTCATACTCCTTAACAACCTCAGAATAAGAAGAAATTCGTTTCTAGTCGTTAAGTTTTGAGTTGAAAGAATATGTGATTGACGTAGGCGGGCGTCGTGAATGACGAACAACCACCAGACTCCCAAGCCTCAGATCACGTGAGAAAAACGCGTCAACAACGCGACATAAAAGGGTCCCTTGCAATTTAAAATTATCCTCATACGCTCTAGTCTGAATACGTCATGTAAGAAACTAGTCCAATATGTAGTCCAATAATGCCTTCGAATTCAAGCTCCATATTAAAAGGGAATAAATCCTACACCGCCTCAACTGTTCCCCCACGTGTCACTAAAGGCATATCCGACTGGCCTGTTGCATTCAAATTTCAAGGGATAGTGAAATTTGAATGGTCAAACATTTTCGCCAAGCGAACCGGCATTTAACTTTGTCGCCACATACACATGAAAGGTGCGAACGTGGGTTAAGTCGGTGCCAGAAAAGGGGGGCTGAGAGTTTGTAGTATGTCTGGTGCCTTGGGTACCGTGGCGGCGTGCCATGAAGGTCGAATCGGAATCAAAGCGCCGCCGTAGGAATCTAGGCCAGCAGGTTAAATCAAAAACGAGATAAACAAAACGTGTGGAGTACCCCTCATAGTTCCTCAAAGCTTCCAAAAATGTGTCCCCGTGAAGACTTGATCCCTTTGCTCCGCGCTCAACAAGCAGATCCTCTGTGGCTAATAATATACACGGATGTTTTGTTGCATGAACCTCGAGCTCCGCAGGCTTGACGGGAATAAATGTGGAAGGCCAGAGGACCAGACCAGGAGACTGGGCCAGAACGTTTGATGCGTGCCCAGACGACTCGCTACTGCCTCCACGAAACGACCCTCCATGTCCAGCATTTGGTGGAGCCAGCATAAGGTGCATTGTACTAACTTCCCTCGCTTGCCCAAAAACTCGCATGAGCAAGTCTGGAACAAATTCGGAGGGTCTGATACTGATACCGAAGTCGTCAAAAAGCATGTGTTCGAACTGATCTTCGATCTCTTGCGAAGCGGTAGCTTGCTGGGACCACTGTGAATCAGTCTTGGAGGGCGGATGTGACGTGGAAGCATACGAGGTCGGAGGCCGTATTGAGTGTGAGGTGCGGTCATTCCTACTGGAGTTCGAGTGGGAAGAAGAAGGAGAAGAAGCACCCGGCGTGGGTACTTTGCCATACGGAAAGAATATTTGATCATCGATCAACTCCAAGCGACCACCAACGGTTAGGACACGACGAACCTCAAGGAGGACGCTCTCCCATTCATCCCTAGGAATACAAAGAGTCAAATTTGCCATTCTAACAAAGTCGAATGACTTGTCGGGAAAGGGTAACTTTTGCTTCAAGCTAGCGGGGGACAATTGGATGAGTAGATACAATGTATGGATCATCAAATAACTTACAAATTTCCTTGAACGAACATGATGCTACCTGCCACCCCTTGCCTTACAGCCGATGGCCACATATCTTTGGTCACATCTACCATATCGAAGCCAGTAACTCTAGTTCCGGTTCTTTTCCAGAACAAAGCGGCTTCCAATAGCCAGTAGCTAGGTACTGAGCCGTCAAAAGCTGCAAAAATAAGAGCAGCAAGATGGCTTACCCCTGACCACATCCAAGATCGAGGGCGGAGGAAGGAGGGGAGCCTCCGAAGTCATGAAAGGCAGGAGATGCAGTCGGATTCAGTCGGCGCAAGAGCTCCCCCGTTCTCCGATCACTGGGGCACATGAGATGAGCGATGAGAAAGGCAGATACGATCAGCCACGTACTGGTCGAGGAGGATGAAATCATATGATTTGGACGGGTAACAGTTTAATTGTTGATGGTTCGTCAGAGATGTACGCCCAAGTGGGGATGTAGGAGGGGGAACGGTCTGTACTTTCTTCTTTCCAAATGAGATGCCTAAGAATCGCGGCCGGGCCATACTCAAAGGCATCGATGGTTCGGCTGCGGAGTACATTCCAGGTCGTGCTGGAGAAGATATGACTGAAGGAGGCTCTGAATTGCCTTCCGATCGTCTCCAGGACCCCGATGTATCTGCCGAGGAAATCGAGGATCGGGGTGACCTTGACTGCCGATGTGGCGCTGAGAGTTGGGGAGGCTCAGTCGAGGACCTCCCATGGGCAGCAAAGGACATCGAGTATCCGGGCATAAAAAGGTTCACGCTTGACATTGGAATGACTGCTGGTGACGCTACTGGTGCATCGGCCAATTTGCTCTGCTTCCGGTCCTTGTTTCGTTTTCCTCGCTGTTTGGAACGCTGAGTGCCAATGCTGGACACTTCTGTAGTGCTTGATGCAGGGGACGATGGAAATGATGATGATGGTATTGGCGTCGACGGCGATTGTGGTGTTTGAGTCGTTGGTGGTGTGTTTGACTGGGAGGTTGAGTGGCCCGCTTTTGAAGTCTCGGAGAGAGCTGAAGGGCCGCCGGACGCCAGAACAGACTGATGCCTCAGTATTCTAATCGGTGAAGGGGATGATACACCTATATCTCTCCTTTGAACATTAGCAGAACTCGACTGAGGTTTTTGCGCATGAGCCAAATATGGGGAATTATGTGGTAGGGTAACAGAATTATGGTCGGGAATTTTCAGAGCCGATGATAAATGATCAGAGAGGTCGTCCAGCCCGAACCTAGGGTGCGATGACACGATTTCTCTATGAGAATCGTATCGGGTAGAAGTATGATGTCGATGTGGTGGGCCTTGGGTTGTGGAAATGGGCGAAGGGCCAGGTGGTTTGGCTTCTGATAACCTCACTGAGCCCGAACGATCATGATGCGAGGTGTCATGTGGAGAACGCAAATCAGCCCTTTGATGTCGAAAATGTTTACCTGATGAGCTTGGTGACGCAGAGACTAATGTCGTGGGCAATCCGGATGGGAGCACGGAGGTGTTGGAGGACATGAATTGTGCTGTCTCTAACGATAGTGAATCCGCTGCCCTAGAGAGAAACCCTTTGGGGGGTGATCTGTTGTTACTGGAGGACGGCATTGACGCAAGCGTGGCAACGTGTTGATACCTTCAAGCATTCGATGTGATGGCGTAAAGGCAGAGCAAATGCGCTCGTTGTCTGCGATGGGGTCTACGGCACGCTAGTGTCTTATTAGTATCTGGTTGCGTGAAAAAAGGGAGTTTATAGCAGGTGGGAGCGAGCACGAGTGTCAAGGATTGGGGTGGTGCGCATCCATCCCTGCTATGGTTCTCCATGCTTGAGTCCATATGGTACATTCTTAGCGATTGTCCATGTGGACCGTATGCCGCCCATGATGGTGTCCGCAATGCCTTTTCAGCGCTTGATGACGGACTTACAGCTAGACGTCACTTTGGATTTCGCGTGGTGTGATAGGCATATGGCGCCTGATGCAACTGACCATCAACCAGAGGGAAACAAAATGCTTATGTCGGCTATTAGCGGCCGTATCATGAATCTTCGTTTGCATTTTAGCAGAAAAGCATGAGGCCGAAACAATTGTCCATGTGTGCAGTTCGCCTTGCTTCCAATCAAGCATCAACAACTTGTGGTAAGGGTGACATAAGTGCTTGGTTGACCATACAAGCGGGTCTTTCGAAATGAAGGATAATAAATAGTTAACATTCAATATCGCGCACCATCAATGAAGAGAATAGTTAGCCTTTTGTGTAACGGAGGTCTCTATAGGACGGGTGGGAATACGGGGAATCAATGGATCCACATCCCCCCTTCCCAACTTCTCAGGGACATACCAGATTAGCCTAAAGTGCAGTAATTCCTGCACATGTCTAGCTGGGCTGACTAGAGGACAGGGAATGTCAATGAAGGCCAACCACTGTCATGGGTTTTCCCCACGAGGCCTGCTGGTAATGATACACTTAAGCACCCGACGTGATACTGAATCCAAGTTTGAAGGTGTACGTATGTCTTGACTTTCTTTCACGCAGCTGAAGGTGGCTTCGGGAGTCGGAGTAACGGGAAACGGACACCTGTACACACGGTCGTAAGTCGTAACACGGGGGAAGGAGACGCTTGAAAGCAGAGTTGCAGCTCCTTCGGGAATAGGATGCGTAAGCCATTGGAATTCTGAGAGCTGGAGCACAAGTTCTCGATCGGAGATGTTTTCTCGGCTTTTGTACCCCAGTACACCGAAAGTCGAGCCTCAACGTGTGACATCGAATTTATAATTGGTGAAGCCACTCTTCATGCGCCTAGTCGGTATCGATGGGCTGAGCGTCGCATGGACCAAGGATTTGGAATTGGTGCCGAATGTAGAAGTCGCATTGTGATAGCATGTTGAAGAAAATATGCATGACGTTCTTCACGTCGTGGGTACAGTCGATGACACTCTTAGCATCAACCTTTGAGTCAAATAGTACCTATCCTGATTTGGGTAGATACATAAACCGGCAACTCGGCCATCCGATCCCCGAACCAGAACTGCCAAGCAGCCTGCCACCAACAGGATCTCGAGCAACCCACATACTGAAGTACTGGGACCAGTCTGGGACGGAATTGTAATTGAGAGTTGAAGGTTTGAGATGTCGGATGGAATTAAATTAGTTGTCCATTGGTTGAAAATATATACAATAAGTGTAATTTTTACTGTCCTAAAACAAATAGTTATTATTTAAATTATTTATCACCAAAACGTATCTGTTGTTCCGTATGATCCTCTGCACTATTTCTCCTGATGTGTGCTCAAACATGATTTACTCATTCGCTGGTGCCATTTTAATGTGAGCCCAAGGAGGTTCTTGCTCTCCACCGGTCTCAAGAGATGATTGTGGCGGAGGTACTACGGCCCCCTTTGAGGTTGTGAATCCGGTGTCACCTTCTGAGATCTCCATGTCGGATACGTCAGTCAGAGATATAATAGTACCACTGAGTCGCGGGCTGGCTGTAGACTCGGTTGTCCCATCTTCGTCTTCGTCTTCTCTCCAAAAAAGACAATAAATATACATGACGACGACTAGAAGGTTGCAAACGGATAGTGTTACAGCCGCCTAGCCGCATTATCTTTCAACAGCAGGTACAAGCGTAAAGGTAATGAAGGGATACTCACCATTATGTCCGTTGCAAGACCAATGAGCAATCCTCGGTAGACGTAAAGAGTGTTTGCGTTGAACACGAGGACCGCATAGACAATGCCAGCTAAAGAGCTTAGGACACTAGCGGCGAAAATGGTCAAAATTAGGCGTCGCTGGCTCCGGGGTAACCCAACATTCCAGAGCATCTGAAATGGGACGACAACTAGGATTGTATCTCCAATTATATCGCCTACAAAGGCCACTGGTCAGTCGTATGTGGCTTTGAGTAAAACTTATAGCACTTACTAGATAAACTGATGATGCCAACCGTCCTTCCAAGATAGCATTGGATATGGGTGTTATTATTGTGCCATGATGTATCGCGGCAGCACACCCATATCTTTTGGATTAGGAGAGCGAAACACACCAGGGCAAAACAGCAAGACAAAACAAATAAAATCCGCCGTACTCGTGCTTGGGGAAGAACTAGCCGCGAAATCGACATCGCGATGCTAATACGAGCTGTCCTAGACGTTCGATGAATGTAAAAAATGTCAATGAAGGGTGTCAACCAACTGGGCCACTCGCCAGACTACTACAGGAAAGGATATGGCTTGGACCCAAAACATTGCTACAAGGACGTCACGAGTAGAGGGCGACACTGTGCAGTAACCGAGTCATTGGTGTTGTGCCCCACTCGCTGGGAGTGAGAAAATAGGGCTCACCGTTGTAACCAGAACCATCACCCTTCATCCAGAGACAGATCAATTTAAGGACGTCAAAGATGAGTGCTATAAGTGCCCAAAAATCATCCCACCACAATCTATCTCGCCTGAGGCGATGGTAGAGGCGAAATGTGGTCGTAACTATGGCTATCGAATGAAAAAGGGTCCCTATTCCTGCATCACTGTGTGTTTAAATATAAGTTCTTTATAAGTTTGAAAGGAACTGTACCTGTTCTCTCCGCGAGCGAGATTGGAACAGTCATTCGGTAGGAACACAGCGTCAAGCCTGGGGACGATATGACGGGGCGAATACTGCCAATGTGGCGTAAGTAAATTACATCGGTATTGGTTTGAAAACCTAAAGCTAGGCACTCACTGCAAGACTTCAGTGGCTACCTTCGAAAGATTGCGCGCACTATAAGTACCGAGTTTGTACGGCAGTGCTTCAACCGGTACGTCAGAATTCTCGGAGCTGGAAGTGTACTAGCACAAAGACGGCAGCTCTAGTCCCACACTGCCACGTGCAATTCAACGGCAAGGTGATAATAAGATGGATCCAAGCGAATCCTTGAGTATGACAGCGAGCTGTAACGTTGCTGGCTAAGCTTTGCGACCACTCAAATATCGGCTACAGAATTTGAATAACGCCGCTGACAAAATAGTCGACAGGTGTCGTTCCGCGAAATTCGACTGCCCTGCAGACACTGTAACTTCTTTTACACTGATTAGAAAGTTGAACTGGGTTCGAGGCCTTTGGGTGAGCGATCGGGGGTTAAGACCAGGTGCCTGGATCGGCCCTGAATGCCCCCATCAACCATGCGAGACCTTGGCTCTTGAGGTACTTTGAAGCATAATGTGACTAAGTGGACATCGTGAGTGCCCACAATCACCTACATCATGTAGGACCTATCGTCAGCTTCGATAAAATTCGGATATGATCAAACAATCCACCATCGCCACTACTGTAGGCGCAACTTGCCCGCACCCCTAGATTGCTACCAAGCCGCCACACCTCACGAGCTCAAAAGAACATGGCCTTCGGTAGGTTACGGAGCCTGACTCCAGATCTCACCGCATGCTGCCAGCGGCGTTGGTGAATTAAGAAAATATTCCTGAGCCCGAGTTCGTAACTTGAGGTGATGTTTGATTCACCTTCGTCCCCTCGGTCGGTCAATTCAAAAAAGGGTAATGTCGCTATTGATATTATGTGAACGTCGTTTGAGGCTGTTTAATGCAAAAAGATTTGCTGGGAAAGGAGACAGACCAGCACTTCCTATTTGTTTTCCACCAATGGCACTGGCCCGGCCGGCCCGGGGTTTGAAGCAGCCTCCCTAAGAAGGCTTACGTAATGCACTAATAGTATGATATTCATGCCCCCGAACACAATTAGTACTCCTTACAACCTCAGCTGGGGACCGAATAGGCGAGTATAGGTGAAAGAGAGTGTAGCTTGAATACTACCCGCCGTGAATTAGAGCAAAATTTATACCACAAGTACATGGATGCAAAACGCTGGTGGAACAGCTTCAGATTTCGTGATACGCCATCCCTCCAGCTTGGTGGTCGACTTTTATAGCTTCCTCGAGGCCTTGGTGGTGGATATTGCGCATCAGAGAACAAACTACCTGAGTGAAATTCGAGCTTACCCATGACTTCAAAGAATTGCTTCGGGCCCATCCCCAACGCCGACGATACATCAGAACCAGTGGCTTTGAGCGATTCGAGGGCCGCCCGAATGCCGTGGATCGCAGGGACAGCCGAAATCAAAGGGAATACTGGCCTCTGTTTAGCGACACAAGAAGCTCACTACAAACTATTAAAATCTTACTTGCAACCTTAACTCCCAACGTCTTAGCGTCTTCAATAGTAAAATCTGGTGTGGAACCGCCATGGACGATGTTAAGAAGTACCTTCGTGGGCTGTCAGGCATTCAGTGCGCGTGAAACATGTGCCATAAGACTTACTGGTGTCGGTTTCACAGCTTCGACAGCATAGGCTACCTCATCTCGATTCCTAACACCTTCCAAAAACGCAACTGTGGCCCAAAAGTGGAACACATGGTTTCATCAGAGGTTATATATGAAGTCCTTGACATACCATCAGCCCCCGCTGCAATGGCGGCCTTCAGCCTTTTTATAGCTTCATCCATACCCTGGCCTTGAAGTGCATCAGTCCTTGCGATTATTACGATGTCAGATCCGGGGATTTTCGCTCGCGCTACTACTGCAGCGCGTATACGAGCAACGAATTCTGGCAGCGGCGCGAGCTCTTTGCCGAGCAGGTGCCCACATCGTTTTGATTGGACCTACAACTAGTGAATTCAACAGCTCAGGCAGAAGAATATTGCCACAACGTACCTGATCCTCAATATGCAAACCCGCGACGCCTGCTCGTATGTAGGCATCAACTGTTCGGGCTACCATAATTGGACCGCCGAACCTACAAATCCTACTTGTCAATTTGGCGGCCATACAGGTCCCACAAAACTACACACCCGGTGTCGGCATCACAAATAAGTGGAGTTTGTGGGGATATTCCTGCAATCATCGTTGCGTTCTATGCGTTGATGTGTGCACCAATGATTTTGTGCATTCATGTACAAACTATTTCCTCGAACCTGAATGAAGTCATTCTGTGTGGCGATGGCCAAATCTGGCTGCCCCAACATGGATGCTGTTGTAGATGCGCCACTCATATAAAGGGTGCTAAACCCTGCCTGGAGAGCAAGTCGAGTAGATATGCCATCATACACACCTAATATTTAATTCAGATTTAAAACTGTCAAGTCCAAGCATTCTGTTCACCTGGCGCAACCTGTAACATGGGAGCACAATTAGGATGTCCGTCGTAAGATCCATGCGAACGAATTCCCGGCGGAACGGCACTATTGAACGGACTTGAACATAACATACAATTAGATCATCGTTGCTGAGCAATTCGCGCAAGCGCCGAGTGGGTCGTTGGACGGCAGATATGTCATTTTCAGCCCCAGGCACCAGACCGTCCCTAGATGTCATCGAATAGGAAAGAGCCTAAACATATCCGTCAGCTGTTGACACATTTCATCACAGTCTGAGAAGATCATAAGTAGACTAACCTTGAACTTGAACAGCGACGACTCTCAAAAAAGATGGGGAAACCACGAAAGAACACGAGTAGCGCATCAAGTAAAGCGATGATGGTATATATTTTCCTAAACCGCCTAATTCAAACTCAAATGCAGTCATCGTGACCTCGGAATTCGAAGACTCGCTTATCTCCTACACCGGCGAGGAAGTAGCCGGAGTTGTTACCAATGGTCTTCGTTCAATGTAAACTCCCACTCTCGACAGGATGGCTGGGAAAATCAGAGGATTGTCGTATTAGCGTACAAGTAATCGAAAGAAAGTATTCTTCACGAGCTTGAGAAAAAAGAATGTGGGGTGTAGCAAGCTAATCGCCGTGGGTAGTCAGCCTTGAACCACTGGGTGGCGTATTCGGGGAAAATGTCGACTGGGATGACGAGACTGGCGGTCCCGTATACTGCGAACGTTCAAAATATCTCGAAGCATATGCGGATGTATCAACAAACTGCACATCAGAGATTTGGGTCAATACTATGGCAGTCGGTTCGGGTGCTGGCTGTGAGGGTTTACTACGGGTCTCGGAGGGTTCAGAGACGCTTTCGTCTTCGCCTTTCCAGAAGAGACAATATAGGTAGGTGACAACCACCAGTAGATTGGAGACGAAAAGGGTCAAAGCAGCCTGCATATAAATTGAACTGACATGCCTTAAAGATTGATCATGATCAGTACTATACCTTGATATTCGCAGAGAGTCCTATAGCATGTGACCAGTTTGTGGTGCGTGATATCTGGGCACAGAAGACAAAGGTAGCGTAGACGACGCCAGCCAGAGAGCTCAAAATACTTGAGGCGAATACCGAGAGTATCAAGCGCCGTTGAGTCCTGGGGAGCTTGACATGCCATAGCATATGAAGGGGAATAACAACCAAACAAGTATCAGCTACGATATCCACTACATTTACAGATCAGCGATCATGAAAATTCCACGGAAGAGATTTCTTACGACAGAGGCTCAGAATACCTACTCCGTTCCCTAAATAGCATTGGACGGCACGATTGCGATGCCAAGATGTGTCCCGACAACACATACAGAGTTTTTGGATCAAGAGGCCCAGCCACATCACTCCGAACCAAACGTTCAGCACATAAATATATTTCCGTTGCTTGGTTTTCGGGGGAACCAGGCGCGCAATAGACATCCCAATGCTTATTCTTGCTGTCCTGTAAAGGTCAACCGGTTGGGAGTTATCATAGAACAGTTTAAACACCCGCATCCACTAACCATACCACAAGAGGAAAAAGAATCGCCGTAAGCCAAAACATGATAATTCCCTGGCGAATGGATTCAGCAGCGGGCTGGGCAAGACCTTCGCTTAGTTAGAAGAGAACAGAGAACGAGGTGAAATCCAAATATCACCTCTGTTATCACGTCGTATCCATGGTGTAACGGCATATGCGATATCGCATAGTGCAGAGAGCAGGGCCCAATGATCATCCCACCAACTGCGGCGTGTGCGATGTCGATGATAAACGCGAAAACTTGTGCATGCAATGCCCAAGGTGTGTAGAACCGTGGCTATTACTGACAATTGAAAGATGGACTACTCAGTATAGGATAATAACAGAAGTGTGGGTATAACGGCTTACCCCTCCAAGCCGTAAGGGAGACATTGGGTCCTCCGGCCATTAGGTTCTGTCCCACTTACGATGCTTGTTACGATCAGTGTGTAGAAGGGGAAACCTACAATGGAAACTTACAAGTTTCGGGTTGAATGATCTTGAAGACGTTTGGTAAGGCGCACGAGCTCGAAACAGGGAACACACATGAATTAAATTCCGACAAAGCAGCGACGGACATTCGGTTACACGCTGTATGTATGTCATAACATAATAATTCCGCTTTGGGGAAGGTTCCAAAATCCTTGATCGTTGGCTTGGAGTTAGAATTGGTTTCGTACCCACAAAAACGCGAGGTTACCAGAACACATCGGATTTTCTTTTTTTTCTTTTTTTGCGCCTCACCGCAGAGTCAACGTCACACCCCACCGTATCCCATACAGTACTGACTGAGAACTCGATGTGTATCTTAATAATGCCGGAATTTTTGATTTGATCAGACCTGATGGAAAGATAGGGTCGGTATGGGATTATCCGGTCTAGGTCTTGCAAGGTCTTGTGGCTTCAAAGTCCATAGCCGGTACGTGGTCCGTGAAATTTGCATGAAACCCTACCCTTACCACCCTGAGGTTGATTCTCCTTAGGTCATCGGTGTGCTTAAGTTGTACATAGCTCCATCAATAAAAACCTCACTGAAAGCATACGTCTCCGTGATCGGAGTGGTTTAGTCTCTCAAGTGATGATAAAAATGCGACTAGTGCATAGAGTTGCATTGGCATGACATATAGCATGTGTTTTTGTTAATGGCATTGCGATGTTTAAGGGAGAACACTGAAACGCGACGACGTAGGATGACCGGGTTAAGCGCTTTATGCCTCGGAAGTCGGCTTGGCCTTCTTGGTTGCCGTTGTGTTCTCTCTGTGAGGGAAGTCAGTCAATAAGAAGGAACAGTAATGATTTCGATGTGGTGCAGAGATAGCAACGTACCTGAATCCGTTCTTGAATCTCCTCGACACCCCTTTCAGGTGCCTCATTCTTCCAGTGCCTGTAGTCTTTCTGCGCTTAGCCTTCTGTCCCCACTCGTACGATCTCAGTTTAGCGGATGGATAACCACACTGAGCACAAGCTGTAACAGTGACATGAGCATGGTGTCTAAAACCTGTTAACTTTAGACGCACTTTTGTGTTGTCTGTGGAAGGCTCGATTCCCGCATCGCCGGCAGAGCGTGTGCGACTTTGTGTGTCTCTTACTATAATGGAGCGTTTGAGTTACCGAAAGTTATGAATTTTCGAATGATGGCACATACCCAAAGGACGAAGTACCTAGGCAGATCGTGCAGATTAGAAGTAAATTCCTTGGGCCTAAGAAGAATAGAACATGGTGAACGGACCTTTCGTCTGTTAAGGCAATACAGATTTTATTAGCATGAAAATTTATAGAGGGTGGAAAGGCAAGCTGAAGAGTTTGTTTTCGTGTCTAATCGCGTAACCACAGGTTCACCTAACCACATCCAAAATCTCCGGTGTTAATCCATCGTTCCCAACGGTCCAAATCCTCCCATATAGCAATCCGGTGGTGCCTGGTCATAGGTGTAGCGTCTGGGAGAGTAAACACTCACCATCTCGTCGTGTTCTTGAGGATTCTAGTGTCGGTGGGGATGGGGGGGCCAAATTCAGGTATTCAACCTGCGTGGTGGACTATCGTGGGAATTCCGCCACGTTTTGGGAAATTGCCGGACCATCAACTTTAGGACCGCTTGGTCTTTCTCGATTCGCATTCATCGCTATACTCCTTCTGATCCTTGGCTGGTCCCCGGCAACAAGGTGGAAAACCCATAATCTTAGCACCCGAGTGGGCGAGGCCCACTTAGCATTTCCCCCAGCCCCGCCGGGCCACGTTACTGAGAGTACAAGGCCTTCATCTTGGACACGAGGGCTCGGATATCGTACCAGTTCGAGCATTTCTACGTTTCAACGCACGAAAGCCTGTATCATTTTGACGTGAAGCATTGGAACGCTCGATTAGCCTCCTTGATTATCGCCATTAAGAATGACTGCTTTGGTACTATCACTCCCAGCGCCGCTCATTCTCCTCGTTCATCTCCATATCCTGGAATATCCACATGCGAATAAACCGGAATATGATCATAATATCTTCAATGCTCAGGCTCGCGGGTTGCGGGACCGGATTAAGACCCTCGAAGACGTGTGCTACTTTCTCGTTAGTCGTTTGGAAGGAAACGCAAGGACGGTGTGTCTTTATCACTGAATCCAAGGCACGAATGGACTATTTAACGGGTACAGATCCTGCCAACCTATCCCTGCGTGCAACCATCGGATACTGTGGCATTCCGTACCTCACTTGCAAAATACCTAGAAACATTGAGACATCAATCCCTATATCCTTCCTCGAAGGCATCGGTTGGAGCAAGCGGTAAGGTTGGGGGTAAAGCAGAGACGGTAAATAGCGGTGGTTTGGCATGGTGGTGGAAAGATGTCTTGGTACGGAAGTCGCTTCTAGAAGAATGCTCTGGCGAAAAGTGAGTTTTAAATGATGTCAGATAAGCCTATTTTAACAATAAGGACACAGATTCGAACGTCTAATACTCTCATTATCGACTCATGCACTCCTAAGGGGCATAGCACCGTCGACAATTATACTTCCAGAAGACACAAACGTATGCCACCACTCAACTACCGTTTCAGTACTTGACTATTTTTAGAGACTGCTTCGCATACAGCCTGACTTATACACCGGAATTTTGTTCAAGTCCAAGTCGAGGCGGCATATGTGGTCACATTCGGCCGCGCTTCTCCTCCAACGTCACGATTCCTGCAAGTCTCTACGAGTCAGTACTCGCGCACTCATCTTGAACGTCGAGCTGTGACGTGACGGGATCCCAGGAACACCTTATGGCCTACAACGGCATCGTAATATCCAAATATTCTCACCTTGAAACCGAGCGCCTGGTATCTCTTGTAGGCTCGAAATTAATTGATCTCCATCACAAACTATGGCACGACCAAGAAGGACGCTTGGCTCTTGAGTTCCTAGCAAAACTTCATGGTCTGGCAGGTCCAGAGACTCCCGGCGTCCCTCACATTGGTCCTGGGAACTCTATGGACTCCAAGGTGGGTTTCACA
Source organism: Collybia mongolica (assembly GCA_013420905.1). NCBI lineage: Eukaryota > Fungi > Basidiomycota > Agaricomycetes > Agaricales > Clitocybaceae > Collybia > Collybia mongolica. Next base: position 891,342 of record JAAXNY010000008.1, read on the forward strand.
CATCTGATCATAAAGCCATTGCCCTGTAATATCGATTTTTTCCAGAATCCCACGACGCCACACCAGCCACTCCCAATAGCGGCCGCCCACCACCCTGCAAACCTCAAAAGACTTCGGAAACCCGTTTTCTCACCAACAAGGAAATTACGTGGAGAGAGTCAGATCGATGGGAAGAGGACGTTGGTTTCAGCACCGCCCAGTGTCTCCCAGTCAATAGCCGAAGTCACCCTGTCAGGCTACCTCGATACTGAATTGCGAACACAGCGGGCAATAATTGAAGCTCTTTCAAAAGTGAAGAAAATTGGGCAGGAATTGCTAACCAGTGCAAAAACCCTGGAAGGCAAACATAAATCGAGAGCTGGAGGCTCCACCCTAGCGTTATGGCAGCCAGCTAGTGCGTCATCAGTTGCCGCAATCAACTTCGATGTATATTCATTTTCGTTATTCACATCGTGATGCCGATTCTCACAACGTAAGCGTAGATCGAACCAACCCCGGAGCTCCTGTCCTCTTTATCACTGTATCCGCCATTCAGTGACACTTCACCACAATCACAGATAGACGGCATACGAGATTCCGTACTGTCATCTTATCCCGCTGTACCCGACCTCTGCGGCCCTCGGCTTCCTTGGAAGAATGTGCATTCAAACTCAGATACTCACAGCTCTAAGATTCCCCGTGCCAATCCGGACGTTTTTAAAGCCCCTTCAAGCCAAAATCTTACATCCATATCATCAAGTTCGCATATTTTAAAGCCACAGCTCACTAATTCAACGCCCCCGACCACTATCAAAATCAGTCGCAAGGTTCCCCTGAATCATAGGACGATCAAAAGTACCACGCGACGAGGGACGAATGTACCCCGAAAGTCCATACGTCTTTCCCTCGCCGTCAATAGCCGTCCATCATTATTTCCGAGCGGGGAGGGATCCGACGAGGCAGACGCTTTGGAAGACGAAATCTACCGTGTATGCTGCCTCTGCTTGTGCTACAGGAAAAATCCGACTATTTGCTAACTCATCGACAGATTGTGCATGGGACTGAGGATGTGTCGACGGAGGATATACTTGTTCCGGTGACTCCCAAGGCAAAGGCACCTCCTGTGAACCGGATCTTTACTGGCACGAAAGGGTCTCCAGCCAAGCGACCGAAGCAATCATACCCTATGGCATTCCACGAGCCCCCTGTCGCTCTTCCTTTGCCGGTTACTACATCGATATCCCTCGATGGCCTTACATCAGGTAGTAGCGACGAAGAAGATGAATTGACGGACCAGGGCACGCCAAATCAGAAACTGTTTGGTGATACCGGCGACGGTAACGAAGAATACGAAAACGAAGCCCCGAGTATGACATTGCGTGACATCCTTCTGCGGGCTGACACTATGCAGTTTGACCTCTTAGGTGAGTCATGTTAAGGCCCGGCCCTCGGTTTAAGTTATATATTTCAACAGATGAAGATGGTGAAGATGAATTAGAAAATGAATCATTTGGTTGGGACTAGCCCAACCAGTGATCTAATCACAGCTGGCGGCACTTCTATTTTTCTTTGAGCTACATAGAAATAATAGGATCAATCAGGATTTTGCTGCTCGGGTACCAGAGAACTGATGAAACAATTGACGAGGGTGTGAGGCCTCTCAGTTTGAGGGCCGCCCGACAGGTCCCGACGCCCGCAATCAACGTCACCGCCTGCCTAGCTCAATTGGTTAGAGCGTCAGACTCTTAAAATTGCGACTTGTGCATTATTGAGATACATCTGAAGGCTGCGAGTTCGACCCTCGCGGTGGGTTATTGGGTTACTTTTTTTTGTCACTATAATTTCCAAATGATTTTCAAATTGCAAGATCAAAAAGCGCACCCCGAATCTGGCAACCCCGCCTTTTTCCCACCCCTCCGGATATTCCCGTTCGCCGGGTCGCCCATTGTCCTCAGCCAGCCTGCTGCGTCGGGCAAGTAGCATTACACATTAAGTTTCAAATTTAATTAAAAAGCAGGGATAACCAATAAAAGTTACTAAAATAGAAGAGAGCTGAGAACAGACCAGCGGGCTACTTATAATGGTCACGCGTCTATCAACATATTACTATCTCTTCTGCCCTCTCTTAACATTACCACTACCACCACCACCACCAATCATTATCCTCATTATATAGATTGATATGACACCCGAAGGAATTTCCACCGAAGATTGTTGCTTAAAGCTCCATGTCTACAACACAAGCAAGAAAACCAAACGCGAATCCGTTACACTTAAAGCTGCTCCTGGACCCGACGCGCTCTTCCAAACATTCATGCATACGATTGAGCAGAGTCATCGGTTAAATATCTTTGTGGGAACAGCAGTGTACACACCCGCCGCCGGCCATGTGTATCTGGCGTCGGATGACGAAAACTGGGTAGAGATGGTGTGTGCTGATGGAACTGGTCCACCCCCTGATCCTGTGTATGTATGATGCTGGATACAACGCATCATAAGCTGATATCTGTGTCCTCCTTCTCTGCAGAAATGTAATAAGTGGTGAACCTCTTTATCCCAAAGGTCGCCTTATTGACCTCAACATATACAACTCTGCCGGAGGAACCAAATACAAATCCTCATTATCGAGAGACAGTTCCGCTTCTCATGCTCGTCTTCTTCGGCGTTTTATGAAGGCTCTCGAATACTGCAATGGAAATCAGTTCGCCATTCACAATGCTGTTTATACCGATGACGATGCCTGCATAAATGTCTCTGCAGCAGGTGCGGCTTGGGCACAGGGTTTAGATGGAGCGCTTCGAGGGCTTCCTTGATCAGTAGGACTCAGTAAAAAGCAGAAGTCGATCTGTGGTCAGTGAATGGTCGGCTTTTAGTCAGGTTTGGACTTAGGACTGACTAATATGCGTTTTTGAGACATTTCACCGACTAGCTCTAGTCATTTAATGGTCACATTTAATCAAGCCCTAGTCAGTGACAGGTTGGTCAATGCACATCAGTTATTATTTAAATTTTCAGTCATCCGTTAGTCAATTCTGGGTCAGTGTTCTATCAATTAATATTGGCCAGTGGTTATTCTATTGTATTATTACTAGTACAAAAGAGTCGGTCTAGCTACACCACCATAACACCTTAAAATCGGTCCTCCCTACTGTTTCCCCTGGGTTCTTTATAGCAAAGCTGAAGGACAGTTTATTAGTGGTTGCAGTGAGGGCTTAATGAAGCTGTTGCGACAAAAGCCTTAGTGTCTGTCTGAACAATAAAGTTGTCTAGAGACTCACATTATACATTGAATGCCTGATCCTAAATGAGTTTGGGTGTAATAACTGTATCTGTTAGAGAGCAGGATGGGTGGTGTGGCTTAAGTATGGTGGCGCAGCAGCAAAGAGGAGCAAAGCGAGTAGCATAGCACAAAGAAGGAAAGGGTAAGCAGAAAACCGAAAACAAGGAAAGGTTTCTCAAAACTCTTGGCAGTTTATTTTGGCTTGGTAAAAACACAAGCCTGACTATTGCCTGACCTCAGAATGACATCCAGACCAGGGCCAGACCTGTGTGCCACCTAACACTGACTAGTCTTTTTACTGAGGGTGAACGATAATTAATCCCTTCGGATCCGATCACGACTACCGATAGCGTGCAGGCCACGTTGCGCCGTGCGCGGCTTCCTCTCCAGCATTATGAATCTTGCCATCCTTGGCCACCCAGACACCCCCCGTTCCCAGTTTCTCTCTACAATCTTGCAGCGTTTACATGGATATGTTGACGGAGAGTTACAATGAAGCGCGGTACTTAGAGCTTTATGTGTACAACACCAACAGGAAGATCAGCTGGGAATCAGAAACGTCCACCGGCACTGACGCAGGTCCCGATTCTCTGCTCGAGGCATTCATGGACGTGCTTAGGAAGTGCGAAAAATCGAAACGCCATGTGACTACGGCAGTTTGCACCCGTCAATCTGGACTGGTGTATGTATCATCAGAGGACGATGACTGGGAGAAGGCGGCACCTGCTGCACCATACCCATCCACCAATTCTAGGGACGCAGGGATGTGAGCATGACCTTGTGTCGCCAGGAATGACTCACAAATGTCTATCCGTTTCGATTCGCACAGTAATGTCGCCAGCGACCAACACGGTTGCTCTCTCGATCTTAACATATACAACATCGGCGGATCTACTATCTACGATTCGACGATACCCAATGAAGGTCCAGACACGCACTTCCATCTCCTACGGCGTTTCCTTTCGGTTCTCGAATATAGCCGCACCAACACACAACTTATGGTCCGGAATGCAGCTTACACTGATGGGGGTGCCTCCATAAATATATCGGGAGTGGATGCAGAATGGTTAATAGGTTTGGATTTAGTGCTAAAGAGTGTAGCTTGATTGGAATTGTGGCAACGGAGAGGAATGAGAATGATTACCCCGAATGGTTTTCACCAGCTCGGGTAGCGTCATGCCTTTAATACATCTTGGGTTTAGCAAATGTAGATATACATTTTGACTGCTTTTCGTCGGAGTTGTCGCGAAGGTAGCTTAATTCCTTTGCGGGAGTTCAGGAAACTGCACACTGAACCTACCAGTCCGGTCTCCCGGTTGATCTTATCTGTAGAAAATACGAACTGCATTGAAGCAAACCAGACGTATTGAATGTCTGGATCAATATACAAACGTGACCACGGGTTCAACTATCGGGCTCAATTGGCTATGATCGCACCACTAAGGACATCCAAAGCTGCGAGCTGGCCCCATGTCGTGAATCCCTGGGGCGGACCATGCCAGTTAGATGAATAAGTATTGCCGTTCGCAGCAAGGTCGAGAAGAGCATTATACTGAGAGCTGGTTAACCTTATCGCATAATGCCATAACGTAAAACATATTTACCTGAACATCAACATAACTGTGGATGAGGATACGAAGGTCTGTGTTAGAAGGGTTTCGGGCGAAAGCCTCGCAAAGTCCTCGAATGAATATGGCTAAAAGATGAGACACTCAGCATCAGCCCTAGAGGTACCTCGCGGGACAATGAATGGAAATACCTTTGAATCCAACGCCGTCATTATTGCTAGAAGTGCTTACACCTTCTGTGATGATTCCATCGCTTCCCTGCCAGGCAGAAAATTTGACTGCCGCGGCGACAATATTGACCATCCTAGTATTTTTGAGCGACCAAAGGGGACCCAGTGACAGGCCAGAATCTTACATGGTCCTCCATTGTGAATTTCCAGTAACATCCGCCAGGACACTGAGGCCTTCAATGAACTTGCCACTGTTGTAAGTAAAAAGCCAATTGGCCGGTGACCTTGAGCAGTCGTGGGCGTTAACACTGTCAAGAACGATGTTGCCATTCATGTTGTGAGATTTGATCCAGTTGGCACTCAGAATGGCCGCATTCGTGTATTTAGCGTCCCTGGTAATCTCGGCCAAGTATGCAGAGAGGCTTATGCTATGTCAGCTTAAAGTAGTTGAGTTTCGGAAATTTCTGCGTACGTTACGTATAGACTGGGATGGACTTTCGTGAGAAGCAATTGTGGGAGAGCACGAGGAGAAGGCTAACCCAGTAGTGATCGAGTTGATCGATTGATCGTCTGCCGTGGGGCGCTATAAACCAGATCAGCGAAAGAAGCAATACTTGTGAAAAAGGGACGTTGGTCATACCCAAAAAACACCACCAGCCATGGTCACTAGAAGCCTAGTCAGAGAATGTGTAAATCTATGCAGGAAGGACCTACCTCCGTCGCAAGTGGGTGAGAGAGAGAATGATTTGTTTGGGTTTCTGCCCGCACTCGCCTGAGAAGCTGTTATCACGCTGAAGGTTATATTCATACATTGAGTGAAAAGCCTGATGAAGTTGGTTACTCACTAGTTCGTAACGTGATTCCATGTGGTAACCGCGTTGGCCAGTAATGTCGTATCCCCATATACTCGGTATGCGTAAACGGCGGCCTGAGCCCACCACCTAATAGGTAGTTCTATGAAATCTGCGCATAGGTCAAAAGAGTTTGACCTTACATCGCATCGTCGTTGAACTAGAGGTAAAGTTTAGTTAGGCACAGACCGTGTATATGATTACAGTATACACACCCTAATGTGAACTTGATTAAGCATTGAAACAAGGAAAGTGAAGATTGGCCTACCCAAATTCATCGTAGTTTGCTCGAAGCTTAAAGACGTTCTTGAGGTTGTTTACAACCTGTGCCTTATTGACCGTTGTTCCTGCGAAACGGTCCTGGTTGGCCATAGCCGACCATACGTTGCCCGATTGCCAATATCCGATACCTGACAAGTCTCATTTGATGATTTGACAATTTCATGTGCTGAGAACTTGCCATTGAACTCCCCATTCCCGGAGTTTAACTGAGGGAGGATACTATTGATTGCATTTTGTGCGATAGAGACACGCTCTGAAAATGGACGAGTATTACTAAATTTCTTAAGTTCGGTCAGAGAGAGGAACAGAGGCTCGAAGTACAACGTACCCGCCAGGAGAGAGGCACACCCAAATCTTGGGCTGAAGTTAGTTTAAACGAACTGAGCGCCAGGCAGAGGAGAGAAGTCGAGATCAGCATCTGGGGCGTCTGCAGACCAGAAAATAGAGTCTCTAGTGCGACTTCTGTGTCCCGTCTATTTATGTAATCCTTGTTACAAATTTTACTCCATGACAAGGTATCTTGTTGATAACCAAGGTGAAGGAACTGAAGTTCTGAACATGTGGGTTTCACATATTGCATCAAGCAAATGACCATAATGGAACACAAGATTCTCCAATCTGACTACGGGCGTGACCGGACTTGAAAGAAGTATGACCAAGTGACTCTTTGGCTACGCATGGTCATAGGTATTTTCGGGATATCATGGCCTTGACGTTGGATGCAGAACATATGCTGAGGTGGCGTCCAATTAAAGATGGCCAAAGATAATCGAATGGAACACTCAAGAAGGGTACAATGTTCACGTACAGAACCCTCATGGCTCCTGAGGACCTGGTGGTTGCTGGCAAGAGGCTTCATATGATCTATGTTAATCCCAAACATAGACAAATAATAGAAACAACTAGAAACAAGCATGCCAGCTTTTTGCTCCTTCGAAACGCTGACAGTGAACTGCCTACATGAGGACTTTATGTCTGATCCGTCAATTCGCGAAGTATTAGGTTTCCGAAAAATCGGTGCTTGTGAATTACTCTCCAGATCCCACATGCTTGTTAGCACAAGTTGGACGCGTGTCCAGCGAGGAATAATTATGATGGTCCCGTGTCATGTCTTCGCTTCGCAACTTGGAGTGACTAGTGAGGGGCCGCGAACGCTAATAACCATCACCTGCCAGGCTAGTGTTGGTTGAATCTCTTGTGTCGTTTCTATGGCCAAGACTGCCGTAGGCCCTGATATATTCAGTTCTTAACTCTCGAGGTGCCATTATTTGTGTCTACTAACTAGTATTGATTTCCTTCCCCATGAATGAGAATCAAAGACAGTGTAAATTTACTATACATGTGCGTCCGAATCTACCATGCGTCCATTTTGCCTGCTGACGAAACACACGGTGTTAGAAACCCGGTAGATGCATGACCTAGACTTCTTCAATCGCACCCGAATTTGGGCGAAATTTGCACATGTGTCCATTTCGACCGCAAATAAAAGCACGCCCGACTCCTAAAAATTATGTGAGATCATGCGGTTTTTACTTTCCAGCTTTATTGCGCTGCTTTGCGCAAGTGGTTCATTTGCTGCTAATAGTTTCGCAGGTGCAAATGTATGGTCTATCTTTGGCATAAACTATCACCACGTCTTAATTGCCTTCGCAGAACTACTATGCGTTCAGCCTCCCAGACGCTGAGAGACACGCTCTCCTCGATGGAATGAAAGCGGCGGGGATGAAGGTAAGGCCTGACCCTGCTTTCGTGTAAAAATAACTCACTGGAGCCTTCGACGAGGTAGGTGCTGCGAACTTGGGTCACGGGGCATGAAGCCGGACAAAAGGGTAGCAACAACTTCAAGGTTCTGGACCTCGAGGCGAATGGTATTCGTAACTACAACGATACCATCTTGGACCTCATTGACCAACTGATGGTGATTGTCTCAACTGTTCATCAGATATTTTTTTCCCTAAATATATTGGTATTTGATTCGACAGGTTGACGCCCATGCCCGAGGTAAGGAGTGCCACACATGAACTGAATTTTATGTTCGCCGGAGCTCATCTATTCTATGTAGGTATCAAACTTTTGATAGGTGCGTTTTACACTATATGTGAATTTGATTCAACCTAGTGCGACATTGGGCCGTTAGGAATGCATGACAGTGAGTTGCTGGAGTGCGATTTTAAGGCCTATATTGGGACTCACATGTATTTTCAGAGAACAGCCTACAAGCGGGAGACGTCTATGGTCGTAGATACGGACAATATAACTTTTACACTGATCCCAGTAAGCTCAACCGTCGTCCAACGTGTTTGGCGTACTGCTTTAATTGCTTCCTTGAAGATGCCATCGACGACTTCAATCAACGCATCACGCACATTCTCAATATTCATAAGAATAAGCTCCTGGGTAATAGGCCGTGGAGCGAACTTTCTGCACATATATTTGGTTTGGAAGCTCAGAACGAGTAGGTACAGTCCGTATGGCAAATTTACCGCAACTCTTATGTCTAATGAATCAGGCCCATGATATTTGATCAGGCATTCTACAAGGTTTGAATGTTCAACATTTATGTGTCTCTCCACCTGACGTTTCATCTTTCGTTAGAGCCATCTTTCATGGATTTGTAACACGGCGCAACAGGTTTGATCCCATCCTATCTCTGCTTCACATTTCTGGACACCATCGATAGATCCGAAATAATGTCGGTGATCGCAAACAACTTATATTTACCGGTGGAGGGTCAGCGGCCTCGAGCGTCCAATCAGTATTCTTTGGGAGCTCATGTCCCGCGATTGACGTCGTGGCCATACATGATTACAACGAGTAAGTTGTTTCATTGACTACTAGTGCTCTACCAACCCATCAACTCTCAGTGACTATGACAACTTCATGTCCAGCGCCGTAAGTCAAGCGAAGGCGGCCGGCAAGAAACTGATCATCGAAGAATGGGGCTCCTTGGTCGGCAGCGGCAGAACCGCAAATTTACAGTCAAATATCCAGAAAGTCAACAACTACAAAGTTCCCTGGCTCTACTGGGAGTTGATAACCAATCCGGACCCACACCAGGGAGAAGACTACGAGGTTTGCACCTACTATGGCCCTTCGATAATATATGCTCATTCGCAACGACCTGCTCCAGATACAAGTTAATGGTGCAGACTGGGGAACACTTTCGAGCGGTTCTTTAGCCACTGCCGGACTTACGAATGCTCCCTTCGATTTCGGACCATCTCTTGCACTTTGAAAGACTGCTAGCGATGTTAGCTACTTAGAGTTAGTGACGCGACTTGGGTTTTTGTGCTCATCACGTGTCTCGATTTCATTCATCACGAGGTCAGAGTTGCCAAGTATAGAATTTAATCATCGACTAGTATTCGTTACTTCTTCTACATACAATCATATCCAAGCTCCACCATGTCTAGACGCGCTCCGTTTATCGTGATAGAAGGCCTTGACCGGTCTGGAAAGTCAACACAAACAGCCATGCTACTCAGGCAGTTCGAAGCCGCAGGCCTTCCTGCCAAATTGATTAAATTCCCCGGTATATATATAATCGGACCCCCGCAAACACACGTCGCAGCTAATGGACTTTTGCAAAACAGACCGTACTACTTCCATTGGTCAGATGATAAACTCATACCTTCAGTCCGAATCGGACCTCGACGATCGTGCCATACACTTGTTGTTTTCTGCCAACCGATGGGAGCTCGCGTATGTTTACAACCAATAGGCGATCTGGCAATTGCTTCATCTTGTGTTCTTGATCCTTGACCGTAGCGCATCCATCGAGGAACTGCTCAGCGGTGGAATAGCCGTGCTGTGTGATCGATACGCATTCTCCGGGATAGCCTTCTCTGCTTCTAAGGGTCTGTCGTACGAATGGTGCCGGTCACCAGATATTTATCTTCCGGCACCTGATGTGACGATTTTTTTGGATATAACTCCGGAAAAGGCTAAGGAGAGGGGTGGTTATGGCGAGGAACGATATGAGAAGGAAGACATGCAGGTGAGAGTCCGAGAAGTCTTCAGACGGATTGGGAAGGAGATGATAGACAATGGCGGAAACTGGTTTGAGGTAGATGCCGGGCGGGAAATGGCACTTGTCTCAGAGGCATTATGGACACTCGTAGAACCATTGGCGAAAGGCGTCGAAGGTCCTGTCCAGCGGTTATGGAGTGGGGAAGGTCGATAATCTTGTGATTGAGTCCACTGTTCAAAAAATAATTTTGGGGTAAGCAAACTGAATACCTTGAAACTTGCCTCTTTTCCTGGAGGCCAACCAAAGTAGGATTCAATTTACTGAGTAGGCGATGAGGCGCCCGAAGTCTCTTCATGAGGTATCATGTGAATGGGCCTTGTACGTAGTTATCTTGGTATGTAGAATTTATGTAGAATTTCGACGCGTGAGGGTGTGTGGGTGGATGATGTTACAACAATTCAAAAATGAGGGGATAGATAGAGAAAGGAAAAAGAACTAAAAAAGATCGTGGAGACGGGGGCTGTATGTAATAGTGCCCTCTCGTACTCGATACTAAACATCACCCACCCCTGCACTTAGCTTCCTGGCCCAGTCCCAGATACAACCCATAGGAAGTGATAGTGCGGAAAGTCAGGCGCTAGACGAGAAGCGAGAAACAATGACAGCCAGTGCGATTAAAACGCCCCATCGCCACTTTTCCCAAAGAATACGACCCCATGTGGCAGCCAATCCTGTCCTGTTCTCATCAGGCTTTCCTGGCAGGTTAGCACCAGGTGCCGGCACGAGGTTCAATGATGTAGAATTTAGCGTTTTGTCCGAGGAGCTCGACGACAACAAAGTTGGACGGTTCGCAGATGGCTGGAGCGACTGTAACGACGGTGCTTCTGACTTCCCCTTTTCATTTTGGCCCATATTGGGTAGATCCCGGACAGTTAACGTACAGTACTGCATTTAAAAATGGGTGAATCAGTCATCGTTGATTATAATGAGCGATCTGGAGAAAGGCGAGGATTTGATGTATCCGGCATTCAATTTGGAGAGCCGAAACCACGGGATAATATGAGAGGAGATATGGGCACTCACATCGGGGAAAGCCTCTTTGAATCGAGGTTGTAGAACATTCCAACCATGACTTCTTGAGGCAAAAGCCCGCTTATGTGCATCAGACGATGTTACGGATCCAGTTGTCATCTCGTCAGAGAGCATGAACGACAGAAGACCTGTTAAACTGAATGGTCATATCAGTAAATGCCAGCGCATGGTCGAATGAGGACAGGGTCATCAATAATATGGCGAAAGGGAAGCCACACAAAGAGATGAACAAATCAGGCAATACTCACATCGTGGCCACACTCCAAGCTGGATTCCACTAAATCGTAGGCTTAATACCCTTGCGACGACAGTTCACAGGGTACTACTTACTGTTCCTGGATGGAAGTCAGACATCGAAAAGCAAATCTTTCGGTCAGGCTGAAATCGGCCCGACGGAGTCAACATCTAGGAGGGGGAGCGGGGGACAGATGAGATATCATCGCAGTTGAGGGGAAAGCGCAATAAACCTTGATTCCCGGGGGTTTGAATGGATATTCCGATGGAAATAAAAGGACTCCATGGTATTCCCCGCCAGCAAAGGGCGAGTCCGGTGGACCACGCTATGCAACATTTGTCAGAGAGATTGCCCTGGCCGAGGGTGATGTTTCGTACAATTAGAAAGTTCCCTGGATCAATGGTTGGGGTCAGCGACTTTCAGAGAAATAAAAAATTCAAACACACAGGTCAAGATGTTCTTCTCATCGGGCACAGCCCAGACAAATGGGGGCGGTTCCCTTTGCATAGCGACATACTCCTTCGTAAGCTGATAACAAGTGTCAGTAAACCATTTGCATTATTGTAGGACTACATACACGTTTCTGAGCAGCTTTACTTGCCATGATGTACGGTGCGGTTGGCGGGTGTAACGGTGGTGAGTGGGGAGAAGTTTGAAGGGTCCAACTAGGCCAAACAAGCGTGACGGGGGTGGCTGTACGTAATCCGTGTGAATCCTTTCAGTCGAGGGTTCGTCTTGGGAGCTCAAAAGTAGCCTGACACATACCACGCTTTATAAGTATGAGTTTCTGCCTTTATCTCATTTAGAAGCAGTATACAATTGCTGCACTGCCAAGTCGGCGCTGAAATGACCATGTTCTCCTTTCTGAGGGTAAGAAAATACCTTTGATCACCCTTAAGCTTTATCGTGTAAGTAAATTTAACCAACATCTATCATCATCACTAAGGATTTAGAACTTAAAGGCTTTATGTTCTGACTGACGACAAAAAGCATAACAACACAAATTATTCAGCATAGTGTATCCCGCTGTTCACGGCTACATCAAAATGGTAGCAGGATATCGCTCATGCTCCATGGGCTTTTGAGATTATCCCGGGTGTCGATAGGTGTCGATGGAAAGGGTGGCGAGGAACTCCCGTGTCGGCCTGGGCTCACTCACACGAACACACAAAATGTCAGGTGAGTGTGAAATGTATGCAGTCTTTATAAATTTTCCGGTCACCGAGCTCTGACCGATGTCAATCGCCAGCTGCGTAACTGACGTGCGACGTGGGTGGAACCATTTGTAGCAGTTTCCTTTCGCCAGGATATGTTTATTTGAAAATTGGGCCAGCCTGTTCGAACTCACTGCAGTTCCGACATTCAGGGTTCCGCGGTCCTGAGACCGGCTTACATGCCATCCATTGTTCGATAATGTTCGACGATCGACGTGTGGGCTTCACCATTCTTCATTGGTACTTGTACGCACGGTCCAGACAACAACGAAATACGCCCATACACCATTGTTTGCAACTAGACAAGGTGGCGTATAACTGGACATCCCTTATGTGACCGACCATCGACAAACGAGAGAAAAAGACCGAGACTGACAGGGTCATCTTTGGTCGGGGTCACCGTCACTGGCAAACCTAATGTTGACAGACTCGGTGATATAACGGTTATGGGTCCCTAGTAAAATGCCGGAACCGGATCCCCATATCTCCACAAATGCCAGGCAATATTTATTCACCGCGAACATCAACTGAGGCGCAGCATTACAACGGTCTATCTATAGCTAAGGAGTGGCGTTCTTGTTCAACGCCATCAGTGAATTCAAGGTGGCATAATGGCGTAAACAAGGACACCAAGCCCCTTTTTTGTCATTCAAAGGATACTTATCAAAAATATGCACAATAATGGTCATGGAGGGGATTTCCAATGTTATCGTCGGCGGCTCCCTCCCCCACCACGAGCCTTCATCACTCTCTTCCTCTCCCTCTCCTCCTCCTTCGCACGTGCACCTCTCTGCCGGGGATCAATAACCTCGTAATCCCTCTCTGCTTTGCGGCTTTCCTCGCCATCATCTTTTGGGAAATGCAGTGTATGACTCATGAACCCACGATCGTCATCCACCTCCATGCCTGGATCCTCTTCCCCAGGTCGCCCCTCGTTGTCTCTGATCAAATTCTCTCCGTTACTCGTATCAGCATCTTCGTCAACGGCCATGATGCTCTTCAGTTTCCCGCGGAAACTGTTGAGCGCGGCCAGGACATCGCCTTCGTTTTTGCGTTTCCCATCTCGGCCCTTCTTCTGCAGCCCACGACCTTTGGAATACTTTTCGAGTTCCTGTTGGAGGTATGATTGTTTGGGCTTCTTCCTCGTTGGCTCATCATCACTGTCGTGGTCATCCCAGCGGTTGGCAAGTTTCCGGATATCAGCCTCCATCTTTTCTATTTCTGCCTTCCTTGAGTTCCTGTGAGAGAGCAATCATGATGAGAAGGAAGTACAAACAAAGGAATTACTCACTGGCCAGCTGCTTGCTCTTGTGCATGTTGTTCTCGTATTTTGGTTATATCCGACTCTTTCTTGTTTCTGGACTTCTCCTAGTGGATCACGGTTGGCGTTGTTCATATAGGAACAAACAGTCTTCCTCACCTGGTTATCTTCGGATTTGGTTGCAGCAGATACTTCCTGGCGCTTTGGGACAGGTCGTGAGACAAACTCGGGGATCACTGTCGCTGGCTGTGGGTCGTCCACCACTAAACAGAGCAGCTATTAATTTCCTGTCACAGCCAGACACAAACAAGACCCACGATCAGGTCGGAAAATTGCTTTCTTCTTGAACGCAATGGGTTGCTCCTCCTCCACAGCATCCTCATCTGCACCAAAACTCAACAACTTGACATTTCTGCACAGGAAGGTATATCAGTTCATTCCCAAGCTTAATACCCGCCACTTCTCACTTCTTTGCCCCTTTCCTTCTTTCCATCTCCTCACGCTCACGCTGCGCCTCTTCCTTCGCCCTTTGCTGGGCTCGCTTCTCTGCTGCCGTTATCCGAGGGACAATGTCATCGAATGGGTTATCTATTATCCGAATCCCTTTGATTTTCGGAGGACTGGGTTGGATAGGTTACATATCACATTCGTACAAAATAAGATGTGGTTGAACTCACTATACTGGGCGTTGATCTGCGTCAATTTCTGGAAGACATGTGAGAGGTAGGCCTGTCTGAAATAATGATTTCTCGCACCCATCTCTCCTATTTTCAAAACATCTGGGGATTTCCATTAGATACATTTTTTGCCAGGGATAAATACTTGCTGTATACCGTGTCTCCTATACATCGCCCAAACAGTGTGTGCTTCCCATGTAGCTCGTCCGCTCGGTCTAGGAAGTATTATTTTCTGTAGCGAGTTGCCAAAAGAAGACTACGAACCCAAGGTAATGAAGAACTGCGAGTCATTGGAGTTTTTCTTGCCATTATTGGCCATGGCTACGATGCCACGATGAGCAAACCGCAAACGTGGATGGATTTCATCTTCAAACAGTTCTGCATGGTGTAAACCTCAGCTCCCGCTCGATTTTGATGCAAAATATCGCATACCTCCATAGAAAGACTCTCCACCACCTCCCGTCCCCGTTTTATCACCCGTCTGAACCAGAAACCCCGGTACGATCCTTTCGACCTAAACTTTAATTACCCATTCCAACCTAAAATCTGATAACGCACCGATGAAATATGACACCATCATAGTACCCTGAACCGATACACCATTAAAGGTGATGATAATAAACTCATAGAGGACTCACAGACCCTCCATAGCCAGCGCCAGAAAGTTTCGACATGTTTTGGGCGTTTCCTAATGGACTTTCAATAAGTTCGTATTCAAAACCATAGTAATAGTTAGTACCTTTGACCAGAGTTCTATGTCAATTTCCCCCGCTGTAGTTTCGATGATGACACGTCCATTGGTCGGTAGGGCCATTTTAGTTCAGAGCTAGTCAGCACCTGAACCAAGCCAGAAAGTATTGCCTTAGGTATCAGTATGTGGTCACGTGTCTCAGCAACAGGCAACAAAACTGTGGCGGCACGCCCCACAGCGCCACAGGTACCCATTTCTGGTCACTAATGTGCGAGAAACTTTATGCAAGTATCAGAATTATATACATTGATTTTCTTATGCTGGGGGTCAATCAATTATCACGCTGGCTTTTGCCCAATCGAACCAACTACTTGTCCTGAATCTCGTCTCTTGACTGGATTCGTACCGCTTCGGCCCACGCAAGTGCATCTCGACGTCCCTTTGCGACATCAATGCCAAACCATATGACCAACGAAGCGCAACTGCACAAAGCAAACAGGAAGGGAAATCCCATCCAGTTACTCCCTGACCTATCGATGATTGCCTGGATGACATTGGGCCCAATCATGGAAGAGGCTCGATTGGAAAGCCCGAAGAGACCGAAAAACTATAAGGCAGTCATTCCCTGAGTACAAATATTAATTAGTTGATGGTAGCATTTACCATGTTGTCGAATCCAGGTGGTGTGAGCTCAGCCATCATCGTTTGGGAGTAGGAGTAGTAAGGTGCCTGGAAAAGTCCAAACACGATATTGTATGCCCTGACTCATGCTTTAGCGTTCGGAAGACGCGGAACAGGCGAAGGGCATACCAGAACTCCCAAACATTATGAAAACTTGAAATCATTGATGAGTTATCCCATGTTCGGTTCCAACAAGCTTACCCAAACTTCTGAGTCCAGATACCAATCATACCCCAGAGAGGAATTAGCACAGTAACGACGTTTGTCACGACAAACTGTAAATTAAAGTTTCATTTTCAAGAAGTTCAAAACCAAAAACACTGACCATTTTCTTTGTCGGAATCTTGTAGTGCCGTTGCACATACCAGAAACCAAGGGTACTCATAGTAGACGTGATCGCCTGCGCCAGACCGAGGTAGGTGGTCTGTAGAAAACTAAAGGAGAACTTGTCGTTCTGGCAGATAGCAACAAGAGCAACGGTTGTGTTTAACCCCTGCCGGTGAATCGCATGAGTTAGGAAATCCTGGATCAAAAAGACACTTTACATCTGCCAGAAGGAAGAAGCCAAAGAGGTACACGAATGTGTATGGAAGTTGCTTGTAATGTTTGATCGCCTGCCAAATCTTTTGGAATTTAAGGTCTGCCAGCCCCCATATATGTTGACTAGTTTCTTTACCTGCTTCCAGCCAATAGTAAGATAGTTCTCTCCGTCCGGAACTTTAGGGCCAGGCCGTGGAAGTTGAAAAACAACTAGTGGGAAATTATGGTAAGTACAGCTGTAAAGCTTAGCGATACGGATCACAAACACCACCATATGCCAGTCATCACCCAGTATCCGTTGACACTTGATAGGGGAGATGAGTTCTGATTGGCTAATCATTACTGGAGGCCACCTACAGAACTATGGTATAATTGTCGACCTTTGGGTTATCAGCCAAAGGAATGAGAATTGCGAGGCTGAGACAGAATGTCACGACAAAACCGATGTTGCTGTGCGTCTTTGGTACGTAAGATATCGACCACATCTCTGATTCGGTTCGATTGGAGGCATCACTCACCGTGCTAATACTACTAATCCGGTTCTTTTCCATACTCTCATCTCTCTCGTATGTTGCCTGATCTATCTCGCCCGCTGCAAGCCTTTCTTGGAGTC
This sequence comes from Collybia mongolica, assembly GCA_013420905.1. Lineage (NCBI taxonomy): Eukaryota > Fungi > Basidiomycota > Agaricomycetes > Agaricales > Clitocybaceae > Collybia > Collybia mongolica. Next base: position 908,446 of record JAAXNY010000008.1, read on the forward strand.
TCCGAGCCTTAGCAGTGTTACGCGCAAGACGCGGAAATGCGGCTGCAAAAAAAACAAGTGTAGCACCATAACTAATGAAGCTTATCATATATATTGCCATTGCAGCAGGCCATCGAGAAGGACCTGCGTTATTCACAAGATGAACCAGGCCCACGACCAATCAATTTGGCGACGTACTTGTAAGGCTGATGCTGGCGAATTGGGCCCCCCAGCATACGCAAGTAACACAAAAGAGCAGCCAACGCCCAAACGTGCCATAATCCGCAGCTGAGCCTATTGTTGTAAAGATAAGAGTCATCATCTTGGAACACAAAAGTCAGCAATTTAGCAATGATCTAAGGGTCAAAAATATGTAGAAAACACACCGCGAAACTAACACCATTGGCAATTAATATAACACTAGCGACGGCCTTCGTTCCGCTTCCCCAGGGGAGAACACACTGGCCGGAAGAATCAGCTGCACTGCAGGATGACCCAGGCCCTTTGATAGGATCATAGCCAGCCGCATTGACCAACGATTGAAAAAGAGTGGTCGAAAACACGATTGGGCCCACACTCTACACCATTATTAGTAAGTTAGCAGAGGCGAGGGACCCAGCGTGGCTGTTAAGGACAAACATTATCCCCATTATAATACACTATAGGTTAACTTTCAGCCGAGTGACTTGGACTGAGAAGCGAGGTACAAACTATAATAACTCCACAACTCCCGTCTCGTAACAACAGGTTCGTCCTTACTGATAGAAGAGACAAAGGTAAGACGTTTTTTCTTTCGATTTCGTGATTGTAAGGCTTCGCGTTCCATAATCGCGCTGTTAGATTCGGCTTTAACGGGATCTGCAGGATCGGTCCCAGACCCATGGGACGAGAAATGCGATACTGAGTTCAAGGAGACCATTGTAGCCATCGGGGCAGGTAAAAATCGCGAAACTCGAAGGGCTGAGAAAAATAGATCTTGAAAGAGCGTGTACATTCGGCCTTTTAGATATTCCACGCCTTTCTTCCCCAACATCTATTCATGGACGTTGTACATTAGGGTCACCGGTGAAGGCATGGTCAGGTGAGAGTACTTGGAGAGTGCCCTCTGCCAAAAATAGCTAAAGATTTCCCAGGTGTCAATGTAAGAGGCATATTTGGGCAATTCACGTCTTCTCCGAGTATTGGTCATATTGGCGAACTACGGCTAGTTCAGGGATAAACTGGTCAAATTTGCAGTTGCAGTCCCAGCACCCACTGTCAGCATGTCTACGATAACCATGAGGGTTAAATTGTCACTCACCATGAATTTTCCGTGTAAGAAAAGACGCGGTTTTCAAAGTGCGATAGCAGAGATGTTTGCTTGGGATCTCTGTGGAGGATCATGGATAATAATTTGTCCGGGTAAGAAATTGTTTCTATCACGGTGCATTCCCAGTAGCACGCCCACCCAATACTGTTATATAAGGTAAAATATATCATTCGTATCATCGCCTTTCAGTCTTTGGATATAGCGGCGGTGACCACAGGGGGTGAACGCTTCGACTACCGAGTCCTGTTGTTGTTCTAAAAAAGGCGCAAAATGGTATTTGGAATGAAGTGGTTGGAGGGAAGTTGCCATCCTGGGTTGATGGATACTTTGAATTGAAGTTTGAAAAACTAAGTTGAGGTTGAAGACGATCCAAATAGTTGAGCCCAAATGATGACTGCCTATTCTTGTCCACAACCCTGAAATACCTATGGGCCTTGATACTTCCCGTCCAGTGTAAAGTATATCTCAGAAACTTCCGAATTGCATTTAAACCTCTCAACCTTACTGTCTATCAGTATCAACACGGCCGTACTAGTTGTCGAAGAAGGGGCAAAGGATCATAAGGTATGAAAGAATATGTTTGACGGAATCATAAACGGATGACCACAATAGGCCATCGTGATCGGGTGCGCTATATTGCCCTTTATTACCTGGGACCACTTGGGGACCTGGTGGACCCCATTTTCCGCGCGAGTGATCCATGTCTTCCACACGCGACCAGCTTTTTCCAGCAACTTCCATTGGTCGCACGCAGGGATCTCGGCTTCAGCGCGTGCCATCTCATGAGTTGTCCACAGCTCATCCTCTTCTCTCATCGAACCAACCACTATCATTCGGCTCTGACCATGGCACAGCCTCTAGTCCCAGTGCGACTGGTAGCCAGCGATACGTCCCCTATACGCCTCGCCAGCGTGTCACACCAACCGCTGCAACAACGGGAACGACAGTTCACCCACCATCCCCTCAACATCAACATAGTGATGCCACAAGTAAACTTCAGATTATGAACATGAAGTCAGCGGCACAGGGTGTTGGATTAGACACGGGGACCGTTGGTTGGGCGATTCTAGAGAAGTTGGTGTCTGAGAGTGACCAGCATGGTGGGGAATGGTCAGACATTTGGACGGCCGTTACCACGGGAAAGGTGTGTTCCAAGCCGTTCTGACATACGAGCAGCTGATGATGACCTCGAAGCCCTCAAGGCTACGGTGCTCTTACCATTAGAGCAAGGATCTACTCACAACTATCTGACGTCGGACTTTATCAAAGACCATATCGTCTTTTGTGATGGACCGTCTCGTAGTAATGCGCAAATTGTGACATTGTCGGGGCTCCGTGGAACTTTAGACGGGTATGTCGTTGCACACAACACCTAAGCACCAGGCTTACGTCGAACGTAGCCAGACTCTGACATTTCGATCATCGCTTCACCCATCGTCAAAAGGTTTTAAAGATCTTCTCATATCATCAACTCGTATTTCGGCGTTTGCGGCGCTCCCAGATTTACCAGAAATATCATCACTGTCCTCTATCACATACCCAACATTCACTGTCGCTTCACACACCGCTTCTATACCTTTGCCGCCTCGCGTACCATCCTCTTTCCCCCCAAAACCCCCACTACCACCACGTCCTACCAACCGTACCGTGTCAACTCCAGCAGGCGCAGCCGCGTCAACCTCGCGCATCTCTAACCCTTTTGCATCCCTCTTTGGAACAAGTAATTCAAGTGTTGTGAAACCACCAGCAACTGGAGCTCCGCCAGTGCCGGCCAATGTGTCACCGCCAGCATCTCTCCGTTCATTTGATTCCTACTCCTCACCTGATGTCATCACTGAGATCTCGGCCTTTACTATTGAACGCAAGATTATATGGAAAGATGTTGGGAAAGAAATGAATAAAGCTTTGCGAAAGGAAGTCAAAGTTTCTCTCAGCGAGGCCTCCCTACCCACATGGTCTATTGACAGAGTGAATGAATTCACAACCGAGTGGTATCCATTTGTTAAAGATATAGCCCGGCCTACTGGGAGGAGAACAAATCGTGGCATTGGCGAGAAAGGCGACAGCAGCCAAAAATACGTCATCAACTGGTTTTCAGAGACGCCGGAGACGTCTTCTGAGCGCTTACAGGATTTTTATCTAGGGTTAGAACAGGATCTAAGGGTAGATGGGTTCCTTGGGCAAGGGAAAGCTGATACTGGAGATACCGAGAGCGAAAAGAGTACGAGTCATATGCTTGAGGATGAGAAGAGAGTCCGGGAGAAGATTGATGGTGAGACCAAGATCAAGGAGGCGATAGATGTTGTTGAAAGGGCCATCTGTTCAATGTTTTATGATCGGTGGGTTTCACCTATAATATGCTTCATCAGCCTCTGACGTTAGTTGCAGCCTATACATGCAACCGACATCAGACGATGCGTCTCACGATGAGACCCTGTCAAGTCGTGTGGCTGCACTAAATATGTTGGATCTCGGATTAGAGCACCTTGACATTCATGTCGAGGATGCTGGGCCCGAATTAGACCTTGTCGTCACTGCCTGTGGTGATAGTAAGTCTGTTACTCCCGCCCCTTAATTCTGTACTTATCCTATGCATCCAGTGTTGTCACAACTGGATGCCTGTCGAAGCCCAGGGGACAAAGCCGCCATACTTGTCGCCGCACACAAAATCGTTGTCGGTGAATGATTATCCTCTTTCAATGTAGGTACAGCTACTTATTGACTGGACATCCACAGACGGGCTGTCTCGTTTACCCCCTGTTCGCTTGATGTCTGAAGAGGAATCAAAAGCCCTAAAAGCGAAAACTACTAAACCGAAAGAGAAAGCGGACGCGCAACCTCGGAGTGAAGACGGAAAACTACGTATTATAGCACCTATGATGGCGGGCGGAGTTAAAGCAAAGAACTTGGATTCTTCGGACACCTCAGCAACTGAACTTGTGGCACCAGGCCACGCTAATGACGACCTTAAAACACCCCTTGCCTCAGTGCACTCATCCCAACCGTCTCCGATCCCAACTATCGTGGAACATGTTCTAGAATCAACTCTAGGAAAGGATAATAAACAATTGGAGGCACCTCCTTCAGCCTCTTCTGTGGCCCTGGATGCCAGTTCTCCCAAACTAAGAATGTCCCCTGCCCCCAAAGAACCGACACCTGTATCGGGTGATGTTCTTCTGCCTCTCATTATCTTTTCAGTTGTCAAAACCAATCCACCACATTTAGTTTCCAATTTATTGTATACGCAGCGCTATAGAAATCAATCTGTGGGTGGCGAGGAAAGTTACTGTCTGGTTAACCTCATGGCTGTGGCTGAGTTTTTGGAAAACGTTGATTTAGCTGCACTTGGCCTTGGTGATAGCGACAAAGTCTTAAGGTCTGTCTTTGATATATGTACTTTCCATCAGGACCCTCTAACAAGGTTGTGTTCAGTGCTGCGGATTTGACGCCGATACCGCTAAAGCGAAGCCCAGTAACCGCCGAGACGCCACTCGCATCCGTAGATGGCCTTCCGGGCAGCCTTCGCGGTCGTGTGGAACAAGCCAATAAAGTCATCACAGGAGTCGTCGATTCTTCCTTCGGCATGCTACGCGCTTTCTTGCCTAATACGCCTGCCATCACACCACTTACTCCACTAGTTGACGGCGATCAGAGCGCGGCCCCTTGGAATACCGTAAAGCCTGGCTTTGGCCTCCTTAGGAGGGAAAGCGGTTTTTCTATCAAAGATATAGCATCTGCGCTGCCCATTGGCAGGGTTGGCACGACCCGATCAGGTGCAGGGGAGGAGTCGGGCCAACAGCTGGTCGCTGTCTCCAGACCTGCATCTGTCAAGTCTCTTTTGCGCAGCGACAAAGGCGAGGATGGCAGTGATATGGAAGATGAGGAAGGTAGTGAAGACGACAGCGAAGGTGATGATGAAGAAGATGAAACGGGAGAGACAGGAGGCGATGACACAAGTGGCTTCGGGGATGCAAGGAGCATACGTAGCTTCGAAAGTATGTTGAGTGCCAAAGGGAAGAAAAAGCAACGCATGGGGGCTGCGACTCGTAAAAGCTTGACGGATCGACTCGCTCATATGTCAAGCCTGGCTGGTCTCAAGGTTCGGACCTTTCTCTTCACTTGATCATAAACTGACTTTAACATACGTAGGGATCACCACCCTCACGACCTGCCTCCCTTCACCCCCACGGAAGTACTCATCGACCTGATAGTCCAGCCTCCTCACGCCCTCACTCTCCAGCTGGACTCCACTTGGCACCCCCTATCCAACGATTTGTGGATTGCACGCCAGGCGATCTCAGATTATCAGAAGTAGGGGAACTGTTGAGAGATTACCGACGTTTGGTGGAAGGTGTCCGTGCTGTTGGTGGATTTGATGAATAGTTTCCTATCTAATGGCCTATCTAATGGCCCATCGTGGGGATGACTATATTGTTGGATCTTATGATCATGAAATGTGTATTACTTTCGCGCAAGGAACGAAGAAACAGCCTACATTCGCTCATACATGCCCGTCCTCGTTTCAATGTCTTCCTCCCGTTTGTGCCTCCGAAGATCTGACCCAAGGCCCTCCCGCCCAAATTCAACTGTAAAGCTGTGATATCGACGTCGCGCCTGCAGTCTATCATACTTACCAAGAATATGTTTTACAATATACTTTGCTTACATTGCATAGTGAGGTATGCCCATGGAGTGATGTCCAACATTTAATCCTCGAACCGTGCCTCATACTCGTTCTTCGTTGACTCAGTGCCCTTGCACTCTGAATACATGGCAGTGATCTCGCAAAGTTATAATACGACCCATCACCGTTCCTCCCCTGTTCCCGTCTGCTCGAGACTACACCTGCCAGCTTTGAATATACTTGTCGCAAATCAATATCAGTCAAATCGTAGATATCTTCCGACCGTTGAAGTCGCTTAGATTGGACTCCAAGCACAGCTTAGATCTTCTTACTTCATCGCGGTCATCGCAACCTGTCTCCTGAAAATCAAACCACTATCGTGATCGAAACAAGGGTCCAAAGGCGTCAATCAGCCAGAGGGCCTGAACATGGCTTGGACGTCTGATTTAACCCCCCCAACGTGGCACCGGAAACTGCAAAAAGGCTATGTTTTTGTTTAGGTAATCTCTCCGCCTCGCGTGTCAACACCCCGTCGTGTAAAGAGTTTTATCATTATCACCTGAGACAAATGGTGTGAACGCGATCTTATCGCCTGAGGCGATGTAGAGGCGTTTCTGCCACCTCACTCAGTCTCCTTTGTTCATCAACTCCACCTGTAACCTTTCCGATCGTTTTTTCTTATAAAGGAGTACTGACCAACTTTCATCCTATCATTGCTACGCACCTATCAGAAAATCTTCTCCTATATCGTCAATAAAGGGTTACTTAAAACTCCTTCACTCCTATCTACTTGAAACCCCTCGGCGGATTTTCCTACTCATTCCGAATTTCGCTGATATCACCACCTGCACAGCATTTAATTCAACACTATGAATGTCCCCAACTATCCATCACGCAGTTACACATCTACCAGCAACAGTATCAACCCTACCCAAATTCAAGCATCTGTGAGTTCTCAAAAGCCCTCTCATCGTCCCCACTCTAGGTACCTGCATCGACCTTGTACCCTTCAATTTTTGCAACTATGACACCTGTTGCCGTCACTCAACGCCCAAATATTACTATCTGCACACAGAGTAGTCAGGCCGATGTTCCAAATGCCGTCCGCAGCCTCCTTCTTTCCACTAAAAGCCTCCAGGAGATCTTGAAACTCTGGAGCACAGGCCACGCCACAGAGGAAGAAGTCAGCGACACCTACATAGGTGTCGTGTCCAATTTCAGAAACACAGTCCAGGCTTTCGCTTATCATCAAATTAGTCTGAGGTATGTGTTCCTGTTTTTCCTCCTTTTGAATAAGACTTCTGAGACGAAGCAATTTCAGTGATATCCATCCAATCCCGACAGAACTACGTGAAGTGCTCGAACAATGCCTCGGCGAAGATCCATCACCAGCGATCCTCGATCAGTACATGCCCCAAGTTCGCCAGATCCTTTACAACCTTTTGAAAGGACTGCAGATGCGTCAAGACGCTTGGCGCGCTGTTGGAGGACGAACGCCCATGGTCCCATAGGAGCCTCGAAGAGACGTGTTGTACGGATCGTCATTTGTGATCGAACGCGTGGGCCTTCGACAAGCACGGCTGTCGGTCTGATGACGATGAATAGCCCCATTAACCCTAGAAGGTGCTGGTGACGGTCTAATCAGATGGGACTATAGATTTAAACACTGTAGATCTGCTTCAATACAGGTACTCCTCGCTAATACAAGTTAGGGCGACTCGCCTTCGTTATTATAGTTCTATTCTATCCAACTTATTCCTTATGTTGTATGTCTTTTACTAGTATGTAGCTTCACCGACAAATAATTACATCTATGCTCTATCCTGCTGAACACCTTAACCAATGGTCCATCTACCGTCGGGAATGTCACATTTTAGTGGCTCCAACTATGTATTGTTATATGAGGGTGGGCGACGGGCGGCAGCGCAGTTCCCAATTTGAGAGGGATCATTAATGTAATACCGCTCCGGATCCGGCCCGGAAAGCTGTACCAAAAGTTGTCGGGCCTCGAGTCCTTATTCTTACATCAACTGCCAACTTAGTATTTCAATTTAAAGTACTCCGTTCGCAGTTCTCAATATATTCAAACAAGGAGAGTCCAACTCTGGGTACCTCTCCAATGGCCGGTACAATTCCACCAAGACTCCCGCTGCCACAAATCGCGGACGATACTATGGCGCGCTCCAGTTCGATAATCATGGAACATATAGCTGAAGGGGCATCCTCGGAATCGACCTTTCTGACAGAGCACGATCTTCCAGCTCTTGATTCTTCGCTCTGCCCAGGATTCCAGCCCTCAGAAGTGAGGGTGGTTAATGCCGACTCGTTTACTGTAGCTCGAGACATCATCAAAGACGACCCTTACGCTCATGGAAAAGTTTCCGTTCTCAACCTTGCCAGTGACGAAGTGCCCGCTGGTGGTTGGGATATTTTCCGATCCAAGACACAGGTTAGCCCCGAAAACCTTCGTTTTATTGGGCCGTTTGATCGAAAATCAACAGGAGGAAGCACTCTGTTACTCGTCCACTTTATTCTGTACTCTCAAACCCTCGTACTACCCCTGGCCGAATCTCGGCCCAGGATCAGTTTCAGGCATTTATTCGCCCGGCGTTGTCATCTTCAAGGACGACTTAGACCATGGTTGCATTGACCTTGATCCTGGCGATCGAAGAATAGTATCCGTCTTGACTGTCGCAGCACCTCGAGGACCAGAGCTTACTAAAGACAAGACTTCCTTCAAAAACAGCTCCGATCTTAACGATCTTAGGGGGAAGATCAAACTGGTCTATCGTATGGCAGCGCGACACGGACAGCAATACTTGATTCTCGGTAAATCGTAATCCAATTTATGATAGGAAGCGTACTAAATCTTATATCTTGAATTCAGGTGCAATGGGATGTGGGGCGTATAGCTGTCCCCCCGAATTGGTTGCGGAAGAGATGAAATCCGCTTTACTTGATCCTGAATTTAACGGCTGGTTCCGTAGGGTTGTGTTTGCGGTTTATAGTAAACCGAGAAACGGGCCCGGAAATTTTGACATCTTCCAGACTGTTCTCAATGGGGTGAGTGTGTAAATAGGTTAAGTAGACAACGTTTTTTGTTAAGTGATATGAAATACAATTTGACTTCTTCCCGCGCGACTTGGAGGGGTGGATGTAATTCTAGTTAATGAATGATAACTGTACACCATGAACCAGGACCGAATGTATCAGACATTTCCAAAAAGTCGTCCCGTCCGACTAAAGCTTAGGCAATGGGCCGAAAGGATTAAAACTAACACCGGTGCTATCCGTGCGCCCAGCGCGTGATCCTGAGTTGTCCTAGCATAAATCAAGGTACATGAATGGCTGTAAGCAGTCATTTATCACAAATGTACTCACATTCTTTCCCGCCTCCGATTTGGTGGATCTCCACGTGTCTTGCTGGGATGCTGGTGGAATTAACTGTTGGGACGATCCAACTCTAATCCCTTTCCTTGGCTGCGTGGAGACCTGCGGTGGAATGAAGCCTTGTGTTTCGAAACTATGCTGGGTAGGCCACTGTTTCGACGTGCGACGGGCGTTAGGAACTGACGCATGGGGACGTGTATTGGTATTAGGCAATACGGGAGTCTCAGAGCTGGAATACATAATCTGGCCGGAAATGAGGGTATTGGTTGTGTGTCGCGGTGTATATGATGACGTGAACGATGAACGAAGTGGGCTACTCTGATAATCACATAAATTTGTGTTCACAGGGTGAGAATATCATGGATATAAGCTCACTTCCGTTGATATCCACGCCCGATCGATGACTTGACTAGGAGGGGGAAAGTCGCGATGATATATATCGACACTATTCCGATAGTTATCCCACGTGTTTGAGGACTTCGGGCTAGGTGTTAAATTTGTGTGATTCTCCTGAACATGCTGTTAAAAGTATCAAAGATCAGAAACGTACACTTTCACTGGAGTTGTATAACCCACGTGTAAGTGTTCCACGTCGTCCTTGCAGCCACGACCGCATTTTTCACATTTCTTGTGTTTCACTGAATTAGCGTAGTGCACATGCACATCGTCAATAGTCTTGAAATTCTCCTTGCAGGTAGTGCACTGTAGTTCAGGATGAAACAGGGAAACGTGCTGAAAATGATTTACATCATTGAGAAGTCGGATGATTAATTTGCTGGTTTGGGAGAGAAAAAGAGTACAAAATACCTACGTCATTATAGGTGGTGCTGTTCTTGAAGCTCCAGCCACAGTTGGTGCAAGATGGGTGATTGTCAGATTCTTTGTAATGGTCTTCCAATGCGTCCTCATCAACAAAAACGCCATCGCAAAGGCTACAGGTGATTACGCGGTGAGAGGTTTTGCGATGCTAGAGCACTAGGTAAGCGAACCGCCATCATTGAGCAATAAAACAATCACGTCGTCGCGTTCATTAACGTCCTTGAAGCCTTTTCCGCAGCGAATGCAGTTAGGATGAGCGGGAGAGCCACGGTAATGATCGTCCAAAGCGAACGATGTTGTAAAGCTCCGCTGGCAGAGTTCGCAATCGTACGAAGGAGGATGTTTCGCTGCAATATGCTACAGCGTTTATTAAGCAAATTATCAGATACACGAAGAGCGAGGAAGGCATGAGGCCATCGATCTTACAGATTCGAGCGCGATTTCGCTGATGAACCGCCTATCGCATTTCTGGCAAAACGGGTGCTGGCTTCCTGAGCTCGCAAGGTGTTGATGAAGAGCCTCTTTGTTGAGGAAGGGTCGATTACAATGAATACATGTCGGCATTTCAAGTTAGAGAGTGAAATATTTCATAAACTCCCTTGAGAAGTCCGTCCGTGATTTATGTATACGAGCTTTGAAGGGATCAGGATAGGTGGCTGAGGTGCCTCGATTCGGAGACCATGGAGGGAAGCTGGACTTTGACATGTGAGAACCAAAACTAAACTTTACGACGACGGGGACTCCTTGGAAGCTGAGTGTATGTTCGATGCTCGCCCGCATCCCCGCGCGCGTGAGTCATGAGTTGGGCACATCGCCACCCGGCGGTATGGCCAGATCACCGCACGAGAGAAGTCGGAGGGATCTCCAAGTTCCTTCCGACATCGATCTGCGCATTTTGTCAAATAAAGTGTATCAACAGGTCGGCGACGGATTTTCGGTCATTCGTTTTCCCTCGATAGTGACATGCCTTTAGCAGCAAATTTTGTCTAAACGATTTTTTGAAGCAATTATAGAATCACATTGGCGTCACGGACTCACTGGCATGTGTATGGAGATACAGCGTGTATCCTTCACATACTTCCGCCGTCGGGAGCACTGGCGCGGGGTTCTACTTTCCTGAATAGCATGTGGGGGAGTAGAGATGGTAGATTAGACTCCGTTGGACCGCCTTCCTGCTTCCATGCGACATGTTTATAGATTGTGTCCTTCGATGATGGGTCGCCGCAGATCTGCGAGATGAAGAGAGAAATGATTTCACAGATAATACATCGATACATGTCAATTAGTAAAATAGGGTGGAGATCTAGTGAGATCTTTCTGATTCTTCTCTGGGGTGGCCCATGACCCCAAGGAGACGAAGAGGCACGGATCGAATGTTGAGGTGTTCTTGAAGCGACCTAGCCCTACATGAGGGGATAAGTGAGCAAGCGCTCTCGTCAAAACTAGTTTTGAAGAACAGGAAAGTCCATTTTCAGAACGGTCGAAGCTCGTCAAAGGATGAAATTCAATAGCATCATTGGGGTTTGGTTTTTAATCTCAGCGGCACTGTGATGAGAAAACGGCTCATGCATTTGGTGACCGTGGTTCACAGGTTATCGATATCGGCTAAAAGGGCCAGGAGTTCTCAGACGATATCTCGCGAGCTTCCAGTTGGGACAAGCATGTCAATCAGAATCACTATCGGGGTTTTCGAGGAAACTGTGCATGTCAGACTCGGACATTGACGGGGTATCAACCGCGTGTGTTGGTTGGCGGCTTTTCTTTACATAAGTCATACCACGCTCCGAACAAGGATAGTACTGGACTCAATGATATTTTCGCAGAGATGTGTGAGACAAACCAAGATGATGAGGTACGGGTAATATGGACGAGTGAAAAGTAAAAGTGTAGTGGAACCATACTGACAAAATTGCAAAGTACAGATAAGATCAATGCATAGGTGATTGTCCGAAGTATAAGCATGAAAGACACGTCCATCAGTCAACCCACTGGACGTTTCCAAGGTCAAGAGCCCTTTGGAACGATGCTGCAGGGGCGTATTTCTTCCCATTGGTGAACTCGGCATCCATCCTCATTTTGACGCTCCTATGGATCTTAATGATGTTCTTCTTCTGTTTAGGAATGAAGCGTCCATTCCCGAGATTGCAACCCATGTAGGTTCCCCACGTATTATCACTCCTCTGGTAGTGCTGTTTCATCGGGAGGAGCTCCAGCATCCACCAGAACCACGCAAGCGACAGCTGGTCGTAGATAGGCGAAAGGACATCGAGCAACTCGTGTTCCTCTTCGCTCTTGGGGTCGTCGACACTGATAAGACCGTTTGGTTCCTCGAGTTCTTTCAGCATGGCTTTCACTTCTGCCTTGGAAGGGATATTTTGTATTTGACGGCCGACGGCTGAAAGGGGCGGGGGTCGTGGCTGAACGACAGGATAAAGCATAGCCGGATCGATACCAGCACTCTTCATTGCCTCCGATGAAAAGAGAATACCAGTGTCAGTTTTGAAACATTCACGGATCATCCATCGCAAAGCAATTCGGGCAAGACTATGGGGTATGCCATTGTTGACTGATCCACCACCAACATCTAACATGGGGAAAACGAGTTAGGTACACTCAGATGATGCCGAGGTAAGTGAAGGCTTACCACAATGGCATCCGGAAAACCATACCTGAGGTTTTGTTAGGTTGCTATTTCACTCAAACGTGGAAAATGAACTAACCTCCTCAATGTCGGTGGGCCGTTCGATATGATCGCTAAATTGCCTCTCCATGGCCTTGAGAGTTCCGGTCTTTTTCTGTTTCTTTGGCTTGTTGTTTGCTGTCGGCTTGGTGATGGTACCCTCACCGTTGGCAGCATCATCAGCGTCGGGTTGCTGACCCTTAATACCAAGCTTGGCCTCTTTTGCATTGGGACGATTCCACAAATTGGCTTTGAACTTCGCCCGGCGCTCGTCGAGGGCAACAGCATGCCTAAAGGTTTTCACAATAGTATTGGACGTCGTGAATGGAAGGCGACGAGGAATCAGTCCAACCGAGTTGACAGTGTCCCTAGACAGACATGTCAACAAATACGCCCTCCTGACCGCCAACTTCACTTACCAAACACCAATGAACTCGATGGGGACATCAACGGAGAAAGCTTTTTTGAAAGCGTTCGATTGCTTCCACCCGAGCTCATCGACACGTGTGAACATTTTGTACGCGAATGGTACTTGCTGGTGATTGCATGCCGGAAGCAACCCAACCTGGTAAGGTGGAATGTAAGATAACAGTTACGGGAGAGGTAGTGGGAAGGTGTACCTTGTGAATCATCCCAGCAAGACCTCGAGCAGTATAGGCACCACGCGAAAACCCGAAGATACAGATACGATCACCGGCTTGATCTGGAGATGTTCAGTCATTAAAGCGGCCTCAACGGGGATTGGCTTACAGTTCTGCATAAGGAACTCATAACCGTCTAAGCCGAGAAAGGATCAGTGCCCTGAATCAACTCAGCAAGAGAATCAGGGTAACATACCCATCACATGAGCGGAGAGATTCCATGCAACGGCTTCGTCTAACGTCTGTCAAGTATCTTAAATAATTTAGTCCACTCCGAATTCTCTGTCGTACCTTCGATATCTTAGCGGCAAGAGGAGTCGCAATATTCGGAGAGGTATATGTTCCAATCCCAGCCTATTGGTATTACATTTACTTAGGTGAGTATGATATGCTGGGCGAGACGTAGGAAACTCCTTGCCTGATAGTAAACCATCTGCTTGTCACGGTCGTCCTTTCTCAGCATCGTGAAGAGTTCGACTATATTTGAATTCTACAAAACATGTTAGGCCTTGGAGGAAACGGGGGGAGTGTTTGGGCACGTACGTCTGAATCAAATCTGGTAACGTGCGTTAGTATCGTGGAAAATGGTGTTATGTCTTTCACTTACTGATCTCCTGTACCATCGAAACAAAGCACAAGGGTCCTGGCGGGGTGGGTTTCACGAAGAGGAATAGTACGGGGAAACTCCGCGCTGCTGGCATCTTGACGAAAAGTGGAGGTCTGGGGACTACCATTTATCGTCAAAGTATCGCTGTACATCGAGCTGGTTGTTCCATCTTGAGCGTGTCCGGACATGATGTTAGAAGGCAAGGAAGGATGCGAGTTTTCCGCTTTCTCAAGTCATCCCTTATATGATTGTTGTAAACTACTTATTCGGTGGATATTATGTCCCTTGCATTCCCGCTCTATTCGACGTCTGATCTACCTTTGACGTGGGTGTGTGTAATAGAAGGCTCGAATGAACCCTTGGAGCAAACGATACTGTAAGTGGCTGATTGAGTGAATTTGGTCCTCTCACGGGATTACTTACAGGTCAGGGCTCCAGTATGATCGATGGTATGGAAGTCGTAAGGTCCAATCACAGAACGACATGGCTGTGCACTAACATTTCAAGCCGAGTGGTACCATAATAGCAACATTGTGATGAACCTGACAATTGAATTTAAGTGAAAGTTGTTCAGTGGCTGTTGAGTTCGTCCAAACTAGTACTTGCTGGGCGGGATAGACAAGTTTCCAATAGTCATGATAACTATGCCGTGCAACCAAATTGTAGCTCATCAGTGGGCGGGAGTCGAAGGAACGGAGACAACCTTGTGCCGAGCGGCAAACAAGGCGATCACCATCACGTAAGTTGACTTCGGCAAATTCATTGAGACCATGGTTGACTGCTTTGGAGCATTGCCACATAACCTCCTCTCTGTCTTTAAAGTAGCAACTACTTACTGTTTCGCACCCAATGTGCAGCCTGAACTACCCTCGCACAACTCAGCATCACTAATTTTGAGAGGACGTGAGTAAATAACGTCTTCTTATCAGGTCCCAAGATCAAGCGAATCTTCCATAATTGCTGTCGTCGGTCTGCCAGTTCATCGATTTCTCCTGATAGGACCAGATCCCGCAGATCCCAAGCCTGCGAAAAACCGGAAGGATAAATATATCCTTATGGAAACTGTGTTCGTCAGTGCTTTTCCTGGCATATGCACCCTCGTCGAGTCAACACACGGATTCTTCTGCCTTCATTCGCCTTTCCATACGCAGCACAAGCTCCCACGATTGAGCGTGAGGCATACCTTCTCCTCTCCTGGTTGTTCCCACTTGGACGCAAAAAATGAATGGATGTCCATCTGCGCCTTTTTATTACGCTCCCGATTAAAGCGACATCGCGGTTGTCTGCGGTTCGGACGTGTACTAATTCGAGGCTAGACCCTAGAGTGTGGTAACCGACGTTCCATGACATTGATAGTCCTGCATCATATCGGAATATATAAATCATGTCCTCTCTTCGGTGCAACACCTTGTTTAGCGTGAATTATCATGGCCGACGTTTCTGCCTCTCAAGCTTTTACCATGGGCGTCGACGCCGTTTATCTATCTAAGCGTCCATTACCCGCTGCTCCGACTGGCTACTATGACTGGCAGATTACGACAGACCCTGCGGATGATCGTGAAGGCCACTCAGCAGTCACCAACCTCGTGAACCGAGTATGTACATTGCTTCATGTCCTGTTGGGCCCACCTTATGTTCGCTTTATAGGTGCAAGCTTTTAAAGCAAAAGGCGAATTCAAACCCGACCCAAGTCATGTTGTTCGTATACGATCGTCATGAGCCCGTGCTCAGCTTATAAATAATTTAGGACGCGTTTTTGGATGCCCATAACAACCCAACTTCCATTGATGACCGTAAAGGGGCTGTACGTAGAGTGCATCTACCGCAATTCCAGACTGATATGATACGTTGCAGTTTGCGACGGGCCTCGGGATTCTTGCGCGCCTGGACCCCCATACTGACCTTGCGAAGAAAATGAACGACTCTGTAATATCTACACTGTACAACACTGTACCACATCCTCCCGCATCGTATCTGGGGCCTGATCACTGCTTTCGCCACGCTGATGGAGGAGGGAACAATCTACAAGATCCAGATTTGGGACGTGCAGGCACTCCTTATTCCAGGAGTGTACAAGGAAAGTCTGGGCTACCGCGGAGCTCTCTCCCCGACCCTGGCTTGATTTTCGATACCATCCTCCGAAAGCATGATGTCAGTTGGTTCCGTGCTACTATGTGACTTGAACTAATGGCCCAAATAGCACCAAGACCATGCAGGAGGAATGTCTAGTTTAATCTTCGCTTTCGCTGCGATCGTCACTCATTCTTTATTCCGAACGGACCACCGGAATATCCACATCAACAACACCAGTTCTTTCTTGGACCTCAGTCCGCTTTATGGCCATAGTAAGTGGAATTTCGTTCCTGAACACTATCCTCATTGACATTCCCATTCTCAGACCAAGCAGCCCAAGATAAAGTCCGTGACAAAGCAGCTGGCCGAGGGCTGCTATACCCCGACACTTTCTCGGAAGAACGTCTTCTCTTCTTGCCCGCTGCCACCAGCGTTCTCCTCGTGATTTTCAGCCGTAACCATAATGTTTGTTTTAATCTTGTACTGCAGCGCTGCCATGAGCTGACCCATCGTTGCAGTACATTGCAGAGAAGATTCTGAAAATTAACGAGCGTGGGACATGGTCTGACCCACCCCCCACAGACGAGGCTAGGAGAGCAATCCAAGATGAACAAATCTTCCAAACTGCCAAATTAATCAAGTTCGTTTCTTGTTTGTGTGTCACCATTAATTCTTACAATGATCACGCTCAGTTGTGGCCACTTCATGGCTGCTATTATGGGTGATTACGTTGCTGGTTTCCTCGGTTCGTCAGAGGGGTGCAATTGGAACATGAATGCCTTTGATGTGAGTTGCACGTTCATGATTGTGAGCCGGATATCTAACCCCGTGTCATCCAGCCTATTCAAGGGAAGGAACACAATGTTGCTCGAGGTCAGGGAAATCACTGCAGTGTAGAATTTAATGTTCTTTATCGCGTAAGTCTTCCATTATATTCTGCGTTCAATCATCACTGAACGAAGGGACAGTGGCATGCAACTACTTCCGCAAGGGATGAAAAGTGGACCGAAGGTGTCTTCAATAAAATTTTCAATAATAAACCTTTTGATCAGGTCCGTTCTCTCATTTCGCCACATCCCTGTACACTTAAGCTATGCTCTAGTTATCTCTCAGAGATCTCCCTACGATTGCCAAGGTATTCCAAGATGTTGAGCCCAACCCAGCGAAAAGGGAGTTTGGCGGGTGAGTTTTCTGTTTCGGAGTCGTAGGTACTTATATTGACACCCCCTTTTTACCTAGTTTGAAACGTGGACAGGACGGGAGGTTCTCAGATGATGATCTGGCCGACGCGCTACAAACCGCAACTGAGAACCCTGCTGGTGCCTTCCGTGGCCGCGGAACTCCTCCCGTCCTGAGGATTGTTGAGATCATGGGTATTGAGCAGTCTCGTGCATGGGGTGTCTGCACAATGAACGAGTTCAGGAAATACTTAGGGCTGAAAGGTGTTACTTTTATCTTTTCAATCTTTATAGAATCTGATTACTAACCTCTGCCGCTTAGTTTTCGAATCTTTCGAGGATTGGAATCCCGATCCAAAAATTTCGGTAAGTTGTCGCCAACCGTCTTGTTTTTGCTTACATCTCATGTTACACAGGCTGCCGCTCGTCAATTATATGGGCATATTGACAACCTTGAGCTTTATGTAAGGGATTTCCTATTCGCATCCAGGGCAGACTATTTACAATTCATGTAGACTGGCCTCCAAGCCGAGTCAACCATGCCTCTTACGGATGGATCCCGATTCGCTTGTGGATTCACAACAACTCGTGCCGTTCTTGGTGATGCCATTGCTTTAGTCCGCGGTGATCGATTCCACACCAGTGATTTCACACGTGAGTCACGACAAGACATTAATATGAACTTTTATGCTAAATGTGAGGGCTCCCCTAGCGATTAACCTCACAACATGGGGATTCCAAGATTGCCAACGCGACATGAACAACGGAGCTTCTGGTGGCGAAAGTATGTCCCTGGTGTTCAGCTAACCAATGCACGGAACCTAACACATGTACTTAATAGTTCCTAAACTCTTGCTCCGCCACCTTCCTCGCCACTACCAATACGTAAGTCATCAAAGAGTTTTTGATCTAATTTTGCTCATTCCTTTACGACTAGAACAACGTCTATTCGCTTTACCCTTTCTTCACGCCAGCCAAAATGCAGAAGAGCTTAGCGGCACAAGGCATCATATCTAAATACACTTTCAATCGCCCTGTACCCGTCTCTGTGCCGAAGGTCCTCAACACATTTACCGCCATCAAGACCGTCTTCAGTGACCCAGCACGGTTCAAAGTTGTGTACCAGAAGCACGGATATGGATCTATCATGACTTTCGATGATATGATGAAGTAAATATATTCCATACTGATCTTCTGTCCCAAAGCTAACAAACGAATTTCTCACAGGCATGATCAAGACAGGGGGATGGTAGGCTTTGACACTAACCTGGCTTCTGCAATTAATTATGCAACGTCCTTTAGATTCTGCAGGCATTGTTCCCTCAAAAGGAGTCGCTCAGTCAATATGTCTCATGGTTCGCTGAAACTACGGCAAAGAAAATCAAAGAGAAATCATGGCAGTGAGTATAACATACACATCATGAACTTGCGTCAACCCGAATCTCAGGTACCCTAATGTTCCCGGAACATATGTCGACATTGTCAAAGATGTCATCAATACTGTGTCTGTTCATCTTGTTGCTGATAAGCTAGTGAGCAATCCGGTATTCTTAACGGAACATACTTTTTACAATATTGTCAGACTGGGATACCTTTGAAAACAAAAGAAAACCCATCTGGCCTTTACACAGAAAAAGAAGTCTTCGATATGTTAAAGACCTTGGTATGTGTCTTTGGCGGTTATACTGTCATTCCATGTTGACTCATGCATTACGCTTTTAGTATACGTACGTTCGAGGCCTTTACCGATTGAAGTTTTTACATTGATCCATGTTAACAGAGCAGCGTCTTTGTCATATAACGATCCAGAACACGGATTCGCATTGCAAGAGGCGGCAGCGCACACTCGCCAAATCATGAACGCTCTCATCACCAAGTCACTTTTAGAGATCTTGCCTTCTCTATCACCTGTACGTCACTCAGGCCCTCTTGCTCATTCTTCAAAGTCTGATGTGAATGCTAGAACTTTGTAGGAAAAGTAGTGGCTGGAGCTGTTTCATACTTCTGGCCACCCAGCAAGAAATCCCATCACCCTTTCTTAAAGTCTCTTACTGACTCTGGCCGACCCTTGGATGAGCTTTTGGGTAACATCCTTGGTATTGCTGTTGGTGCTTCTGTGAGCCATGCACATGCTGCGGTTCACGTCATCGATTTCTATCTCGATGATGCGCGAGAAAAAGAGAGGCAACATATTTCGCAGCTCGTCAACAATCAGGATTCGCAAAGTGCCGATCTCCTGCGCGGATATGTCTACGAGGCTATGCGTAAGGATATCCTGCTTTCTATTCCTTGAGTTTGGTTGATTGGCGTATGTAGGCTTGAAACCTCAGTTCCCTGGTCTGTGGAGAGAAGCGGTCCTGGATGCCACTATTCCCCAAGGAGCGGGACTTCCAGCTATGGAGATTAAGGCCGGTGATCGCATCTGGGCTAGCTTCAAGAATGCACATATCAACGTAGGTTCTAGGTAGATTTGTAGGCCAAGTCCCACAATCTCACCATCATATGTAGCCCCTTGACTTTCCGGATCCAAAGGTCGTAGACCCGCGTCGTCCAGTGGCGTCGTACAACCTCAACGGCGCCGGCTTCCACAACTGCCCCGGAACTGCATTGGCTCAGCAGACAATTTGTGAGATCGTCAAGGCCGTGTTCAAATTAAAAAACATCCGTCGTGC
Organism: Collybia mongolica; assembly: GCA_013420905.1. Lineage (NCBI taxonomy): Eukaryota > Fungi > Basidiomycota > Agaricomycetes > Agaricales > Clitocybaceae > Collybia > Collybia mongolica. The sequence continues at coordinate 928,418 of JAAXNY010000008.1, forward strand.
AGCTGGAGATGCTGGAAAACTTACCGGATTTACCGAGGTCATCAATGGGACCGAAACACAGTTCTATATTCAGCGCAATGGATCTGTTAGCTCATGGCCAGGATCAATGCATATCGTGGTATGTATGTCACATTTTCTTCGTCACACTGGCGCTGACTTCGTCATAGTATGATGCTTGAAAGTACCATGTGGAACCTAGAAACGTCTATTCTTTGTCTTATAGAGGCAACACTGTAACATCACTGCCGGATATTTGTCAAATCGTTGTACATCCTACCTGGAGGCATAGGTACATACCTGTGTATTAGCCGTATATTGCTCTAAAGCTGGCCCTTGTCAGCCCAGTAGCACTGCATTTCAAATTTTGCAACGCGTCGCGGGTGCGCGCGAGCGACATCATGATCATGTGATCGTAACGCGACGCCACGTTAATGAGTAAAAAAGGCCCAGCCAAACAACACGCTCCTAAAGGCATCGTGGAATACCGCTATGGCTGGAACTACAAGTCAAGCCACTAGATAAAGCCCCGTAGTTCAATCTGCAACTCAGAAGTAAAGAAAATAATACAGAGGTGGATGACATCATGTTGTCTATGAATCATGGAAAAAATGTCTGCATACCAACATCTTAAATATGCTGATCCAAGAGTACATACCTTGATATCCTTGGCTTGAGTTTTGGGCATGGTTAGGCTTTACTCCCTCAGCAAACGCGCTGCCCCATGGACGTGGTATTCTAGTGGGGTACTATCTTGACCAATAGCAGTGCAGACGACCGTTGGGACGGGTCGAAATGATTGTAATAGGCAGCGTGCGACCTCACCGGAACGGACTCAAAGAATGAAATTTTATTCATGTCGAGAGCTCTTATTAGACTCAAACACATGAGGGTTGTTGAGTGCGATGTGTGATATGTTGCGTTTCTAGACGAGTCAAATTTCGAGAAAAGGTGTACAGATACAGATTAATAAATACGATAGACAATAAATTATGTGATCCATTCCTTAAATATCATGACCGTAGACCGGGCTTGAGCGATTCTGCCGTCTGCACTGTCCACGCTTCGATCTCGTCGGTGGGGAGTTTCTGCCACTCATCGAACACCTATGACAGCGAGTTTAGTTTTAAACAGTTCATACTATCACCAACTACTTACTGTGTCAAGTTTATCGAGGAGCTCCGCTGCGCGTTCATTGGCTTCCTGTGTGGTTTGTATATTGCGTTCAACTTGTGCCTGAAGTTCAAGATTCTCCCTTTCCATCTAAGTATACATGATGAGCTTCGAGCTTGGAATGTGGTGAGGACTTACCTCAGCCAATGTTTCCCGCAGTCGTTTCACTTCAGTTTCCAGTAAGGGCACTGTGCGTGCACATACTGCAGCTCGCGGTTCCAGATCCTCCCTCCACATATCATTTCTAACCTCACCCCTGGCCTTCCGATCTTTCGCTTCGTTTACCACGCGATGTAGGATATCTATGTTTTCCTGTATTGAATAGTCCTTGAATAACTTGTCAAGATCACGCTGTGAACAACCAGACGTTAACACAAAAGAGTATTGGGACAAGAGAACGATCCACGCACAAAATTCTGCGCTTCAATGTAGTCGGAAATACTGTTAAACGTAGCTGAAGATCCGTTCTTATCCTCTTCGACGTAGAGCGGGAAACATTCCGCGAAATCTTCAAAACTGTATCCACGCGGTTGTACGGTTAACAACGCGTTTTTCCGCGAATTTTTGCATGAGCACGTACGTCCATTTGTGAGCGGAACGTTGGATCGCAAGCTGCAAGGCTGAATGGAAATGTGTCCATCGCCGACTCCCAGACTGGTTAAACATGGTGGTTTTGGATGAGAAGGGCCATGCCACGTGATCGACGTTGATCTCATCATGCCGCCACTTTCGAGGCGTGAACCGTTCATTGACACAAACCATAATCTACGCGACGGCGCCTATTGCGCGCGTTTCTATCCCTCTCCCCCAAACGTCTATTGTTTAACTACGATTCTCGTGACCGCAACTGTATTACATACGACGGTATATAAAAGTTTGAACCAATAAAAAAAAACCATCACAAGTACATTGTCTGTTATCTTGTCAGCCATGATAGAAACAGGAGTGACACTTTTGGTCTGGTGCTGTACAAGCTTTCGTTCTCGGTCGAAGGCGTCCTTGCCGATAATGTGATAACAGGAGACCCCCTCAAGCAATTGGACGTGTTTTTAAAACTCTTTACCACGGTAACATATATCTGAATTCCCAGACCCCGGCCTCGAGATCATTGCCACTGAAGGTATGCTCACCTTGTGTGCCTCTGGCTTGAATAAGGTGTCGCTGACACTCCATGTTGTTCGGGTCTCCCTCGTAGTCGTTGTCGTTGTTCGCGATGAAGGATAAACTCGATATTTCAAAAACAATTGCAATTCGGGTACGGGGAATCGAACCCCGAGCTGCCGCGATAAGCTTATACGTCGTCGTGGTGAGAGGCGGCAATGTTAGCCGTTACACCATACCCGAGCAATGTTCCGAACGGTCCAGATGCCTCACAAGAACGTGTCGATATTTATCGACTGGTATACAATGATTAAACACAGGAGAGGAGGGTGTAGAAAGTTTATAATGGGGGGATTATAGGGGAGGATATTAAGCCCTTCGAAGCGGCTTACATGCAGAAGCTTTGACTTTAGTTGGACAATCTTGGGGGAACCATTGATTAGCGTAGTACTCGTACTGTTCCTAATTAGATTAAAGATGATACAAGGGAGGTCAGTGATCTATGAAGTACAAAAGTGACCTGGTATCCTGGCACACGGAAGACCTTAGAGAGGTGGTAGTGGCCGACGGCACTGCGGACAAATGTTCTGAAACAGTGCCTTCAGCAGATGAAAGAAAAAACCTCGTTGAATCACACACCTTGATAGCAAGCCACTAAGTGCCAAAGGTAACGTTAATCAGTCAAGAGGGTGAAAATAAGCTGACGTACCCGTTCTAGACATTCAGTATGCTTATGAATTAACTCTCGTCAGTATCCGAGCTGTTCAGTGTTGATATTAAACTTACGAAGAGATGATGGCACGGCGCCAAACTATAATGCTTCTTCTTGCTCTCCATCCCCATTTGCATAGCATTGAACAACCCCCCAGCACCCCCCATACTCTTCCGGCCAGCATCTTCCGTGCCCCATTCATCATGCTCCTTGTCCGAGGCGCGGCGCGAGGACGGGTCGGCAAGGATGGCATCCATACAAATTGCACAATCGCCGAACGATTGTTCTGGCGCTTCGGAGTCTGGGATGGGCATTGGAGGATGATAGTCGTATAGCTTGACCGCAGCATACTGAGAAGAAAGTGTTAAAGAGGGTCTCTCAGTGACAAAGTTTGTAACTAGAACCGACCCGTTTGGGGAGGAGGAAAGTCGGCCCAAAGATCTCTTGGAGAATCAGAACGAACGCCTGAAGACAAACAAAGGTGGCCAGAAAGTAGGACCACGCTGTTGTGTTTTGGGGTTAGGCTGGAGATACGCAGCATCAGGAGTCTAGAAAAGTACGCACATCGAGGTTCTACGTCAAGAACGTTCTTTGGACATGCCAAGAAATCTTCGAGGGTGATCAGCCTACGTTATCTTTCCTAAAGGACTCACTCACATAGGGCAAGATACAACCGACAAACAGTGATACCTATGATGTACTCCGCTCGCAGGCCGCTGCTTCTTCCTGTTCGAGCTGATCTCATGATTTGAGGCAACCATACCAAAGAGTACGTGACACACACGAAGATCATCGATAAGGTTGGAGATAAAATAACGCGAACAATAAAAGTTAAGAAGATGAAGAGTGTCACCCCTAGTACTTTCGTAAGCTTGAGCATGAGTTGATAGTGAATAAGGAAACCTACAAAGCCTTGCTTGAGGGTCGGTGCGAACGTGATGAATAAAAAACGTAAAGAACGTTGGTTGGGTTGGCACGGTTGGAGTCGGAATCGGATTCGGGGTTGGGTTTGGTGTTGGTGGAATAGGTACATTGGCTGTTGTGGGTAGCAATGGTGTTGTATTTACAGATGGTACTGTGGGGAGTGGGGGATAGCTGTTATTGATGTTGGTGGTGACGACATCATTAGCAGTAGCATGAACATTCGGAGCAGGTGCTACAGCTGGCGGAGAAACCAAAGGTGGCGTTGGAGGAGTAACAGGTGCGGGTTGGGGCGTCGCGTTCTCAGGACCTTGGATTTGATGAATTAGAACTGAGAATTGCTAAACATAACTCATCAATGATAGCAGGCGAGCGATGAACGATATGTGGACCAACCGCTTCATATACAAATAAAATGCAGGCCAGGAATGCAGGTGCAATGAGCGAGAGAGATGGCCTGCCTTCTGCCAGAATGGCAAATGTGATGTGGCCGGCAAAGGAAACAGAGTCTACGGTTGCCTGTGCAAGGAAGGTCCAGCGTGAGACCTTGGACAGGCCAGGAAGAGTACGGCTTTGCTCTGACTGGCGAGAAAACAAGATGAGTATAATAAGGTACGCGAGACCGGCTGTCCCAGCATCTAGATATGATATGAGGATCAGAGATTGAAGTATTGAGTGCCTGAGAGATACTCACAAGTGGTCACTTTGCGGAAGAATGTTCGGGATCTACGGATACGAAGGTTAAACCCTACGCGGATTCAAAAAAGTCTCACTTACCTAAGGCCAGCTGTTTCGGTAACCTCGTACATGATGCCACACTCTTTGCTTATCAACAGCCCACTAATGGATAATTTGGGGGGATCAATTGTCCATATACCGGTTGGTTTCTGGATTTCAGCTTCAAGTTCCTGCATCAGGTGCTCGGGAACTCCCACGGGGTGTATTTGAGCGTGAAATGTGAATGGGCAAGCAGACTTGGGTGGGTCATCTAACCAAAATGAGACAAGGCGGGGAACGATATAAACCTACACACCATTATTCGAGTCATGATCGATAACACCCGCGTCAATGAGGTTCTTCAGCTTGTTGATTCGAGCCATGAGCTCGGGCCTGATTATTTGAGCTGTTTCATTTTTGGCAGAGACTGGGACGAGAGACGGAAGTAGCCGAATGTCAATATGTCGACTGAGGAAATGAGACGGTCGTATGATATGGTTTATGAGAAAGGCTCACCCAGTCGGTTCAGCAAAGCCGTATATAGAACCGTTGGATAGAAAGTGGACCCCTTCAAATTCTAGGCGAAGGTCCTCGTGATTATTTGAGTCTGTGAGCTCAATGCGGCCCTATTCAACGTGTTACCGTCATCTAGACCAAGAACGACAAAGTTTGAACGTACATGCACTAGCGCTATATTTTCCGAGACCATCGTCCCGTTCCAATGAAAGGGCATCTTTTCCACAACACTAAGGGCCACTTTGTCCGATGCCGTCCAGTTCCATGACCCCAACCGGTCAGCTATCGCTGTGACGTTCGCGCCAGCCATATACGTTTGTGCAGGGACTGTCTGGTTTTCCGAATGCACAGAAGGAGTGATGTTATAGAAATTGGACGTTCCGTGAATAAAGCCTGTCACATTGGAGTAGTATGATGCTTGGTTTGGGTCAAGGAGATTGCCTTGGATGTTGAAGGTGTCTAGTAACGGCAGGAGCCCTGGATGTTGGTCGGGCTAGAGCAACATTTAAGCCTCAAGCTTTCAATGGTTGGTAAAATGATACGAACAATGGTAAAGTTCGTCGACGTCCCATTCATCCATGCTGTATAATTTGACAATTGATATGACAAGGATCGTAATGCGTCCTGGTACTGGTGCCTCGCGAGGAATTCGTCACCATTATGGCTTGTAAGCATAAAAAGCATTAAGCTAATGAATAGGAACGACGGTATTGAGCTACGCTGCCTCTGATCCCGCCCACCTGGCAGACCGTCATCGTCGCGTACTGGGTCATCCATGCTGCCACCAGGACCGTGGCAGAATATATTGGCACCTGTGGCTCAAGAACTTCGTCCAGGGAGACGACCGTAGGATAGTGACCTAAAGTGTCCAGGATTTGGATCGAGACGGAGGCAAGTAGGTTGGGTGGCTATGTCGTGATTCCTTGTGGCGGTGCAACGCCTTGAGGTGAGAACCAAGGACTCCTTGGTTCTCACCTCAAGGCGGGGCCGAGAACCAACGTGAACAACGAACAAGTCCGTAGGAGACTGAACTTCAATGGACATGTTATTATACAATATATACTACAATGTTTTGTTAATTGCAGGATTCTACAATAGTTGAATGCTTGACTACAATAGGATTCGAACGAGTGTCCCACAGAACCAGTGTGTGTTATGATTCATCCATCCTAATTGTTTCCCAACCATTTAGGAGTGCCATTTATGATAGTTCGTCAGGCAACGCGAAGGTCACACCGTTTAGGAAATGGCAGGTGGCGCTGTGTCGAAGCGGCAAGGCTCGTTCGATAGTAAAGACTTCATATAATGGAGCACTGAGCAATAAGCCTTGAAAGTAAAAATTCGGAGATATTTTGTTGGGAGCACATGTTTGTCCTTTAGTTTCCTCAAATAGTTGAAGGGGCGTTGAACTGTAAAGAGTGTACTTCTTAAATGTTTTAGAGAGGGCACCATTGTCTGCAAATGATGGATTGTTCCAAATGAAGTTTCGATGGGATTTTCGGTGTTCTGCCAGTCATGAGTACACTGCTGAGCTCTCGGGTCAAGATAATGGAGACTTCGACGGGATCGCAGAATCTTGGTTCTGATGCCTTTAGTGTCCTGTATGCCCTGGCACCACTCTATGACTACCAGATAAAACCAGAGACTTGGGGATACACCATGAGACGAATTTCCTCGAGGCTCCAGATTCCATTATCCATACAGCTACACTGGCCTGTTTGGCCACTCCTTTCATCGAAAAAGCTGTGGGGAGGTGGTTTGAACCATGAAAACATTGCTGTCAGAACGAACAAGTAAGTATCCGGGGTTTTCATGCGGGCCCTAGAGTCGAGGAGGGCTGAGACACAACCCTTTGGCGTGTCGCCATATTAAGGGGCAGAAGCATTCTGTATTGCACACCACGCAACGGAAACGGGCTTTTCGAGCATGGTCGAGAGCGTAACATAGAAAAAGATATTTTCCTGATATGGTGACATGAGTGCACACATACTTATATAAGAATCACTGACTGAAATCGCACCGATTCTAGATATCCAACTATTAGTCCCCGACGGCTGATCTGAGCGAGCGACATAGAAGCACACTGCTAGATCAGCTCGTATTCCTTACGAGCAAGAACGGAGAAACCTAATCCCCTTCGCCTAGGTCAAAACGGGTTGCCGAGGGTTCCGCAAGCCGGTATATACTGAGAAGGCCCAACAATCCCACATAGTGACAAGATTGCCTGCAGTAGGTCAACAATCATCTGGACGCGAGCAACTGAGCCGGCATACCCTATTTTTGATAAATAGGGCTAAGAGAAGTAATTATGGTGAAGGGACCACCTTGCTTAAAGTCAAACCCCCTAGCATCCGAATTGATTCATCATTGCAGACTTGAGTTTGGAGAGTGGCCGGTTTTTGTGTAAGGGTTGTTGCCACAATTGAGGTGATCAGGAAAACCGAAACAGATCATTAAACCCGCCAGCTTGGCTGTGAAGAGTCTACCATAGGTTTGGAAGCGAGTAACCAGCTGCTGCCAACAGTGATGAAATAATATTAAGAGCAACTTCGTGCTTGCTGGGGACTCGATGTCGTAGTGCAGATGTGACTGCAGATGAGACTAATAATGGTCGGGGTCACGTGCCGGTATTTCATATTAGTATCTTCAGGACCCCGAGCCATCAAGCGTACAAACCTAGGCAAACCTCTCCTTCTGGCTCATCATGGCGTCCACGACGACCTCCCAGGCGGATGAGATATTCCAGAATCTCAAAAGTAAGAATCAGGATACCCGGACTGCAGCTGCGAAGGAGCTTCGACGCTATGTGAGTTGCGTTACATTCGCGTTGGTGCACAACATGACCAATCCCTGTAGGTGTCTACGGCAGTAGCGGAGATGTCTTCTGACGCTGCGACGAAGCTATGGGACGATAATATCAATCGGAGACTGTTCGAGCTGACACACAGTCAGAATAGCACTGAAGCCTTTGGTGGTTTGGCAGCGATTGGTACGTATATTGGTTTCCTTGCCTCATTGGTTGCTGAGACCGTTATAGATAATCTTCTTGACGTTGACGGTGAAGAAAATATTGACTCCAAGAGAAATCTCTTCAGATTCTGGAACTACGTCAAGCATCTCCTCCCGAACCATGATGTTAATCTTATGCTGGCGGCTTCTAAAACTCTTGGGCAAATAGCTGAAATCGGAGGTGCTGCGTTTGGAGAACGATTTATGGACAAAGAAGTTCCAGCCGCAATAGAGCTGATGCAGCCGGACAAGCAAGAATCTCCCAGGTACGCTGGCGTCCTCATTTTGAAGGAACTTGCCCGCAATAGTCCTACCTACTTTCATTCGCACATTGCCGTCGTCCTCGATAACATCCTAGTGCCACTCCGAGACCAGCGCTTGATAGTCAGGGAAGGAGCAGCGGAGTTGCTTGCCGCCTGTTTAGAAATTGTAGCGCAGAGGGAACGGCAGACTCGCAGCCCGTATTTGTTCAAGATCTTGGGAGATGCGCAGATGGGACTAAAGCAATCCCAGCCCGAGGTCATACATGGGTCGTTGCTGACGTACCGTGAACTCTTGCTTCACGCGGGAATGGTACGCGACATGTTGATTTCTTGTATTGCATTATTCACATTATATTTAATTGAAGTTCATGAGAGAAACGTTTCTGGATACCGCAGAACAAATCCTCCGATTCAAGTCTCATCGAGACCTACTCGTCCGCAAGATGGTTATTACAATGATCCCATCACTTGCTGCCTATGACACCCAAACATTCACCGAACATTTCCTTCATAAGGCCATGGCTCATCTGCTAACACAATTAGAAAAGCCAAATGAGAGGTCCTTTGGTGCGCGCGCCGATCTAGTATCTTGCATTGTCTCATTGTTTGACAGCTTTTATTGCGATTGGTCACACTGCCACCGCTGTTGGAAGTGATATGAAACCCTTCCTTGATTCTATCATGATGCACATTAAACAAGGGCTTCAAGGGCGAGGGTGAGACCATTCATTCCATCCTGATGCTAAGCTCATTGCATGACTAGGCGGAAGAATGCACCTTCGGAAGAACCTATTTTTCAATGCATTGGGATGCTTGCAGCGGCCGTTGGTCCCAATCTTACGAAACTATTACATGACCAACTTGATCTCATGTTAGCTTGCGGCTTAAGCGATCCTTTGAGGAACGCGCTTGTTGCTATTGCAAAGTATATCCCACCACTCTTGAAGACCATTCAAGGTACGAAATTTCCTTGACGATTGCCATCTAACTTTCACGATGTCGATATTACTCACAGACCGTTTACTGGATCTTTTGTCCATAAATCTGAGTGGCCAACCATACAAACCTTTAGGTGCACCATCACTTGGCCGCACTGATATTGCTGGCGTGACCAGAGACTTAAATGCCACACAGGTCTGCCCTCCGCATGCTGACTCAGAACTGCAACAAATATTTACACCCACAGATCGCTACGCATGAAAAAAGTCCAGAATTGATCGCACTAGCGCTGAATACATTGGGTACATTCGACTTTAGTGGTAGGATGGTTTCAAATTCACTCTTTCTCTATGCTAATCTGGGCATAATAGGTCACGTCCTAAATGAGTTTGTGCGCAACTGCGCATTGCCATACTTGGAGGATGATAACACCGAGGTCCGGGGGGCCGCAGCCACCACTTGTTGTCGTCTTTTTGTCCGAGATCCTATTTGCTATCAGGCGAGCAGCCATGCGATCGAAATCATCAGCGATGTCCTCGATAAACTTCTGACAGTTGGCATCGCCGATCCCGGTAACACCTTTTTTGCTCTAATCCTTTTCTCATCGCTCATCTGTTTTCGATAGTCCCAGGAATCAGACATATAGTACTCTCTAACCTCCATGATCGTTTCGACAAACATCTGGCCCAAGCGGAGAACGTACGATCATTGTTCATCGCTCTCAATGACGAGGATTTCCAAAATCGTATTACTGCGGTTGGGTTAATTGGGCGTCTTGCAAAGCATAACCCCGCCTATGTCATGCCATCTCTTCGGAAAGCCCTTATTCAGCTTCTGACCGAACTGGAATATTCTACTGTTCTGTACGTACATCGAAAAATTTGCCCTTGTGGGTACTTGACGTATTTCTGCAGGCGAAGCCGAGAGGAATGTACACGGTTGCTCACGCTTCTTGTCAGCGCAACTCAGCGTCTCATCAAGCCATACGCCTTACCTATGTTGCGCGTCCTTCTTCCCAAGGCCAATGACAGCAATGCTACAGTGGCTGCAAATGTTCTCATGTGTTTGGGAGAGCTGGCGTGTGTAGGAGGCGAAGATGCCATGCCTCATGTTCCCGAGCTCATGCAGGTGATCATATCGCGCCTCTCCGACCCATCGCTCCTCAAACGAGATGCTGCCTTACACACTCTTGGTCAAGTGTGCTCGAGCACAGGATACGTCATTACACCACTGGCTGATCACCCTCAACTCCTCCCCTTGCTTGGCAGGATTTTGAGAACCGAAGCCAGTCAGCAAGTGCGGCGCGAGGTGGTGAAAGTCCTTGGGATTCTGGGTGCTTTGGATCCGTACCGACGCAAGGTATGCCCTTTCATTGGCCCTGAAGAATTGTTTGGGTTTGACTGATGTAAACATTAACGTCAGACGAGGCCTGAGGAGGAATCGAGTGAAACCACAACGGCCGCGGTGAACCAGGTTCCCATCGCACAGCTTGGGACCTCGGCCGCGACGGATGACTATTTCCAGACTGTTGTGATAACCGCGCTTTTGACTATATTGAAAGATCAGGCTCTCAATAACCATCATCCCACTGTCATTGAGGCTATCATGTCTATATTCAAAACACAAGGCCTCAAATGTGTCACTTTCCTTCCTCAGGTATGAGCTCCTTGAATAATCGAGTACTTTAAACTCACGAAGGTTTAGATTATCCCTGCGTTTGCAGCCGTTACACGAGGATCGACCGCTCGTCTTGGTTTCTACTTGGAGCAGCTCGCCATCCTTGTTGGTATTGTCAAACAACACGTCCGGAATTTTATGCCCGACGTCTTCAGCCTTGTTACGGAGCTCTGGGAAAATCCTACTCTTCAATTACCTATTGTCGCTCTTATCGAGGCTCTCGGAAAAGCGCTCGACTCTGAATTTAAACCATTCTTGCCGACTATTCTGCCACTTATCCTCAAAGTTTTTGAAGGAGATCTCAATGACAAGAGGATCAACACTCAGATCAAGATTTTCGATGCTTTCTTGACCTTTGGGACCAATATCGAGGAATATCTCCATCTTGTTATACCTATCATTGTTAAGACTTACGAGAAGACCGATGGCCCAGGAACTACGCCCCTGCGAAGAAGGGCTATTCAGACAATCGACGGGTTGTCGAGACGGGTCAACTTTTCAGACCATGCATCCCGCATTATCCATCCTCTTGTCCGGGTCTTGGAGGGACCAAGCAATGAACTTCGGCCAGCAGTGATGGATACTTTGTGCTCATTGGTCATTCAGCTTGGTTCTGATTTCGCAATTTTCGTGCCCACCATCAACAAAGTGAGCTACTTTATCAAATCGCATTTAAATAATGCTAACTAACATTGTGATGTTCTTATAGGCCCTCCTCCGCAAGAACGTTTCACACCCTAAATACGAGAATCTGATCTCTAAGCTGCTTAACGGAGAACGACTCCCACAAGAAGCAGGTGTCCTTGAGCTTCTGTTCGTTTTATCATCCCTCTTAGCAGGCTTCCACTGACCTTTCCTTTTAGCTTGAGTGAAAATTCGAAGGCCCCCGAATTTTCACTCCCAGCAGAAGCAACGAAGATGACAGTGAATCAGCAGCATTTGAAGCAGGCTTGGGATGTTTCCCAAGTCACCACCCGTGACGATTGGACGGAGTGGATGCATCGCCTTGGCGTAGAATTTATGAAGGAATCTCCGTCACACGCCCTTCGCGCATGTATGAGCCTTGTAGAGATCCACCCACCTCTCGCCAAAGAGTTGTTTAACGCAGCCTTCTTGTCATGTTGGAGCGAACTCTACGATCAATATCAGGTTTGTCTATATCACTTCTCCGAAGATCGTTATCGTTGAATGGTGCATGTAATTTTTCAGGAAGATCTCGTTCGCTCTATTGAATTTGCTATCGTTTCGACAACCGCTCCTTCGGAATTGATACATCGCTTACTCAATCTCGCTGAATTCATGGAGCACGAGGAGAAGCCTTTACCGATCGAACATCGAACGCTCGGAGAGTACGCCAACAAGTACATGGCTTACGCAAAGGCTCTACACTACAAGGAATTAGAGTTCTTCTCTGAGTCATCACCAGCAGTCATCGAGTCGCTCATCGCGATTAATACTCGACTTCAGCAACACGACGCGGCCTGGGGGACACTTCTCACGGCACGTGAGCAGTATGACGTCACCAAACATGAGGAATGGTATGAAAGGCTTGGCCGCTGGCAGGAAGCACTGGTGGCCTATGAGCACAAGGCAGAAAGTGACCCGTCAGATCCGGATGTGCAGATTGGACGCATGAAATGCTTACATGCTCTTGGAGAATGGGATCAACTTGCGGCACATGTCGACGAGAATTGGTCCAGCGCTAACCATGACTATCGACAAGAGATTGCACCAATGGCAACAGCAGCGGCATGGTCACTCAATGAATGGGATTCAATGGACGACTACATAGCGACAATGAAACCAGATTCACCGGATCGTGCATTCTATCGTGCCATCCTCTCAGTCCATCAAAACCAATTCCCCAAAGCTCTTGTTCATATTGCGAAGGCCCGTGATCTCCTGGATCCTGAACTGAGCTCATTCGTCGGGGAAGGATATGGACGCTTATACAAGTAAATTTTCATCATGACTTCGGCAGCTGCAAACTCTGACCATATTCTAGTGTCATGGTCAGGGCACAGATGCTCTCAGAACTGGAGGAGATCATCGCATTCAAACAGTACGCTGATCAACCTGAACGGCAACAAGCTATGAGAAAGACCTGGATGAAACGGTGAGTCTTACCCCGTCGGTTTTCTCTGTGCCACTAACTTGCCAACAGGCTACAAGGGTGCCAACCCGACGTCGAGGTCTGGCAGCGTATTCTTCAAGTCAGAACCTTGGTCCTCAATCCTGAGGATGACCCTATCATGTGGATCAAGTTCGCGAACCTGTGTCGTAAATCAGATCGCATGGCACTTGCAGAAAAGACTATTAACTCCCTGCTTTCTCCGGAGCGAGTAAGTGAAATATCTATGGCCGTAATGACTTCTGACCATTTTCGTTAGTCGCAACGGATGCATGAACATCACCACCATACCAAGGCCCCTCCGAATGTCGTTTATGCACAGTTGAAATATATGTGGGCGACGGGTGCTAGGGAAGAAAGCCTGAACTTCCTTCGACAATTTTCCATCAGTCTTTCGAGGGACCTTCAAGCTGAATCTAGTGAACATTCCGCCCACCACACAGGTGTCTCAAAACAGAAGCTAACTGAGTTGTCCAAACTGCTTGCTCGATGCTACTTCAAACTGGGAGAATGGCAGGTCGAACTCGCAGACAACTGGGGATCGGTAATTATTCATATTCCTGCTTCAGGAGCATATTTAATATGAGCTGCAGAGAAACGTCGAAGACATCCTTCAATCGTATTATCTTGCAACGCACTTTGATCACACTTGGTATAAGGCATGGCATACCTGGGCTCTTTCCAACTTTGACGTGATTGGGTACATGGAAAGTCAAAATACAGGTCGACCTGTTGACTTCCCAGGAAGTGGAATATCTGCGCATGTTGTACAAGCCGTAGACGGTAAGTGTCACGTTGTAAAATTCCTTGCTTAGTCTCATAAGTTTCCCACAGGTTTCTTCCGATCGATAGCGTTACGCAACGAAGAGGCTCTCCAAGATACCCTCCGCCTGCTCACGCTGTGGTTTAAATATGGGGTCCATGACGACGTCAGTAATGCAATGGGCACTGGTTTCTCGTCTGTTGAAGTAGACACATGGCTTGAAGTCATACCCCAGGTAAGGAACTTCTGAAGTCCGTGAGAGACCTCAACTTACACGAGTGATAGATCATAGCCCGAATTCAAACCCCCCATGCTAATATCCGACGGAATATAAATAACCTCCTGACAGATGTTGGAAAACATCATCCTCAAGCGTTGATATACCCCCTTACTGTCGCCTCGAAATCATCAAGCAAAGCACGTAAAAATGCGGCCCTTGCTATCATGGAACGAATGCGAGAGCACAGCCCTATAATTGTCCAGCAGGTACGCCTATATTATAGTCACATAACGACTACAACTTAATTTTATTTAGGCCTTAATTGTCAGCCGAGAGCTTATCCGTGTGGCGATTCTTTGGCATGAACTTTGGCACGAAGGCTTGGAGGAGGCATCTCGGCATTTCTTCACCGAGAAGAATCCGGACGGTATGATCAATGCATTAGAACCGTTACATGATATGCTTGAAGCTGTGAGTCGTGCTCGTCAATTACGGCTTCTCCGCCTAAACGTGAGGATGCCAGGGTCCCACAACCGCTCGTGAGACGTCTTTTGCTCAAGTCTTCGGTCGAGAGCTCCACGAAGCCCGTGAAGCATGTCGTCGATGGCGTATGTATAATGATACAAGTGAATTGGACAAAGCTTGGGACATATACTATGGAGTAAGTCATAGATCTTTTATGTTATGTGCGTTCCATAATAAATCTCTCCGCCCACCAGGTCTTCAAGAAAGTCGAGAAACAACTACCGCAGCTAACAACACTGGATCTACAATATGTGTCTCCAAGTCTACTCAAAGCGCGAAATCTTGAATTAGCGGTTCCAGGTAATCAATTCAGAAAATAGGGGATTCTGGTTACTAACTAATTCCAGGTACCTACCAAAGTGGACGGTCAATCATCACTATCGCGAGCTTTGCAACCAAACTGACGGTCATAGCATCGAAACAACGCCCCCGACGCCTTTCTCTTAAGGGTAGCGATGGCAGAGATTACCAATATGTGCTGAAAGGTACTTCGAATTTGGCCTTTACTTTACTTCGTGTCCCTAAACTTGACCTCCCAGGCCATGAGGATCTTCGTCAGGATGAACGAGTCATGCAACTATTCAGCCTTGTCAATACTCTCCTCTCTGTTGACACCAACAGTTTCAAGCGCCGTCTCCATATTCAAATTTATCCTGTTATCCCTTTGGCGCCAAACGCGGGTCTTCTGGGTTGGGTACAAGACAGTGACACCCTACATGTACTAATACGCGACTATCGCGACTCGAGAAAGGTTCTACTCAATATCGAGTACCGATTGATGCTCCAGGTATGACCCACATATACCTGGTTCTTACTCATGCCTACCTTTCCCCTATAGATGGCGCCAGACTATGAGAACCTCACCTTGCTTCAGAAAGTCGAAGTCTTCGAATATGCTCTTGAGAATACTACTGGACAAGACCTCTATCGCGTCCTTTGGCTGAAAAGTATCAACTCGGAACATTGGCTTGAGCGACGTGCAACGTATACGCGGTCGCTTGCCGTGAACAGTATGGTGGGACATATTCTAGGTCTTGGTGACCGTCACCCGTCCAATCTGTTACTCGAGCGGAGCACCGGGAAGGTGGTCCATATCGACTTTGGTGATTGCTTTGAGGTTGCAATGCATCGCGAAAAGTTCCCAGAGAAGGTACCATTCCGGTTAACGAGAATGTTGACTCACGCAATGGAGGTACGTTAATACATCATCAACGCATGTTCACGGCCGGCCTTAACCCGAGGCCTATAGGTCAGCGGCATCGAGGGGAGCTTCAGGAGAACATGTGAAATTACCATGCAAGTCTTGCGTGATAATAAAGAATCCTTGATGGCTGTCTTGGAGGCATTTGTCTACGACCCATTGATCAACTGGAGGCTTATGCAAACAGAGGGCGATGGGCGAAGAGGTGAAGGTGAAACACTATATCTTTGACTTCTGTTGATATTGGGCTGACATGTTCGTTCTAGACCCGGAGGCGGACCCTGAACGCGCCGCGGAGTTAGCAAAGGTGGCAGCCCATCCTCAAGGCCCAACACGAAAACTCAAGGCCGATGAAAGTGATATTTTCAATGGTAGGCATACTTGTTATATCCCTTCAAGGACTGCGTACTCATAATGACGATAGAAACCGAAGGCCAAGGTCAGGAAGTTCGGAACGAGCGAGCTTTATTTGTTTACAATAGGGTCCAAAATAAACTTACTGGTAAGTCTTTTGTTTCCACACAACCCACGATGCTCACGATGACCACCAGGCCGTGATTTCAACCCTGAGGTTGCTCTCAGCGTTGAGATACAGGTTGATAGATTAATTGAGCAAGCCACCTCCTTCGAGAATCTTTGTCAGTGTTTCTCTGGGTGGTGTGCGTTTTGGTAGACAAGCTTGGATGAGAGTTTTTTTGGACGTTTCGGTTGCATATACCATACTGTAACATCTGTACTATCTTAGTCCATTGTTCTCGATATAGAATTTATTCACTCAAGACACGCGATGAAGCCATTTTGAGGCTCCAAGTTCTAAAAATAGCAATATGTGCTGCCTTGTCCAAATATATGGAAACAGTTTTTAGCAGTTGTAATTTCTTCCGGGGCAACTTTCAGAGACGACTCAGGGAAACAACTTATATTTGAGACAACTTTCCTTGAGATGATTTTGGTGAGACGATGTAACACATACTCGACAATGATATAGGACTGGTTTGGACCATGCATCATCGCCCTGCACGAGGTTAAAAACTATTCTTTCCCCCCAACCGTTGGGCCGTAAGTACCTCTCCTGATCAATATTCTCACTCTTTCCCCCCCTGTATATCCGTACAGCCTTTCCCTGCCCCTCTAATAAGTTTTGGGGCGATACGATGCAAAAGCGATTTCCGTGTCGAGAGCACTTGTTTGATACATCTATTAGACTGTAGTCTAGAGTTGCAAAAAGAAACCGGTAAAAGCCTTCATGTTGGCACTTCTTCAGTACTCTGAGAAGACCATTATCACCAAATGATGAACAGCCCCAGCTGAAGTCCGTGATTAGATTTCCGCAGTTTTGCCAGTCCTCTGGACAGTTCCAGGCCAAAATAAGCGGAGAAATTTCAACCGGGAAATAGAATCACAGCTTGTGGTATTCAAATCTCCCAAGTCCTGGCATCACTCCACGCGACCAATGGAAATAGCGGCCTGGGCAGCTTGGCCATATTTAAGGAAACCGATTGCCTCTGTATTCCAAATGTCCAGCATCCATACCATTGCAAAGCCTACTGGGCTATTCCCTCCATCCAGTAATATTTGGAGATAAGACAAGTGGTCCTCCTGGATCCAAAAAAGGGTGCTGCCGGAGACTCCTCTATGGGGCCAAAGAGGGCCAGGTAACAGTCCTTTGAGACGTGGTCGTATAGCGGAAGTGGAGCTCCCTTGTCGTTACGGAGGCAGTAATATGTCGGTTCTGTACATCATTCAACGCAAAATAGGGCTTTATAGCATAGGCAAGAGCCAAAGACGGACTCTCCTGAATAACTGAGATGTGTTTGATGTGTGATGTTAGTGAACCCGTCGACTGGGATCCGCTTGATTCCGGGATGTCTATACACCACCAGCCTACCATGGGACTGACAAGAAACTGGCAAATACTGGCAATTCGTCTTCCTCAGCAACCATCAAGCATATTGCCATATCGACTCGTGCTTTTTCTGGAAAATGATGGAGAATTCCTGCTGCATGCACGGGGGTTACAGAGAGTGTTGATATGTGAAAAGCCCTATTAACACTCAGGTCGACCAGATTATTCACAGTGAGCATAATAAACACCTGGGGAAGGTTGCCTGAGTCAGCAGTCCATGCACTCTTGATTTGTTTTTATTTAAAACCACGTGATCTTCTGAATCTGAAGTCACAAACTCAACAAGATCAATTTCATTCAAAGTACTTTCCATTCCCAAACGTTGAAATCTGTTGAACTGAGAAGGTACAGAATCACAAGATAACATTGACGAAAGGTTGGCAGACTCCTACACGCCCATTCCCACTCATACTCTTCATGGGCATCCGCCTGCCCTGGTCATCTTATGTGTGTTTAAGGCAATTTGAGAAGCCAAATCATGGTGTTGGGCGGCTGCATAGAGGACACTTAGATGTTTTAAGGAATTGGGGTCAATCTGTGCGTCCCCTCTGTACAAGTAACGCAATGTGGTCTTATGAGCCCAGGTCCGGGGTATACATCAAGGCGGTAGCAGTGATGAAGTTGACTCGAGGAGTGACTTGGCCGTCATCTCGACGCTGAAACGGGAAAACCTACGGAGTTGCGATTTTATTGATACAAGAGGGAAACGATCCCCGTTAATTCGTGTTCAACTATTTAAAGGCGATGGCAGTCTCTCGCAACGTGTTTTATGCCAACTGAAACCTCGCCCGACGTTCCCCTTGGACGGTGGAGGCTTCCTGTATTTCCATGTTCCCCAGGGGAAGCCACCAATCTCTGGAGAGCTCCGCTTCCGTGTCACACCAACTGACAAACCGGAAAGTTTCGACGAAGGACATGACATGACGAGGCCGAGTGGCTTCCATTGGCGAATGCAGCTCCTTGTCATGCCAGCACATCTGCGTTATCTTGCAGTTCGCGATCGGCTAATTACGCCACTCGTAGCTGCAGAATGTGAACAATATGGCTTGACCGAAGGCCACGGATGGAGGAGGGCCATACTACACTACCTGGACCAACCTTTCCTTCTCGATTTTCAAGCCAGGACGCTATCCCTCCGGCTCGCATATGGCGGCGACATTCAGAATGTATGCATCCATAATCCTGCTCGAGACCTTCGGGTGCCAAGCTATCCTGCGCCGTACAGAGGTATGTATTATGAAATACCTTTCTCTACGATCTAAACGACGTGCACATTATAGGGAATGCAGTCGTTCGTTTTGAGCTGTCAACTCACCCAGAACATGCCAAAGCTAACAGGGTGGTAATTCGCATTATCAAATTACTCCAGCCTGTGGAACCTGTCATTCCAAATTATGACGGATACATTGAACGGCCTACAGAATGGTCTCTCCTCTCAACTCGCGATTCAGGTGGTGTGCAACGACCCCGTACTATTAACCTCTGGCGGAATGAAATAGGCAGCGTTGGCTTGAATGTATTCTTCTCTGGGGAACATGGTCAGCAGGAACAGTTTTTTTTCGGTTTTTGTGTCGCATTTAACGCAAGCAACTTTATTATCAGATCTGAGACGACGCAATAACCGTGTTATATCTTCCCTAGATCCAAGTCGTATTCAAGCCTCAGATGTTCTTCAACTCGTTGAAGCTCAAAGAATGCTCTCTATTTTCATCCAAAATGACACCCCCACAAAAGTTCCGTTACAGATACCGCGTTTACCCCAAGACCATCCCGATCGACGGAGTCGTAACTCTTATGGATTCTTATACTACTACAAACCATTTAACCTCCCAGAAATAGCCGGTGAACTTCGGCTTCGTCTCACTCCTACGCGAGATCCCTCCTCCTTTGCCCAAGGAAAGGATCTCAAAGAACTCGATGGGAGTACCTGGAGTCTCTCGCTTTTGAGGCTTGCGTCCGATGCACAGTTTAACCCTCTGTGTCAGAAACTTGTTCAAGATCAGCTTGTCACGTCGTCGTCGGTATTGCATTGCCGAAAGCTTATGGCTAATTCCCATTCGGTTGTGAAACACCCTATTTCAACGCCCTTCATTCACACATTGGAGCAACCCTTTGAGCTTAAATTCTTGAGGGATTTTTTCAGAATTTTTATTGTTGGAAGTAACAAAATTGGCCGCCTCATCATCAAGAAAGCGCGCCATATAGATCAGAATGGAGAACGTTTTACAGGTATGCCAGATGGTTTTACATTCTTGGTTATATTAGCCTTACATGTTCACTGTAGGCAAGGCTTGGGTCCGGTTTGAAATGTCACCGTTTGAAAACGATGATGGCAAGACTGTACTCGTATTGCGGTTGCTTCAACTCATGGACCCCAGCGAATCTGCTCCGTCAAGTCCACCTGGTCAGCAATGCATACCAACTTTCGAGAATGGACCATTGGTTTCGCAGCTAAATTCCTTTGGGGAAACAACAGTTTATCAAGTTCGAGTTATTCGCCGATCAGCTCTGCGGCTCTTGTGGCCAGACGACCATAAATTCACATGATGAATTTATATTGGCTGTCGAAACTCACTGCAGGTTCCACATAGGCTCAAACTCTCGGTTGGTCCTACCTCGAAGACGATAATGGCACAGCCGATTTATCAACTGTTTCAACATAATGATAAAACACGGGCGAATATGCTAGCGGTATATCTGTATAATACACATCTTCCACACCATGCAGCTGAACTCGCACCATTTATGCAGCCCGCGACAGTCCTTCAAATAATTCATTCTTCGACTTTGGCCTTTGACGTACAATGCCCTATGATTCTCTGTATCACATTACATATGTGGATTGTACATATCTTGCGTGTTTGATTCATAAGAGTAAAAACAAGGGAACTTTTCTGGTCAAGCGAGGTAACGTGGTTTTGGTGCCTGTGGCTGCTTCGCCAGGCAAAAATTGGGGAGTGGCTCGAGATGTTCCACTGATCGAAGGCTGGTGGGGATGGGCACTACGTTTTGGGTAGAGATGTCTTCGATGCTGAAGTTTTGGGATTTGGGTACATGATTGGCCATCGTCGTAGAAATTTGGTTTTTTAGGTAAGAGGTTAGTGGTGGGGGAGTTGGGTTTGTGGTATATTTTTTATGATGTTCCTCTACAGGTTGCGGCGCTCCTATGCACCATATCAATACAGGAGCAGTTGATGATGATCCCGAGCGTTGCACTGAGACATCCGAAGGCTTTTCAAGGCTCTCAGAGACTCAGACGTCGTCAGCGCTGTGTTTACTCTGCTCCGAGGTCCCCTCAGATCGCAAATCTCCCCGTACAGTGTACTGGTAAGCGGACACACAACTGGGCGCACGCTTTGCGGGCGTCATAGAAGTTCTAGCTGGCAGGTCTGTTTTCCGTGAACTCAATAGACAGACGGGGGTTAGAAACAACCTGCCAAAGTGTGGATGCTGGACAAAATTGGCATGTTTTAGTCCACGGGAAGTGCTGTCGGTTTAATATAGTGACAGACGTAATATGTTATTGGGCGAAGGCATGAAAGACTATTGAACGACGGAGCGAGGCTCTAGTATTACTGAAGAACAGTGCTATACCTATTTACCATTCTTGAATTCGTCTTGGACCTGTTGATGGGAGTAAGGGTGTGATAATCTGAATGGAATGGGACAAGCAAACCTCTCCTGCAAAGGCGTCGTCAAGGAGAAAGCGGAAGCCAGTGTGCGCCAAGCCTTTTGTGACCAACATGGTCGCATCGTGAGCCTCTTGGGTGATCGCAGAAGCCGCGAAAGCGGCGGTATGATTGCCACCACCAGGTTGCGTTGGAATAGCTATGTGAGAGACTTCAACCTAAAAGGAAGTAGTGACTTATAGAATAGCTCACCGTATAACGGATGAAGGGATGGTATTTCTGGTGGGGGTCAATACATTAAGTTAGCGGCTTCTAGTGGGACATACCGTAGGTGACATTTCCCTGAGATTATAAATGTCAGTCCTGACCTTGTAGAACGTTTGGGAAGAACTCACGAAATCTGTTGAGGCCGTAGTACTAATATGAGTCAACTCCATACCATATCGGCTGATCCTGCCGCCAAAATCTTTTGCTGTAGAGACCATTAGTTTAGCCAAGCAAATACCTATTATCGGGAAATCGTACACAGCACTTTGTTCTGACGCAGATCAAAGTATGGGAGTTCAAAATTTATCTCAACACGACAGCCGGTCGCTGTTGCGGCAGCCCTATATCCGAGGTCAGTATGGGAGTGTCAAATGGGTGTGTAGAAGCCTCTCTTACACAAAACAAGCCCTAACGCGCTTGACCAAGTCGTTGACTTCTGCAATGCTTGGTGCACGTACAAGGTAGGTTAATTTAGAATAATCCGGGATAACTGGCAGAATGTCAATGATTTGGACAGCGTTGATCGAACAAAATCACGAACCGTTAGGTGCCCAATTATTTCCTTCCATTATACCGTGAACGCGGTAGTCCGGTTTCATTTGCTGGCGGAGAGCAGATATATTTGAATATGCCTGAACTGCTGCGTCAAGGGCATTGATTCCCTCCCTTGCGACCAATTTAGCATTAGAGACATACTGAGGTCAGAGGAACTTACCAAGGAGCAGCTCCTGCATGAGCACTAGAAAGTGAAAACTACGTTTATTATTGGGGACAGCTGGTGTAAAGGAACCCACGTTTTTCCGAAGTATTCCACATACATTCCTTGCAAGGCATTCGTAGTTCCATCACTGGCAGTTTTAGGTGCGCCAACACTGGGGTGGCACCTATCAAGAAGTTCCGTCAAGCTAGCCCTTGTGATAACCCATAGAACGACCCACATGACACAAGCGTCCATGTCACTGTATCCTCCCCGTTCTATGAGTATCTCCTTTCCAGCTCCGCCCTCTTCAGCTAAGCTTCTCAGTGAGTTTTGAAAAATATAAGTAGGTCACAGGTAAGCGTACCCGGCGTCCCAAGGAGAACGACCTTGCCAGAAATATTGTGTGCTTGCAGCGCCTCTTTGACAGCAATCGCAACACCTACACCGGAGATAGCGATCAAGTTGTGGCCACAAGCGTGTCCCATATTCGGCAACGCGTCCATCTCAGAGTTGACGCCAAGTACTCTCCCACCCGTTCCGTGGGTATACTCGGCGCGGAACGCGGTCTCGAGCCCAAGGTAACACGGCGTTACACAGAACCCGTGATCCCCCATAAACTTCATGAGATGCTTGGAAGCATATCTGAAATTTCAAGGTCAGTCCGATACAATGCGCCACGGTAGTCACGACATACCTTTCCTCAAAGCCGAGCTCGGGCTTTGCTGATTAATAAAAATGGACTCAATCTATCGGATATTGGGGTAGTTGAAAGTATATACGGACCGTGGATCTTCTTGCTGAGTTCACGAAGGTCAGGATTAATTTCGTCAAGCTTAGTCTCGATGGTCTTTAGCATATCGACGTCCAACATTGGTTCGGAAACCGCGCGGGGAGTATAGGTAGGGTGGTCGCCCATGCGCCATGCTTCCGACTTCGGGCCGTATGAGAAATCACAATCTCCATGAAATGAGCTGCACCGGTGCGCAGAGTGCTGGAGGAGCGAGAAAGTGAGAACGTTGCCTTACATTGAGAACGAAACTCAACGCACCTCGGGGTTCCCTAGTTCACTGTACGCGGGAACTTTCTCATCCGCAGAGTAGTAGCTAGAGACTGCTGGGGCTGTTGCAACCTCTGCTGCCTTTCTATTCTCATCCGTACGACGTACGAGGGGACTTCTGAGCTTCCAACCACCCATGACTCCCAAAAACCCACTAAAGCAACCCGGCTGTGAGTTCGACTGGGGCATTTCGGTCGATAGATGAGTCAACGTGGAGTTAGTAGGTCCTTGAGAGCCTGCATGGGACATGTACAGTTTGGTGACTTTAAGAAGACCTGGAGATCCGCTCGAAGATTAGGCCCGCGATCATATTTTTGCCACCTGAGAGTGCACCATATTCAACCCGATGATGTCGGCCATAGGCGTGGCGCTTTCCAGAGCTCCATTTTTCACTCGTGGTACCGCATTTCCCAAAGCTAACGCAAGCAAGTTTAGAGTACTACAAACCACTGTCGACACAAATATCAATGAAAAATCGGAGTTGCTGGGTATGTTTTAGTATATTAGCAACGAGAAGAAAAATGAATAATTCATTCTGCGCTGTCATACCTGACATCTGTTGGACGTTTGATATCGATTCCACCTCTTCAGGAGGGTTCCAGCGTATGATTTGGTCTGTGGTAGCGGTGCTGGTGCCGTAATAACGGCAAGTCTGGGGAAAATGAAAATAGGTTGAGCGTGGGAGGCCTATTCCAGTGATAGGCAAATCCATAAATAGCACAGATTATAGTACAAAAAAATCGCTTTGATTCTACTCCCTGCAGCATCCTCCAAAAATATTTCTCCAGAATCCACCGATTTTACTCTCATATATATCGAGACCATTTAGGCCCACAATTAACTGCCCACTGCGCGACTCCAATTGGCAAAAATCAATGACAGTATGTGTAGTGGCCGAGGCCCGCTCGCCAAAGAAGAAATAAACTCTTCTTCCCCTTGTTTAACTTTCGTCATAACGGCGGCGAGTTGTGGAAGGATGCTAAATTTCCCCTTGAGGGATTTAAGCTGCACAAGTCCGGAGAAAGTCTCTGGGAGGAACAGTACAATTTTGCCTATATCACGACCTGTGAGGCAATGGAGTAAAACAAGTGATCCATTAAACACACCTTTCCTGGAGGAAACCTCGAGATCAATCCGCGGGTGCTCTGCCGAAGTTGGCTGCTGAAGGAATAATTAAACCCAATATCGGGCTACGTCATAGGCATAGGATAAACGGACGTACGAGCTTTATTTTGATATTGCCTGATCGACTTGCGACGATCACCGAGGCCTTTGGACTGATATTCACGTCTCCGACAGTCGCAAGGTCCAATGTAATGTTTCCTTTTCTGGTGTGGAAGGATGCGTGAGGTGGAGATTTCTTCCGCAATTTGAATCCACTGGAGTCAAACCCAAGGCATGGAGTTATTGGATCGATATAGAAGGTACCTTCAGAACGATGCGATATATACCTCAATATAAAATCAATATAACAATAAACAAAAATGATACCTTTCAAAGGTTCCTTGTGAGTCCGAAGATGTGGCTGATTTACAGACGCGAGGGGAGCGACTACTCGCCGTAACAAGCCCTGGCTGGTGCCATTGGACCTCGTGTATGGTGGAGGTTTCCCCTACGAAACAAAGTGTTGATATGGTCGGTTTCCAGCCTACTAAAGGACAATGACGTACCTCAGTTTGGGGAGGGTCGCTGGGATTATCTTCGCTATCAATTCTGCTATATACTAAGTCCTTAGCAGGGAGAGGGGGCGTGGGGCTACTTTCTTGTGGTTTATTAACCATTGAGAGTCTATCTGAGCGCACAAAACTAAGACGATTGTCGATAATTAAGTACCCATCAATAGACTGCGGTTCGTGTGAAGACTCCAAGAACATCCTACAACGGGATGGCATATCAAATTCCGCAGTCGCGGGGATGTACGATACCTCTTGAAATATGTCTGATGGTAGGACATCACAAGACGCCTAGCATAAGCCCTGCAAGGTCATGGCTGGCGGATCTGTATGCCAGGTACTGTAGGAAATTCAGGGTAGAAATTATATTCATCTAACATAGAATAGATATGATACCTGTACATAGATACAACAGTATAGGGGACTCCCCGTCTTGACGCGTTTGGCCAAGAATACTTTCTAACTTTCTCTAGAATCCAACTTTGGGCTCGTGAAGCCTGTCTCGTTCCCCAAGACCCATGATCAACCTACCATCACCCGAACTCAGGTGACAGAAGTCGAGGGCTTGGTTATCATAAGAATCAGATTTCGACAGTGTTTGGTTTCCTAGTAAGATCAAAGCTTCGTCGTCGGTTTGGTTCAAGACCCGCATGAAGGCAGTCATAGCAGGAAGAAACTGAAGACGACCTCGCCGCGTGCTCAGCTGGATCATTCCACAGAAGGTATCTGGAAGGAACAGAATGACGTCTCCTGAAAGACGCACTTAACAGGGGCAATAGTGAGCTCGGTGGATGAACTTGCCTCGTCGTGAAAAAACCTCAAGTTCTATCCTAGGTTTGATAGCCAGTGAGGATAACTGGAAATTGTATGGGTTATCAAAAATCGCAGATCAATGATTAAACTGACAAAATTTATTGTGATATTCCCAGTGTTACTTGTTACCAACACCGCTGCTTTCGGGGTTTCCTTCACATCTCCTGTTGTTCCTAGGTCCAGCGAAATCATGCCTCCTCGAGTCCTGAAAGAAGCGTGTGGAGGCTTTTTATTCCGCGTCTTGGGAGCCTTAACGCCAGATGCAAGTGAATGAACTCTAGGATCAATATAGAAGCTGCCTTGTGAGAGCAACCACGGGATTAGCATTCTGGGGCGATTGAACCGTATGGACTACTCCCTTGCCTATTAAAGGTTTCGAGCCCGTCTGAAGATGTATCTGATCAACAGAAAGCTTTGGAATAGGCCCACGTAGCGAATTTGTTGATTCGGGAACTGAATAAGATGCGCGACGTGAAATTTGCTTTCGAGAATCACTGAATGGTAAGGCTTTTTCTTTTTCCTGGTTCAGAAAAGCGGACTTTGTAGGTATGTTACGTACAGAGAATTTCCCCATGTCTACTCACCTCACAATTTCGAGTGTCGACAATCATGGCCGTATTCAGGAAATCTCGCTTTAAGGGAGACGAAGCCTGAATATCCAAGCTGCGGTGCGTGCGAACCCCGGTTTCCTGACGACGTGACAACCGCACATTCCGGTCTCCGAGCACTACTGAAATATAGTGTTCCCTCGCCATCAGCCATCTATCAAAAATGTAGGACGGTAAATATAGGTAAAACAGGCGACAATGGGGTGACCGGTGTCCCTCCAGAAAAAACGGGCATAACGTGATGTGCTGAACCGAATGAGTGTATATCTGCATGGGCAGAGAAATTACATTACCGGCCATCCCCCCACCAAGAAGAATGTCCACCCCAAGCGTTTCGGCAGCACTGCACCACCCGTTATAATACAATGGACACCATCCTACGATGCTCGAGATTACGCCTTCCCAGAGCTGCGTCTACATTATCAGACTCTGATAATGTACTACATTTTGGCGTAATAACTGGGAGGAAATCTGGGGGTGCTAAATATCTGCGCCACCTTGAGTCGCTTCCTGGGTCAGAAAAGCAGATAGATCTCGTGGTCTGTTATATTTACCTAAAGCTATACGTACACCTTTCAACGTTTTAAACCCCTGTCGCGCCGGTGAAGCGAAATTAAAGGGCTATGACTTGGTCAAGAATATACAATCTCGGCTACTTGCTTTGAGTTGGAATCTCAGGTTGTTGATAATTTGTTGGAATCTTGCGGACATCAAACCCGATTCATGGTGGTAAAGTGCGGGTCATTGGTCGTGCAAACTGTGGGGTGGATGATGATGGCGAGTCGACGGGTCTCCCCGGGGTCGGAGCATAAGCGGAGTGTTTGTGCGCCTCTCATTTGCCTTCCATCTTCGCCGTGCCTTCGCATATTCATTCCCTGGGATATTTGGGAGCATCACCACCTAGTAGGCTGTACATGTCGTCCCGCCTTCGCATTCAATAGCACATTCTCAAAAAATCTGTTTCTATGGCCACACCAATTCACGGTCATCGCCCAGCACGTCATCACGCTTTAATTACATGCACGTGTAAGAGCAGCTTAAAGACTAAAAATTCGCCACGTTATGGGCTGGCTTGCAATTTAAACGACATCATCAATGCAAACGACTTATATTCCAACCTCCGATTCAGCGATCGGTTTGACAGGTACATTGTGGAAGAAACAATTCCTTTACTCTGATTCTGGTCTGTCTACGGGAGATCATGTATGTGCGATGAAGGTGTGAAGGGAGAATAAGGTAAGACGGAATGGGGGCATCCCATGCTTGAGGATGTAATTCCAAAGTCCTACATTGATATTATAAAAAAGTAAGATCATTGTAGGATCTGCTAAGGAGTTTCCAACTAGCTGTTTTTCAACCTGCCGCTCGACGACTTGTACCCTCAAGTGTCTTGAATGCCCCACATGCTCCCATATGCCACCTTCCCCCGGTGAACAAAAAATGATCAACACGAGGAGGCGGCGACCGTGTGATATTCGATGCACCAGAGTCATCTTTACAACTTCGGCGCGGATGAGAAGCAAGCATGTACCTCTGGTTCCGGTGCAATGTGATTCAAGACCATATGTCCCACGAAGATTGCAAGTGTTCTTGGGCCACCAGTGCTATACAACATACTCTCTATCAACATCATTCACTTTTATCAGCTGGCTAGATCGATCATTTGGCCCTTACATGTAATGGCTGCACCGCTCCAATAAGCAACTATCCTGTGGTACACCCAGTGTAACTTCTCGACTTCATCCTGCTATCACATGCATCGATCTTCGTGTGACACGAGCATCACTAATATATACACACCTCGTTCATCATAATCATCTTTGACTCTTACGTCTGTATCCATTATGTTGCCTTCCAGTTATGTGCTTGCTGCTGCGAGTGCCTTTTTAACAGTCTACGCCGGAACTACCCCAAAGGCAAATAATGTTATCATTCAACTCTTTGAGTGGCCTTGGAACAGGTGTGTACTTTTTACGCAGGCCTTCCATGAACTTACTCGCCCTGAGCCCTCGTTTAGCATTGCGAGTGAATGTACAACTGTCATTGGCCCCGCAGGATATGGCTATGTTCAAGTTAGCCCAGCCTATGAGCATATTAAGGGAAGCATGTGGTGGTCCGATTACCAACCTGTATCTTACAAGCTTATCAGTAAACGCGGGGTGAGTGTTTTTGGTAAAATGATTTACAAGCTGACCAAACAATGGGTACTACGTGATATTTGTAGACCCGCGATCAGTATGCCAACATGGTAAAAACTTGCAAGGCCGCGGGTGTTGATGTTCTTGCTGACAGTCCGTCTTCTACTTACTCCTCACGCACCTCACCCCATATCATTTTACATCTCTTCCCCAGCGGTGCTGAACCATATGACAATGTATGAAACATCTATAAACCCAGACCATGTTCATTTGAAACAGAACAACAATTTCAGGGCAACCGGGACGGCGACAGGATTTGGTGGTACAACATACTCTAAATACAACTAGTAGGTCGCCGGACACGCGTGTCCGATTCACCACTTGTTCAACAACTCCCCCATACAGCCCAGGTGTCCCCTATCTTGCTTCGCAGTTCCATTATGGGAAAGGAGACGGTACGGCATGCACCATCACCGGAAATGGAACATATGCTGAGTATATCAATTGTTGGTTCTTTCGCCGAATATTTGCATTTGACAACCACATCTCAGACTTCAGAATTGTGAGGTATGAGATGTTGTCTGAGCTTAGTGCCCTGTATATATCTCAATTATCCTAGCTTGGTGGGCTGGCAGATCTAGCGCAGGAACAGCAGAGTGTTCGTAACATCCTCGCTGCACATTTGAATGATATGTTGTCTTTGGTTTGTGTACTTCTGTGGATAAGTGCTCTCTCACTGACAACCTGCAGGGTGTTGCAGGTTTCCGCTTTGATTCTGCCAGGTTGATTGCTTCGGCTGACTTATCGGCCATCTTTTCCTTACTCAAATTCCCATACTATGGAATTATGGTAAGCTCGCAGTCAGATATGCAGAGGATTTTTTCGGAATATTGTAGGAAATCATTTATGGAGACGGCGAGAAAGATTCACTATCTGGCAATTATGCGGCGTTTGGGTAAGTCGGCTTTGATACTATTAATGACTTGCTGAAATCGCTCCTCAGTGATGTGACAGAATTCCGTGCTACCACCGCTATCATGAATCACTTCTTGGGCCAAGGAGTATAATGCTTTCACCCGTACAGGAAAAAACCCTAATAATTATATAATTAGATCTCAAACCTTGTCACTCCAACTCGTGAGGAATCTGTTATGAGCAAAGTTCCGTTTCTGATGATCATCTTCAGCGATGGGCGAAACCTGGGGATACTTGCCATCAGCATCGGCCAATTTGTTGATGGCAAACCAGGATACGGTAGACCGCTGATCCCAAATGTCAGTATTATTCTGTATTGACGAAAATATAGGAGCGCAGTGGAACGTCGTTGAATGTCAAGTCTCCAAATAACGGATACACGCTATCTGCCTTATTTATACTCGCGTTCAACTACGGAGTCCCAACAATATTTTCTGGTTACGATTATGGCGAATACTCTGACCCAGCACCTCAAGATTCGGCCGGAAATACGAACCCTGTCACTTGCTTCTCAAATGGATGGCGTTGTGAGTCGATAGGGATCCTTTAGTACTATTTTGCTCATCGATTGACGCAGGTGAACATCGCTGGATGGTACAAGCAATCTTGTCGCAAGTCCCTATTAGCCTAAATCTGCCCTCCTTTCTTATAGGCAATACAAAACATGGTCGGGTTCCATAACGTCGCTGGCTCATCTCCCTTGACGAATGTCTTCAGCGGTAACTCACAGCGGATTGGTAAGTCTATGACAGTCGCAATGATTCAGCTAATCATTCGGTTTCTCTATAGCATTCGGAAGGGGGAATGTGGCTTTTATCATTATCAATAATGACGGAAGTACTTGGACGTCATCCTTTACCTCCTCGCTTCCTGATGGAAACTGTAAGTGGACCTAACACTGTTTCCTATGCTAACATATTGATCTATGTACATATCAAAGACTGCGATATCATGTAAGGATATTTTCTTGATTCCAGAACCGCGGCTCATTTCTGTCCTACAGCCACGCTAACTTCGCGAATTGTAATGCTGCTACTTATACCATTTCTGGTGGTAGATTCACAGCATCCGTTGGTGCGCACGACGCGATAGCTTTCTATGTCAGACGTTGAAGGTTGAGTGATCCTGCTGCCTGCCATTAGTCTTTCCGGTTTCCTGTTCATACAGCTATCATACAGTTCTTTGGATTCGTTGATTCGTTTAAATCTATGCCGCCTTGTCTGTACTAAGGGCTCACTATCTCGTGTAATGCGTTCAGCGGTAACGTGATCGCGTAAGTAGCCGGATCTGCAGTCTCCTCTGGCTTGTCAACGCCTCATTCCAATTACCAAAATCTGTACTGTCTTCGCTAAATCTAAGTCCCCCAGCGAGGAAACTCTGATCAGTAGATCAGTGCTCGCGGAGCAATTATAAAGGCACTTTCAAAGCTCGTAAATTCAACATATGTAGGACCCCACTGGGACTCCAGACCGAGTTCACTATTTCGGATTGGCTGGCTGAATCTGATTGTTTTACTTGGGGTCTCGTTAGGGTCGTTCGCTGATCGTTAGATAGCCCTCGAGCTCAGTCTGGGTTGATTAAGACAAGAAACTACTCACTTATTTGTTCGCCTCCGGCCTTTGCATGGTGCCCGTAAAACATGGAGGTTGGCCTGGGCCCGACCGTTACTTTACCCAGATGGAACCTCCCAAGGAATTTCCCAGGAAATGTGCTTTAGTCTGGCACGTTGCAGGTCGAGTCATATTTTTTGGACACCTTCATCAACCTTTGTGGGTACCATCGCAGGGTAAGCGGAGATGAAGTAGTATCGGAGTCTTAGAAATAAGCGGCTGGGTAGTTTAAGAGGAGAGCCTACCTCACCCAGCAGCTCTGCCAATCCCCCTCAAATTCAATGCAAGCATCACCTCAACCTGCAGACACTCCCGAAACTTCTGTGCCTCCAGTTGTGGACCCACACCTCGAGCGTCTTGAAAATGCTATTTCTGAGAAGAATTCCTGTAGCGGGACGCGCCAACTCGATGCTCAAAATTTCATCCTTTATTATGGCGAGGACCGCTCTGCACGGTGTGTGATTCTGTTCAATGCCGGCGTTCTCATCAACTAAAATTGATTTCAAAGCCGCCTAGATTTCACCAACACCACTGAAGAAGACCTTTCTGACCTTGCCAGGGCATGCGACGCGGCGACGTTCGGCCTTGGAGATCAGGATGTATTGGACGAGACCTACCGCAAGGCTGGAAAGATGGACGTTAACCAATTCGCATCCATATTTAATCTCGCAGACTCGGGGCTGACGGATATCGTACGTTCCGAGCTTTTGGAGGGTCAGCACGACCACAAGACGATCAAGGCTGAGTTGTATAAACTCAACGTTTACCGCGAGGATTTTTCTCCTCTTGTAACTGCATATGAAATTTGATATGGGAACGCAGCGCCCGGAGCCTTCTTTAAGGCTCACAAAGACACCCCACGCTCTGAGAGGATGTTCGGTTCACTTGTCGTTGTGTTTCCTACCCGTCATGAAGGCGGCAAGTTACTTCTTCGTCACGGGCAAGGAGAATGGGAGTTTGATTCTGCAAAGGCCATCGCTGAACAGGCTTCCCCCGCCGTTGCTTATATCGCATTTTTCAGTGACGTCGAACACGAGGTCGCAGTGGTCACCGCGGGCCACCGGATTACTTTGACATACAACCTATATATTGGGCCCGACAGCGGGGATAAGGTCCCCGATATCGGGACCACCGTTGTCCCGTCCAACAAATCATAAAATTCCGCGCTACCCTCGTGGAGCTGCTATCCAATGATACTTTCATGCCCGAGGGTGGGAAGCTCGGATTTGGGTTGAGCCACAAATACGCGTTTGCACGGGACTATAACAGTGCGGTAACCTCGAAGGAGAGGAGCGACCGGACAGCAAAGTCCAACAACCACCTAGCTCTGGCGCGCCTTGTGCATCGCTTAACAGGGAGTGACGCCACAATATTCCGGGTGTGCCAAGAGCTGTCCCTCGACGCATACCTTCGGGTGGTGTACAAAACACAATATGCCCTTATGATGGTAGACCATATTGTTGACCTTGCGGGCTATACAGTCGAGGATGTCGAGTACGTTCTGCACAAGAAAGGGGCAGTATTGCTTGAGAGGTACCCGAGTCAATGGGACGATTCTATTCGTGAAACCCCAGAGAAAATTGAAAAGGTCGAGTGGGTTACTGAACTGACACCCTTCAACAAGATGCGAACCGAGTACATCGCTCATGGGAACCAGGCGGACTTGGCGTACATGTATGGGGACATAAGCCTGATCGTTGACGTTGGGAAGTTTGGCGAAAGAGATACAAAGTCAGCGGTGGAGGCGGCGAGGGCAGACAGGGCAGCAAAGAAACTTGCTCAGCCCACGCATCAGAACTAGCTAGCTAGAAGACTGTAGTATGTATCGCAGAATTGTCTGATCCTTAAACGTCAAGAGGTTCATTAGGAGTCTGCCCTTCCCTGGTGCCTCTTCAAGTCAAATTTGCGCTCGGAGGTAGCCTTTTTATCCCACATCGCCTCCATATCAAGAACCTTGTAATCATTCCTGTCCTCGCCTGCTTGATGGCGCCATCTCTTACACCTGTATTTCGGGAGTAGCGTGGATCAGTTCTATATTTGGGGTAAAGGCCTTCAAGGCGGAGGCACTGCTCTACTGTTCCGCGCTGGGCTCTCGCCGTCCGGCACCTGAGAGCCACTTTTCGAACTTTGCTCGCAGAGCCACAAGAGCGACTTAAGAGCGCTAAATATCCAGCAGAACAACGTGTTTCTGGAATTCCAAGTTCTGGACAATGTGTAAGAGCTGATCCAGAACCGCTTAATTTGGTTCCGACTCGAGAGCGTTTAGTGCTGTCGGAACCTACATCGAGGTCAAATCCTGGGTGCTGATTCAAATGAATACCCGCCCGTATCTGAGCCTAGCGTAAATGTCCCTTTACGCCTGGTCGAGCCGCAAAGGATGGGTTCATGGTGGAGGCACAACTTGAGTTTGGTGGTCGGAGGCGCCCTCCCAGGTTCGGCAGGCGATCGAAGACTAGACACGTGATCGCGCAATATCTTGAGTGTCGCTAACACTTATGCTCGAGCTAACAACTTGAACTCGAATGAATAGTGCTAAATTCGCGAAAGAATATGGGATCCCACCCAGGACGCCAACATCCACAGCCCTCTGGTCTCATCTGTTGCGCAAAGAACCCATTCCTCCCCCACCCAACTCCGAAATAGTACCCCCACCATTAGCGCCCATCGACAAGAATGGCACGTCCATGCGGGTGCTCCTTTATGACACTCAAGGTCACCTAGAAAGGTTTTCCACACACGTTGAGAAGTTATGCGCCGCGGTCGAGGGAGCAAAACACGAGGTCGCCACGACGAATACGCTGTTCCAGGGCGAGCACGAGAAGTTGGCAGGCGACATTATCGACCTAGGTAAGCCATCCCCTTTATTCTCTATCACATTGGCGCGCATATACCAACGTCCCTTGACCTCTGGCAGTGAACCGCAGCCAGATGCACATTCTTAAGGCCGTGGGCGAACCTGCGCAGGCGGCACGACTGGAGCAGCTGTCCAAGGATGTCGATCGGCGGCTAGAGGCGCTGGACAAGCGCGTGGATGCTCTGCAAGTGGTAATCTCCCGCTGCTTGCTCGCCGGTTATCTTGCTTGTTGCTAATTTATGAACTCGTGTGCGCCCAGTTCGGTCAGGCGCATTCACAGGCGTTACAGACCCAGGCCCAGGCTCTCCACGCACTGCAGGACCAGCAGGCTATGATGATCGCGGGGCTTGTTCCACTCCTGCCATTGCTCCAGGCTATCCCGCTGCATATAGAAACCTCCCGAAACAACATCATCGAAGCTTTTACGAAACCCGCGGTAGCCTTTCCAAGTGCCAATACTCACCCTTACACTGTAACCCCAGCGCATCAGGCCCGAGCTGAAACGGAAACGAAAAACAGAACTCCTCAGCAAGCCCGTTCCGCATCCCCGGAAAGGCGATCGAGTTCAACCTTATGCTCCTCGCCCCTCTCGCGCAAAAGGCTCCGCGTCAACTCTCCGGATGGTGTCGACGCTTCTTGCCCAACCTTACGAACCCCAAGCCACTTGGACGCACCCAGAGGTACCAGGGAACAAAGCCCGCGTTCTAGGCGACAGACACCGATCCAGACTCACCGCCGAGGATCTGCTCGACAAGCGCTACATGCCAGCATATCAAAATCATCTACTGGGACCCTCGAACGACAACTCACGGATATCACCTCCCGCCGCGTGCTCGGCGACATACTGATAGCATCGCATACTGGCGCCGAGACGCATACATCGACACGAAACTTGGCGCCCTCTCGGATTCTAGGACCCCCGCTCTCTGCCGGACTTACATCGAATGTCCTTCGTGAAAAGTCGCAATTCACTCACGAGGGCTGGACTGAGGCAGCTTTAACGCAAACCAACAGAAGGACAGGGATGAGACCCTCCTTTCAAGCTGTGCGTGCCTCTACCGCCGCCCCTCTTCCAACTCCATCGTCCCGTCTACCCCCAACAGTCCCGTCGCCGCCTGGTAGGCACTCTACCCTGTTACAGGCCGATCACGACACACCGAGGGAGCAGGCCCAGAAGAATTCGAACGGATTGGCTACACCTCGACTTGCGCCCACCGTCCCTTCTTCACCAACCCATCGGCAGGCGTTCCCTCCGCCCCAGAAGCGTCTCGCGGGACCAGGCGTCCCCCCGTCACCTCGCCTGCAGACGGACACCGCCGTCGTGCAGCACCAAGGTGGGACTGTAATAACCAAGGCAGGTCGGGCATGGCTCAAGCCCACTCCTGTTTTCAAGGTCAGAGAACGACGATCACCCTTCGTACGTACATCCTTTCGTCTCAGATGCCCTGTTTCTTACTCGGCCGTTGTGGGTAGAGGGAAGGCAGAAGGTTCATCCCGCTCGCTGACTCTGAAGACGATGAGGATGAGGACGAAGAGGTGGGATTTCTCTGAACTCTTCATTCTTTCTTTTCATTCTCCTAGAGTATGTAGAGTAACACTGTGGATACTTAGATGAACAAGCTAGTCTGCTCGAATAAGTCAGTGGTTCATGTGGGGTCTTTGAGGAGGTCTGATGTGCCCGAACCACACCTCTACGGGGGCACCGCCCGCACCCCTCCGCTCGCCGACCTTCTCGAATTCAAGGCCCACCGCGCGGGCGAGGTCCCACAGTGTCCGCTCGGCTTCATCACGCTCTTTGTAGCCGAGGAGGACAGGTGGAGGGGTAGGGCCGAGGCTCAGGAGGCTTGAGAGGGTGCGCACAAGGGCAGGGAAGGACGCGGTGTTGTATGTGACGTCAGCCATTCTACGGCACGGATAAGTAATTTAATATTGGTAAGTTGGTAGCAACGAAAGACAGGCTGGCGAGGAAAGTGTACGTACACGATGGCGTCAAAACCACTAGTAAAAGCGTGTATGTAGTCCGGAAGGGTCTCGTCGTCCCAGTCGAGGACGTGGGCCTCGGGGGTGGTCGTGGTGAAGAGAGCGGAGTTGGAGGAGATGTTATGTTCGAGAAGGGGCATCGCTGATTCTATTGGGGGCTGAGTTTAACTGAAGAGGGGTGTAACGGGATGGGCTGACTGACCAAGATCTGTAGGGATTACGTGGCCGCTGGGTACTATGTCTTGATCTTCCAAAGATGGTAATCTATTTGACCGGAGGGCGGCCAGTGTAAGGGCGACAATGCCTGTACCAGCGCCTGCGAGTCCAAACCATCCATCTGTTTCCCTTCGACGATAGCAGAAGTACACATACCCAGCTCCAGAATATTCCGCTGCTCGAATGAAAACAACGCGTCTCTTAACCCTAACACGTCTGGTGTTTCGCCCCTGGCTAGCTCAAGCAGCCACGAGCTCAGGCCGACGCCGCTATCCCAGACTTTCTAGACATATCTATAAATCATCGCACACCCGAGCCAGCGACGAACACAAGGGGGGCGGGTACCTTGTCGAGGTCAAACGATGTCTGTTCCGTGATACGCAGTGATAAACTAGGGGCCTCCCCGGGTCCACCAGAGGGACGTAGCTGGTATATCCTCTCAACCTGCTCCTGCTTCCTGCCGCCCCCGCGCGGTCCGAATGATATCGGCATGGACAGCACGGGGAACGGCTTGTGCCCCATACCTCTGTCCGCAAGATCAATAAACGAGGGTCCCTGTGCCTGCGCGGTCAGGAGTAGGCGCCATGTCTGCCCTTCGCGGATCCCATGTGGGACGGGGACTGGGATCTCCTTGTACACGGTAGCCTGGCGCCATGTGGTCAACTTCGTAAGCTTCGTCGCCATGGATCCGTGCGCAGAGGAGGGGCCGCTGATGGACTGGGACCAGGAGTAGAAGATATCTTGTGCGCCGGTAAAGGGCTCTGTGCGGAGATCGTTCGCAATCTGGGGCGTTAGCGAGATGGTACCAAAGGGAGGGGCTTGGAGAGGAGGGGGACGAAGAAAGGAGATGTAGAAAAACATTCTGCAACGTCACACTGGGGGGGATGGGCCGAAGGATGTAGCGAATGTATCTTGTATAATCTTGAAATGATTTTAAGATTTATTCTGACCTTAGCAGGAAATAAGCCCTGAATACTTTTATATTTATAATATTAAATACGAGGGGGTACAGAGCCTAATCTACTTGCGGGACGTTGCCTATTATCTACTCGAGATCCAGAAATGAGCAATCAGTGGGGTATCATAAAGTTAACCTGGGGGGCTCAGGGTGCAGGCTGAGGCTAGGGGTTTTCGTAGGTGTGGACAGGCGCACGCACTGTCTCGTACTACACCAAGAATCGGTGGCCACAAAAAGAGCAGAAGCAAAGGAAGTTGCCCCGGACCTAGCATGCCTCTAATTGAAGGCCTCAACTCGCAGAAGCGAATAATATCCGATACTCGAGCTTCTCGGTCAACAGAGTCCATTGATAAGGCAGTGTGCCACTGTGTGTACATAAGAAGTCCGGCTGGTAATCCATAGAAGGGTGGAAGGAGGCTGTTGACGAAACAGAATTGGGCGATTTGAACAAGTGACGATGTTGATTTTGCCTGGGTTAGCGAGTTATGGGGTGGAGGGATAGGGCGCCGGGAACGGAGGAGGGCGGAGGTCTATTGCATGGACTGGGTGGATTTGAGAATGCTGAAGTGTTCATGGCTAGTGATCAAGTCGTTCAACTTGAATCATGCTCGGTCAACTCGGCCATTGTTCTCCCTCCACGAACACCTAACATTTCGTCAGTACACAAAAGACATCGCACCTCAAATCCACTCCATGGCCATGAGAATACTCTACTTTCAATTACTTGCTTCGCTATGGGACCTGGATTTCGGAAAGCATGGATACGAAGACTCCCACTGCTGGCACTGAGTCATTTATCTGGAGGAAATATGTGGTTGAGATAAAAGTTACACTGTGTATATCTGGTAGAAAAATAATGAATATTTTCACCAAAAGAATCTGTGATGAACTTGCCATTTATCTGATATGTTTCCTTTGGGGGTATTTTGAGTTCATCTGTGAATTCTTCTTTGAGAAGCAGAGCAGAAAAATGTGGGGTATTTCCTATATGTTTCTTTGAAAAACACTTTGCATTCGTCTTTGGCTATTTTGGCAGGATAAAGAGAAAATATTTCCCAAAGATGTTTCTTGGGGAAAAACTGCCTCTTTATCTTGGAGATATATCCAAACCCCCATGTTTCTCAAGGTAAAACTGCCAGAAATGGAAAAATGTTAAATAATTCCTTTAGAAACATGGGTGTTTGAGTATATCCCCGAGGTAGAGTGCAAATTTTTCCAGGAGAAATACAATTAAAGAAATACTTCCCCTTTATCAAGAACAAGGGTGGAAAGCATTTTTGTTGGAAACACAAAGGAAAGACCCTGCATTTTTCTGCTCTACATCTCAAAGGAAATTTCACGGATGAACTCCGAATACTTCGGAAGAAAGCATATCAGATAGACAGTGAGTTCATCTTGTATTTTTCAAGCAGAAATATGTGATGGAAATGATAAGACATTTTTATGAATATAGTATTTTCTAAAAGATAAATGGCTGGACGCCAGCAGTGTCCGCTAGTACCTGTGGATACTCTTTGGATCGCCGTCGCTTCTTGGTTGTCTAACCACTGATGTAGTGGTAGTAACATCGAAAGACGGCATGGAATGTCTAACTTTCCTGCAGATAACAACAATAGCGTAGCATTAAGATGGCTGGTATCACAAAGGTATCATCGAGCTTCAAGAACGCGTGTACTACTACGACGAATACGAATCGCCACTATGTCACATCGGACGATGTTGGTCAGCGTCTGTCACGGTGGCAGGGTCCATACATCGAGCGTCCCCTTCGCAATTTTACTATGTAGGGTAATGCTCATAACTAGTATCATCTAAATGATATGGAGCGGATTATCAAGTCACTGCTACTTTTGTACAACATGATCATAAACTGATCATAATCCAAAAAAACCGGATTTACTAGTTCATTAGACTGACAGTGATTTTGTCTGTCAAGAGTACTTTGCAGCAAAAAAGTGTATTGCTCCTGGGCGTCGTCTTGTTGCCGTCATATGTAAAAACTGCAGGCTCAGAGTCAATAGATGGTCGCATGACTACACTGATTTTCAGCGGCAAGTGACAAAAGAGTGGAACCCTCTGAGTCTTATGAGCCAGAGAGGACAAGGCTGGCGCTCCAAAATGTAGATATTTGAGGTGGGAGATCCAACTAGGGTACGCATTAGTAATACATGACGTGGTTATGTCGCTATTGTATCGGTGGGCGACTGGAATCTCCGACGTAGGCCTTGCCAAAACGCAGGACCGTAAGCGTAGTAAGCCACACCGAAGGCGGCGCCGCCCAGATGGGCCCAATGGTCCAGGTATCTATAATGAGTACCATTTAAACCTCGGGCGTATATATGGGGAGCAGATCAGCGTACCTCCAACCCCTCAAGATACCGACAATGTCCATGAGCACCAACCCCCCGACGCCCCACTGTATAGAGATCGGGTAAGAGGGAGGAATGAAGAGTGCGACCTGTGATTCCGGGAACGCCAGCGCAGTCAACGTGACAGCACCGTATACCGCGCCCGAGGCACCTAGAGACGGTAGGATGTCCGGCACAACTTTCTTAGTGGCAGTCTTCGCTGTTGCTGTTGAGGCGGCGACAGCGGAGGCCCACGTGTCTGTCAGTTTCGGTGTACGTGCTGGAGAAGCTAGCTGGGAGATGAGGCGGGGGTAGCGGAATTTGGCCGACACGACGTGCGATACGAGTCCTGAGAACAGGCCGGCTGGGGCGGAAGGATCAGTTGGTCGGAGCCTTCAGGTTTTTGAACACAATAGCTTACCTGAAATAAAGAATCCGAGGAAATGCCATGCGGCGGTGGATTCTAATTGGGGTGGAGAACTTTTATCTTGCTCACGCAGGAAATAGTAATATGCGGCGGAACCTAGAAACGCTATCGTTAAAGACATGCAAGCTGTTGAGAAGGATACAAATGCTGACCAAAACTTTCTAGCGCGAGACAATTGAAAGCGAGATGCAGGAACGACCGATGACTGTACAACAAAATCTTTCAGTACTCCTCAAAAAGCCACCGAACTGCCGTTCATACCTGAACATACTCGTCAAAAGTGTATACGACAGCCCAGACAACGGATTGTGCATAAAGCTGACACGCATGGGTCCTTGCAGCCCCCTGAATTTCCATGCGGCCCAAACTGCAGCATTAAAGAGACATATCTTCCAGCATAGACGCTTCCCCTCCGACGCGTCCGCATAGGGCTGCATCACCGCAACATACGCAACGCCTACCCATGGCCTGAGCAGCCCCGGAACTTCCTGTATCCGGCCACTAATGTAGGCGTACCACTCCCTAAGGTTCTAAGATCCCACCACATTTACAGTTAGACAGCGGCGTTGGCGGGTTACACTAACACACCTTGATGACCTCCGCGTTCTGTGCCCGCTTCAGGTCGACGCTCGTGATCGACTGTGTGCTCCACACAAACGACGAAGCCGTCAGCCGCTTTGTCCAGTACTCCGTTTCGATATTTGTCCTAACAGCCGCGTATGAGAAGACGAGGGCCGACCCAAATACGACAAACTATAAAAGATCCCCCCGTTGATCCATAAACCAATTTAACAGGCAACAAGCAGCATTTCTCACTATCACTTGGTTCCGTATACGCGGCCTGCCTATCCTCTCCGTGAACCCCTCCCCAAACCGTTCCCGCACTGTCTCCTCGCGAAATTGCGGTCGGGGCTCCTGCCGAAGCAGACGAGTGGGACGGAAGGCGCTACGGAATGTGGTTTGTGAAAAGGAGCGTGTGGATGGCTGGAGTATGCATGGGTGGATATTCCTGGGGGAATAACGGCGCAGGTGAGCGCAAAACATTACGCTGACGAAAACTTGATGGCAGACAAAAGAGATGTAGCCACTGTCTAGGGTTAGGGTTTGAGCCCTTGATCGACTCTCCGACTCGCCTCACTTCTCGTCTCCAGCATCTCCTTATATTCTATCTTGGGACTGTCACCTAGCAGTTTTATGGATTCAACTGCAGAAAAAATTATCCGGGGGAGCGTCACTCTCCCAGGAGATTCTGAGCTAGTCACCGACGCGGATGAAGAGGTGCTTCGCCCAAGTATGGGTTTTTTTTGTACAATTCTCAACCCCCCATAGGTCTTTTTGCTCTACTCCAATCTACAAACAATGGATGGATCGGATTCCACCTCGTTCCGTGGATTAGGCCATGTCGATTCCAGGAAAGATACCCTTACGGTCACATTTGAACTTAAACCCCCCGTAGATCAGCCTGGACCCGAAACACCCAGCACAAGCTCCACAAGAAAGAATCGACACAGTAAGAATTTGAGGACACCAAAAGCTGCAAAGATAGGCGGAAAGACTGTTGAGATTGAGCTGGCCCAGGACAAGACTGCCCTGAGGACCCGCAAAGGCGACACAGGCAGTGTGCTGTGGAGGGCCAGGTTCGAGGGCAACGGTCCGATTCTTATTCAGATAAGCCCGCTTACTTACTGGATGTACAGCATCGATCTTGCACAGCTGGTGCTCCAACAGATCCACGACCACTCCGCTAACTCTATGTTCGACCCCACAATTCTCAATACGAAACATATCCTTGAACTTGGGTTCGCCCGTGCTGGCTCTCTCTATTGTCATGTGCTTATCCTTGCTATGCGCCTCTTAGAGCTGGTACTGGTCTTCTTGCTGTTGTGTTCTCGCACCTCGTGCGACGGTACACTGTGACAGATATCTCAGCACTTATTCCCCTGCTCCGGAAAAATGTTAGCCTCAACTTTAGTGGTTGGCCGCATAACCCACCTTCAATGCCTGGGTCCAATGTTTTTGTAGAGGAGCTTGACTGGGTACTCCTCCATAAGATGACTCCAGCCCAGCGCGCGAAGAATTACAGCTTTGAGCCGATTGATATCTTGCTCATCATCGACTGTATATATCACCCCTCGCTGCTCCCAGCACTTGTTGATACGATTGAATACCTGGCGACGCCCAATAAGACTGCAGTCTTAGTTGTGGTCGAGCTGCGGGCTGAGGATGTAATTCGAGAATTTTTGGAGCAGTGGATCGCGCAGGGTGGCTGGGAAATCTGGCATGTTGGATCTGGGCTCCTGGATAGGCCATATGCGATGTGGCTGGGTTGGCAGAGAGGAATATGAACTGCAATCTGGATCTTGCTTAATGTACTACATCTCCTAGTTATCTGATTTGCGCCCTATACTCATATCATGCCCCAGTGCACAAGCATTGCTTCCTCATTGAATTTAACTACAAATCTTACAGCTTGAGTAAACTTAAAAGAAGCTATGAATTTGTGGATTTCCATCCCCTATTGATGTCGACGGAGCCCTGATGCAAATCAATCTAGCCATCAGATCACCAATGGGCATGATTTTGGTCCAGATGTCGTAGGTCCTGTTTTTTTGGGAGACGAATGGTTCAAAAATGATTATATAGGATTTGCAAGGCCCCTAGAAGATGGGCAGAGCCAGGGGTGTTTTTCTAAAAAATTAAATTGGTCAACATATAAATATCAGCTCTCATTTCTTCTCAGCCTGAAAATTTCTCCAGATAAAACTACAATGGCATGCACAAAAATGAGTGTGATGAAGTCCACTGGCAGTAAAGGTATCCCCATTCATTTCAACCACCAGTTCAACTGCTGATCCCCTGTAAGGGGAGCACATATGTGCCCCATATCTAGTCACTCAGATATACCTTGCTTATCATATACCACTCATATGCTGCCATACACCTTGAGACATCTTGGCATAACTCTACCTACCTTGTGACACCCTCCTTACCCCCTTTTGCATTTATTAGTTTACTCCTGACTGATACATTACATGTGTACCATTTGCACAGCCCTAGTGGGCTGATATAGGTTTCTGACATATTTCCATAGTATTTCCTGATGTACCTATATAGATGGGGCTGTCCAATTGTGGATGGCACCTTGCAATAAACTGGGCCTGGATCCCTCTCTCACAATGAAACCTACTTAGTTCTCTGACACCCCCTTCCCTGTGCAGCTGAATCCACCATTCATATTGTTCTCCTCTTGGGACACTTGGTGTGATGCAACCCCTTATATCCCCACCTTTAATAGGAAAGACTCTTAAGAAGCTGGCACTCCCTCCTGGATATGGAGAGGGAAAGGGAATACAAGTCTTAACCAAGTCAGTTGAGGGCATGCAAAATGTCCAGTTCTTCAACTACCAAAATCAAGCCCCACCCTCACCACTTCTGACCTGGAACAGTCACACTACAGGAGATACAGAAATATCAGGGGTCATTGGAGCACCTCATCCCTAGACTCCCCATGCAGCACCTCATCCAAGAGATTGCTGAAGGATACAAAGTAGGTTTTTGTCATTTTATGAATTGACAATAACTGACTGATGGGTGGATCAGAACAATCTATGATTCCAAACCTCCACTATCAAAGCACTGCGTGAAGCATGTGAGGCATATCTGTTGAGTATCTCAAACACACAAACTTGGTGGTCATTCATGTGGAGAGGGTCACTATCCAGCCCAAAGATATAGAGCTTGTCATGAAAATCCGAGGCCAGATCTTGTAGGGTTAGAATGGGGTAGGGTAGAGCCTTAGCAGATGCTTAAAAGATTAGATATCTCCTCACACTCAAAGTCATCACAATAATAGCATGTCTTACCAATTCAAAGGTTCTGAGAAACTCCGCGACTTATCAATTTCTGGAGAAACACTTCCAGTTTTCCTCGACACCCCCGGATGAGAGGTTGGGGCGGTCAAGCAAAAATGCATCACCAAAAAAGCGGCAGACTAACATATTGAGATTATCTTACTCTACGATATAAAATATGTACTACATGGCTGGGTCGTTGATTACAGCTGTACACCACTAAAAAGGACGATCGTCCATACGAATGTCAAGGCAATCAATAGATTGTTCTCAAGCCCTGTTGCCGTGTTCTGAGACGGCCGCCCTCGCCCAGTGGCAGTGACAGTCGCTGCAGCAGAGCCGATGGTCGGTGTAGGAACAGGCCCGTCGGCGCCATTGAGCGCCAATGCAGTGCTCGACAACTCTGCAAACCCTATTGATGGAGGGTCATAGCGAAACACTGAATAGACGTTTTTCTGCAGCAAGCCTCGTGAGTGATAGCGGACCGTGTCCAAATGGGGTTACATACCAGAAAAGTGTCGCCCACGATCCACGAC
This sequence comes from Collybia mongolica, assembly GCA_013420905.1. Classification (NCBI taxonomy): domain Eukaryota; kingdom Fungi; phylum Basidiomycota; class Agaricomycetes; order Agaricales; family Clitocybaceae; genus Collybia; species Collybia mongolica. Next base: position 972,829 of record JAAXNY010000008.1, read on the forward strand.
GGCGCAGATCTCCCGGTCGCCAGGTCAAAGAAGGCGCCGAGGCACGTATTTCGCGTCAAACGAGTAAGCCTAAAGTCAGCCGCACTGATGGGCCAATTCCTGCCGCCAAATGCAACCGTGACATTGATTGCGGTGTCGCAAGCTAAAGACCGGTGGGAGGATGAGCTTCAGATTTGGATCTAGGCGAAGGGAATCCGGGGGTAGGGCCGGGCGACTTACGATACGTGTAGTAACCTTCGAAATTGCCTGAACCAGGTGACGCACCGGGGATAAGAGAGTACAGAGCAGTCATGTATTCGGGGGGCCCACCAACCAGTGTTGTTCCGGTATCGATGGCAGAATAAGCTTCCGAGCCGGAGGGAAGGGCGACTGATGTTCCCTGAACAGTCAAAGCTAGATGAAGTGATTAGGTTATAAATCATGCGGGCCAATCAGAGTTGGCATGACGCACAGGACATTGACAGAATCCAGTATGTTGCTCTTGTTGGCATCTCAACGTACTCGATATCCCCAGAGAAGAGTGTTGTGTTAACGAAACCTGAAGACATTTAGTGGGTAAGTCATGTGTAATATCGGAGAAAAGTGAGATTGGACATACCCATAGTAAACGTCCCTCCAGGCTCCAGTGTTTGCGCAGTCGGATCATCAAGGTATCTGACGCCCAACGGTTAGATAGTTCTCCACCATTGAGTTGTTGGGATACGTACCGGGTCAACTGGAATGCCATTACAGGTGAATCCCACGCGCCGTTTGAGACAAGAGCTTCCCAGAGGGGCGTGGCGCCCGACGAAGCAATTGACCTGAAGGCAAGGCCAAGAAGCCCAGAAACGGGGTTAGAAAGCAGGCCAGATGATACAATGTCACACGCGGCAAAGGTTTGGTTGGAGACCGAGAACCCTGCCATTTGCACAATGTCCTCGCCGAGGGTCCCTGCTGCTTCGCCACTGCCATATGAGATCTTGAATGGGGCGCCATTAGATACAAATGTAGAAGAAGCCGCTGGATCGAACGTGGGTACGCCACTGCAACCGGTGGTGCAGTTGTTAGCAGCCACCCAGAGGTCACTGTGTTGTGAGACATTCGGTCAGCCGAGGAAAAATACGTGAGGTATTGAACTCACGAGGAGCCAGTATCGAGTATTACATTATACGAGACTGGTGGTGTGCCGATAGCGAGTGAACCAAAAAAGCTGGAAGGCGAATAAACACAGATCCCATAGATGTACTAAGGACTGGGACATACCTCGAGTCTGAGTTTTGGTTCGTGATGCTACAAGGACGCGTCAGGAGGAGGGCGTATGGGACGTGTGTTGACTACTTACAGGTTTGTACCGGTCCCTCGTTTCTGTGGCTGACCAGATCGGTATTTCTCAGTCAGCATTTCCCTGTGAGCCTTCGCCCATTCGCCCCACTCGTCCATGGTGCGCGAAGACTGCGACCTTCGGTGGAGAGGTATAGACTGCCCATTCGGGAACGAGGTACTCGGAACCGCGAGAGCACTGAATGAAAAGGATACGACCAGAGCCAGGGACGTAGGAACGAAAGATAGCATTGGACGGTGGGTAGATGGCGAAAGCGGAGTGAACAAGAACAAGAACAAGACAACACAAGATGACAGTAATGGAGGGGCGGTTATGCTCGGCCTGCGAGTGCGCGGAAAATGTTTAGGAAAGGAGAAACAGTAATCGCTGCGGAGTACCTTTATGGGTGGATCGAAGTGTCATTTCATTTCTGGCGGGCGGTCTTTCGGCATGGCGGTAACGAGTCCGACGATCCATCGAATACGGCCAAGTCGTCTTTTTCTGGATATTTTGAGCTTCTTTCGTTCTGTCGTGCTACCTAGCCGTCAGTCCCGTGTGAAGCCCACAGTTCCCTTGAGAGAGTATTCGCTTGGCAACTGGCTGCTGAGACGCTTAGCTGTGGTCATCCGATCAGCCGACACCTTGAGTCGTCTCAGCTTCAAAGATCGCCCGTGGCCGACGATTCAATGGACGAGGGAAAGTCGGTTACATCCGGACCGATAATTCCACGCTATTTGGTTGGGGGCTTACAAGACAATAGCACTGCCGTTCCCGCTTTGAATCTAGACATGGTTGTGATTATCAGAGGATCGCAAAAAAATAAATAAAAGGCAGGTCTGGGGTTGCTGATGAGGTTGAGGGTGATCAGAATCAGCAATCAAGGGAGGTCCAATGCTATTCATCAAATTAAAGTGTCGTGATGTATGGTGACAAATAAATGGCTGAGAAAACTTAATGAGACTTCAACAATGAGGAAACCGGTGATTCGAATAATATATAAAATACAGTATGCGTACAATAAAGATAAAAATCCGGTACAAATGACACTCTATGACCTCTCCCCTCGTAGCCGCCTTGCTAATGCAAGATCTTTTGGTTGAATAGTGACACGCTTGGCGTGGATGGCAGCCAAGTTGGTGTCTTCGAACAATGAGACCAGATATGCCTCGGCAGCTTCTTGCAGAGCCATGACTGCCGATGACTGGAATCGGAGATCGGTCTAACAGTCATGAGTCACCGTGAGTCAGCATCATAGAATAAGTCATGTATCATAGGAACATACCTTGAAGTCTTGTGCAATTTCACGGACTAGACGTTGGAAGGGCAGTTTACGGATGAGCAGCTCCGTGGACTTTTGGTAACGTCTAATTTCACGGAGAGCGACAGTTCCAGGCCTGAAGCGATGGGGCTTCTTCACACCACCAGCGGCGGCCTAAATGAAATATGAGCAATGTTGAGGGAGGAGACTAGGTTCGCGTCACTCACGGCAGTCTTACGTGCTGAAGACTTGGCTGCAAGTTGTTTACGGGGCGCTTTGCCTAAAAAGAGAAAATGAAGATGAGCTCGAGCCCAACTAACGAGCTTGAAGATTGACAAACCTCCAGTAGACTTGCGGGCTGTTTGCTTGGTACGGGCCATTGCAATAAGAGTAAAGACGAAGAAAGGATGTCTTGGGGATTGAGATTTGGTGGTGAAGGCGAGGTTGGGGAAATGCAAGCCGACAAGAGTCGCCAGCTATTTATGTCAACACGACCGCGTCTCAACACGTGACTTTCGCGCCCGCACAATCAACAAACTGGAAAATGAAGCACAGCCACCACCCGCCTCCATATAAGGATCGTGGTGGCAGCGTGATCGGCATTCGCATTCTTGCACCCCACCACCATCACCTCACACACAAACTTTCTCCCACCTTCCATAACATGTCTGGACGCGGAAAAGGTGGCAAGGTAAGCTTCCTGAACAGCGTCTTCCTCACAGACTTGCTCACTTTGAGCTTCTACTTAGGGACTCGGCAAGGGTGGAGCCAAGCGTCACCGCAAGATTCTTCGTGACAACATTCAGGGTGAGTGGCTCGCAATTTGGTTGTGTTAACGCGCTCTAAGTTATGTATCAGGTATCACAAAACCCGCTATTCGTCGTCTTGCTCGTCGTGGAGGTGTGAAGCGTATTTCTGGTCTGATCTATGAGGAGACCCGTGGTGTACTGAAGATCTTCCTCGAAAACGTTCGTTGTCCAGCACTCTCAACCTAGTCGACATCTAAACCATCTTATTGTTAGGTTATCCGTGATTCCGTGACATACACAGAACACGCAAAGAGAAAAACGGTGACAGCACTCGATGTCGTCTACGCTCTGAAGCGCTCAGGGCGTACGCTGTACGGTTTTGGTGCATAGATATTGTCTCGAGGGCTTTTTTGTTCATTTTGTATTCTAGTGTACAACATTATTATCTCGTTCCTTTTAAGCAACGTGTGACGACTAATAGGTTAACACGGCAGCTTGTAATAAGCGAGCAACTCTAAGTACTTCCGTCGATGCTCCGTCCCCGACATTCAACCCTTTATATTCCACCGGAGTTTCTCCGTTTGATAAAGATTCGTCCACGGTCCCTCCTCGCGACCCTCCAGTGCAACGACCTTCTGAACCATCACCTGAAGACCTACATGTCGCCACAAGCTCAGAATAATTGTCCCGTTACAATTATAGCCTTGCCCAACGAAACTCTTTGCACCATCTTCAACGATTTCGCTCCTCCCACACTCGCAATAATAGCATGTCTTTCTCATCGATTCAAAGATGTTGCTGAGCGACTCCTCTACTCATCGATCTCCCTGACAGAAACAATTTCACAAGAGCATCCCAGTCCCGAGATGACCCTTCAATGGTGTCACTCCATGCGCCGGCGCGCGCATCTTATCGACGCCATTAAAAAGCTACATATCCGATGGCAAGCCGATACCCTAGATTTTCCAACCCACCATCTCAGTACTGCCTGCCTAAAGGTAGCTGACGTCTTGCGACCCCTAATTTACCTCGAATCCCTTGAGATCTTCCTCGGGCCCGCTAATATGGCACCCGCGCACGGCATGGACCCCATGCACGCAATCGAACGAGTGATCGCTCGGTGCCAATTCCCCCTGCTCCGCCACTGCTCTCTCGGCGCTGACTGGACCAAAGGCGTCCAACCGTACACCGGTGTCCTCACCACATTCTTGGCATCCCTGCCCTCATTACGTCATCTCAAGCTCCCCAGTGACCACCACGCCCTGGACCTGCCCGCTGATGCGATACGCAATTTGTCGACGTTCCGAGGTTCAGCCGACACTGCAGCGTTCCTGCTTCCAGGCAGACCCGTTCAGGCGCTGTCGCTCATCGGGCGCGATTCCGATGTCAATCGGGAAAACCTGGGTCGCATGACCTATACCACTGTCCCTCTTCGGTATCTCGATCTGTCAGCCATGTCTGTTCGCCCGGTCCTCGTCCGCAACATCTCAACCCATCTTCCCAACCTAGAGGTGCTGAGGATTAAGCTTGCGTTGCGGCATACGCTCCATTACGCGTTTTCGGGGATCGTAAGCAGTTCTCTTGTTACTCCGCGTAATACCACCACGCTAAACCACGTCTTGGAAGCAATAGAGATTACTGTCCGGCCTCTCGGCAGTCCTTAGCGCTTTCCAGCAGTTGTCATTTATAGATCTGGGGCCAACAGACGTAGATGGCGTTGGGCGACGAGACGTTAAAGAGGAAGTCACACTTTGCCATGAATGGAGAAGAGCTTGCCCTCACCTAAGACGCGTCATCTTCCCGTCTGAAACTGAATGGCTATTTCAAGACTCTGGCGATTGGCTCCTGGTGCAGGATTAGATGCTTGGCATTCGTTTTTCTACATATTTATGACCCCCCCATGACCTTTCCAGACCTTCCCTTTTTTTTTCTTTTCTTTTGGGACTACATGCTGCTCATAAATATTGGCCGTCCAGCATCAGATACAGAGTAACTTAACACCGCTATTTATATTATCACAGGGCCTATTACATATTGAGATACAGAATACATACTGATAGCTGCTGCAGGGTAATAAAAATGCAATGACTGTGTATTTAAGAACAAAGCGTCCATGACCGGGGCATGCGCATGGGAACAGGAGTGTGGGTATAGCAAGGAGACCCAGGACAGGAAAATATTCACTCCGATTCGTCGATAAATATATCGTTGTAGTGGTTGAGGATCGTCTCAATGGCCTGTTGAGTGCGTCCTTCAGAGTGGCTCTTACAATAGGTATGTCATTCACTAACCATATTTTGCAGCGTGGCATCAGCCATACCGGCATTCGCCTGGCCGTTCGCTGGGACCTGGCCGAAAAGCGTGGGCCCAAACACAATCGCGAGGTTTTGCATCGACATCGAATTGACGGCAGTATTCTGGTTTATCCTGAGGGGGCATAAGGACGGCTTCAACGCGGGAATGAGAGCTCCACAGACGTACCGGTACAAATGACCAAGTAAGTACTTAAGTGTTGAATAATTGGGATCAGGAAGTTCATTGACCCGCTCATGCAGTCGAATATGCCGCAGCCGATCATTCTCGATCTCTTTGGGGAAGAAAGTGAACATGAACACTCTTGTCACAGCAGTCAAAAAAGGCAAGACACAAACTGGCAGCTTCGATAAACCCTTGATGTAGGGTGTGTGTTAAGAGAGGATCCGGAAGGTCGCGCAGCCACATCTTTAAAACGCTAGTGACGTTATTGATATCTCCAGACCATTCTGGGGCATCCAGATCAACGCCCTCGAGGTCTGTTGATTGCTTTAAATTTAGACTGCCTGCCCTGAGAAAACGAAGAGCAGAGCCGACCTTTATCGAGTCGCTGTCGAAGATTTGCTACTTTACTCGTGGTCCCACTGATACGGTAGATCCCTTGCGTGTTCATGCCGTATTTCTCTATCGCCTGACAACATTTTTCTACAATCGGCGGGACTTCGGCATTGTCCCGTGCCATTTGTTCCGCTAAATCTACACCAAACGTTGGTCGACCCTTGTCTTGTATCCCATTGCCGCCATTTGGTGGTGTGGAAGCGGCAGGAGTCCCGCCCCCATGATGTGGTGGCAATGGAGGCAACTGGTACCATCTCAGAAAGACACGGGCATTATGGCAAAGAATGACTTACGAAACCTTCATCAGGAGGCCCATCTCTTCGTGGTCCCCTATGAGCAGCGGTACCCCGAGCATATGCATAATTCTGCATGTATGTCTTAAAATCGCCTCGGTTGTCTATGGTCTCAATCGACGCCTTCAGACCAAGCCCTATGATAGAATAAGAAACCAGAGTGTTTATTCTGCAAGGGAATGCGCACCCTCCTCGTGTGGGGGGACTAATATTGACCCATCACTGAGGACAATGCTTTCGAATAGAAAAGCATATCGCGTTAGATGATATTGAGTGCCCAAATCAATTTCATCCGCGCATTCTTTCAGAGCCTGTAGGGTAATAATCAGATTTTCACAGTACTGATTGTGAAAATAGAACACACATACCCGCAGTATGCGTGGCAATTGAAAATTAAAGTACTCTTGTCTCATAGCCTGTGTGTCGGTCACAGACTTCCGATACATGTCAGATGCAGCTGACATTCGCGCCCTAATGTCATCTTCTTGCCGCTGAATCTATGGAGTATTTTTGTACTTGAGCGCGGCGATCAGGGTAAACTCGGCATAAATCACAAACATTTCCAGGGTTCTTTCCCTTGAGAAGCAGGCCACCTTTAGCTACAGCTTTCCCAATCGCTCTTTTCCCACCAGCACCTGGCGGCCGATGCTGAACCGCGTTGTCCTTCAAAGATTCACCCTCTTTTTGAAGTAACACACGTTCTAATTCCTCCGATGTGATATCGAGCCGGTTCTTGCTCTTCTCGGTAGCAGCTTCGGATTCTTGTAACGCCCGCTCATAGCGGGTAGCGAGGTCCTTCGTCTGACATTATTCCTTTAAGCGAAATAGTCACAAATAGGTTAGCATATACCCACATACCTGTTTCCGATTTTTGTCCACCTCTTTCGCTAATACTGCAAGTTCATCGCTCATTTCGTTCAGACGCTGCGAGAAACGTAATCTATTTTCCGCCATAAGCTCGTGAACCCGCATATTTGATTGCCAAGCAGCAACGAACGACCTGGGAAAAGAACGCGCAAGTCATTAGATGCACGTTGGTAGACTATGCTTGAGTAACCCACCCCGCTTTTCCATCGCTCAACGCATACGTTTCAGCAGTGGTCCTAGCTAACTTCTGCATATTCTTTCCGTATTCCTCCTCCATTATCGCCCGCTTTTTAAAGAAAACTGAGGCTTCCTACCAGGATATGGATGAATATTAGTTTAAACGATACTCACCATGAAAGAATGCTCACTCTGCATGAAACGGTGCTCTGCTTTATTCTGTCAAGTAGCAAAGGAGTTCCGCACTGAATTGCGGCTTAAGGTCAGCACTAGCTATAGCAAAGTTATCACTGTACGTACATCCAACTCGCACAACGCGCGCAGAACGTTTTCGTCGAAGCTCGGCTCTACCAGGCTCGTCGTATCGCTATGTATCGTCGTAAGCGTGTCGCGCCGTTCAATGGTAGTGGCTGGCGGGCTGCCATCCTGCCACCTGGATGTCCCTTGAGATTCGAAGCTTGAGCGAGGCTGTGGGGAAGCGGACTTAACATGAGGGCCCGAGGAGGATGATTCTACTGAATCAAAAGTGCGAAGTTGAGGGCGTCCATGACCACCAGATGTTTGAAAATCGGAATGATCACCACTCTCCCAAGCACTCGATAGATATCCTTCGTCCGCCATCGCCTTGTAGATGATGAGCTCAAGTTTCCCTTCTGATTCGTCCTTCGAGAGGTGTTTGCAGATATATAGTGCAAATAAGATAGGATATTGACAGGGTATGACCCTAATAATCACAGTTGGGGGTTCTCTCTACTAGTAGAGTTGCCGGTTGCAAAGCTAAACCACGTGGCTTGTCCAAATCCAGTATGGTCCAGGTTAGAATGCCCGGGCCGGAATTTCCCTGTGTAACTACTATGTACATTAATTACGCGCTGACGAGACATCATGGTAAGCCTCCTTAGCCCAGGTGTGACCCTTTGAAACGTCAGTTCAATCACGCTTGATCCAAGCTTAGTCCATAACATCCCACACACATCCTCACGAGTCACTACGGTACGCCCACGTGTAACCCAGTTTTAATTGAGCTCCACTAAATTTTGAGTTCAAGGATGAGGAAAGGCTATAACACGCGAGAAATCTTACTAGACCAGTGACCGATCCCTTATGAGGCGAGCCTGGATAGAAGTTTCGGCCCTCATATAATGGGTGATTATGAGTCTGTAATCTTATGACCTAGATAATTTCATGAATAATTTTAGATCAGGGCTAGATTCCAGCTAATATCCTGGGGTGCTATCAGTAACTCATGTATGGAAAACATTGGATTTCTCAATGGAGCTTCATTTGGCTTTATTTTATGGGGCCATTCATTGGCTACGCCAGGAAATGTGGGGCAACTTATCCAGGTCAAAGAAAATGATGGTTTTCTCTCAGAGTTTCCTATTACAACCATTCCTTTCCCCTCACTCTTCTCTAGGCCATCTACAAAATCCAATCTTTCTTTGCTATCAGTAGCTTATGAGTGAAAGGACACTTTCCCTTTTCATGCCACTCAAACCTCACTGGCAGCCAACGGTGGTAGGAGGCCTCGCCTTAGTTTGCATCAAGGCTCATGAATAAATGAATGATTCGGGAATCAGTGGCTGCTGTACTAATACAAATTTGATGGCAATGGTCCAATTCTGAACTCCGCGGCACTGCTCTTGGACCCACTCCGAGTCGAATTCACCGAACCGCGAGCGAATCGAAAATTATTCTGTTTCAAGGCAATATGGTAAGGGAGAGTGCGTGCGATGGTGGCTTCCCATAGTCGAAGGGCTCCTGCCCGCCTGAATGGTTCGATGGGTTTCCGTGGATTTTTGGTTAGCCTCTTTGACTTTGTTATTACGACTGCACCAAAAGAGGTGATGGTTCAAATGAGCGAGACTGTAGCAGCCTCTTATTGGAGGTAATCTACTTACCAGATATGTAGTCAACAACCTTGGTGACACCCTTCAGGTGTTTAAGTTGGAAAAGACACTGTCTTACTTAATTGCTTCCGCCTTGAGCTCACACGGCAAAACAAACAGAACTCTAGGAAATTCTAATGCTCGGGATCTCACCCATACTAAGATTTGATTTTCGGTATCTAGTCTCGAAAGGATGATTAATTATTGGAATTCCCGTTATCCCCAATGGTGGCCCCCTTCCACCACACCCCTTCAAACCAAGGGGAGGGAACGCGGGTGAAGCCCTCAAATCTAACTGCTGTTTGGGGTTTCATCAGGTCAGTCGCATTCCCGCGATAACCATCAGGTTGTGGAGCTTTTCAGGCACCCTTCTCACCCACACCTCCACCACATTCCGAACCCTGACAGAATCTTATATTTCAGAAGCCAGCTTAACGTCCCTAATCGTGTATACCGAGGATGAAATCCACGGAAACGGTCGAGTACGAGTCGAGGATTCTGCAATGAGTTTAATGATGGCGTTTGCCTTTTCAAGGAAGCTTTCAACGCATCGTAAAGAGACATGCATAGAGGCATCGACTGACCTGATGGTGGTGGTGGAATTAATCTCAATGGGGGTTTAATGGCAATGCTGAAGATATTGTAATGCATATATTAGTCGCTTGAGATAGTCCATGTTTCTAACACAACAGTCCATCAGACGGAAAATCAACACCAAGCACATCCGAACGACCAACGAGTTTCGCGTTTTCACTTTAATTGAATCTATCTACCTTAGGACTCAAGCAGGTTCCAGCCATTACATTGCACGGGGACACAATCTACGGACCATCAACGACTACCGAAACGACAAGTATAACACCTTCCTGCGATCCTGTTGGCAACCATCGGCTGGTCGGGCAACGTTCTTACAACGGATGAGTGGCGCATGCCCCAACCTTTACATGAACTTACCGACGAGCGCATGTATTAGTACAATCATGAGTAGTCTGGGTGTGAGAATCACTCAAAATGCAAGTTTTATCATTGCAATCAATCTGAAGGAAATCAAAAGATTATATTAACGTTCACGACTAATACATACTTTTTGCCTCTTCGCCAAAATTTGGTGCTCACAGGCGTATTCGTCAAAGAGTAAGAGAAGGAAACACATCGTAAGAGGGTGAGGTAACTTGAATGTGGTGCGTGCTTCAGATCGCTTGGATAATATCGGGTCGGCCAGCTTCTGAAGGCATTTTATAGGTTGCTGATAGGCTCCTAGAATACTTGCTCGGCCCCGTGTGTCTTTGACATACTCTTATTTCTTATGTTCCGGACATGGGATAGCAAGGATCGTCGATAGCCAAGAGGGGAAGGATATGCATTGGGGGCATCATCCAATACAGTTCAATATCGTCTGAGACCCCCAAAAGTCGTCCGAACTGAGGCCAGGACCATAACACATTGGACACATGTGGGAGGTATGCGACGGTAGGCGCGCGAGAGAATCCAACTCGACGACATTGAAAATGCGGCTTGCAATAAAGGTTATGTATCTGCGGCGGCGTACTACTCACGAGCATTCAATGTTAGTTGGAAGGAATCGTGAGAGCTTGCATCGAGTTTTATCCTACATTCGCCCCCGCCGTGCTGGCGGGAGCGACAGCATCCTATCGAAAGGTCTGAACAGATCGTAAGAGAAAACAAGAGATGGCTCGATTTCACACTGAAACAAGCGATGTACATCTGGCAAAATAGCGTGCTAGCGCCAAGCGCACGACATTCAATTGATCAATTGCCTCCTTTTCGCCCCCAACTTTGATCGTCTGTATTAAAACCGAGAGATAATCCTCACCCGATCCTTGTGACGTTCTTACAAAAATCTCTTCGAGCTTCCGCAAAAGCTCCGAAGCACCCGATGCTGGAAATAGAAGGGATGAATCTGTGCAAGGTAACAGTCAGACTTTACGTTTAAAGTTATTGTTGTGTGCTCACCATGCTGCAAAAGCTGTACAGAATCACACAATAAAACAGCCCACCAAGATTTGGGGGCTAGATCATCATGGAAAATGGCCACCAGATCCAAAGACGCATCTTCCAATTCTTGCTGTTCAAGAAGTCGGTGGAAGCGTGCGTATCGGACTGCAAACATGAGGCGATGTACGAAGATACCCTGAGATGTGGGCTGATCATAAAGCTCCTGTATAGATGGGGCGATTGCTAGTGCATACTGCGAAAATATCCCAGGGCCTGATATTGTTATTAGAAGAAAAAAAAAGAGGGTTATGGGATGAAACACTACCGTTGGTGATATATTCGCCGAGCACCCGATCGACGACGCGACCCAAACCCGGCCAATCTTCAGCCGATGTGCAGTAAGAAACGGCGAGGCCGTATTCTTTCCCGTCCACTAATGCTTGTGCTGCTATCTAGAAGAGAGATATACATTAGCAAAGAGAGGTGAGCTAGAATAGGTAAGTCTTACCCTGCAAACTGTTCGCCTGACACCTTCCCTCTGATATTGGAAACAAGTTTGATTGATGTCTTTCAAGGCGCCCACGACGCCGCCGGACTTGATCCCCCGTTCGACGCCCGGGTCTATTTGCTCATGTAACCTAAGAGGTACGTGGAGGAGAACCTCATCTGCTTGTTGCTTTCCGACTTCTTCACAAGAATACATATAATCAACTGTAATTCTCCAAAGGGCGGGGTCAGAGTGGAGATACTCTGCATATGCAAGGATATGGTGGTCACGGGGGGACATGTCAGAGCTAGTGGTCGTGATATTTGACAACCTTCTGATCGGACAAGGACATACAAACTTACTCTTCATCGGCGTCTGCCTCAATCAAAGAGAGAGGAACCATTATATCTGCGAGATGGGCCGAAAGCCACCGATCCAGCTGGGAGGCGTGTCGTAGTGCTTGAAGGGGTTGTCCCGAAAACAGCGCTGCATGTACCATGTCTTCCACACGTGTCGGATCTGGAGGCATTTCGTCCAGTACTTGTGATACAACATCTCTGAAGAATTCGCCGTACATATTAGTATAAGGAATATTAAATATAAATATACTGACGGTAGATCCGGCCTTCGCAAACGAACGTCAACATATACACCCCAAACTGCACACACCTCTTTCCAGTCCGAACCAAGTTCGCCACAAACGCGTTTGATGACTTCAGCGCGACCCTCCAGAATCCCAACAATATCGCTAAGTTTTTCCCACCAGTTATCAAAGTCATCATATCTATTCTCCTCAGGAACACGGTCCATCTCGATACGAAGAGCTTTAACTTTGTCATTCCACCGGCGCGAAGCATATGCGTAGTCTCTTTCTGCTGAGAAATTTTGTAACCGAGGCTGGGAATCAATCAAAGGGGCCAAAGTGCGAGTTAAATCTTGAAGGTTTTCGGAGGGATGTTGAGACAACACGCCCAAAAAGAAAAGTGAGGCTTTGGAAAGGCCCCGCAAAGTTGCCCTTTCAGAAGATTAACTCAACGGCGAGAATCATGACATGCGCTTCAGACGCACCTGGTGAGATACGGCCAAAACGATTCGTCCTCCCACGGACGTTCAAGTGCGCTCAAATGATCACCTTCCTCCGTGGACGGCTCGATGAAGTGAATATTCAGCCATTCCATAAGTTCATCACCGACAGGAGCGTCTTCGTAACCCGGTTCGGCAAGGTAAAGGACCACAAAAAGCGAGAAACAGGTATAAAGACTTCGATAATGGTCGCTGGTGTATTGTAGTGGCCCTTCTGAACGAACTATTGGTTGCTGGGATTTATTATTAGGTTTGTTGAGCTCTGACAGACTACGGCTTACAGAAGCGTGGATCCAACACTCTTTGATGAAATTCACATAGTCGATCGCAAGTTTCCGTATCATTGTCAAACTTTGTTCACTTTGAAGCCTATTTGAAAGAACCATTACAAGATTGATTTCAGAGAAGGGGACCAAACCATACACACCACTCTGGGTCCTGTAGCCGTGCTGTTTTCAGCAGATTTTGGAAAGCCGAGAATATAATGAGAGTGTCGGTAATGAACTAACGATAAAGATGTCAAAATTGATCAAGGGCCAAACGAAATCACGCACAAGACGCCTCTCCGAAGATGGTACACGATTCGAACTCGCGAAATAGATTGGTTGTTCATCGTTCAGGTCTGATCTGCGAGCCTTCTCATCTAGAAGGCCCTTGTATGCAAGTCTTCAGACATCCAACAGAGCATGAGATTTGTTAGGAAGACATACAGCACTTGTCACAAAAACACCCAAGGAACTATTCAACGGCGAAAACGTTGCACCAAGTGTTTGGCCAGCTTGAAAGAGGCCGTCACCGTGTCCTGCTTCGACCAGAGGTGGGACGAGATTCAAATGACTTGAGCCCGACATTTACTTGAAAAGTCAGTGGGTTTATCGATTTTATGAAACCACGTCGAGGACTGCTGAAGCCCTGAAATGACCTCAGGTTGTTGTCCGATTCGGGAGTTCAACTGGTTCACGAACTTCCTCATCGCGATTGTTTGGCAGCGGCATTATTACGTAAAGCTTCGAAGTCCGTCCACAAATTCAACTCCGCGGCATTGGCGAACTGATCGAGTCGAGTGGAATGTTCACAGCAATATTTGATGGAACAGTAGAAAACGCCCAGCTGGAGTCAAGACGTGGTCATTCTGGAATTTTCTTTTCATATCCCTTGATATATAATGAAGATCTCTGCCAGCTTTTTCTCCGAAATCGATCTCTGACTCCACGCTGCACATCCAGTGCCACGCCCTCCCGCGAAGATCACTAACATACACTCATCGTTCATGAGTTTGAGCAACCACATTCCTTTCGTACCGATGGGAAGGCTGGGCAAGTATATGGGAGTATTCTGCCTTCCTGGCACTCCCAGTGCATTTAAAATAGTAGAGTTCTGAGATCACACGAAACTCTCCTCGTGTGTCATTCAATCTAGGGTTGTCACGGACAAAAGAAAGACGGTGTGCTGATATCAGCCCTTGGACGTCCTTCTATGGCCTCCTGGGACCTGTATGATCTGTTCCCCATTAACTGCCGTGAGGTCAGGGTCCACAAAACGCCGCCCCAATTCCCACCAACTCGAATAGGTAGCGTGCTCAGTCCAGTCAGTTCAGAAAAGGCCGTGACCCCGCCTACAGTATGGCTATTCTATAGTCATGTCAGCCGACTCAAGCCGTCCTTAATACCTCCAAGGAATGGCCTGCCAAGCGTTTATGGGGTTTTCCGGAAGAATAAGTGGAGTTGGGAACATGCTTCTCCAGGAGACAGGACCCCAGAAAGTCCATTAGAATGGAAATTTCCCTTTGAAGGGGAGTCGGTACTAGGATGGCTTTTTGTAGAAACATAGGGAAACAAGACCTGGGGGAAAGACCCTTGCCGGATATTGTCTTTACCAGGAACAATCAAAATTCAAGCCCCTTACCGGAGAGTTTTTCTGCAAAAGGATCTACCTCCTCAGTCGAAAATATCCAGATGAGTTTAAATATTAACCAGTAAGGTTTGGGCTGCGGACAGTCGTATGGAAGGACTTTCGGGGGTCTGACTCACTCAGCAAATTTTTTACCGCTAGTTTCATCATGATCTGTTCCCGCCAGGGCATTGTGATCGGTGACCTTTGGTTCGTATGTTATTCGTCCCTCACGAAACTTCTTCCGGGTCCAGGCTAAATCCGAAGCCTTCGATTTGTTATCCCAATCATCCCCCCAGATTTTATAAACCTACTCGATCCAGCTGTGGAGCCTTCCTTCAGAATATTATTGCTAGGTTATACTAGATTGTATTGTATTTTGTTTGGATCTATATACACACGAGGGAGTGACTGCCCATTTCGTGTTAGTCTAGTATCAATCGATGTCCTCCATGAGCCACACCTCTGTGTCTGTGGTATCGTAGTCCTCAACCTCCTCGAACCGAACCATCTTTCTCACATCAAAAGATCCCGGCATTCCGCGCCTCTCTTCAATGTTCCACCTTTCAGGGTATTCCTTGATGTTGTTTAGAACCCACTGCAAGTAGATTTCCCCTTCCGAATCCGCCTCCTCCACCTTGATGTTCCAACCTAAGAAGACACGGTTGCTTCTCTCCTCGTCGGCATCGTCCGGGTCCTCCTCAGCATACACATAGAGCTCGTCCAGAGAGGGTAGATACGCCACCAAGCCCTTCCGATGTGTATATTCCATTCTATAGCCCTGTATCATCTCCACGGTACAGCCCCGCCGTAACATGGTAATCACCGCTTGGTCAACCTCATCCACTTGAAAAGAATGATCCTCAGGGTCTATATCAACACTCGGGGGCTCCCATCGGGCGGGCACGTAGACACCATCATATGTGTCGCTTTCATCACCATCGACACTTAAGCCGTCGCTCTCCTCTGGCTCATCGTCCTCTTCGTCATCAGTGGTGCTGGCACCGGAGCTATCGTCCTGAAATTCGATACCATGGCCAGCAAGTCCAGCTTGAAAGCCTTGAAGGGCCCACCCAACAGCATCCTCAAATTCCTCATCAGACGATTCATCAGACGAATCAATCTCTTCCATCGGGCGGAAGAGGCCTCTCCAGGGATCTTCATCTCCGTAGGGTGACGGACTCCTCGCGTCGTCTCTGAAACGGCCTGATGATGAATTCGCTTTCGTCAGTGCCGACGTGATAGCCTTGACTGTGAAGACTGGCACAGGGCGGCGGGTGACAACAGCTCGGCAGCATGGGCAGGATTTGGGGCGGTTCAAAATATAAAGTGGGTCATCTGCATAATCAGCTGCGTCCACGTCGCTATCGTCATTGGATGGTGGGGCTTTGCGGAACCATTCTTGAAGGCAAGAAAGGCACAGAATGTGACCACACGGAGACAAGCTATTTTTTCGTTATTAATATGTCATGAATAGAGTTTTGCTCAAGTTAAGATACGTACGCAAATGGTTTATGGAGTAGCTCCATACATATCTGACATTGCACCGACGATTCTATTGTTGTTATGAGCTGCGAGGAGCCCTTATGCTAAGCATCTCAGTGTAATAGTGTGATAAAAGCAGTGTCGCACCTCGTCCTTCTTTTCACACTTGCATTTTAATGTCTGCACTTGCGTTTCCTGTTCCATCTTAGCCTGATCCCAAGTCCGTTTCAGAACCGAGAGCTGACGTCAATAGAGCGCGGCACCATACCAGAGTCTCAGAAGTTAACTGGCTCTTTAATTCTTCAATTTTCTTTTAAGGGATAGATGTTGTAAGGGCCGGGAGTAAATCGAACGACGGCACCGACCAACCTTGGCTTGTTTCTTTATAGTTTTCTTGTTATCTTGTACAGATTTCTTCAAATTCTCAATCTCCTTCTTCAAACGTTCGAATTCCGAATGGGCCAATGAACCAGAGTATGAATACCTCTCGGTACGTTCATGCTTAGCTCTGCGCCCTTGGTCAAAAGGATGGGATGCGTGTGGGGTGAGCACTTGCTCGGCCATCTTCCCTTTATCTAACCTCCTATCGTAATCGCTTCCTTCATGTAAGAGTGAACGCTGCTCAATCGAGCAAAAGGCCCTGGCACCTTCAGATGGTTGGTGATCCGACACGGCCAATGCTATATAATTGTGGTAAATTTCAGAATCGCGATACTGAGGTTCGCGCACGAGCTCGATCTCATCCAAGCTGGTCCGAGCTGTGACCGCTGTACTTGTACTGGCGGAGGCAGACGACTTCTTTCGCCTGAGTCTGTGCAAAGCGTTTGCCGGCATTGTAGATGGTCCTGGAGGCATTATGTAAGGGTCGTGCTTTGTTCCTACTCCGCCATGCCGTGAGTTTCGATGATTCGATGGACGAGCAGGTGAGTGAGACTGTTTATGAGTCAGAGCTCCGTTTCTTGACGAAGACGAAGGCTGCTCGTCGATGTAAGATTCGCCTGCGCGAGTATTAGGGGCATTGGTTATATTTCGAGAAAGATGCCCAGAACGCTTGTTGTGACCCCAGCGACTTTGGAGTTCTGATACATTTCCAAATGAATGTCGAGAGTCCGATATATTTTCCGGCACATCAATGGGTTTCCGAACATCCACTATGTCCCCAGGTATGTCGATCAGGTTTGCGAGATTCGTGAAGTCTGGTGCGTCCATCAAGCCCCTCCTTTGTCAATGTATAAGGAACACCTCATCTGTAACTTCTGCAGATCATATAAACTCACTCTACTGTCAAAATATCACTTGTTGCGGCGCTGGGTTGAGGGCGTTGTTTGCTAGTGGTGAACAATACATACCTTTTGCCTTGTCACATGTCACCAGCCGTGACCAGGCGTCACCGTGACGACATAATGCGCGTCGGTCCGATTCTCCAATATCTCCAATCTACAGAACGCTACTACCCCACTAGCTTCAAGAACTACAAGCTTCAAGTAGTCCTTGAAGCTGGTGGAACGAAACAGCATATAAAGTAAAATCAAGAACAAGTCTGATCATCAGCCGCAACCCAAGAGACTAAACCTCCAAACAAGGAAGTGTTTACATCAACTAAGCTGGAGTCAGGCTCATGACAATGCAAACGCTTTCAACAAGAGATCCGACTCACTCTCGTTGCCTGCTGTGAGCTGGTATAACTGGTAACAAGGAATGAGATGGGAGCACGCATTTATAGACAAATTCTGATCACGATAGCTTTGGGGTGAGAATGAAAAAATATTCCCATCTTTCCAAGAGCTCGCTAAGAAGACGCGCAGCGTAAATACGCTCTTCGAGGATCCTTGCGACACGTGCGCAGTACAAACGAACCATTCAGAACACGCACACCCGAGGCAAAAATATTTGCTGACATAGCCAACAACTGCCAAGACCTTTCTAGCCACCTTGACGCGTTCTAGCGAGTTCGCCTTATACACTCCCTTCAGGTTTGGTGGTTATTCTGTCGCCCCCGTAGGTCGCAGATAGCCCTTAGGTTCCAAAGAAATTTAAACCCGACCACTAAGTGTGGTAATACCCACCAGGTGACGACCCGAGACGTTCTCGCATGCGCCTCATGCATCGTATACATGCGTATTCATATGATCGCGGGGCGCTCATCGTCCCTATACCAGCGCTCAAACTGGCTTCTCGGAATTCATCTGGATTCTATAGGTCGCATATACTTAAGTAACTGCGCGAAGGTGAAAGACGGCTCGTTCTGCTCTACATATCACTGTTACGTGTTGTTCCAGGCCATGCAGTCTGGACGTATTGTTACGTTTCGCTCTGGCGTTGTCAGGAGGCCGAAGCCCCAATGCGGGGTCGGCAAATTAGTGGTTGATGGTGCCTAAATCCGACCACGTGTTGCGATATTGTATAGGCTCGCCTAGTAAAATACGTCTATCTACAGCATCAAGGCCCTACCATCCTAATGTCTAGACTATCGGCGCAGTTTAGCCATAAGAACAACAGGTAGAGAGACCATAACGCAAAAGAGGTTCTAGATGTGTTACTCTAAGCGGCAGATAGGATTTGGAAGGCGCAAAACTGTATTTCAGCGTGGGTGAGATGCTCACATACATTTCCATAATTGTAGAGGTTAAATATATTGTGACTTCGTTAAGAGAGGATCCAATGAGCTTCGGTGTTCGGTGTCTTGGCCTTGGCATCCGGATTTATGAAGAGATAAACAATTAGGGAGCTATGAGGTCGCATGCGGTAAAAGCATTGAACAGTGCTATATTTAGAAACTCACTGGACTGTCAACGCCTGGATCCGCGTATGTAGCCAAATGAACTGGGACACAAAAATTTGTGAGTTGCCAACGATTGCCGAAGCACTTGATCAATGGCCGAATGAGCTAGCAGTTCAACCGAAGAATGCCCAACAACTTACTCAGAGTAGTCTGCTGGAACGGGTTTCCCACATGCCATATGCCATCTACTTACCACGGTTCTAGGCCATCTTATACATCTTCCCATGAGTTTCCAAGGCCACTACCATCCCAATAACTGATTCAAGTGTTCACGAACTTCCAACACACACATTTCGCTCCACAGAACGTCTGAACACATCTTTGGGGAGAAGTAACTTACTATTGCGGAATCACAAAACTATTACTTTGCGCCGCCAAAGTTGAGGCACTAATCCAGAAACTGATCAGCTCTTCCCACTGCAAAGACGTCGGATCTTCAAGTTGGAGCGATGCACTTCGTGTTACTCTGGGCCCCGTCATTTGTCGGGTCTTGGTTGTTGAGTCCTGCAAGGACTTGAATACTGCTATGCACTCACTGAATCGGAATTGACGATCCGTGTATGCCCATGGTCTTGATCTACGCGGGGAAGCGGATTGCCAATGGATTCGACGCAAGTGTCAGGCGCCTGGACCCGCCAAGGTGATGGCAAGATCAAGAAGTTAGGGTTTTAGAGCTTCGCAATGCCTGCCCTTGATACAACCTGCCAGTTGGATATAGCGGTTTGTTAGGTCACCCTTGGTGGTTGTAATGCCATTCATACCTCCGTGCTCCGCGCCAGGACGTTGTAAGTTATTTCAAAATTATCTCTAGCGGATGATGCCGGTTAGATACATAACCAAACCGATCTAAAACCGATCGCGAAACTATAAAGTCTACCGAGTCCACCCAAATCTTTCCCATTCAAAAAACCAACTCCTCCTCTTCACCGTTTTATCATCCTCTGATCTACCTATCGCATAAAATGGCACCCAACGCAGGACGCGTATTGTTGGCATACTCCGGAGGATTGGGTCAGTAACCTTTTATTGATCACGTCCAAGTTCTGACGCCCCTGTCGCAGACACATCCTGCATCTTGGCCTGGTTGATCGAGCAGGGATATGAAGTTTACGCGTTTATGGCTGATGTCGGACAAGAAGAGGTATACCTATGGACTGTATCATGATCTATCACATCTAATCGACATAACCACAGGACTTCGCTGCCGCAGAAAAAAAAGCACTCAAAGTCGGTGCCAAGAAATTCTTCCTCGCGGTATGTTTCGTGTATTTCATGACAAAGGCGACACCTGAAATTCTATCATAGGATCTCCGACGTGAATTCGTGACCGAGCTTATCTACCCTGCAGTTCAGGCCAACTGCATCTACGAGGTTCGTGACCGTTCATAACACCGATTACATCCATACTTATCGATATTTCCTCAGAATGTCTACCTCCTCGGAACATCTCTTGCTCGCCCCGTGATTGCTCGAGGCATGATCGCCATCGCTGACAAGGAAGGCTGCGAGTGCGTATCCTTTCTTACCATCTGAGTTCCGGAGCCTATCTTCCATTCGATTGTTCTATCTTATCGGAATATCAAAGGATGGTACTAATAGTTCGCTCTTTCAAACAGTTTCGTCTCCCATGGATGCACAGGGAAAGGAAACGATCAAGTCCGATTCGAACTCGCTTTCTACGGATTGAAGCCCGATATCAAAGTCATCGCACCATGGAGGATTCCCGGTACATTGTTCATCTCATCCTCAGTTGAATCCGCTTTAATATCCTGTTCCAGAGTTCTACAACCGCTTCCCAGGTCGCCAGGCTCTCCTTGCCTATGCTGCTGAGCAAAAAATCCCCGTTACCCAAACCACCTCTAAGCCCTGGTCAACCGACGAAAATCTCTTCCACATCTCCTACGAAGCTGGCATTCTCGAAGACCCCAACACCACACCTCCCGCCGACATGTGGAAGCTCATCACAGCCCCTGAGCAGGCACCCGAGAAGCCCGAGCGCATCTCGATTGAGTTCAAGGCTGGTCTCCCCGTCAAAGTCAATGTTCCAGACGACAAAAAAACCTACCAAGATGGCGTTGAGATTTTCTTAGCGCTGAATACTCTAGGCAGGAAGCACGGTATCGGCCGTATCGATATTGTTGAGAATCGCTTCATCGGAGTCAAGTCTCGTGGTTGCTACGAGTCACCCGGTGCCACGATCCTGCGCGCTGCCCATGTCGATTTGGAGGGCCTTACCCTGGACAGGAATGTCCGAGCTCTCCGAGACCAATTCGTAACGATCGAATTCAGCAAAATCCTCTATAATGGTCACTTCTTTACTCCCGAACGGGAATTCATTACCAGTTCCATCCCTGCTAGCCAAAGGACTGTCAATGGTATTGTCAGGATGAAACTCTACAAGGGAAATGTTGTCATAGAGGGCAGAGAAAGTTCCGAGGTACGTGATTTCGACCTTTATATTGTCAAATTTCTGTTAACATGGAATAAAAGGGTCTTTACGATGAGCAACAGTCTTCCATGGATGAGCTCGGTGGATTCGAGCCCACTGACACCAGCGGGTTCATCCAGATCGAATCAATCCGGATCAAGAAGTACGTTTATGCTTGTCTTGTTTTTCTTGGGTTCCTCCTGACTTTTGATACAATAGGTGGGCGCAAGCCAACATCCGTAAGGGCCAGGCCGGCGTTGAGCCCAAAGATGTCTATGGGACCAGGGTTTAAAAAATGAAGTAATGTACTCACACCTGTATTTTGGGCTTGATATCTACCCAGCGTTGTTGTATTTTTGTAAATCTGTCAAAAACAAAATACTTCTCAAATGCACTATCTCTAAGGCTGTTCTGTGGGAACGCGGGTCTGCAAGGATGGAATTATATACTATCTGTACAACCTGGATCCTGAACATACATAGATGAGACCCAGGTAAACTAATCGTCTCTCCACCATTCGGCCTGTCGTGCTTTTAGCTTCTTCTGACCACGGTCTAGTGCCTCTTCTCCTCCGTATACATCGGACGTGCGAGAGCGCTTCAAACCTCGTTTCGTCCCACCTAGGCTCTCCTTGGTGGAAGCTGTACTACTACTTGCGGTGGATATGGGGGCCTTCGATGATGTTGGAGATGGGTGTGACACCACGGGAGTGCGAGGAGACCCATGAGTAGCACCATTCTCGTAATGACTGCGGGATGGATGCTTCGCTGATGTCAACTTTTCTGGGCTTGGCTTTGGCTCTGGCGGCACCTCCCCAGGTTCTGGCAAGTAATAAAAATCCTGTTCGCGAGTTGTGTCCACACCAGCCATCACTCGCAAGACACCAATGATATAGGGATGAACGCCCCACCCCTCCATGTCTTGAACCATCCTCAAGCTGTCTTCATGGGTGGCGTCTCCATGATCCAAAATATATTCTTCGTTGATCAGCTTTTTGTCACCAAGTGAGCAGCCGGGGATTATGAAATAAACACGAGGCCCATCGGGATCATCTTCTTCTTTGGGAATGCTAATCTTGTGATACCGACAATTAGAGCGAGTTACCGGAGAGCTAGTGAAGGAGCCCGCCCCGCGGGCAGGCTGTTGAGGTGGCGGAGCTGGCTTGGAGGATTCTCCAGCAGGACTCCCCAACGAAGAAGCTTTCCGGACTTGGGTTTGCACTCGTGGTGGTTGCGGTGCGGAGGGAGGGTGATGAACATGTCGGAAGGCATGGGAATGTGTATGCATAAGTGGTGGCGGGGGTGGAGGTGGCGGGGGCGGAGCGGGGGGACGACTGTTGATGGGTTTATTTACCGTTGGTGATGGTTGATTAATGACGAAAGATTTGTCACTGGGCGCGCTGGATGCGATAGATGATTCCCGTGAAGCATTTGTGTCGCGTCGAGGGATTTTAGACGCACTTCCGCTGGACTTGCCAGACTCCGAGGGTTGTTCAGAAACTTGACGATCGCTTCGCTCTTTTCTTTTACCTTTGGCGAGTGAGGAAGCCGATATGCTAGATTTAGAACTGATACGCTTCATGGCGGACTTGACCAATGATGACCCGCTGAGCTCAGGCGTTTTCGTTGCCATTGAGCGTGTAATTGGAGAAAATCCTTGTAAGAATGACGCGCTCAATTTCCTCTTTGGGGGGCGCGGTGGCTTAGGAGCGCGTGGTGGACTGTCTTCTAGCTCTGTGAGCTCCTCCAAGTCCTCCTCGTGTGGAATCTGCATACGAGGTGGCGGCTTCGGTTTGACAATCAAGATTGAGGGAAGCCCGTCGATGGACATGCCAAAGGTATTTGACCCCGAACCATTGGTACTCGGAGAGGCGAGGGATTTGGTCAATGAACTGCTAGAGCTAAATCTCATGAATGAGGCTATTACGGTGAATTGGAAGGGGATCTTACCTCTTTCGTTGGTTCGCTGTATGCTTTTCGCCGTTTTCTCTAACGTCTGGGAAATTGGGACTGGTAGCAATGAAAGGGTCATCTTTTGGATGGATAGGAGTGACTGGGGGTTGTGGGGGTGACATATACGCTGTATCATGCGTCCCACCGAAGTCTGGGTCAATATCCCCATCCGCATCTGTATCGTTGTGGTAGGACTCCAATGTTTCCGAAGCTTTTGTCAAAGGAGGGCTTGTGGGAATGATAGGACTGTGGTCGCTGTCGGAAGGATACCGGAGGTCCATCTCGAAAAAGTCAGGTTCTGTACCATTGCCAGTATCATCTCCATTCAACTCTTTCTCTCTATCTACATCCTTGTCGAAAGTGGATGACGAAGACAAGGAGTTTTCTTGCTCGGTCGTCTCCTCTTCGGAGGGTTCGTATGTCGTATTATTAGAATCGTAGCCTGGGGTTGACAAACTATATGGATAGGGGTCAGACAACAGTACAGGGTGTGTGGATTCGCGCATCGCGACCTGCATGGAATGGAGAACAGGAGGGGAGGTGGGCGGTATTGATGACCCGGAAGGGCTTAGGATAGTGTTGAGGGCATTTGAGGAATCGTTGATCGGCGGTAGTTCCATCATCGGTGCTCGAGATCGGATGGTGGGATCAGGAATCGGTGAATCAGTGCCGACAGGCATGAATGTGCTCTCTAATGTAGGGGGGCTAGTAGATGCTATGCGGGATAACCGAGAATCTTGTTGAGCGATTTGTTCTTCATGTTGCGTCGGATCCCCAATTTCGGTGAGGTCAGGATCATGTCTTGGGGACTCAGAAGAGATGGGAAAGTGTAAAGGTGGGAGTGGGAATCCTTGCGGAGACGGAGTGTCGGGACATATGTCAGGAAGAGGTGGTACAGTACCCGCGTGGCAGTCAACAAGATTGTTTGTAACATCAGACTTGATGATGGCGGTGTGGAGGTTTTCTGGGGCCTACAAATTATCAGGACAGCACACAAGAAACGAAATAAGATGTTTCACCCCGAGTGCACCATCATCAATAGTAGTAGCTTCGTGGCTTTCTTCACACAAGTCCGTTATTTCAACGGTCAAATCAGCTTCTCCATTATCATCTTCATTAATGATAATCTCATATCCGGGAGTGGAATCGCTTGTGCTTAGTGGAAGTTGTTCGACATTTTCCGGAAAAGCGTCGACATCGTTTGCTTCAAAAAAGGGTTCAGAGGGTGGAGTCGGAAGACCGTCATCCATGTCAGGGTGGTTGGCAGTTGTAGTTTCATATTTCGTGTGGGCGGTAGGCACAAAGGTATTCTCAGAATCATGGTGGTCATTCATGGGCTGGAGTGGCTCAGGTTGCATTGAAATATCCTCAGCTTGGCTCTCAAATGACTGCTGTTGCTCCGTGGTCGGAGTGGTAGGAGGTATGGGTGAAGGAGGCTCGATGTGAATCGAAGGCGGTTCGTCCCAGACCGTGAGGAATGTATCTTGCGCGTGCTCAAATACTTCCTGCCCTGAGTCTGATATAATGACGATTCCAACATTGGCTTCTAAGAATTTTGGGGTCACTGGCACGTTAAGGGCGAAGTAGCGCGAGTACACACCGATGTCTTGTGGTTGTAGGTGCTCTTGGATATCTTCAAACCCATCATCTTGGGTGTGCGTCTCAACAACGTCCTGCATTTCAGCCGGCTCGACCACCTCGTCTGGGACTTGGAGATCTACCGTCTGAGACGCAACCACAGATCCATCATCTTGATCAAGCTCTGCAGCCAGCTCTTGCACAGACTCTCGTACCTCAATTGGCTCTCTGGTGTTAACCAGTCCCGCCACTTCCACCAATTCGTCCATTGCAGGCAACCCTTGAACTTCCGGCTTCTCGCCTTCGACTGGTTGACACAACTCAATTTCTTCTGGTGGAGTGTGCGAATCATGTATATGACTATCCTCGATGAGTTCGATCGGTTTGGCATCTGCATCCACAATCGTAGGTGTTTTGCTTTCCTGGAAAGAAGGCAAGCGATCGGAGCTCGGAATATCTGACAAGTCCCAAGAGCCAACTTGTGGGAAATGTAAACATCCCGCCATCATGTCCGACTGCCATCAAGAACATACCTGTCTGCTCCATGTTAAAGGTACTTGTGTCAAACGATGCCATATCTATGTCGTACAAATCATCATAACTCAATCCTTGAGTGAATTGACCTTCTTGGGATCCTGGAATCTCTTGAGTCGGGGGTCGTAGTGGACTGGAAGAGATTTGTTCAGATTGTTCAACTACCTCCTCTTCTTCTGTCGGCTGAACAATCTCCTCCAACGACTCGGGGGGTTGATTCGACCTGACGCAAGGGGACTGCTTTGGTGAGTCCACAACGATGACGTCATTCGGGACTGTTTCAGCAATGGCAGGTGGCTTGGGTGTAGATATTATAACATCTTGGTCCCCAAGGTGATGTGCACCGATCTCAACAGCAGCTTCTGGTCGAACATCTCCTCCGGAGTAGTAGTCTTCTGCGTATGTCTTGGGCCCGTCCCATACATCTGGGATCTCAACTGGAGCTTCGAATTTAATAGAAACGGGAGATGCCTCATGCAGGGGGAACGCTACGGAGGAAAGAGATTAGAAAGCAACAACAGTTGACCAAAAATACTCACAGGTGTCTTCAGCTATGGGTTGAATGACAGTTTCTTCCAGCTCCACAGTTTCTTTGTCCATGTCAACGTCATACACCATGGGCTGCTCGTTTGCAACCGCGTGATGATGTGGCTCAGTGGACGAAAAAAATGGCACTGGGCTGAAAGTTACTTTGTCTTCACCTTCATCAGGTTCACAAACTTCCAGTTGCGTGGTGGCCGGAGGGGTTGCCTTGGGTTTTGTTGCCGAAGCCTCTCGTAGCTCGTGTAGAGCTTTGTCAGGATTGAGAAGTGTGGTGCGTGCCTTAGGAGACGAAATAGACGCCTCGACCAGCCCATCATCAAAGTCCGCGGATATGTTAACACATTCTCTCGTTCCCTGGACATTGGAACCGTCGATTTTGTGATGTGGGATTTCAATAAAAAAATCTTCATCTTCGAGTGTTTCGAAGAAGGGAGGAACGACGCGTGGCGCACGCGGGGACAGAGGTGGCAAATCCTTATCATCACGGTATTCTAGGATCTGAGCATTTTCGTCTTCGGCGTTGTCGTCCTGTTCAGCGTCATCGACATCATCGGTATCGCTAATGTATTCTGCTTCCTGAATCTCGGGATCTGTTTCGGAAACGTCTTCGTCGTTGACAACTTCATCGTGAATAGGGCGGACACCATGTGTTCCAGCTGGGCTCTCATCACGTTCTAGCTCGTCTTCATCGTCTCCAACTACACCATCCCGTTCGTCCTCACTAGAAGAAAGCAGAATCTCCTCTTCCTCGACCCCTTGCTCCACCTCAGGTTCTTCCTCGTCACTATACCCCTGTTCAGACTGGACTTCATCTTCGTCCGCGGAATCCACATCGCGTCTGCTGCGTCGAATCTGAGCCTGCGCAGAGCTCTCTCCCTTGGCCCACACCTGTTCCTCTTCTTCGCTATTCTTCTCCTGCTCGTCCCAATCCTCTTCTTCTTCCTCGCTGCCTTCGCCCTCCTGCTCTTGCTCCCCCTCCGAATCCGAATTTAAATCAATCTCAATAGGATGATGAATGTCGCCAGCCCCAAAGCCGGGGCCTTCCCTGGGGTCGCGAGCCTTGCCTTTCCCCAAAGCGCGTCGCGCCTTTATTTCGGCGAATGAGTCATCTACAACCTCATCCTGACTCTCTGAGTCGTCGGGCAGTTCGGCGTCAATGCCACCTGGTACTGGACTGAAATACGATTCATGGGCCTTTGACTCCTCTTCGATTTCGGTCTCCTGACCTAAAGCACGTTTGAGAGCATCAGTAATCCCACCAATCCAGGATTCAAACTCTGGCTGAGTGAATTTGTCGTATGGATTGTGAATCGGTGGTTTTGGTGGCTTCGGCGTGGGCAACAAATAAGGCTCTTGCGCGTAGCTAGAATGCTTTTGAGATGTGTACGGAGAGGTCATTGCAAAAGAAATTAGAAAGAAAAAGAAACGGTACAACGCAGCACAACGCAGCACAATGCAGGCCAGTTAGGCGGCCGAAGTCTGAAGCCAAGACCTGGGAGTAACCTTAACCTTCAGAACCCGACAGGCGTGATCACACGTGAGAAAAGCGAACAGAAACTATTGATTTTAATAAATTTTATGAATGTATATAAGTAACACTGTGGGGAAAAAGCCATGTGCCTAGTGAACACATGGAAAATCACATGATGGGATAGTATATGGCTTTTTCCCCACAGTGTAACAGTTCACTGGAATAGCATGCTAAAAATACTTCTGCCAATTCATATCATAGAAGAGACATGAGAATCTACAATTACCTGATGGGCTAGTGTAAGCCTTTTTGTTTGCAAGGTCAGATTGGGATTGTTCTTGAGTATTTTA
The DNA here is from genome assembly GCA_013420905.1 of Collybia mongolica. Classification (NCBI taxonomy): domain Eukaryota; kingdom Fungi; phylum Basidiomycota; class Agaricomycetes; order Agaricales; family Clitocybaceae; genus Collybia; species Collybia mongolica. The sequence continues at coordinate 1,000,772 of JAAXNY010000008.1, forward strand.
GACATACATAATCTGGTCATAAAAGCAGGAAAAACATGGTTCTGAGTTTTAGGTTGAGTTGTGTAGAGAGAAGATAATAGAAACTTGTGCAATTTAGGAAGTGCCCCTTGCAGGCAGGAACACACCATATGTGTGCACCAAGAAACACTACATCTGATTGAAAAAATTATGGACATCACTTTAGTTACACTGAGAACAGCAAAAGACTGAAATTCACCTTTTCATCAGCTGAGTTTCACAATTTTAGAGATTGGAGAGAGGGAGAATGTGTGATGATGGTAAGAGTGAGCTATCCATTAATTGTCTCATATGCACCCTTGGTGCTTATATATTTGTACATGCCATGTCTTGTACCAATAATAAATCTATGGCTGATTGTGTGAGGCTGTAAGGGGAACACCCAAATCTGCACTCAAACCTCCCAACCTTGCACATTGGAGATTGGCATTGGTACTGACAACTGCACTTGCACATTGGAACTCACACCTACACATCAGCACTTGCACTTGCACCTCCAATTTCAAGTTGGACTTCAGTTGGAGGACACATAGCTTGCTTGTAGATAATGTACAGTATGACCCTGAGCTACATGGCCACAATGGGGAACTCCCCACCATTGTTAGACTAGGTACAGTATATAGGATAGAGACACCTGGCAGAGGATCCCTAGAGTATCCTTTTTGGATTTCCTCTGCTAGGTGAGTACACAGGCCCTACTATACTACTAAATATAACTTTGGATTTCCTCTGCTAGATCATGCATCAGCCAACCTCAGGTTAGCATGGCACAATGTAGAGTTGCCCTTACAGAGGTTTGTATCCCAACACTCCCCTTCAAGCCAGTGCTATCCCTATCTCCTGTAAGTGTTTCTGGTGCTTCAGGCATGGTAGCACTTTAGTTAAGTTATCAGTGGTTTGCTTTGGATTACAGCAACTCTGTAAGGGGAACACCCAATTCTGTGCACATGGCTCCAACTTCACACATTGGACATTGGCATCATGATCAGACATTGGCATTGTGATTGGCATTGCACATTGGCATTGGCACTTGCACTTGCATGTCAGTACTCACACTCACATATTGGTACTTGTGTTTGCACATCAGATTCCAGTCAGAGGTACATCAGCTTCCCATCAGAGCACATTGGTTCACTTTGTAGATAGTGTACACTACAACCCTGAGCTATGCGGCAACAATGGGACTCCATGGCTATTGTTTAGAATAGGTATATAGGATAGAGATCCCTGGCAGAGGATCCTCAGAGTATTCTCTTTGGATTCCTCTGCTAGGTAAGTAGATAGCCTGTTACTTGACTTCTCAAATATAACTTTGGATTCCTCTGCTAGATCACACATTGGCCAACTTGGGGTTAGCATAACATGATGTAGGGTTGCCTTACAAACTCTTAACATTCACTAATCTGTCTTCAGCCAGATTTTGAACCCAGTGCCATTGCATTGCAATGTGCTTAGTATGTTTGTAGAACTGTAGGTTGTGTTCCATCATAATTGAACTGTTATTATTGCTTTTGATGAGACTTGGGGATGGTTGAATAAATCCAAGTTCTTCATATAAGCTCTTTAATCAACAAACCTTTGGTGCAACTTCTGAGAGTGCTACATATTCCACTACACATTCCACTTCTGTTGACATTAGGGCAATTGTGGTTTACTTCTTGAGTGCCATGTTATAGCACCTCCCCCTGCAATGAAGACATAACCAGAAGTGGACTTATAGTCATCAGTGTTCACATGCAGCATCTGCATATCCAAGGAATAGGTTCACATCTTCATTTGAAGGTTTCACTGAATATGTTATACCATAGTTTTTGTTCTTGTAAGATACTGTAGAATTTGTTTCAAGGTACTAATATGTTGCAGGCTTGAATTTGCAATATATGCTGCTAATTGGCTCATGGCATATACAGTACAATATCTGGTCATGTTGCATTCACAAGGAAAATAAGTTCTTCAAGGAGTTTGGCATAGGAATTACTTCAATTCCCTTCTATTCCTTTGGGGTTTGGTTTGAGTTTGATTTTTTGGATCCATTGGTATGGATACTGGGTTGGCTTGGTCCATTCCCTGTTACTTCAAGATGGCTTCTATGTATTTTTCTTGGGTCAAGGTAATTGAATTTTCCTTCTATGTGATCTCTATTCCAACAATCTTGGATGGTTTACCAAGGTCAGTCACTTCCCACTCAGATTGCAAATCTTTCCTCATCTAGTCCATGAGTTTGTCTGTTGATGCAAAGAGTAATAGGTTGTCAATCCATATAGTGATGATCTCAAGTTTGTTTTCATTCCATCCAATGTATGCACAAGGATTTGATTGTAAGCAATTGAATCCAAATTTCTTGAGCTTTTTGTCTAATTGCCTATTCCATTTGCATCCAGATTGTTTGAGATTATAAATTGTCTTTATAAGTAGCAGACCCTGTCTGTTCTGTCATCATAACCCTCAGACTGGCACATGTAGATTGTCTCTCTCAATATATCATTTAGAAACACACCTTGATATCTATTTGTTGTATTTTGAGATCCATTGTTGGAGCTAGTACTAATATAGCTTATATCATCTCCAAGCAAACCACAGGTAAGAAAGTCTCCAAATAATCTTGTCCTGGCCTTTGTACCCAACCCTTTGTCATTAATCTTCCTTTGTATTTGAGGAGATCACTATTCTTACTGAATTTTTTTAGAAAAACCCATTTATTGTTATCTGCAGGTTTATTGACTAGTTCCCAAGCTCCTATATCCACTGTGCACCTGGTGGGGGTGGTTTTTCCCCCACTTAATGGATGAAAAGGGTTTTTCCTAAGTTTAGTGGATGAAATTAAGGGGTATGAAAATAGGATGAAATTTCATCCCACATATTTCATCCTTTAAGAGGGTGAAATTGTACTGTTAAAATACCATCTATTAATGGAATGAATTTCATCTAATAAAAGGGGTGAATTTCATCCCATAAAAGGGGATGTATGGGATGATTTTCATCTAATAAAAGGAGTGAATTTCATCCCATACAAGGAGATATATAGGATGATTTTCCTGTATTTTACAGTCCCCCACATGTCCTTGTGGACTCTGCACAGACTCTGCATGGACTCCACAGAGTCTGTGCAGACTCACTTACTTTCTTTTACTATTATAAATTACTTACTTACATATAAGAGTTTACTTACTATTTTATCTACTAATGTTCTACTTGGGTGGAGTGGGCCAACACACTGTGTGGCAGGTACTTGTTCTTTATTTCTTTTCTTAGGAGAAATAAGTCCATTCTACATTCAGGAAGTTGTAAAAATGACTAGAAACAATGTAGATGATAGTTTATAGAGGTCATGTGACCATGGGAAAATGTTACCAAGTAAACAAGCAATGCCTGTGCACAAAGCCCAATGCCATAGCTTGCCTGGTTATGGAGAAAACACAAAAACCATTAGAACTAACTTTTACCAGGATCATGTATACTAAATAAGCATTTAGATTGTTGTCATGTATTTGGTATACTTATAATAGATCATGTGACATGTGTCAATAAATAGAGAAATCAATCCTCTTTGTATTTCAGGTAAATATAGTAGTAGTTGTTGATTATTCCAATGTTTAGTGTAATTTCCCACAAGGGTCATGTTTGGTCAGGGTCATTGTTGTTATAAGATGTTTATTCACCCCTGGCATAACACACAGACCTTCAAAACTAGCTGAATCTGGACATTTCTGATATTTCGCTCAAAATAGACTGTGGGAAAATTATGCTCAACAAGGAAATTGTAGAGCCATGTTTGTACATTCCAAACATATAAAAACAAATTTAATAGCTTTACTGGTTATGGAGAAAATCACAAAATAAATTTTGAAATGCGATGCTTTGAAATATTAGATATGCATAATTTTGATGGCATCATCAAAGGCATTATGTAAGCATCCCAAATACATGCAAATCACATCACAATACTTTGTATTTGTGGAGAAATGCTGTAAAAAGCCATAAGAGAAGAAAAATCCCATTATGGAAATATTTTCCCATGGTGTTGAAATATGAATCAATGAATCAACCTTTTTGCCCGAAAACGGGGTCGATAAAGAACTCATAACAAAGGTGTGGCAATGGTAATGTGACTGTGGCATGTGTCTCCATATCATGTGACCTGTTTTTGTCGACTTGAGGCCGTTTATCTCTCAGCTGGGAATGCCAGTCTTCCCCAGTGGTTATCCATGCCGAAAATTTTAATATTACATAATGATCCTCCCTGTGACCGTTCGAACCTGGTGGGGTGCACATTTTTCAGCCTCCTATTAATAACAAATAATATACAATTTGAATAAATAAAATTTGTCAGCATTCCCACATTTGATCACAAGGCCCCGTTGACCGAGATGCCCGACGGCTGAACATTCCGAGCTATATCATGCGTTGGCAGCCGCTTTCACACGCTTTCCCTCTTGCTCTTGTACCACCACCATTGCGTGTTGGCTGCCTCCCATCCTCCCCCTCATAGTAAGCACTCTTCATTGATAGATTACAATTTGTAGAGTAATAGATTACAATTACTATTATGAGTTCTTTATCAACCCAGTTTTTGGGCAGAAAGGTGAATCATTCATTGATTCATATTTCAACACCATGGGAAAATATTTCCATAATGGGATTTTTCTTCTCTTATGGCTTTTTACAGCATTTCTCCACAAATACAAAGTATTGTGATGTGATTTGCATGTATTTGGGATGCTTACATAATGCCTTTGATGATGCCATCAAAATTATGCATATCTAATATTTCAAAGCATCGCATTTCAAAATTTATTTTGTGATTTTCTCCATAACCAGTAAAGCTATTAAATTTGTTTTTATATGTTTGGAATGTACAAACATGGCTCTACAATTTCCTTGTTGAGCACATTTTTCCCACAGTTTATTTTGAGTGAAATATTAGAAATGTCCAGATTCAGCTAGTTTTGAAGGTCTGTGTATTATACCAAAGATGAACAAACATCTTATAACAACAATGACCCTTACCAAACATGACCCTTGTGGGAAATTATCCTAAACATTGGAAAAATCAACAACTACTACTATATTTACCTGAAATACAAAGAGGATTGATTTCTCTATTTATTGACATATGTCACATGATCTATTCCATCACATAAGCATACCAAATACATGACAACAATCTGAATGCTCATTTAGTGTCCATGATCCTGGGAAAAGTAAGTTCTGATGGTTTTTGTGCACAGGCATTGCTTGTTTGCTTGGTAACATTTTCCCAGGGTCACATGACCTCTATAAACTATCATCTACATTGTTTCTAGTCATTTACAACTTCCTGAATGTGGAATGGACTTATTTCTCCTAATAAAAGAAAGAAAGAACAAGTACCTGCCACACAGTGTGTTGGCCCACGGACTGGGTAGGCCCACGCAAGACACCCCTGGTCGAGGCTATCTCGTACCAAGGCGTGCCATGCAGCACCACAGAGTCGCTATGGAACACATTGCACTCCACCTTCAACTCAGCTATTGATAGGCCAATTGACCTTGACAAGCTGGGCAACGCTTGGACCTCACCCACAACGCGGGTGTGGGTCCCCTACTCTGCTGCTGAGATGTCGGATGCCCTTTCAGGCACCTCAAATCGATCTGCCCCTGGGCCGGATCACATCTCATGGCGTCACCTTAAACAGATCATCCAAGATGACCTGTGCAGCAAACTACTCTTGTGGCTTGCAAACGCTTGCCTCTCGTCAGGCCATTGGCCTGCCGAGTTTAAAGCATCCATTACGGTGGTCATACCCAAGCCGGGTAAACCATCGTATGACACTCCCAAGTCGTTTCACCCAATAGTTCTATTGAACACACTGGGCAAACTTCTAGAGAAAATGTTGTCCACCAGGATGCAGTTTGAAGCTGCTCAACATGGTGTACTTCACCCCAATCAGTTCGGAGGAGTCCGTCAGTACTCCACCAAGGATGCTGACTGCTTCCTCACACACGTTGTCTGCTCAGGATGGCGTGCCAAACTCAAAACAAGCGTCGTTGCTTTTGACCTAGCTCAGTTCTTCCCATCCATAAACCACGAGGTCCTCTTACACATCCTCGAGAGACAGGGATTCGCGCCAGAAGTGGTTGCATTCTTCAGGTCATACCTCGTTGATTGTCATACTAGATACGCGTGGGACAACGAAGTGTCCCCGCTTTTCCCATCCAGCGTGGGTCTGGGACAGGGCTCCGCCATGTCCCCCATCCTCTCTGCCCTATGCCTTGCACCCCTCCTCAAGGAATTTGAACGGAGGGTTCGCATAGCCTCTCTAATCTCCTATGTGGACAATGGCACCATTATAGTGCAGTCAGACACATTTGAACAGAACCTTGTTAAGCTCAAAGGGGCCTACAAAGTCGTATTCGAGCTCACCCAGGCTATGGGTTTGGTTCTTGAACACAGCAAGTCAGAGGGATTCCACTTCTCTCAAAAACACAGCGATATCAACCCTGACATCGACCTTGGCTATGCCCCATATACAGTAGAGATGGCAGATGAACGAAGACCCACTGAAATCAAACTTAGCTCACCAAACATCTTCGATGGAAACCGAAGAATGACAAAGGACTTCGTCCTCGACTGCAAAATGTATTTGCAGGCAAACGACAGAATTTATGATACAGATTGGAAGAAAATCCTTTATGTACTTTCATACATGAAAGGAGGAACAGCGGGACCATGGAAGAAATCCTGGTACAGAGAGAATAGCGACCACCCAGGAACTTTTACAACATTCATGACAACAGTTGAAGAAGCGTTCTCTACTCCAGACGAAGCAGGAGATGCCAGACAGACTTTAAAGACACTGCGCATGACAGGAAACATGACAGCAGATGATTACATTGCGGAATTCAAATCAGCCGCATCAGAAAGCAAGATCACTGAGAGTGAAGCACTTGTCAAATATTTCATGGAAGGACTACCTCCTTCTCTGATGCAGAAGATTCTAACAATGGACAACCCACCAACCACCATCAAGGGTTGGTATGAAAAAGCGTCCATATTTGATACTCAATACAGACGTGCAAAATCAATCGTAGCATGCATTAAAGGAAATACAGGAAAAACTACAGGAGGAAACAGTGGAAAAAAGTACAATTTCCAATGAAACAATCCCAAATACGTCCCAAACAACAGCAGAGATCCAAACGCAATGGATATTGATTGATTAACCATCCAAGAAAGGGATGAACATATGAAAAGAGGACTGTGTTTCGAATGTCATAAATACGGACATCGAGCATCAGATCACAAAGCAGGAGGATCAATCCCTCAAACCCAACGAAAAGAAGAACCAAAGACACCAATGAAAGGCAAAGACGCCTACATGAAGATTCAAGCACTTATGGCAGAGTTGGATGAAGAAGAGAAAGAAGTCGCTCTAAAGAATATGGAGGACGAGGGTTTTTAAAGAGGCGGACTGAATCGACGTCAGTACCTGCTGAAAACTATTCCATTACGCTGTCACCTGTAATATTAGGAGAAATGAATCGACAATCTCTATCTATTCCAATTACAGTGATTGAAGAACGGAAAAACGTCAAAACTCAAGCAATCGGACTTATTGATTGCGGAGCCAGAGGAATTTTTATCGACAAAACATTTGTCGAAGAAAACAACATACAGACAACCCCTTTGAGGAAATCATACTCAGTCAGAAACGTAGACGGAACAAAAAACCAATCAGGAAACATTACAGATTGCGTATGGACCAAGATTTGAATCGGAGATGAAGAAATCCGAATCCGATTGTTAGTTAGCGGATTAGGAAAGGAAAACATCATCCTCGGATTACCATGGTTAAAATGACACAATCCTAAAATTGATTGGGAAAAAGGAACACTCAACTTTGAATCAGGAATCAAGAAAGGAGTTCTTTCGGAAGCAATCCGAAGAAATCTGGAAATCCGACAAATGAAATCGACATGGCAATACCCCAAGGCAACGGCAACAGAAATACAGGAAGAATACCCGGAAGAAATCCCAAGGAATCAACCCCTTGAAGATTGGCAACCGATTCTTTTAGAAATCAACGAAGAAAATGATGAACCTGAAGTCAATCTACTCAGGACATACATTTACCCAGAAGATAACAAAGAAGAATCCATTTGGATAAGGGCAAAAACATCGATATCACAGGAATTAGAACACAAGGCAGAAACCAAAGATCAGAAACCAAAGAAGACGCTACTGAAATTCTATCAAGAATATGCATCATTATTTGACAAAACAGATTCGGAAAGAATGCTGATACGACGGCCATGGGATCATGCAATAGATTTAAAACCCGATTTCATTCCAAAAGATTGTAAAATCTATCCTATTAGCCCAGCGGAACAAGGAAAACTCAACGAATTCATTGATGAAAACATGCGAAAAGGATATATCCGACCATCGAAATCTCCACAAGCATCACCCTTCTTCTTTGTATCAAAGAAAGATTCAGTGAAACTTTGACCAACACAGGATTACAGAAGACTAAACGAAGGAACAATAAAGAATGCATACCCTTTACCACTAGTAGGGGAGCTTCTTGACAAACTGAAAGGGGCAAAATACTTCACAAAACTGGATTTACGATGGGGATATAATAATGTCTGAATCAAAGAAGGCGATGAATGGAAAGCAGCATTCAAAACAAACAGGGGTTTATTCGAACCACTTGTTATGTTTTTCGGCTTATGCAACTCACCAGCAACATTTCAAAATATGATGAACGACATATACGCAATAGAGATTGATGAAGGATATATTCTGATTTATATGGATGACATCCTCATTTACTCTGACAACATTGATGATCTACAAAGAAAAACCTTGAAAGTCTTGGACAAATTAAAGGAAAACGACCTATACCTGAATTTGGACAAATGCGTATTCGAAGCTACAGAAATCAAATACTTAGGATTAATCATCAAAGAAAATCAGATAGGCATGGAACCAACCAAATTGGCAGGAATTGCAGATTGGCCAGTCCCGACAACAGTGAAACAAGTCCGATCATTCCTCGGATTTGCAAACTTCTATCGAAAATTCATTGGACATTATGCCGAAATCAGCAAACCATTAACAAATCTGACAAGGAAAGACATTGAATGGAAATGGACTCAAGAATGTCAGGAAGCATTTGATGGATTAAAACGGAAATTCCTGAAATCACCTGTTCTTATGATGCCAGACAAGAACAAACCATTCCATATCGAATCAGATGTGTCAAAATGGGCTACAGGAGCAGTATTATGACAACAGAATGACAATGGAGAATGGCACCCATGTGGATACATTTCACATTCATTCACAGAAACCGAACGGAACTACGAGATCTACGACAGAGAATTACTAGGCATTATTCGAGCCTTAAAGACATGGAGACATTATCTTGAAGGATCTCAATTCCCAACAGTAATTCTCTCAGATCATAAAAACTTAACATATTTCCGAACGGCACAGAAACTAAACCGACGACAAGCAGGATGGAGTTTATTCTTATCACAATTTGATCTCAAACTGGTACACACACCTGGAACACGAATGATACAATCTGATGCCTTATCGAGAAGATCAGATTATGTCAACACAGAAGATACAGACAATGAAGATCGAATTCTGTTACCAGACGACATTTTCATTAAAATGATTGACATAGGCTTACAAGAAGATTTGAAGAAATCGGTCGAAGAAGACAAATTATTTGCAAAGTCAATCGAAGCATTGAAGGAAACAGGAACACCACCAATTAAATCAAATTTATTTGATTGGAAATTCGAAAACGGACTTCTGTTTTTCAAAAACAGATGTTATGTAGGACCAGATGCAAAACTGCAACGAGAAATAGTGCAAAGATACCATGACACGAAACCAGGAGGACACCCAGGTCAATATAAAACACAAGAATTGATCAGTTGGGAATACTGGTGGCCAGGTATGGGAGTGTTTATAAAAAATTATGTTGATGGTTGCGCCACCTGTCAACAAATGAAGGTAAACACACACCCAACAAAACCAGGACTAATACCAATTGCAACAAATGGAGAACCACGTCCTTTCTCATTTGTCACAGCAGATTTCGTCACAGATTTACCAGAAAACGATGGAAAAGACAGCCTCATGGTCATGGTAGACCATGGCCTTACGAAGGGGGTAATTTCTATCCCTTGTACCAAAACAATCAACGCTTTAGGAATGGCAAATCTTTACCTGGAACACGTTTACAAGAGATTTGGACTACCTGACACCTTTTTATCCAATCGAGGTCCTCAATTTGCAGCCAAAGTCTTCAAAGAATTAGGAAAACTCCTCGGAATAAAGCTTGTAATGAGCATGGCGTATCATCCACAAACAGATGGGGAAACAGAAAGATTAAATCAAGAACTCGAAATCTACTTTTGCACGTTCTGTCAGAACAATCCAGCGATATGGAAGGATCTTAATCCAATAGCAGAATTCGCGCATAATCAAAGAACGCATTCCACAACAAAGAAATCCCATTCTTCCTCATGATGGGATACGAACCACAGGCAATTCCATCAGCATTCCAAAAGACGAACGTTCCAAGTGTAGAACAACGGATGATCGAACTAAACAGAGCACGAGAGGAAGCAATAGCAGCACACGATCTGGCAAGAAGAAAAGTAGCAGAAAGAACAACACAAGGCTTTAATCCATTCAAACAAGGAGAACACGTTTGGTTAGAAGGAACAAATCTTCGAATTCCTTATCCTTCAAAGAAACTAGCACCAAAAAGAGAAGGACCTTTCGAAATTCAAGAAGTCCTTGGACCAGTGACATACAAATTGAAACTTCCATCACAATGGAGAATTCACCCTGTGTTTCATGCATCCCTTCTCACACCGTATAAGGAAACCGACACTCACGGACCTAACTTCTTAGAACCCTCACCGGATCTTGTGAACCAAGAAGAAGAATACGAAGTAGAAGGAATTATAAATCACCGACAATGAGGCTGAGGTTTCCAATACCTCGTGAAGTGGAAAGATTACTCATCCGCACACAACACGTGGGAGCCTGAAAAACACCTAAAAAGAGCTCAGACGATACTTCAATCCTACCAGAAGCTACATCGCCTCTAACCAGCTATCATCTTTTATCACTCTCAACAAGTTTCAAAACCTTTCACAAACATGTCATCTCCCACTACCAACAACTTCTACATTGCCACTGCCGCTCCTCTCACCACTCCTCCCAATACCCCAATCGTAAACATCACATCCCAAGAACGTCTTGAATTGGCCACAAAAATTATACACTGACAGAAATTTTTATCATGGTTCATGCACAAAGAACATCGTGAAAGAATGATTCAAGCATTCAACAACCCACCTTACAATCAACTCATCAAATTAGTTGAAAAATACCTAGAGATCAGGAACATGCTGTACAATCAAACAGCAGACATCAGTCGGATTCTTGACCAAACCACTGAAGAACTAGTAGATACACAAGAATTCCGAATCTTAGAAGATCTAATCCCATTATTACAAGACGGAATTCAATTACCCACATCTACTCCTTTGACGCCAACAGAATCTACTGAAACAGTTGATAAAGAAATACAGACATCCCCTCCTAGAACTCCAACACCATCGACTACAAATTCCCCTATTTATCAGACCGAACCACTTCCAATCCCGCCCTTTCGCGAACCATCCCCTGCATCATCGGAATATTCCACTCCTGATCCAGCGGACATGGTACCAAACAAAGAAGTATTTAAACATTTAAAAGGACGAAAAGCCACAAAGTCTGTCATCAAAAAGAAGAAATCGCCCAAACCTATTAAATACACATTGAACCTGCTCAACTATGCTGGAAGTCGAGAAAATCCTATTGACCTCACCCAAGTCGAAAGAACACTCATGAACAAGAACATATTATGTTCTAGATGCCTCAATTTTGGACACTCATCGATACACTGCGAAAAACAATATTGTCCAATTTGTTTTCAACCGGCACCAGGACATCGTTGTGACCAATGTCCTCAAAGACCTCAAACCAGAACAGTGGGACATTATCAAATGTGGCAACGGTTTGGTGAAGAGTATGAAGAAGTAGATGACGGGATTGACGATCCTTTTGACTATCCAGAAGCCATCGCCAACATGACGGGAGAACCTATCGATTACTAAAGCTGGGACGCTTTAGAGATAGAGAGGGGGTAATGTTACAAATTCCCTTATCTGTTTGACCTATCACTTCTGTTCTTCCTTCTTTTACCTATTATTGATTACCAGATGCTTATCAACCTTATCTTTTAACATCTCCATATGCATTCCTTTTCTCATACTTACTCAGCTTTCTTACTCATCCTCTTTGATAGCTTACTCATCTTTATCTATAACAAATAGCATAAACAACGCTTATTGGACTATTATGTATATATACAGGTAGTTTAGCTTAGCTAGCTCTTTAGCTTGACCTAGCTGAATCAACCTTATTCATCTATCTTCTTGACGCGAACTCGATCCTATCCGCCTTATGAAGGGGGTAGCGTATCCTTGATCAGATAACTCGATAACTTGACTTTAGCCCTACTGAGGGAATCAATAGACGTTGGACTTACAGAAGTCAACGGTCTAAGAACGAACGAACGATATATCAGATTGACTTAGAGGATAAGGCCTAAACAGCCGTAACAACCCCCTATCCACCTCCATGTCAGAAAGCTGGTGGAAAGGAGTCATGTCCGCTCCCGCGTGCTCCAGGCCTCACACGCCTTTCGACGCCTCATCAATGGGAACCACAAATTCTCTGTCAAGACCCTCAATGCCCGCAACCCAAGCCGTAGGCTCGGTAAACTCGTATTGCCCATCGTAGAGGCCTGGTCTAACCTTGGCCTCTCTTCCCTGGATCTGGACCCTGTCCACCCACTCAACCAACCAGGCATGCGCCCCAAGGACCTGTTCCCTGGTCGCATTGTCTACGACATTGTCACCCCCCCACCTAAGGGCAGTGATCACCGGAGGTCTTTACACTCCCCCACATCTTCCAGCAGATTCCGAGCGGAATCCTCAATTCCGACAGGAATCCGCTCGGATTCCTGTCGGAATTTTGGCTGCAGAAGTAATAGAAAATGGCTGTAAAAATAGATAAAAATTCTGAACGGATTCCGCTCGGATTCCGAGCGGAATGAAATTCCACAGGAATTCCGGCTTCAGAATACTGAAATTCTGACAGAGTCCACAGGAATTCTATCGGAATTCCTGGATGGAATGCCGGAGCGTTGTGACGACGCGTTGTGGTCACGTGTTTGATTACTAATCAGATTAGTAATATAAATTTTATTTACACAAATTATATAGACTATTTGTTATTAATAACATCACATAACGGCGGTGAAAAATTTGCATCCGACTAGGTTCGAACGTGTACAGGCACGAAAAGTACGTAATATGTTTGGCGTTCATAACCGTTGGGCAAGGCGGGCATTTCTAGCTGCCGGCTCACTGGCCTCAAGTCAACAGACTTAGGTCACATGATTATGAGGCACGTGCAACGGTCACATTACCGTTGCCACGTCTTCGTTGGTTCTTTTCAACCACATCAACGACGTCCACCAAACCGCCAATGCCGACACCAACACCAACGCACCCACGCCGCCAACGCCAACGCATCGAACGCCAACCGACGTCGACATGATGACGCACAAGACGGTGTGGGGAGAAGGATAGAAACGGACGCGGAACGAGGGGACGACGAGGAAAGGGCACCCCGAGGGGCAGAACCAGGTGAGTCATACACCGCCGCTCACCCACACGCTCACCATGCAGCACGTCCCCCTCCCCCCCACTTCAGGAACTCAAGACAAACGATACGGCCGCCAACAGCAATAGTGAGGAAGGCGGCAACGACAATGACAACGACAACGACAAAGACAGCAACAGCAACAGCAGCAACAGTGCCGACGAGGCCTGCGGCAACGACGGCAACAGCAGCGGCAGCGGCGGCACCAACAACGGCGCGACAACAACAACAACAACTACAACAAAGACGACCACCACCACCACGAGGATGGCGGCGGCGGCGGCGGGGACGGGGACAGCGGCAAGTAGAGCGGCCAGTGCCGTCGCCGCTGAAGCGCAGGCCGCTGACGATGTCGCGGGGGCCGACAGGGGGGCGGGGGCGGGGGCCCCGCCTATATTAAATTTATCTTATCATATATGTATTATATCTAGTAATAATACATGTTTTATCCTATTAATTATAGAGTGCTTTTTTATCATACTCACCAGATTTTAAAAAGACAGGCTGAAAGAGAGTAATTTAGTACTTCAAAATGTTAGATATACTGTTGACTTTATTGACTGTTTTGACTTAAAACTTATGATTCTGATCAGAATCCGAGCAGAATGTTGTGGAATTCCTTTGAGAATTTTCTTCTTCCACACTTTGTAAGAAATTCCTCAAAATTCTGTGGAATTCTGATGATTTCAATCAGAATTCTGTGTTCTGAGCGGAATCCGAGCGGAATATTGCAGAATTCCTCAAAGGAATTTTCTGTTTTAAAACTTTTTCAAAATCTTCCTGCATTCCTCTGGATTCTGATCAGATTCCTGTCGGAATTCCGGATTCCGATCGGAATCCTCTGCAGGATGTGGGGGAGTGTGAAGTACTGTGATCACCGCGAGGAATTCATGAAAGACCGCATCACATCGCTGAAGAGCACTGTCGATGAGGCCTCTCATTCCCCATGGAGCATCTGCATTATCACTGATGCATCCACCCCCCCTCCTCCCATGCAGTCAGTCGTGGTCTACCACATCTGGCACGATGGAGACTTATATGAGGACTGGTTTGCTACCGGCCTATCTATGTCTGATGACGCCGAGCTGCGAGCGATTGTGGAAGGTGCCCAACAGGCAGCCGACATTGGACTAGAGGACATCCATGATGTCCATATCTTCTCCGACTCCATCAACGCCCTCAGGCGTTCCCTCGATGCGTCACACCACTCAGGTCAAGCATCAGCCCTCAAAGTGTGCGATGTGCTGCTGCCTTGGCTGCAGCTCCGTGCCATCCACAAGATTCCCCTCCACCATATTACAAGTGGTGTGGAGATTGAAGACCACCAACTGGCACACATCAGCGCCATCTCAACTCGTGTTGAGGCAGGTGGAGTGCCAGTTATATCTGCTGACTTTGCACAACGCGAAGCAGTTACACGCATGCTTGACGGCTGGAAGTCTCTCTTCCAGTCCAAGAAGTACATTGGCTCCAATTTCCTGACGCTCTATGCGAAAAAGGACACCCCACTCACTCCAACCCATGTCAACAATGGGCCGTGGATGCGCAAGACTGGTCACAGCCATGCTCTGACTGCCCGCTTGGTGCAATGCATCACTGGACATGCTCCAATTGGGGCGTTCCGATCGCAATTCTTCAAGGAAGAATGTGTCTCCTGTAGGTGTGGTGCTCCTTTGGAAACCATACAACACATCCTATTTGACTGTCCACGGCACGGACGGGAAGACAAGCCCAGCTGCCAGCTGCGCTATGCGTGGCTGGTTGAATTCCTCTCAGAGAATGAAAACACATTTGCGTTCAATGTTCCCCAGTCCTAAACAGGCTAGGGGCGGTACTCAGTGTTCTAAGTGACAGCTATAGGGTGCTCCCTGCCCGAACATGCGAACCTGGATAATCGGTGGACTTGAAGCCACCACCTGCTGCGGAGCGCTGCAGCAGGGGGCCCACCCCCTGGCATAGATTGGCCCTTCTGGCCTGTGTATAATGAGCTCTGGCTCCATTTGCTAGTCCAACCCCAGTTGGGCAAGCACCCTAGCCCTGCAGTGCTTTGTCTCCTGCCCCCCTCTCCCCCCCTGCCCAATTACTACTTGTAGTGACCAGCACATGTATTATGTACAGTTGGTATATAAAATGCTGAACAAAAAAAAAAAAAAAAAGTGTCCCCTCTATAATCCTATCACTCAACTGCTCCCCTACCTCTTTCCAGATCCATTTCCTTCCATCTGACCCCAGATGGTTAATTTTGGTTTCATCAGACCATATAACCCTTTTCCAGCCCTCCAGAGTCCACTCCTTGTGCCTTTCTGCAAAGTCCAACCGATCCCTCCTATGACAGGTTTTGAGAAGAGGCCATTTTCGTTTTACTGCAGGCCATAAACCATGCTTTTTCAAGTTGCGATGAATAGTTTGGGAGGAAATGGATTGGTTGGTGACATCTTGAAGAGCTTTGATGACTTGGACTGCATTATCAGCCTTGCCCATGCAAATGATGCACTTTGCATAGCTAATATTGGCAGAAGTGAGCTTGGAAGGATGGCCACCAAAGGACTTTGGGAGCTCAGAACAATACTGAGAGTAGATCCTAGAGATAGTAGCAATGGAGAAGCCAGTGATCTTGTGGATCTGGTGGCCAGAAGTGCCTGCATCAAGCAGTGTGATGACATGAGAGCGCTGA
Source organism: Collybia mongolica (assembly GCA_013420905.1). NCBI lineage: Eukaryota > Fungi > Basidiomycota > Agaricomycetes > Agaricales > Clitocybaceae > Collybia > Collybia mongolica. The sequence goes on from JAAXNY010000008.1 coordinate 1,017,255, forward strand.
GCAGGGGTAAGAGATCACATAGTGTGTTTGGGGGCATTAGAGCACTTGAACACTCTGTATTTACACTAAAACATGAGCAAGTCACATGACTTTGTTTAATACATTAAACAATAAACAAAGTCATGTGACTACAGTTAAGATCTCAGCACTTTCTTATTTTTTTACAATGGGCAACAAAACCATTTCAATGATGGCTTTGTATGTATCCTGTGATTTTGCTACCAAAAATGGAAGTGGTGCAAAAACATTATGTAAGCAGCATTATATGACATCAATGCAGCTTCTGTAATTTTTTCATATTTTTCCAATTTTTATTTTCTGACATATGGATGCATCTTTACAGAATGTGAAAACATTGAAACGGTTTTGTTGCCTACTGTATAGTTTATGGTTCTGATGGTGACAGGTTTTGACACTTCTTGATCTTTTACTACCACCATCTGACCATGGGAATTCATCCCTCCTGCACTAGGTTGTCCCTAAACTACCTAACACCTCATCCCTAATCAAGATTGCCTTTCATCAGACCATTCTTTCGGCCTGGGTCACTATCCTTTTACACCATATCCAAATTTCTAACTTATCAGAGCTGATCCTGACTATCTGCAGGGTCATCTCATCTTGCCTGTACTGGGGGCTTCACTAATCCGTTCACATCCACCTTATCAACTACCAGGCCACACAAGGATACCACAACTCTTGTACTCTGCTTTGCACAGATCCTTAGGGAGCATCACTAAGGCATGACACGGGTAGGGGTAACACCGTGACAATATGGTCACAGGTATGCTCGGGTACGGGTATGGGTTTGGGTTCACCATACCTGTGCAACACCGTACCCTTACTCACAGGTACACGGGTTTTGCACATAGTATTTCTAATAATTATACTCTCTAAGAACCTCTGTGGGAGCTGATCCATAATTGAGCACCATGTTGCAATCCGAGTGCATTTGGCCATCAGGTGATTACAATTGTTTGCCGCCCAAAATTAATCCAAGGTCGGATCCAAGCAAGACCCAACTTCTAGCTTTATGGTCCTCATGGGGTCGTACGATATCACTGAGGGCAAAGAAAAAAAACAATCCATCGAGATCTGGCTGGAACATTTAAAAGTGCGCAGAATTTCTCTTTTTTTTTGCACCCTCCTGAATCCTGATGCCTCACTCTTTGACTGCAAAGTCTTCAGCAAGGTCGTCATGTTCATCACTCCAATCTGTCGTCTCAACATCCTCTCTACCCAAGGCAATCAGGCACGGCATCAAATGTATCAAGAAAGGTGCCAGCGCAATCACTCGTCCTCTCAAGTGCGCCAAACATGTGCTATCAAATGTCTCGTCTCCAGCCATCAGCAATGCAGAAAACAACCCCGCAGATGGTGAAGATCAAGAAAGCATGAAGACTGACGAGTTGGTGGAGGTTATTGACCTTGATTCTGGTAGTGAGCTTGATGACCTTGAGAAAGAACTTGGTACGCACACCTGTCTTTCCTCCCTTGCTATCTTTCTCATTTCATTTTCAGTAGAGGCGCAACAAACTTGGAGGTCCCCGATATATTCGTTCTTCAAACCCAAAGTCACGATTGAGGTGCATCACGGTCGCGTCGCCCACTTCTTTGCATGTTCTGCAAAGAAATGCAAGACTGAAGCAAGGGGTATACAACGCTACCAAGACAAAGGTGACAAGTCCTTGACTGCCAACCTCCAGCATCATGCGATCCGCTGCTTCGGTGAGGACAGCATCAACGCGGTGATGAAGGGGGAGCCTGGTGTCAGCCGGAGTGGTAACATCTTCAGCGCTTTCGCCCGCCAAGGAAAACGGCCCGCAACATACTCTCATTGTGCGCACTCAACCCCCGAGTTTTGGTAAGTCCGATCATTATGAACATGTTCCCCAACTCATGTCCTTCAGTGCCCACATCGCAAAATGGGTGGCAGAAAGCAATCGCCCTGCAAGCATCATCTCCGACCCAGAGCTCATCAATCTCCTCACGACAGGGCACCCCCACCTCAAAGTCCCATCTCCAAACACTGTTCGATGTGATATCAAGGCGGCTTACGAGAAGTGCCGTGAACGCATAATGAAACTCCTTCAGGATCACCCCAGCCACGTCCACTTCGCAACTGATGCATGGACGTCAACCAACCATCATGCGTTTGTCGCCTGGACTGTTCACCTCGAGCACAATGGGACCATGTTGGCCTTTCTGCTGGATATCATCGAGGTTCCTGAATCTCACACTGGTGTGGCATTGGCGAAGGCTTTTCAGAGGATGCTTGAGACGTTTGGGCTTCAAGACTGGGTGCGTAGTCTAATGTTCAAGCCATACTTTTGAACTCATCACCTTGGCAGATCCTCGGCGTGAATGCTGATAACGCAACATCAAACAACTCCCAGGGGGAAGCACTCGCTACAATGCCGAACTCTTTTGAGCTGGAGAACCGTGCGCGCTGCTTCAACCACACTTTGCAGCTCTCCGCGAAAACCCTCCTTCGCCCCTTTAATGTCGGGCTAGGTAAAACAGCCGACGATGGCGACCATAACAACGTAGATGATCTCCCGGACAGGGATGACAAGGACAAGGACAAGGACAAGGATGATGGTCTCCCAGATGCCCCCAATACCGATGACGTTGACGACGGCATTGACGAACTGGACTCACTGGATGCAGATGAGCAAGAAGAGATTATAGCCGATACAGCTGCCGTTTGTCAAACGGTGTCAAAGGTGTTTTTTTACATTAGTGTATACCATTTGACTGACCTATGTAACAGCTTCGCAGCCTTGCCTTCGCAATTGTATGATCGACGACAATCGCCCTTCCTGCATGGCGTCGCTATTGCAAAAAGTTCAAGCTAAAGTCACGTGTTCTGCCTCGTGATGTTGTCACTCGTTGGAACTCTACATACTATATGCTCCACTTTGCCACCAAATATTGTGCAGCCATTGACGCTATGACAGCGGACAAGTCCCTCAAGCTCCGGAAGTTCGAGCTGGAGACTGAGGAGTGGGCTATTGCTGAAGATCTCGTTGCGGTCCTGCTCATAAGTATTCGTACCTGTGATTGACCCACATGCTAACCCTCTTCCGTAGCAATTCAAGAATGCGACGCTCTTTTTCTCCCAAGACTCCGCCAGTGTTGCGGCCGTCATCCCCGCCATGGACTGCATTACCAGTCACCTCAACCACCAGACAGGGAAAGCATACCACCCCCCCCTTGCAGCAGCAATGAGGCTCGCGTGCAAGAAAATGGACCATTACTACTTGCTCACCGACTCCTCCAACGTATATTGTATTGCCATGGTCCTACACCCAGGCATGAAACTCGAGTATTTCTGCAATCAGAAGTGGGAGGGAGAATGGATCGAGCAAGCTGAAGCTCTGGTCCGAGAGGAGTACATTGCAAAGTATGAGAAGGTCACCGACAAATCGAACACGATGCCCATGAACGATTTGAACAAGAACGACAATGGATTTGCATCCTTTGGTAACCTTTCCGTCACCACCTGTCCCCGTGCGAGTGAGATCCAGGAGTACCTCAGCCTCCCTGTCGAGAATGTTAAAGATCCCTTGAAGTGGTGGATGGACAACAAATTTGTCTATCCGAACCTTCATCGTATGGCTCTGGACTATCTGAGTATTCCTGGTAAGTCAGGTCATCCTATTACATGACAACGATGTCTCTGAGATTTTATTTAGCCACTTCTACTGCTGTCAAATGAGTGTTCTCACAAGGCCATCACCTTCTCCCATTTATTCGCAACAGCCTCTCACCATCCTCAATTCGGGCCTTCCTCTGCTTTGGGTCATGGGCACGGTGCAGTCTTGTGGTGTTTGACGACGTGGTAGCTGCCGTGACAGCAAACAGCAAGTTGAAGTAGGACTTTTTAGACATTTCGTAGTACCAGTTCTCGCTAGCCTACCTGTATGCCTTCCAGCGAAATGCAAAACCCATGGTTTCACATATGTACCCATGAGTTTCACGGTGTACCTGCGATTTCCACGGTGTACCCGCACCCTTACCCCTGCAGGTACGGTGTTCACGGGTACAGGTAAGGGTTTGGGGAAAAAAACCCGAGGGTTACCCCTGTCATGCCTTAAGCATCACCACCAACATTTTCGACAATTTTTTTGTACTCGCTTAACCACTACACCCAAATACAAAAGGAGGAAGGGGTCTGGCCCCCAATCAGCTACTGTCCCTGTACAGAGCACACCTCTTGGGGAGAATGCCAGTTTATTGTCCAATGGTGGGATTTGGCAGCCTCATTTTGGAGGGGAGTCATTGCTTTGGAAGAGTGGTGTGGAACAGGGGGGCAAGTAATAGGGGGATTCAGGAGAGGGGGAGCAGGTTTGAGGTATGGGTCGTTCATTTAGATTGGACATTTATCTTCGACACTGGGGGGGAGTAATGGGTTTCCAGGGCAACCTGAAAATACCAGGGGGGGAGTGGAATGGGGTACCAATGTGAAGGGAGGGGACCATGCCCCGACAAGCAAAGGCAAACCTTTAAGGCATTGGGAGGTTCAGACATGGTACAGTACAATACTGTTGGACTGCAGGTATCCTCAGTCTAGACCCGTAATATGACCTGGAGAGCAACTTTTTTTTTTTTTTTTTTCGGTCAACATATACCAACCATACATAATACATGCACTGGTCACTACGAGTAGTAATTGGAGAAATGGGGAGGGGGGGCAGATGACAAAGCACTGCGGAGCTGGGATGCTTGCCCAACTGGAGTCAAACTAGCGAATGGAGCCAGAGCTCATTGTACACAGGCCAGAAGGGCCAATCTACGCCAGGGGGTGGGCCCCCCGCTGCAGTGCCCCACAGCAGGTCGTGGCTTCAAGTCCACCAATTCTCCAGGTTCACATGTTCAGGCAGGGAGCACCCTATAGCCATCACTTAGAACACTGTGTACCACCCCTAGCCTATTTAGGACTAGGGAACATCAAACACAAAAGCGCTCTCATTCTCCGAGAGGAAGTCGATCAACGACGCATAGCGCAGCTGGCGTCTGGGTTTGTCTTCTGTCCATGTTGTGGACAGTCATAGAGGACGTGTTGTATGGTTTCCAGGGGAGCACCGCACCTACAGGAGACAGATTCCTCTTTGAAGAATTGGGATTGGAACGCCCCAATTGGGGCATGTCCAGTGGTGCATTGCACCATGCAGGCGGTCAAAGCATGGCTGTGACCAGTCTTGCACATCCATGGCCCATTGTTTACATGGGTCGGAATAAGTGGGGTGTCCTTTTTCACATAAAGCGTCAAGAAATTGGAGCCAATATACTTCTTGGACTGGAAAAGAGATTTCCAGCCGTCGAGCATGCGTGTGACTGCTTCGCGTCATGCGAAGTCAGCAGAGATAACCAGCGCTCCACCCGCTTCAAACGCGAGTCGAGATGGCACTGATGTGTGCCAGTTGGTGGTCTTCAATCTCCACCCCATTAGTAATGTGGTGGAGGTGGATCTTGTGGATGGTGTGGAGCTCCAGCCACAGCAGCAGCACATCACACACTTTGAGGGCAGACACTTGACCTGAGTGGTGAGATGTGTCGAGGGAATGCCTGAGGGCATTGGTGGAGTCAGAGAAGATATGGACATCATGGATGTCCTCCAGTCCAATGTCAGCTGCCTGCCAGACGCCTTCCACAATTGCTCACAGCTCAGCGTCGTCAGACATAGAGAGGCCAGTAGCATACCAGTCCTCATATAGGTCCCCAGCATGCCAGACGCGGTAGACCGCAACTGACTGCATGGGAGGAGGGGGAGTAGATGCATCCGTAACAATGCAGATGCTCCAGGGGGAATGAGAGGCCTCCTCAACAGCACTTTTCAGCGATGTGATGCGGTCCTTCATGAAACCCTCATGGTGGTCACTGCCCTTGGGTGGGGGGGTGACAATATCGTAGACAATGCGATCAGAGAACAAGTCCTTGGGGTGCATGCCTGGTTGGTTGAGTGGGTGGACAGGGTCCAGATCCAGGGAAGAGAGGCCAAGGTTAGACCAGGCCTCTACGATAGGTGATACGAATTTCCCAAGCCTACAGCTCAGGTTGTGGGTGTTGAGGGTCTTGACAGAGAATTTGTGGTTCCCATTGATGAGGCAGCGAAAGGCATGCGAGGCCTGAAGCGTCCGGGATTGGACATGACTCCTTTCCACCAACTTCTTAACATGAAGGTGGATAGGGGGAATGCCTGCGAGGGTCTCGGCAGCCCCGTTTGGGGATGTCTTGAAGGCGCCAGTGATCCAAAGGCAAGCGCACCTTTGCATCTTCCGGAGATTATCGAGAGGGCCCGCCATGCAGGCCCCCTCATACATCCAGAGCCTGCTCCCATATGTAGCAATGGGGAGAACACAGGCATGGTAGAGCATTTGTTTGTGCTTGGGCCTAAGCCCGTGCATGGAGTTGCCGAGGGAGAGCATAGCCTTCACAGAAGTGAGGGCTTTGTTTGTGTACCGCTTGACATGTTCCCTGAATGCAAGGGGACGGTCAAAGAAGAACCCAAGGTAGCGCCAAATGGTGCCAGGGCAGAGAGGGGTGTCCCTGGTATATGGGGCATAGCCAAGGTCAATGTCAGGGTTGATATCACCATGTTTTTGAGAGAAATGGAACCCCTTGGACTTGCTGTGCTCAAGCACTAGACCCATTGCCTGGGTGAGCTCGAATACAACTTTGTAAGCACTCTTGAGCTTAATAAGGTTCTGATCAAACATGTCCGACTGCACTATGATGGTGCCATTGTCCACATAGGAGATTAGAGAGGCTATGCGAACCCTCCGTTCAAATTCCTTGAGGAGGGGTGCAAGGCATAGAGCAGAGGGGATTGGGGACAAGGCAGAGCCCTGTCCCAGACCAATGCTGGACGGGAAGAGCAGGGACAGTTCATCATCCCACGCATATCTAGTATGACAATCAACAAGGTATGACCTGAAGAACGCAACCACTTCTGGCGCAAATCCCTGTCTCTTGAGGATGTGTAGGAGGACCTCATGGTTTACCAATGGGAAGAACTGAGCCAGGTCGAAAGCGATGATGCTTGTCTTGAGTTTTGCGCACCATCCAGACCAGACGACATGTGTGAGGAAACAACCAGCATCCTTGGTGGAGTTCTGACAGACCCCTCCAAACTGATTGGGGTGGAGTACACCATGTTGAGCAGCTTCAAACTGCATCCTGGTGGACAACATTTTCTCTAATAGTTTACCCAACGTGTTCAAGAGAACTATTGGGCAAAACTACTTGGGAGTGTCATACAATGGTTTACCTGGCTTGGGTATGACCACCGTAATGGATGCTTTAAACTCGGTGGGCCAGTGGCCTGACAAGAGACAAGCGTTTGCAAGCCACAGAAGTAGTTTGCTGCACCAATCATCTTGGGTGATCCGTTTAAGGTGATGCCATGAGATGTGATCCGGCCCGGGGGCAGATCGATTCAAAGTGCCCAATAAGGCATCTGACATCTCAGCAGCAGAGTAGGGGACCCATGCCCGAGTTGTAGGTGAGGTCCAAGCATTGCCCAGCTTGTCAAGGTTGATGGGCCTATCGATAGCTGAGTTGAAGGTGGAGTGCAGTGCGTTCCATAGCAACTCCATGGTGCTGCATGGCACGCCTTGGTACAAGATGGCCTTGACTGGGGGTGTCTTGTGTAAGGCCCACCCAGTCCGTGAGATCCCATGGTCTGAGGTTAGTGTTTGCAATTTCGTCGATGCAATCATCGAAGTGCTTGCGTTTCACTTTACGCATGGCAGCCTTGTAAGCCTTCCAGTCCTCTGGGAGATCAGAACTCATAGCCTCAGACTTCATCTGGGCACAGTCCAAGTCCCACCAAGACTTAGACTGGGTGTAAGCCTGGTTAGTCTTAGCGTGATGGGACCACGCTGTTTCAAAGCCCTTAGCTATCACCTGAGCAACTAGTTGAGTTTGTTCTGCTGACATGATGTCAGGGATTTAGATGAGCCCGAGAAGTAGCTGCACTTCTGCAAGGAAAGCATCTTCTTCTTTGGAGTCAATTTTGATTGACATCTTCCCTTCGGGGAACTTGACCCTAAGGGGGATGTCTAGGAGTAGAGGGAAGTGATTGGGCTCACCCTTATCACCTATCGTCAGGTCAGCTGTGTATCCCCAGAATGCTGGGACAAACACAAGGTCAAGGACCAAGCCATGCAGAGCCGAGTTGTACGGCTGATGCGTGACCCAACCCAAGGGGGGGGCAATCTTCTCAAGGCTGAGGGCAGCTGCGCACTCCATGAGTCTGTTGGCCATGGGGTGCTCATGATTGAGGGTAGCGTCCCAATGCACTGAGGGGCAATTAAAATCACCCCCCATGTAGCTAACATCAGGGAAGGCCTCCAGGTGGTCCTCGAGGAATTGGATTGTGGATCTGTTGTCATCCAAGTAGACATTCATCAAATGCACTGGGCCAAGGTGACCTCATACAGTGATGAGCATGACATCGCAGTGGTTGATGATGTCTGATCGGAGCTTAGGTTTAACCAAGCGGATGGCTCGGTTGATGTAGGCCATGACATGTGGCCAGTCTTCGGCTGCGTTGAACCCTTTGGGGAACATGGGAATCCAGTCCAGGTGGATGGGGGGACCCCTGATGGGGATCCCGTCTTTCTTGGTCAAGGAGGCTGTATACCGTACAGTGGCCCATGGCAGCTCCTGCAGGAAGAGAATGTCAGTGATGTCCTTACAGTGTTCTAACAGGTTGACTGTCCAGTGTCATTTGCGCCCAACATTTTGGCAATAGGTTCTGAGCATATTTACATTATAAGTTGTACTAGACATTAATCAAGTAACTTTTTGTCGAATCGCTCGAGTACCCTCCCTGCGTCCTCGGAGCCTGTCTCCTGTAATGGTAGGGAAGGGGGTATTAGCAGAGGACATGAAGCGTAAGAGCTTGTCGCCTACCTTCTGGGTGGTGTACTTGGCCACTAGCCATTTGGCATCATAGCGGTGTTTCCAAAAGGAACACTTCCTGTCATCAGACTCATGGGCAAGGCCACAGTTGACGCACCGGGAGGTGTGTGGGCACTTATGACCTGCCAGTGTGGCAAGTCTTGGTGGGGTAGCCTTGGGGGTGGCCTTGCAGCACGCCACCAAGTTGTGGTGATTGCGGGCATCATGGGGCCCACCGCAATAGGAGCACAATTGAGCTCTGAAGGGACAGACCTCCTTGCAGTGGCTGAACCTCCAGCACTTTGTGCAGATAGGGATGCCTGTCCACTTATCAGCAGGCAGGATGGTCAGAGACTGGGACCCAAGCATGAAGCTCTTGTTCCAAAGGCTGCAGAGGTGGGTACCTCCATGAGAGTCATAGATGTTGAAGAACACAGTGCATGAGTCCGACGTTTTGGAGTTTCTGACCACGCGGGGGAGCACCCCTTGGTACAGATGGATCGCACCTTTCCATTTGCAGGATTCAAGAATCACCTTGACCTCCAGTAGAGTGATGGGAATGGGCTTCCCGGCCTCATCATACATGATGGTGGTACTGAAGAAGGGGGAATTGGGGATGTGGAGGAAGGTCTTGGAGGACCCAACCTCAACCTGTGTCTCTGTCTCAGCCCCCCAAGCCTCCTTTGCCTTGGCATTGAAGAACTGGTAGAGGACCTGGAGGTTGTCTTCGGAAGGCACAGAGTCCATGACGAGGGACAGACCCCCAAGATGGTTCTGTGATTCCACGATGGCATGGACGGTTCGTCGATTAGAACCAAGAATACTGTTGATTGTTGGTATAACAGGAGCATCATCCCAGTATACTGGTGGGGAACAGAAGACCATGACTTCTTTCCAAGAGGAACCATGGGTGGTATAATGCTTCACATTGGCGCAAGCCCATTCAGCGTTTGTGCAGGAGGTAGCAGCCCTGCCCGCAACAATCTATTATGCTTAGACGATGGATACGTTGGGAGCCAAGGGGAAGGACTTGGCCATCTGGACTAGTCCCTCAGCCGTGGCAGCGGCACCCTTCCTCCTCTTAGAAGGGGGAGGTTGGGGGAGAGCAGCAGCAGCAGCTGCAGTAGAAGTGAACAAGGCCAGGGTCAGCCGAGGGGGGGGAGGCAGAGGCCGTCTAGATGACCGGGCCAGGATAAGCTTCCTTTGGGGCCTGCGGAGACCTGCAGGATTGGAGGTAGCATTGGACGAGTGGGGGGGCCGCTGCCCTGACCCAGGAGGACCATACTTAGGAGGGGGAGGAGCGTCAGGGGGGAGCTGACTCTGAAGGCTGTCAATGACCTGTTGCAGGGCCGTGACTTGAGAGGTCCCATTGGTGACATGCCGGATGAGGCCAATTTCAGAGGCTGAGTATATGACCTGAAGGAGCTCAGTGGCAAAAGTGTCAGTGAGGTGGGCAGGGATGCGGTATCCCTTTTCAGTCCAGAGGTTCATAAGCTCTGTTGTGTTGTGGAGCAATGAGGTAGCTGCCTGGACGTCGAGCTCCACCGATTCTTTCGAACCGGTTGGGAGGAAGGCGTCAGCGGGGTCGTTGAAGCTCTCCTGGAAAGAGTTCATCTCCACCCCCTCCAAGGTTTCCTCTCGGTCCTGGGGGGGGCAGGGCTGGGGCTTTGCCTTTGGTGGATAACAACGTGATGGTGTTGTCATCTGCCACAGTATCCATCAGGGTGGAGGAATCCGCCTCCAATGCAGGTGCAGGCATGGGTGGTTGAAAGAAGACCCGTTGTGCAATAGTAGGGAGGCCCAGGGGTCTCTGAGGAGTGGTGCTCCTGGTTGGAGCAGGGGAGGAGGATCCACAAAGGTAGTTGCAAATGTCTGGCAGTTTCGAGGCGCATTCCACCAATCGTTGGGATTGGCTGGGTGGGTTGTCTTTGCCCATGTCAGAGGCATGGGGCTTGGTTGGTAGAGCATTATCGGGGGTGATCTAGGGCAGCAAGGTGCGTAGAACAATGATGATGACTACGACAGTGGCTGTACACGTCGTGGTAACAAGTCAAGAAGCAATACCTGGAGAGCAACTTAGTGTACAGCTCCACCCTGATAGCCCATTACAGATTACTTAGTGGTAATAGGTGTTTCTGCCCGCATGTAGCTGGGTCAAACCCACATGCACTTAATATTATTATATGATCCCAAAAAAAAAAAAAAAAAAAAGATATGCAAATCAGGACACATACCTCTGTACTGAATTTTTGATTAGTAGGAAGTGTGTTATTCTCATCAAAAGTTTACAGGCCATAAACTAACCTTAGTGGTGTATTTTATATCCCTCCACCCTGATGCATTGCTCCATGATAATACTTCAAGCATCCATTGCCAATTGGAAAAAGGCATGATTTAGAGTGCAATCCCAACACACAAAGTAGAGGGGTTGGTGCTACAACCATTTGTCTGTCATCTGAGGAGGTAAAGCATCATCATGCTAGTCTGTTGTGCAAATGCATCAAGGAGGTGCATTTTCAAAGTCATGTGAACTGTATACCTGTATCAAGCCATCAATGGCCATCAGTTGATGGGTTGGATGGTGGATACCCATACTATACACCATACTGTCAAAGAGATGCACTTGGGTGATGACAGGACGGTTATGGCAACTGTAATATGGTTACTGTATCACCATAAATATGGATATGGCATGCAGCCCTAGGCCAGATATAGTGCAGGAAGATGAAGGGGAAGGGCCTAACTGGGATTGGTAGGGAGGAGGGATTTTTTAACAATTATCAACAGTGTTAATAACATTTCTAAAAAATTTTAACATGTTACTAACATGGATGTTAGTAACATGTTATTAATGTCTGTGAATAACCCCCTCCAAAGCTGCCATGTTAGTAACCTGTTAGTTACTAACCTCGGTGTTTCTTCCTGAACCCTAATGAAATAGTTGATGTAGAATTGAGCCAATTTCCTCATTGCTTCATGGTTTGCACAATCGACAATCTCATTCGCGAGATAATGTCGCCCTGTATCGTTGTTAACTTCTTGTAAAAGGTACCCATGCCCAAGAACACGTGCTGATAAAAGAGGACCAGAGAACTCGTCGGAGCCGCTTTGTTATGTTCGAGATAAAGGCATCGTTCATACGCGTCGTGTGAGATACCGGGAGGAAACAGGTTGGGGCGGGAAAGGTCAGTCATGGTCAAAGGAAGGAGCGGGACTTTCACGATCGATTTCAATTCGTATCGATTAAATGTTGACTCATGCCAAGACCAATGTGAGACTAGTTACAAGTTCATCGTCAATAGTAAAATCAGTCCTTACTGGTGATGCCTAAGGGAATGAAACCATCAGAGATCATCGCAGGACGTCCAACTGCAAATCTTCACGAAACGCTGACTTTTGACCTGAATCGTTCGTGTAATCATGTAATCTTTGACACATGCAAGCCGACCATTTTTAATTAAAACGCGCAAATTTGGGAACAATTTGGAAGTCGTCAAGAATTCTAGTATGAGGTGTCATCTTGCGCAAGGACACAAATATGTCTCCAAAGCGACTCGATGAATTCTGCTGCGCTCGGCAAGAGAAGAAAGCTGGCCAAATAAAACCGGTGGTTTGGAAACCCTCAGGGTTTAACCGTGTGGCGACAGGGTCACTAGCCAGGACGACCTGCGTTGAAAGTTGAACGTTTTCTAAAGTGTTCAAAGATTGTCCCATAGGATCATAATATGCTCGAACATAGGTTCAAGACCGTTGCCGGTTATACATGTGGTCGAAAGCGGATCAGATCAGTTAAAAAATAATATTTCTCACTTTGAGGAACCTTCCTTGTTCCTTGTGGTGACGGTCAGCCCTAATTCGACTTTGTTCTCTTCAGAACGCGCTCCTCCCCTTGTACATCCAGAAACTCTCTTTTTCTCCCCGGAGTATCTCCAATGGGGGTGGAATAGCGTGTACTACTCTCAGACTCGGCCGTTGCGGGAGGCGGCCTCTCACGCCTTTCCAATTCATTCTTGATGTCTTCTACCCATTTTCCACCCTCGGCACCGTCGAATAACCAGATGTGGCTAGTTCACGAGTGGATATATTTTCGATGGGGACGACGGATACAACGTACCTATTCCCAACGCGTTCCGGCAGAGGAGAATTACCTGGGTCATTCTTAGGGCCGCCAGGTGGGGGTGGCGCGCGAACGGAGTTCACGTCAGCATTTGGACCTGGCAACTCCCATCTGAGCTCCTGGCATAGATGTTGAATAATGTCATCCGCATTTCCAAGGAGGATTATCTTGAGAGCATGAGTTCGTGGACTGCGAGAGTTTACGCAGTGTTGAACTCACATCAGGATTTATGTGGCGTACAGGTGTCTTGTTGATTAGGATCTGGGGAATGGATATGTGATCTATGTGGGTCATTGGGGCAGGTGAACACACACCTGGGGCACCGAGTGGGGAAGATGGGCTGGGGCGGGAATAAATAAATGGGAATCAAAGAAAAAATAACCCGCACAGAGTATTTCGGCAACAGGTGAAACTTTTAAAGACGTTCCAATTACCAATAGGAGGTCAACGTTTTCCCGATCCTCTGCAAGGGAATTATCGAAATCATCCGTAAGTTTCTCGCCGAAGAATGTGATATCCGGCTAAGATCTACAATATCAGTATTTTTCAAGATCTATATCATGTCAAGCCGACCCACTTTCATAATTCCAGGCGGATATTCTGGGTCATCGCTTACATCCTCATCATTACTATCCCAATCCCCTTTGGCTTTTTTACGTCCCAGCTTCTTTTTCCGAGGAGGAGCCGCTTCTGGAGGGTTACATACCGTGCAAAGAGATACCCTTCGATTAAGGATATCAGCTTCAATTTCAGAACCAGGAACCCGACGCCGGCAGAGTAAACAACTAGCAGTAGCGAATGAGCCGTGACATTGAAGAACACGGCGGACACCAGCCAGGGTTTCTAGAGTATCAATGTTCTGAGTATAATTCTGCGGGATACACGTTAGTTTGTCAATTTCAGACAAATAGTGACATACCCGCAGGAGCTAGAAGACAGTCGTATCAGCTGTAGCAAATTGTTTTAGCCTCTACAAAACACATGCCTGACCCTTGTCTTCTACGAGCTTGATAAACCTGTGGCATGGAGAGGGTACGAAGTTGGACGGATATATCTGGCTGCTCGGTTTATTAATAACAGAAGAGAAAGGAAATGTAGAGAAGAACCTAGCAAAGGAACTTGTGGAGATAACGTTATAACCCCAACTTGACACCAAGAAAAATACAAGAATCTTACTAAAACACTATATCAACGGTGAGCCACCTGACGGATCTGTGTTATCAGAGATCATTACCAGCTGGGTTTTCGCGGAAATATGTGATGTCAAACCTGTGGCAGGAAAGTGTGAACAAAAAATAGACGTATGTGATAAGGTGAATACATTTGCTGAGGGTCATCCAAATCGTGTTCCCCGCGTTCTTTTAGCGAAGCGTACAACCCATCACGAGATCGAAAATCAGGGATACCACATGATACGCCTGATAGAGTATTGACTACAATCTACGGCTGACGTTAGATGCTACTCACTGATTCCAGCGCCAGTCAGTATGAGTATCCTACGGGAGGAACGGATCAAAGTAACAGCATCTGCGATTGTGTTATACTGGGCCAGGCGCTCTCTTGATCGAAGTCTAGATAACGATGAGATATGTGCGATAATGTAAAGGGGCAACTTACTCGCGGGATATGGCGACTTTTAGAAAATACAACAGTGTGGAGTGGCGTTTATTTTGCAGCCCCTCGCACTGACCATGGGGAATATTTTAAATGAGGCGTTTGACCGATGATTATTTGTAGTACCAACCAAAGTAATGCCAAAGGCACGCAAAAGTTTCGGAATCGGGATGTTTCGGGTTAAGACATATTCTTTTATCCAAGACATCATTCCTGAATGGCATATCTGTTGAGGATGATCCCAAAGGTAAAGATGGCACGGGCTGCTAACCACGCTCCTTCAAATGATGCATCATAAATTTCACTTCTTCTTCAGTCCAGGTCTGCTGGGCTTTGAAAATTTAATTTAATTTTCGCATGTAACACATTCCATTCCATTACCTTCATCTGTTATTGAATAAAGTGCTGTGATGTCAAGTTCTTCCTCATGGAAATCTGCGTCTTCGTCCGAGTTACTGGAATCATCGAGGTTATTGACCATGTCGACGAATTCATAGTCAGGAGTTTGATCGCGATTTTCAGGTATAGATCGCGTTTCGACATCGATATCCACGTCTTCGGATGCCTCAAGGAAGGCACGGACTTGAAGGGCAAGGATATCATTAGCGGCTGTGAGCGATCTTCGCGCTTCTGAATCAGATTCCTTCGTGGGGAAGGGCATATGAGGTTCCATTGGTTAGGTTTAACCTGCACCGATGTACCTGTTATAGGAGAGGGTCAAGGACTGTAATCCTCTAGTGAGATGTTAGTGTATCTGGGTCGCTGCCGGTTGTATTCAGTGGCTTTCAGCACATGTGGTTACTGATTGGTGGACTGTGGGGGCTTGACAAATTTAAAGTCAGCTCCAGAGTAGTGTGTGAAAGATTTTCACACACTATTTTCGTTAACGCATACAACAGAGTATTTCCAGGTTCGCGGTTTTGCCTCCAGGGTTGAATATTCTCAATCGTGCATGGAACGCACCAAGTTTCGTAAGGCACATCCCAACGGTACGATATCACAGAAAATTGGTTTTGCCCATTCAGGGTTAAGCGGGCGGTCGACTTTCTATGTACCTACGAATCAGTTCGAGAATAGCTGGATGCCTACCAACTTCGACATCCCTTTCATAAAACAGTTGAACCTAGAAACTCACCCGACAGGTCTACCAAAACGAAGTGCGATGTGACCGGTGGCGGCAACAACATAGTTGGTCCTAGATAGGTATCACACCTTTTTATATGTTTCGAAGTACGAGATTTGGAAGTTCGGAACTCCAAAGTGTGCCGTCCAGAGGCCTTGTACATCAGAGAAATGGCGTATCCTGGGCCGTTGTGGACCTTGGCTTCGGAGTCTTCAGAAGATAGCAAGTCTGTTCAGGACCCAATTCCACTTGGCAGACCAAAACCTGCGTCTCCTTCCGAGAATTATACAGATTCCGGATCAAACTCATTCGCGACCCCAGGTAAGCGATTCAAAAATGGGTCAATCTCGAGCATGATCGTCTCCGCATTGTCAGCCGGGCATGTAAACAGGCAGTATGGCATCGTTGTGATATGCATCAAATTCGTTTTTTACGGAGACTTCATTGCGCATTCAAGGTCCAATAGCCTGTCGGAGATCCCAATCAATGTTGATATCGGACTTACCTTAAAGGGGACCCACCTTTGACAATATCTATCACAAAGACTCCCGTTCCAGCAGGTCTCAGTCTTGAAACTCTTGTTCTAGCTTTGTGGGTCCTGGTCTTCCTTTGCTACTGAGTTTCGTGGTGAGTGGAATCGAGACCTCTATTGTCTTGACTTACTAATTTGTCATTTACTCCAGGGTCCAATCTAATTTGCCTAAAAGATTCGGGAGTTGGTAATTGTAGGATTTCCACTAGGTCAAACGGTCGTGGAAGAAAAGCCCACGAGAACCTGGACCAATATATATAGCCGGGGTGTCCCTATCTTTTCGCCCACAAAGGATACACTTGCGCCACGACCACGACCAAGAGCCATAACATGCCTTCTTCGTTCTTCTCGTACAGTCCCAAGACAACTAGCATTAATGTGAGTAGTATTATTCATGGTAGCAAGACGACAATGAATGGACATTCGCTTTTAGTATCCATGGCCAGCTGATGTCACTGCTGTTGAACGAATCGCCCTGTCTGCTCAAGGTGACTTGCAAAGGGTTTTAAGGTTTGTCCAATGTTATTCCAATCTAGTTGATGTGACCTGAACAGTACCATGTGCAACGTAGCGCTTTCTTCGCTCGACCTATATCAATTGCACTCGTATACTCAAATACGAACAGCCATGCCACACCAGATTCTCCTGCTATTCCTCTTACACTTCCTAACCCGACCGTAATTGCTTCTGCCTCCGACGCATCCCCGCTCATCCAAACTAGACAAGTACACCTTCAGTGTTCTGGTAAAATTGTCTGTACCGCCACGTCCACCGTCCGAATGACATCTCCTTGGTGCGCGCACCTGTTTCTCGAGGAGAAATATGCTATCGGCCAGATGTTTTCACGTATGGAAAAGGTCCCCGCGTTTGAGTTGCTTGCTGTGGGTCTCGGCCCCGTCGATGACGCATCCGGGAAGCATTCACGGCCGAATGGCTATCTCAGTCACCGCAGACGACACAATCAACTTTGGCGGAAATACAGGTTGTTCGTGCCTGATTTCGAATGTGAGATACTGGAAGTATTTCCGTCGAGGGATATGTTCGTAGGCGGTGACCGATGGCTGGACGAGAAGAGCTGGGCTAGGGAGCCAGCTGGGATATCTGTTAAAGAAGTATACCCACAGATCAGCGTAGTGAGGCCACCGGCACCTCTCACGTTGCTACTAGGTCTTGGTTTTCTTCTCATGCTCGCTTTTGAGCTATCTGTGTACTTCACAGGATATTCGCCGTTTTGCCAAGCCGTCTACTTGTGATAGAATTATACCACCGCTTCTGTCATACTCTAGGTCATTTCCTACGTATACCACATAGACGCGTATGCATATCGTGACGGACTGAATATTCGGATGTCATTTTGAATAACAAAAGCCAAGGAAAACATCATCATTAGTGATTTCACGATTTTACGTTCCAAGTGAAGGTACTCATGCTAATAAACAACTGAGTCGCTCATCGATGTTTTATTGAAAATATCACGTCCAGGGGAGTTGGGAGATGAAATGGGGCGATCCGTGGTGGGGGGAAGAATTACACACGGTACATATGCATATAAAGGTATGGAGACAGACCGCGAATATTTTCCAGCATGGCGTATCGGAAAATTCATCGGAGGAACTGACCTGTGATGAGTACCTTTTACACGATTTGCAAGGCTCTATAAGTGGTGTCTGATGGAGAAACAGATGAACGGATTCCATAGTGCACATGAGTACACAACTGGCACTTGCCTTGTACATTTCCACTGGACGAACGCTCCATGATTGGACACTGAGGAGGCATGATTAAGTCTTATAGATGGGTTAATCGTTGTATAGTATATGCTTGTCTCACGTGGCCCAAAGGGGTGCCATGGCGAAAGATATCTTGGTTCAAAGTAAGGCAATTTCGCGAACCACGTAAAGCCCCGAATGAGAGGATAAGGTATTTCTATACACGAGACGTGATGATGGCTAATATTAAACTTGAAAGGTGTGCTTTCAAACCAAAGGTCATAGCGGGGCGAGGGAAATAGATAAAAATACACTATGCGTACAATATGATAGGATGCAATACAAAAAAATCTATGACCTCTCCCCTCGTAACCGCCGTGCTAGTGCGAGATCTTTTGGTTGGATAGTGACACGCTTGGCGTGGATGGCGGCCAAGTTAGTGTCTTCGAACAATGAGACCAGATATGCCTCGGCAGCTTCTTGCAGAGCCATGACTGCGGATGACTGGAATCGGAGATCGGTCTAACAGTCATGAGTCACCGTGAGTCAGCATCATAGAATAAGTCATGTATCATAGGAACATACCTTGAAGTCTTGTGCAATTTCACGGACTAGACGTTGGAAGGGCAGTTTACGGATGAGCAGCTCCGTGGACTTTTGGTAACGTCTAATTTCACGGAGAGCGACAGTTCCAGGCCTGAAGCGATGGGGCTTCTTCACACCACCAGCGGCGGCCTAAATGAAATATGAGCAATGTTGAGGGAGGAGACTAGGTTCGCGTCACTCACGGCAGTCTTACGTGCTGAAGACTTGGCTGCAAGTTGTTTACGGGGCGCTTTGCCTAAAAAGAGAAAATGAAGATGAGCTCGAGCCCAACTAACGAGCTTGAAGATTGACAAACCTCCAGTAGACTTGCGGGCTGTTTGCTTGGTACGGGCCATTGCAACAAGAGTAAAGACGAAGAAAGGATGTCTTGGGGATTGAGATTTGGTGGTGGGGGCGAGGTTGGGGAAATGCAAGCGGACAAGAGTCGCCAGCTATTTATGTCAACACGACCGCGTCTCAACACGTGACTTTCGCGCCCGCACAATCAACAAACTGGAAAATGAAGCACAGCCACCACCCGCCTCCATATAAGGATCGTGGTGGCAGCGTGATCGGCATTCGCATTCTTGCACCCCACCACCATCACCTCACACACAAACTTTCTCCCACCTTCCATAACATGTCTGGACGCGGAAAAGGTGGCAAGGTAAGCTTCCTGAACAGCGTCTTCCTCACAGACTTGCTCACTTTGAGCTTCTACTTAGGGACTCGGCAAGGGTGGAGCCAAGCGTCACCGCAAGATTCTTCGTGACAACATTCAGGGTGAGTGGCTCTCAATTTGGTTGTGTTAACGCGCTCTAAGTTATGTATCAGGTATTACAAAACCCGCTATTCGTCGTCTCGCTCGTCGTGGAGGTGTGAAGCGTATTTCTGGTCTGATCTATGAGGAGACCCGTGGTGTATTGAAGATCTTCCTTGAAAACGTTCGTTGTCCAGCACTCTCAACCTAGTCGTTATCCAACCATCTTATTCTTAGGTTATCCGTGATTCCGTGACATACACAGAACACGCAAAGAGAAAAACGGTGACAGCACTCGATGTCGTCTACGCTCTGAAGCGCTCAGGGCGTACGCTGTACGGTTTTGGTGCATAGAGTTGTATATTGTGGACTTTTGTGTTGTGCTATCATCTGTATTACTATAATTTTATTTATTTACAATGCCTATTTATCCCCGTTCTAAGTTGGTATGACTTAGGGACTGTTTTGATTCGGAATGGTACGATCGGATGTCCATGACTCATGCATCATGGTTGGTCCGTGCACGGCTCATTCATCATCATCCTGAAATCTCTTGCATTTTACTTACGGTGGTTTTAATAAGCAATACTAGGAGGGATACTCGATAATTATGTATGCCTTTTGTGGAGTGCGAAATATGTAGATGTAATGTACAGATGCCAATAAGTGATGCAGTTTGAATGTGAAATACTCTATCTTTCAATATCAGGTCCCTCTGTCTCTACTTCGTCGACCATTAGTGGTACTTTATCTTTACCTGTCGCCTTCTCGTTAACTTTTTCGGGTTCGTGGTTTCGTAACCGCAGTTCCACCAGAAACTCCTTATCTCGGATAGACTGGGACCACGAGGATAGGAGACCATATAGAACGACCACTGATCGAAGCAGCCCAGCGAACATGAAGATGCCAGGATAAACATGCATGACTGATATAAATCTGTGAGTTCATACTTTCTAGGCAAATGGAGAGTTCTTACACATGAACTTGTCATCGACGAGCAGAGTGGGCAAGAAGTACTGAACAGCTTGAAAAACGGCACCTGGGAATATAATCATCCCCAGAAGACCGCCTGTCACTGGACCAATCACCTCCCTGGTTGCCTGTATAGGATCAGGATGGGTCCAGCCATTGGTTGTGATCTAGGAAGCTGTCAATTTGTATAATTTATCAGAAGGCATATTCACTGACATGTTGCAGCCCTCTCGTTATGCGATTCGGCGGTTGTATTCTGTTAGCATGAAGAGCGATCTTCGCATAAAGCAGGCCGAGGGCCCATGTATCCACAACACGTATTCTTGGCGTCATGCCGGGATCCAGTGCGAGTCGAATAGGTAGAATGATGTAGAGCTCGACAACGAATGACACTAAAGTGGGGATGACGACCCCCAAAAAGACTGCCATATACGTAGCTTTCGCCATCCAGAGAAGACCCCGTTTGACGACTAGTACTCGTAGATCAGCGCGAGGTCCGTCAGTCCGTGACCTTTGTCGCCGTTTGTCTAATCGGTCAATGGCGATGCCGATAAGGTAACATCCCCACAGTAAATAGAAGCCAATAATTAGAGCATAGCCGTCGTGAACTTCGCGAGGGGTAAACAGCTCGAATATGCTCCTTCCAAGCTGGATGGGTAGGGCAACGGCAACACCAAGTAAGACCGCGCCTATAACCCAGAGTAAAGCGATGAAACCAAGGACCCGATAACGGAAATGTGGAGGTAAGTACACCACCATGTAGTCGTCCTTTATGTTCCGTTTAGCTTTTTCAGCTTCCGCATTCTGAATATCCATCAGGCCCCTTGCTTCTTCATCCACAGGTTCTCCGTCTTCTGTAACCCCGGCGGTTGCTCGCATGTCGCGGGGAAGGGCGAGATTATCCGTGGCAGGAACCCGACGGAATGTACCATCCCGAATAGCATCAGCCTCTGCAAGATCATTCAATGGGCGGAGGGAGAAAATCCTCCAACTCTTAGAAGTGTACTCCTCGTTGGGATACCGCCCGCCAAAGAAGTAGGAGGTCAGGCGCAACCTGGTTGCGATAGCTTTCCACAATATAGTCGCAAATTCTTTCAAACCTTTCTTTGGCCGGAAGTAGTGCATCGTGTGTGGCAACACAAGATGGAGAAACAGAAGGTCAACAGGCACGTTGGAGAGTGGCTCTCTGTTAAAAAGTTGAGACAGGGCTGAATGCGGCCGCAGAGTGCTCTCACCTGTTTTTCCATCGGAATGGCATGATGGATTTGCTACCAAGTAAAAGCAGACCAGCGACACTCCCAACTACACATGCTACGACGCATGCATACATAACACCACTGATGCAAATTTTTCGGAGTTGTGTGAGGGTGGGGCGGTCCAGTATATCTCGGATGGGGTGCGAGTTTTGGTCTTGGGGATCCTTGATAAACCACATTGCACCTGCGCGCATGACACTTCGGCAACCGGAAAGCAGAACCGCAAATGAGTACCTAGATATAGAGTGAGCGAGAATATGTCAGACCGAGAATGTTACCCACATGAACATCGTCCCGGCGACCCAGTGGTAGAACATAGCGGTGAGAGGAGCCTGAAGGAAAAAGGCCGCCCGTGATAAAAGGTTGGCTTCCGGGAATAACCAGACAGTGCAGAGGTCGAGGATGATTCCGCAAGCGAGGGGAAATGTAACCAGTTCAATAAATATAAATGCCGCAACCTGTGAATCACATAAACTATTGGGTGACACATTGGCGCGTTGAGAGTCTCTTTACACACCTTGAGAACAAGTAGCTGTTGTCGAACCGCGCTCCTTACTGCTCTGCCCGCATTTTTAGCGTTCCCGACCGTCAAGATATTAAGGTAGAGCGCAAGCAGCAGGCTCAAAACGAGATAGCCAAGCATCACCGCAAACGCCCTGTCATTGGGGCCTTCTCCTAAAGCCAACCGAGCCCACGTTTCCCGGAATTGAACACTACCAGTTCGAACTTCTTTCCCAAGCATAGCGAAAAATGGTTCCGCCTTCACGGCCCATGGTGGGAATTGAACATCAAAAATGGAGGTGGTTTTCATGACTGTATCAGGCTTGGGTGTCGAGACAGTCCACGCAAAAATTCGTTCGAAGGGTTTGTCGGCAAAATGTGTGAAATGATTTTCCTGGGGGAGGCTTAGAGAATGTTGAGGCATTGAAATGATACGCTCACCATGTGAGTTGCAAATGTTGTGAGACCTTGGGCTTGCTTTGTCCCAAAGATCTTTTCCACGACTAGGAGTACGGCAAGATACACAATGGCAGGGATATACTTCCCGATGCGGATGAACGGTGGCAGAAGCAAGTCGACGAGAAAGTAAGCCACAGTGTCGACAACGGGGTCTGTTACGATCCGAATGGCTCGTATTGGTAGATGTAGGATCTGGAAGAGGCGTGGTGGGTCCAACTGGCGGAGATGTGATCTTAATTTACTGAAATGTACACCGAGGAAGAGTAACGCACCAGCAGCAAGGCCGTAGATTTACCAATCGTGAAAGGAATCCATACGCCAAGCCCGATAGCAGTGTCGAGTACAAATATCATCAAAGCAGCCTGTAACAGAGCTCTAACATTAGCTGTGGTCAAGATGCCGGGGCAACAACGGACGTACGTTTTGGAATACACCATAAACGGGTCCCCTCATACCGATAGCTAGCACCGACAGACCTTAACGCATTTACAATTAATTAAGATTGAAGCATACCTTCCATAGCACCCTCCATATCATCCTCGACGTTCCCCTCCATCTCATCATTGAAATCCATGGGAACTCCACCGTCTGCAGGATCTTGTCCTGCACCTTCCCCTTGTCCTGCTGCTATCTCACCACGCCCAGGCGCAACGCCATTAGGAAGAGGTCTATCACCCTGAGCTCCAGGAGCATTCCAGACCTCAGGATTATTTGCAAAGAAAACCCCTCTTCCCAGGTCCTGACCACCTTCACCACCCTCACCATTGCCTTCATCATTCTCTTCATCGTCGTCGTCATCGGGACCGTCAGAATGGTCCATATACCCACCATCACTCCCATCTTCATCTTCATCTTCGTCTCCATCTTCATCCTCATCCGCATCCGCATCTGCATCCATAACCACGTTTACACCCTCATTCATACCCATATTATCATCCTCATCCCCTGTCATAATTTCTTTGTCCTCTTCGTCCGTTTCGCTGTCGCTCAGACACAGCGGCCCTACATTTTGACCGCTACTACCGACCTCACTCTCCTGTGCAAAATACCTATCCAACTCATCTTTCGACAGTCCTTTGTCTCGAGGATCCTCCTCTCCGTTATCCTCACCTTCATTTTCGCCTTTACCCCGTTGGGAATAGCTTGCCAACCCCGAAGGCCCAGCTTCGCTGTTGTCCAATTCTTCAGGAGCGCGATATGTTGCTAGCCTTGGCGAATCCAGCGGGGCTTCGAGTTGGGAGAGAGATTTGTAGTACGAGGCCCTAGTGTGGAGTAGAGATGAGGTAGGAAGAGGCGGGCGGCGCACCCCTGTTTTGGCCAGAGATGAAGTGGAGGAGGATGACGCTAGGTCTTGACCGTTTTCGTCTATGGGCACAGGTGATCCGGGAGACGAAGGAGTTTTAATATGATCAAAGGAAAACGGAATATTAGCTCTAGGTGGTTCAAGAGCGACAGAAGGAAAGATCGCCGCCGTAAACGATGTCGCTCCAACTGCATGTTCGGGTTCAGCCGAACCTGACCGAACGTCCTGCGCATTTTTTTGGTTTCTTTCCAGTGATTGGAGATTTGCTGTGAATGTGAATTCAAATCGAGGGTCAACTGGCAGTTCGTTCAAAGGAGGGCTGCCAGACGCGGTTAGTGCCGCTCTGCGCCGCGCGCCATTAGCCCTTGCCGTCTGAACTCGACGGTACCACGCGTTTTTTTGTTTACGCTCAACAGCATAATCCTGCTCGAATTTGTTGTCGCCACCGAAGCTCTTAGGAAGGAGTTTTCTCCGATTCCTCGCGGGTAAATCGGATTCAAAGGGATTGGGACCCGCCATCCTTTGCCTAGCTTTTCCTTTTTTCCTCGCCCGTTCGAGGGGTGACCTCCCATGGTGATGTCTCTCGTCTCCAACTATGTGCCCGTTGACCCCGTCACGAGCCCGGAGTGCATCGATCGCCCTGAGCGCATCTACCTGACGTTGCGCTAACCCCTCATCAATAAACATATCTCCTGCTTGTTGGGCCCGCCTTGCCTGGGGTGGGGGGACTTCTGGGAAGACTGGCGCTGGGTGGACGACTGGCTGTTCATCGGGTAAGATTTCTTCATCTTCAAAAACTCCTGGACGTGCGTTTTGAGAAATCCATTCTCGGAGCAAAAAGACTGCAACAAAAGTAAGGACGATGAGAGATGCGATTATCTGACCCATAAATATGTCTGCAGAAAGCGCAACCCAGACAGGGTGAGTAGTCCATCGACCCAAGAACGTCGTTGGTAGTGGCGATGAGAGGTCAGGTTGAACTGTGTGGTAAAACGGACTAGATATTTCGGTAGCTTGTGGGCGGGGTCGTTCACTTAACCACCATGCACTAAATATAATACATTCGTTGACAGGAGCTTCCAGAATAATGGGGCGACATACGTAGATTCACCCATGGAGAAGTACATTCGCCAAGTCCAAACTGTCGCCCACGGCAAGACACCCAGCCAGATAGTAGCCACTGCCACTGCCCGTATTGCGAAAAGTATTGCAAAGAGAATCTGCTGGAGTAAACGCCGAATAACCAATATGGCAGGGAGAGTGGGTGGCATGTCAGGGGCATAGACTGACGAAGAAATCTTTAACACCACGACAAGGTCTCTATATTGCGCCTCATACCTTTAGTAAAGGAGTAAGGATGTTTGCAGACATCGCAGGTTTTCTTCTTGCTATGTGCTAGCCATGTTGTCAAGCTATATAATAGTCTCAGGGCAGCCCAAAGCTATCGAACCCTACAGACGCTCACCAATCTTGATGAATGTACCGTATCGTACCTGAGCACTTGCATGGGTGGAAAAGAGGTTGTTCTTCTTCTGCTGGTGCGCTACAGATGCGACAGGTATCTATCCAATGTTCAGTATTATTCCTGGTTAGCACTCCTTAAGGCTGATGTCCGCCGAGGGGACTAACCTTGCTCCTCAGCTTCCTGCATCTGTTGTAATAAAATTGGAAAACGAAGGTCAGAAACTGTTCAATTAAGAACTGATTCTGGGAGAAGAACGAAAGAAAACAAGAAAAGGCGGTGTGGTCGATGGTTGCTCGCCGTTCGTGACGATGAGGAACAATACAATGCACAGACCGGCCACTGAGTAAGCGCCGGCCATCCGGCGTGGCAGTTCGGCGCACGTGGCGACTAAGGCTTGAGGAGGTCGGACCCCGAACACTTTCAAGGCTGCCTCAACTGCCAGTTATTTCTGTGCTTGGGCCCTTATCCCATGTTGACACGATAATATGTAGCAATGGAATCCATTCGCTATCCATGTTTTTATTTAACCGCACAGCTCAAAGCGTGTACCTTGAGACTCAATTTTACTGTCAAACTTTCTCGGTGACCTCGCACAGCCCAGAATGTGCATTGGCCCTGAAAATTTTTCAGTTAAAATTTAATATTGCCCTCCCGTTGCAACGAAAAAATGCCTAGCTCTCCAGCGAACTCCTAGACGTCCAAAATGTCACTACGGTACTGCTCCGATAAGTGAAGGCGTACTATAATACCCCCATCAGGCTACATTCGAACCATACCGCACTTCGAGCCAAGAACTCTTCGGACGGCTACTCAAACAGACACACCAAACACACCAAGTGAGTTGGAGTCTCCTTCACAGATTGCCGCAATTAAAACCCGATAAACGAAACATGTCAAATCGCTCGCACTTGAAGGACGATGAAGGAACGAGGAACAAACGCTGCCACTTCCCCGTTGGACGCATCCCGAATATGTGAAATTGCTAACTTGCTTTAAGGATTTAGTGCAGGAGTTAGGTCAATTTCATCTTGATTTGACCCACAAGGCCTGGTGGACTCTGTGAAATATGTCTGTCATCCAACACCTTCAAGATAACTTGGCATCTGCATGACAAGCCGCAATGGCTGCGGTGGCTGTCTCTGTCTGCCGGTACGTTCATACAGGGATGCGACCGCCGGCCTTTATACATGTCGTTTTGAAGCAAAGGAGTCATATTTTGAGATTGGCGTTCCAGATCGGCGATAGTACAGCAACGGCATTACAACTACAGTCAAACCTCTCATAACCCATACCTACTAAACCCCAGATCTACAACCAATGTTTAAACTTACGGCTTCCGGAACGCTGTATAAGGAAAGGAATTGCATAGTACTATCGATATGTCTTGCCCGATTTTTGTGCAGAGCTGAGCTCGTAGCTGGCGGTTGCTCCGAATGGGTATGGGTTATGAGAGGTTTGACTGTAGTTCATCTCAAACAAAGTTAGTGGGGCTCTCCCTTGGGGACTGTCTCGAACCACCCTGAACGTGAAACTGGCGTCAGAAGCAAAGTTCTTGTTGATGATAATAGCCGAGGGCCCAACGGACCAACTGCTCTGATAGGAAGGCAAGCCAGGTCAGAGCCTATGTTTAGGTGTTATTGCCTGATTTTGTACAGTGCGCCGCCTGATCCCATGTTTCGCGCGCTTGTTACATTTCCCTGGGCGTCCCCGTATATCTTGTGAGGTCGCACGACACATCATCCAAAATATAACGAAGGGACAATCAAGGAGCGACAGTGTCGGGGTGTCGTTGTATCTCCGGTTACTCTGAAGGCGACGGCGATCAATCCTCAGGTAGGTGACATTAAAGGCATGCAGGGATTCTTACCGAGGCTGCCGCTGAGTTGACAAGATGTCGACAACCAAAAGTTCACACACCTAAGATCTAACAGCATTGCAAGAGGCACATCGAAAGGCACACAACCAATAGCATGATGGTGTCCTAGGTTCTTCGAGTTCGCCACAATCACGACAAGTTCCCATTTGTCTGTTTCAAAGAATGCGAATGTACGGACAGGAGTCATGTTCGGAGAAACACATTACCATGAAAGATGACGGCCATCGTGCGATCTCTCCGCCAGCGTTTTCAAACTGTCCCGTAAACAATCGAGATGCGTTCCAGGTTCCGCCGTGGAGCGCGGGAGTGGTATTCATCATAGCGCTGCTGGTGTGAGGTTTCTTCATCTGAGGCAGCCAGCTCGCCCGATAAATCCGTCGTTGAATCAAATCAGCCCAAGGTCATAGATGATGCGCCGGTCTCCTTCTGTAGCAGCAACGGTATCGAGATATCAAACAAGCTTTAAGCTTGCTGCCCGCGGTGGTTACGTTGCGGCCTTATGATGAAGCGTGGATGCTCACACTACTGATCGCATGTTACAGTGAGTAGGCTGCAGACTGTGCCGAACAAGCGGAAATGCACTAGTCCAAAATTATTTTTAGGAGAAGTCGCGTTTATATGAGAGTTCTGCGTAGCTAGAGAACGTAGTTTCCACTGCTAAGGCACGAAATATGGCACCTGGTAGTGGTAAAGTGGATGGCGGGTAGGAAGTTTGTTCTTCCCACGGTCAGACTGGACGCTAACAATGGTCTGATTGCCAGTCGTAACTCTCAGTAAAAAATAAAGTCATGCATAGTCAGTGTAAACTCAGCAGTAATGACAAAGTCAACGAAAAGTCATACAAGAGTCAACAAAAAAGGTAATTCAAACTCATGATTTTGTCAACCCCCAATGTGGATTCGGCCATTTGGGAGGAAATGAATGATTTTTGACTACTTTGGGCTGGCTCTTTTTTTTTTTTTTTTTTCCTTCAACGTTTTTATATACTGCAATACAAAAGTACAGAAGCGGTCACGTGTAACCGTAGTCGTATCAAGTCGAGTTGTGATATGTCCATTATAGGCCGTCATATGAGGCAGGTCTGGATTGCCCCGCCCATTCCCGGTTGGAAGCGCTCCCTGAGTGAGCCCCCTTGTGAGGGGCCTTAAAATAGTCCCTTGTGGGAAACGAGAGCAGGCGTCGTAGCAGGGGGGCTCGCCCCCCGCGCCTCTCAATCCGCTTGGTAAATAAGTATTAGTGCGGCCACCCCTGCCGACAGGTTCACCGGGGGGGCTCATCCCCCTGGAGACCTCCTCAAGAGGAGGTCGACTTAGTCCAGAGAGGCCGAGGCCATGCATGACCACTCACCCCGGGCCGAAGCCCGGGACTGATGCCTCGGTGTCGCAGCTACCCCTCAACAAGAACCTACTTACCGCCCAGTACACCCACCCTACTCTAAACGGGGCTCCCGGAAGACCCCAAAGGCCTCCGGGTTGTCGTGTAGGAAGTTGCTGACCCAGACAAGAGTCATCGTCCTCCCGGGCCAGGTTTTCCGCTGGTATAGCGGACAGTGCTGGAATACGTGTTCTACGGTCTCCTTTCCGAGGCCGCAGTCGCATTCGTAGGTCTCCTTCTCCTTAAGGAACCTTTGTCTGTACGTGCCAATCGGCGCGTGGCCCGTTAGGGCCCGCGCTAGCCTGACGGTATTACTGGTGTTGGTGGACACCTTTCCGATCCAAGTCCCTCCTTTCAGGTGGCTTGGCAATAGCTGCTTACTCCCTTCGTGGAGCGGCAAGAAGTGGGACCCTATGTAAGACTTTTGCTTGGCCAATTTGCTCCAAGCGTCCGTCATACGCAGGACCACATCCGCCCTCGCCTTAGCAAGGGATGTGTGTTTTACTTCTCCGTGCAGAATCTCCATATTGGAGGCCGCTTCGTGGGCAAGTACGTGTTCGCGCACCTCGCACGCCTTTGGTGTGTGGTGCAGAGTGATACTGGCGTCCGGTTTAACCATTAGCCAGTAAGCGAGTTTGGCCGATACGTTGGTGGCCCATTTGTGTGCCGTGTGATGCGTCGGGTCAACGACCAGTTTGATTGCATTCACGGAGTCTGAGAAGACATCAATTTTCCGGATGTCTAGGTTAGGGATGCCGAGGGCCTTGTCCACCCCTTTCGAGATGGCGCAGGCCTCAGCATTGTCCGAAGTGGCATTCCCACAAGGGGCAATGCCGTTATACAGTATACCGTCCGACCAGACTCTCCAGGCTGAAGTAGCCTGGAGGTCTTCGGACCGCGGAACGGACCCGTCGCATATGATCGCGACTCATTTTGGGTCATGCTTAGCTTCGTTGATTTGGTTAGTGAGAACTTTCCCGAAATCAGCGAAAGCCTTCTTCCTCTTCTCCTTCTCTTCTTCGGGGGGAGGGGAGGGTCTGATCTCCACCCTCTCGGCTGCCCAGTCAAGTAATTGACTGCCCGGTTGCGCGAGGGGGAACACTGGGGATGCATCATCGCTGCAATCCTTTAGTCGGGCAAATGAATCCATTATCCCGGATTTGATTCTGCGCCTCTTGGCGACAGACATGCGGCTGACTGACAGGTGTGCCTGTCCGTCAATTAAGTTCCTGAGCGCGTGGCTCTTGGCCAAAGTCTGGACGCGGTAATGGCTCCTCTCCACCAACTTACGGATGTGCAAGTGGATGGGCGGAAGGCCTGCGAGGGTCTCCGGGGCCCCTTTCGGGGTGGTCCTGAAGTTGCCTGTGATCCATAGTGCAGCCTTTCGTTGCATCTTACGGAGTGCGACTTTGCATGTTCAAGGATCAGGCCCATGGCTCTCGTCATGAGGAAGATGATGTTGTATGCTCTCTTGAGCATATTGTTGTTGTTTTCCCATGTCTTCGACTGGGATATGATGGTCCCGTCGTCGACGTAGGAGATGAGGTCAGATTCATTCCCATTCCGTCTATAGAACTCTTTTATGAGAATGGCTAGAACGAGGGCCGACAGGATTGGGGATAGGGTGGAGCCCTGTCCCAGTCCTACGCTCGAATCGAATGGGGGGGATTCATCATCCCCCCAAACATATCTGGTCTTGCGACCCACCAAGTACGACCGGAAGAACGCGACTATTTCGGGCGCGAACCCCTGGCCTTCCAAGATGTTGATCATCACCTCGTGGTTGATCGAGGGGAAAAATTGGGTGAGATCAAATGCGACCACGCTTGTCTTGACCCTCCTTGTCCATCCTTTGTGGACAATGTGGGTAAGGAAGACTCCGGCATCTTCAGTGGAGTTCTGACGAACACCACCGAACTGATTCGGGTGTAGTACTCCCGCCGCTTGTGCTTCAAACTGCAAGCGGGTGGATAGCATTTTCTCAATAAGCTTGCCCAGCATGTTTAGGAGCACAATGGGTCTATAAGACTTAGGGGTGTCGTAAGTTGCCTTCCCTGGCTTTGGGATGATGACCGTGCACGAGGCTTTGAAGTGTTCCGGCCAGAGTCCGCATGACAAGCATGCGTTTGCCAGCCAGACTATGACAGCCTGGGCTTCGGGTCCTATGAGGAGCTGTTTCAAATGCCTCCAGGTGATGTTGTCCGGCCCAGGGGCCGAACTGTTCGAGGTGCCCTAAAGGGCATCCCTCATCTCCTTGAGGCTAAATTTAGTCCAACCCCTGGTCGCGGGGGCCTTCCATTGGTCGCCCATTTCAGCCATGTTGGTTGGTCTGTCGTGTGCAGAGTTGAATGTACTGTGGATGGCGTCCCACAGCTCTTTGTTTGTGTTGCAAGGGTTGCCGTTATGATTGATCGTGACGGCAGCAGGCGTCTTGCGAGGCCCTACCCAGTTCATGAGGTCCCAGGGCCTTTTAGTGGTGTGAGACACTTCCTCAATGCGTTCATCAAAGAAGACCCTCTTGGCTTGTCTGGTGGCCCTCTTTAGAGCCCTCCAGTCGTCCCGTTTGTTAGTGAACATGGCCATCTCCTTCGCCTCCATGCAGGTCGCATTCCACCAAGGCTTGGATCGGGCGCTTACGCGCCCGGCCTCGGCGAACTTGTCCCACGCGGTCTTGAAGATGGTGGCTATCCGTTCAGTAACGCGTTCTATTCCCTCGGCTGACAGCACCTCTGGCAGCTCAATGGAGTCTAGGTTAAACCCAATCATCTCGAGAAAGTCGTTTTCCTCCTCCGATTTGGGCTTAATGCGCTTCTTCCCCTCCATGACTTCGTGTCTGATGGGGATGACCATGGTAAGTGGCCTGTGGTCCGAGGCTCCCGCCTCTCCCACACGGACTTCTGCTTGATATGTCCTTGTGTTTTCGAGGAACACAAGGTCTAAGATAGATTCTCTGAGTTCGTTGTTGCGTGGTATATGCATGGTCACCCTAGCGGGCGGCCCAACTCTCTCGAGACCGATGTCTTGTGTCACCTCCAGTAGGGAGGTGGCTTTAGGGTTGTTGTCAACCACTTCGGGGTCCCATAATGGGGACGGGCAATTGAAATCACCACCCATATAACCCATGTCACGGAACTTGTCCCAGTGATCGGATATGTGTCTGATGGCCGTTCCTTTGGCGTCAGAGTATACGTTGACTATCGTTTTCGGGCCACCAGGGCCCTTCAGCGAAATTGCAATGATGTCTCTATGAGAGACAATGTCTGGTCTCAACGCGGGCTTAGCAGGACGGAGCCTGTTGTGCACATATGTGAGGACATGCGGCCAGGCATCTACATCGATGCCCGGAGGGGAGAAGCACGTCCACTCCGGGTGGGTTGGCCCCCCAATTACCGGGGCGCCTTCCTTCGCCGTGAGCGACGCAGTGTGTCTAACGACTTTCCAGGGGGGTTCCTGGATTAATAGTATGTCCCACTTAAGTTTTTCGGACTCAAGTAGCGATTCAAGCCAAAGTGTATTCTTTGCTACATTTTGACAATATATGCGCGCTCTAAACAACTTATTCATTAATGACTAGCTTGCTGAGCATGGAGATGACGCTCTCCAGCTTGGGGACGGGGTCCTAGAGATGGGGAGGCGCCAGTGAGCTTACTAAGGGGGACGATGATGGCGTCACCTACTTTAACGGATTTATACTTAGCCAGGATCCACCCGGCGTTGTATCTCTTCTTCCAGAAGGGGCAGTCCCTCGAATCCGAC
The DNA here is from genome assembly GCA_013420905.1 of Collybia mongolica. Taxonomy (NCBI): domain Eukaryota; kingdom Fungi; phylum Basidiomycota; class Agaricomycetes; order Agaricales; family Clitocybaceae; genus Collybia; species Collybia mongolica. The sequence continues at coordinate 1,049,567 of JAAXNY010000008.1, forward strand.
GGGTGACCGGCGGTTCGACAGTTGATGCACCTGTCTGGGTGAGGGCACGGCTCGTTACCTGGTGTAGCCGCGATGGGTGGTTTCGCGTTCGGCTGTGCTTTGCAGCACGTGGCCAATACATGATGGAAGTTCGTGGCATGGTTGCCACCACACTTCTGACAGTGGATGCTTTTGGAAGGACAAGCCGCCGCTGTAGAGCGGTGCCCGTACCTCCAACAGCGGTTGCACAGGGGCGCCCCAACTCTGGGGGTCACCTCTGCGAAGTGGAGCCTATGGGTCCCCCACTGGAATGAGGTTCCCTTGAGCGCTTTAAGATTCAACCTGCCCCGCGAGTCGTATATCTCAAAGAAGAGGTACGCGTTAGACGCGTGACTGGAAGCTTTCACTACTCTGGGTGGAACAGAGTAGTAAAATCGGAGAGCCTTTCTCTGTTCGGGATTACACCGTTGAAGCAGGACGTTGAGTGTGTCTTGCCCAGAGATAGGGATTGGCTTGCCATTCTCCCCCAGTTTGGGTTCGAGGCTGTAGAAGGGGAAGTCAGCAACCATCATAGAGGATCTGGACGAGCCAGCCTCCACGTAGATCGTGGCATCCTTGACTTCGGTCTGTCCCGCGTTCCACTGGAACCAGCGGTGGATGACCTTGATGTCGGACTCGGACGGGATGTTGTCAGCTGTGATAGTAATGCTACCAAGTGATCGTTCCTCATGCAGGATCCGGAGTTTGGACTGTGCCTTTGTGAGGGCATCAGTCAGGGGAGCGCAGCATGGTTTGAGGTCCCATGGGACTGCGGGAGACGCGAACACTGTCATTGCTTTGCGTGACAGGCCGTGGGTAGTGGACTTGCGCTTGTTAGGAGCGCTCGGATCGGCTGTTTTTGGTGCGAGCAGATCGCTCACACCCATGACCTGATTCAGGTTTGAGTACGGGAAGGCCTGGGCCAGCCTGACTAAACTCTCCTCGTGCTGAGTGGTCCTGGCTTTCTTCTGGTTGGAAGGGCCTGGGGCCGGCTGGGGGGCACCTGCTACCTGCAAGTATAGCGGGGCTGGCGGCGCGTACATCCCGTTCCTAAAAGGATTGTTGTCGGGGTTACGTCGTTTAGTTTGCTGGAACTTGCCGGGGCGTCGAGCGCCGGCGGGGTCCGAGCCGCGATGAGCGAAGGACCGGTGCCTTGATGGGTTAGGCAGCTGGCCGGGAGGGATTTTAGGAGGAGGGTGCCTGGCATGGTGGGCCTGGCGTTCCTCCGCGAGGGCAGTGCAAATGGAGGTCGCGACACTTTCCATGAACGTCCATGTCGAGGACTGGGGGTCCAAGCCACAGAGAGAGTTCCTGACAAACCCATGTTTGACTAGGCCACAGATCAGATGACCTGAGGCCTCAACGAGACCATCAGATTCTGATGTGTTCCACATCTTCCCATTTTGCGCACCAAATTCAAGGAAAGAGGCAATCGCGCGCGCCGAGGAAGCAGCGGATTCGGTGTTGGAGGTCCAAGTCTTTGGATCACGCCGGAATTGGAAGGAGTATTGCAGGTCAGTGTCATTCCCTTCGGCAAATGCATCTGTGGGGATGCCTGAGATGTCAATCATCTCGGCATCGTCCGTGGGTGTGGCAGCGCGGCCTTTGCCCTTGGTGGTCCGCTTAACAGTAGAGTCCACATTATCGGCGGCCTCAAGTTCAGGATCTCCCTCCTCGTCACTTCCGGCAGGAGAGGGGTGGACAGATGAGAAGTTAGCCCTACTGGGCTTCGTCCTCTGAATGCGTAGAGCCCGCTCCAGGGATTGTCTAGAGAAGCTAATAGCGGGGGATGGAGATTTCGACATAGGAGGTCGGAAGACGGTAGCAGGGTCGACCATCCCTGAGCCCCCAGGGGGGTTGGGAGGGTTGGGAGGTTTATCTTTAGAGCGAGAGGCAGGCATACAGCGCAAGAAAGGGTGGGAGCGGGTGGGCTCAACCAGGGAGTAACGGCAATTTGCAACTTTACTATGTGTCAAACCTCCTACCAGGTGGTGGTAAGAGATCAAAGAGGATGTTTGGGCTGGCTCTTGACCATTACATTTGGGTGATGTCAAAACTCGTGACTAAAGTTTGACTTTATTTTTTACTGAGCGTAACTTCCGGTGCCACTTCTACTTTCCCACAACTGGACCTGAAGGCTATGCAGAATACAGCTTCCATTTCGCTGCAGTGGGCCGCGCACCCTAGGCCGTGCTGGCTGTAGCGTTTCAAGATGCCTTCTCAATACGCCAAAAACTGGAAAAATCCTCAAAAATCCAACTACTTACTAGTCACGGTCCCACCTCAAATCGGATACTCAAACCAATCACAAGCATTATTGAATCCAGCCAAAAGTCTTATCGAATCTCAGAAATCATTTTAGAACTCATCACGATCAGCGGATTTGAAGTTGAGCATCACTTTCTGACTTTCAATATCGCTTTACACATGGTTTAGGTGGCTAATTATAGCTTCTCAGCTGCTTCTGGTGATTTTTTGGTTCTGAAAATACAATAAGCATCTTATAACCGGTACACCCGGTATTGCTCTGTTCTGTAGCCATGCGCTCATGTCCTTCTTTTCGCTGACTTGAGAAAGTATCAGTCAAAAACCCATCGGAAGACGTCCTTTCTAGCCCTTGTGATGTTATCATGAACCATAAGGCCCACCTTTTTCCAACAGATGCTGATTATAACCATGGGACAGAAGCATAGAACCACATTGATCCGGGTAATAAACAGCCTACATAAAACTGGGAACCAAACCCCATCAAGTTGTCGACTTTCGCTCGTTGGCAGCCATGTTTTGGTCTTCAGCCCTCGTTCTTGCCCTTGCCCATCTGTGTGTGGCGAAACCTCTCTCAAAACGATGGGATAACCTTGCCGAGAAGCATTCATGGGTCGATATTCCTCGTGGTTGGGAGTATCTCTCACCTGCACCCGCGGACATGAGCTTTGACCTGCGTGTCGGTCTTAAACAAGATAAGATCGAGGATCTAATCGCTAGCCTTATGGAAACGAGTGATCCTAACCATGGGCGGTATGATTGGTTTCACTTTTCGTGGATCTTGTGCTTATATTGGTCGCAAAGATATGGAAAACATTTATCCAAGTCCGAGGCAGAAGCTTTTGTCGCGCCTCATCCAACATCTGTCGACGCTGTTGACTCGTGGCTCGAGTTTCATGAAATCGACAACAAGGACATCAACCGCTCTGGGGATTGGGTCACTCTTCGCGTCACTGTTGCACAGGCGGAGCGAATGCTCGGTGCCAAATATAACGTCTATCACCATTCGGCTTCCTCTCAGAAAGTCGTCCGCACTATGAGCTATTCTTTGCCACGAGAGCTCCACTCTCACGTGGACGTGGTTGCACCCACAACCTATTTCGGAACTCTTCGCAGCATGCGCACTACCAGCTTTTTGCAACCCGAAATCAAGCCTGTAGAGGAAGGGGATCCGGCCCCCGATTTATCTATCAATGCCGTCGTACCAACCAGTTGCAATACGATCATTACTCCGGCATGCCTTCGTGCCTTATACAACACCTCAACTTATGTACCGAGATCAACAGCTACCAACAAATTGGGTGTCGCTGGATACCTTGACGAGTTCGCGAACCGGGCAGACCTCCAGGTTAGTTTTCCGTAGCGACATCACCACCTTTGCCCTTGTTGATTAACCCCTGAAATCGAAAAGACATTTTTCAGCCAATTCCGAACAGATGCTGTTGGTTCCAGCTTTACCACTGTTCAGGTCAACGGTGGCGGGGACAATCAGAACGATCCGGGTGTAGAAGTGAGTTGAGTACTAGATTCGTTCACCCCTTGTGGCTCATCACTTATGTTAACAGGCAAATCTCGACATCCAATATACCACAGGAATATCCTTCCCAACACCCAATATTTATTACAGGTAGTTAATCTAGTATTGCTGACTCATTTTTGAGCGCTGACATTCAATAGCACTGGAGGTTCGCCACCATTCAACCCAGACTCTCAAACGCCAACGAACACCAATGAACCATACCTTGACTGGTTAAATTTCGTTCTTGCGCAGTCTACTATTCCACAAGTTATTACAACCTCTTATGGCGATGACGAACAGACCGTAAGTGTTATTATCGCATCATTTTCCCTTTTCTCGACCAGGTACAAAACCAGGTACCCAATGATTATGCCGTCCGAGTGTGTAATTTGTTCGCTCAGCTCGGCTCGGTGGGAACCACGGTATTTTTCTCCAGTGGTGACTTTGGGTCAGTTTTTTTATGCCAATCCTATTCGAACAATGTTTTATCTCACCTATCAATCCGAACAATGCAGTGTCGGAGGCGGCAATTGTCGCACGAACGATGGCACAAACAGGATCCTTTTCCAACCTGCATTCCCCGCTTCGTAAGTCCTGACAGCTGTTAAAGGGGCACTTGTTGCATAACCTATGCCTCCTAGATGCCCCTTCGTCACTACGGTCGGTGGAACGACCAGAGTCAACCCCGAGATTGGAGTCAGCTTCTCAGGAGGCGGATTCTCGCGCTACTTTACACGTCCATCATACCAAAACACAGCTGTATCAACGTTCCTCACCGGATTGGGGACCAAGTTCGCTGGCCTCTACAAGTACGTTGGTTGATCTTTAGGGGCCCTCACTTGCCTATCTTGTTATATTTAGTGCCACCGGACGAGCCTATCCAGATCTCGCTGCTCAAGGCAATGGATTCCAAGTTGTCATCGGCGGCCGCGTGGGTTCCGTAGGCGGAACCAGTGCTAGCTCTCCCGTACGTCATACCGTTACGTCCAAGTACCTGATTACTTAGCATTGAATATCAGACTGTTGCCGGTGTTTTCGCCCTGCTAAATGACTTCCGTATTGCCAAAGGCGAATCATCTTTGGGCTTCATTAACCCCCTCATCTACTCGACCGCATCGACTGGATTCAACGACATAGTTGCCGGTTCTAATCCTGGATGTGGCACCACAGGTATATTATTTTTCCGCCTCCGGGGTGCATTATTCACGATTACATGCTCTTAGGTTTCACTGCTGGAAAAGGATGGGATCCTGTAAGCTATTCTTGCTATTGTTATGTTTCCCAGATTACTTACATAGGCATACAGGTTACCGGCCTTGGGACACCCGATTTCCTGAAGTTGCAAACGTTCGTTTGAAATGAAGGAAGTGGGAGAGGTGAACCATCACTTCGAGTTCTAATATTTCAATTGTCCATACTGTCTATAGTGATACAGTAGCGTTAGTGTCATTCTATCTTGTACCTAAGATGCAGTCTAGGTATACACGTGACAAAAATAGATCTATCAGACGACATTTATAAAACAGTTGCCACAAAAAAGGCATCGCGACACTGCCTCTAGGAGTTCCTCGACAACCCAACTCTTCCCTCCCATCGGCAGCCAGGCATCGGTGCTAGAGTCGGTTGTCCATGACGGCGGCAGGATGGCTTTACGACTACACCCTGAACATCGCCGTACCATGCCTGTTGTCAAAATAAATGACGTTATCGAGCAACGCCCTGCAGATGTAACCTTAGCCAAATTCAGGGATGAAGGCTGAGCACATTACCCCAGGAATGTCCCTTGGTGCAGGTTGCGAGCGCTCCATTTTCTAGGCGAATATCGGAGCTGCAAGCCGGGCAGGACTCCGCCATGTAATTGTTAAGGGACATCTTTTGTGCATCAGCAAGAGGGGAAGTGGTGTGGATAAGATCGCTTAGTTTTTTTGCCTCTTGACATAGGTCTTGAGGACAGCCTGGGAACGACGACTGGGTCGCGACTCGCAGCACGAAAGGCACATCTTCAACTACAAAACAATAAGTACCAGGTTAGGTGCCCGTGGATTAACTCACGCGTGAAAGTGGTAGCCATTGGTGCGAGGTGTCGGATCAGAATCCTTAGGACGATCTGCGAAATGCTTTGAAATAGGCGGCATGCGATTTCCTCGCATTCATTTCTCATCAATGGGTCTGACATAACCTTCGTCGAACGGAAGTCAGTGACATGAAACGACAATCGGCGTCTGTTGGAGCTTACCGATAATAGTTTATCGGCCACTGATAACTTCATACGAAGGTGTAACAATACATTACATCCGAAGAAATGCTCAGAAAGGCTGCTACGGAATTCTTGGCGCAGCGCGGGCTGTCCGATGTTCGCTGGCGTCCCATTAAACGAGAAATTTAATGGCATGGGATCAGAATCGTTCAACAATCTGATAACTTCCGGATATATCTCAGGGTGGTCGGTGAGGTATAGAAAACAAGATCGTAGCACGTGAAGTGGTGTGAGACCGGAGGCTGAAGTTCTGTCAAGATATTGTCTTCGACTATCATGTCGTGTGCTTACTCGTCTTCGATGTGGTCAGGGTAGCTTCTAACTCGTATATAACAACGTTGGGACAGGATTTCCACAACGGCGCCATGATTAACATACTTCGGTGCTTCGCATCATAAACGTAATCATAATTGGTGGGTTGGCTGGTCCTATTCTTAACAGATTAGCATTGTCAACAATGAAGGCCAATAACGTACTCAAGGGCCCAGAGAACAGTTGCGTATCCGTCGTAGGGTATTAACCCGCTAACGCGGTTTACGTCAGCCCGTCTGGTTTTCCCGAGTTGCAATCGAGAAAAAACAACACGTGCATTCTCCGACAATAATTGGCAAGTCAATTTTTCTTGCACACTTGTCGGCGTCCAAGAAGGCTCGGAGGAAAGACCATAAATTGTACGAATAGATCCGTCAAATAGACATATCATTAAAATGTCTTCATAAGGAATGTAATGGATCCCTGAAATCGGGTGAAAAGGGGATGACCCTACAGAAAGCTTGTGGACCTGAGATTGGAGAGTCAGGGAGCGGAGGCCAGACCATCGAAGAGTACATGTAGGAGCCGCCCATAATGACACGATCCCTGGTTTGCAGATGACTAAGATCATCTAGAAGTAAAAATCAATATCTGGACGTAAGAGAGAATGGCACAAAATGCACATCTTCTTTACAAGCTAACCACGATAATCCTGTCAATGTTCGTTTATCAGGATTGATGATGATTTGACCATGGTTCTCGAGCCCTGGTTCAAGCCTGGACTTCGGACCGAATACCGTTGATGATGATGGGGTCGATCTAAGGGATTGAGTAACAGTGATGAGTGCGACACCTCCATCGGAAGTTCCGTAAGCCAGATGAGCGTCGCCTGGGAATTTGGCGAAGTCAATTAAGAGTCAAGGCGTAGCGATGAGAAGAAGTCCAACATCTTCCCTGTCTAGTAAGGGACCAACGAGAATATGCCAAATGCGTGAGCCCGTTCTCCGCGACTTTGATTTTATCAATGTAAACCAGGCTTTCAGATTCGACTTGGTAACTGGCGTTGGCATTTAGCGTCAGAGGGCCAAGTTGACGGATAAAACCCCACCTGAGAAAAAATATAATTCCCGCTCGGGTCCCAACCGCAAGGAGAGAAGCATCCAAAGCTGGAGCGGGGACCATGTTGAAATCCGCTTGTGCGGACCAGGCAATACCTAATGGGTGTTTGCTGTGAACTCCCATCCATTTAAGCCACATCTATACACAAATTTACTAGTTGTTTGTGCCTGGAGAGCGCGTTCGGCTGTCGGATAAGCCTGCCCCTGTGAAAAAGCAGCTCTCAAAAGAGGCATGACATCCTGGATCTGTAGGAAAATGTCAACACGATCTATGGAAAGTTTGGACATGCCCGACCTTTGTCCACTTTCCACGGACTCTATCCTTGTCTGGTGCCCACAGTGATAGATCCATATTTGAGTTGAGAAGACACACGACGCACCTTCGCAGGCAAGATAAGATTAGCATCTCAGTGTCGATAAGCATCTCAATGACAATATAAAGCGGCTCACCCCGCATCTTTCGTCAAACCGCTGGGAGACGTAACGACTTCTCGAAGACTTATGTCCAGAGAGCCGAAGACCGCCGTACCCCATTCTGCAAGTACCGGAAGCATTGAGCGACAGGGATTACATTGTTGGTTAAGACCAACCTAGAGAGACAGTGGTCCACTGATGAATTTTCCTTTTGTCCATCAATATCATGGTCCTAAACCAGTCAAGGGGCTTGTCATGTGTGTTTCCTCCGCGCAACGGAGCCTTTACGTCGGCGGTATAGTTAGGCGTCTATAGAACGGCAGTTGTCCGCTGACCGGATCTCCAAGTATGAGAGAAAAGCATACGAGAATGTAGACGGAGTCCTTAGACACAAAAAAAACTTGTCCATCACCAGACCATTGAAGGCACGATAGTGATGGCAGAGACGTAGCCGGCAAACTCAGGTAGGTGTAGATTGGCACGGGCTCTTCTTCCATGAAAGCGTGTTATTCGACAAATCGCGTTCTGCGCGTTTAAATAAATAGCCTAAGCCACAAGCAGTCAGCTATTTTTCTGTGGTAGTCAACAGTGTTCTTTTCAGAGCAGTATCCGTGATTTTTGGTTTCAATGAGTAAAACGTACGCGGCACTTAGCTTGGTTGCTGCTAATCAATACCCCAATCTACGCCCTACCCAGATACGTGCGGGGGCTCGTTAACTCAATGGCGCTGATTTCTGAACTTGTGGCAAGTAAACGGAACCTTTTTTTGCAAGACTCAGGGAATGTGCCAAGATCGCCGTGTCACAAATCACACCGCAAGTCACGTTACTGTCTATCCAGTGACATACATGATTAGTTGTTGTCCTCGGCACAAATTACAGCCTGTGCGGTTCCATTTCTCCTCAGCGCCACTGGGTAGAACAATATGACAGTCAGCTAATACCAACATTGTACTGAGTGTGTACTTACAGAAACTCTTCTAGGACCTTACATTTTGTTACTTGCACATGACGAGACATGATCTTCAAATATTAGATACATTGGAAAGCACAGATTATATGAAAGGAGAACTATCCGATGACGGTTTGTCAAGAGACAATTTAGCAGTCAATTGTCAGTTCACTCAACATGCGTTTCCTAGAACTTGACATTCCACCCCATATGGTTCCACCAAACCCTGACGATTCTGACAGTATGCCGCTTGGAGTGCTCCTTTTTAGTGCTTATCCTGACATAATTTCTATAGTATTACCTTCACAGGTACACCCCTCGTATCCTTATGGAAATCCCACAAATATAAAGCACCCCGCGGCGAGGCCTCGGCCGCCGTACGACCCATCATCCAGGGCACTTTTTGAAGACATGGGTTATGCCGGTGGGGGTGTAAACGGCGCTCTCCGATGGAGAGATCTTGCATTAGATGAATTGCTACCTGTGGATGAAGGCAAGGAAGACGCCAAACGCGCAATGCAAGCAAGGAAAATGGCGAGCGGAGCCTCTAACCAGAATCCACAGCCTCCTCAACAACCTCCACCACAAGTGCCCCAGGATCAAACCATTGATGAAGATGAAGACGATGAAGACGAGAATGATGAAAATGACAACGAAGACGACGACGACGATGAAGATGAAGAAAGCGACGAAGAGGACTAATGAATCAAACATTAGACTAATCATTGTCATCTAGTTGTAAACATAGCCACGAGCATGTCGCCCACATCCTCCTGCAGCAGCACTTTTGCCCCACCTTCCTGATCAACTGTCCATTCGTATGCTTCCAGTAATAGGGTGTCTGTCAAGGGTACAAAATGGGACGCCAAGACTCGAATGATGTTGGTGACACGCGAGATGGCAATGCGTGTTGACTCGTCGATACGCTGGGAGACAAAGTCGTGGTGTAATTTGCTAGAAAAGTGTAAATGAAATATTTACGCACATCGTTTTGATTGGAATATACTGCCTCCGCATCAAACCCTTCCTCCCCTTCTTGGTCACTCTCTTTGACGTGTTTACTTACCCAGATATAACCATTTAGACCAAGAATTAGGTCTACTCCGCAGGGTAGGGTAATGAAATGCGATTTGAGTCGACGAACTAGAATGGGTGGGATAGTGACAAGCTGTCCGTTCCGTAACTGACGCGAGCCGACGGCCGTCAGCTTGGGAGAAATCCTTATCACCAAATTTTAGGCCGTACCTTGCCGTATTTTAATGATCGTGTATGGAGGGACATCGCACCATCCGAAAAGAACGCCTGGACCTCCGCAACTAAAAGATCCCCTTCTTCAAAAAAATTACGCATCTGAAGTTCATCACTCTCAAGTTTACGTCGCTAGGCACGAGGAGTGTCATAAGTTGTTGACTTACGTCCATTTCAAAAAATGAATAATACCTGAACACCTCCAGGGAGATTCACTGAAGACAACATCAATACGGCATCCTGCCGTGAATTGGCATCCACTTTCCATCGCCTTGGTTGGACCTGAGAATATCTGGAATTAGATCATCCTCGTAAGAGGGTACTAGTTCACACCTCTGTTATTCTACCCACGACAAGATCACCAATCTCTGGATTATATCTGAGGAAAGGCTTTCATATAAGCGACATAAGATCCTGAAAATAGTATGTAGCGGTGCACCTCGTCCGGATCGCTCGGACAGTCACCAACTTGTTCACTCTTTCTATAGTGCCTGCGACAGAGGCAATTACTTCCTCATTATTCACATACGTTCCATGACCTCTATTATCCAGAGTGATGAAAAAACTTGGTTTCACTCCTTGAAACGGACCTACCGCATATATGCCTGAGACGAAGTGAGCGACTCTCCGGGGTAGGTCAAGTTTTTTGATCCGCCAGCCTCAAACAGTTCTTGTTCATCGTCAAAGTCCATGCCAAATTCATCTCGGTGGCGTTGACGTGACCCATAAAAAGAATCGTCGTTAGGCTGCAGGGGGTAAGAGGTAAAGGATATCATGTTCAAGGTCAAGGTCAATCCGAGAATCGTCGTCTGCGAGGTGGGGTTAGGGTTTGTCACATGGTCCTCTGATCATGATATATTTAGATTAGCGCCACGTAAAAAATTTGAAATATGCACCTTTTAGGCGTCACATCCGAGTTTCATGAGAGCTCCGTACACCCCATTTCTTTTATGATACATATGCATAGATTTCGGCCGACTAGCCTCGAATGCTACGTGGCAGGGATTGGTGGGAAGATGATTGATCAGGATACCAAGGACCAAGCCAAGACCCCCAAGGCCTAGTGAAGAGACAGAACATGTCCCCAATATCTACCATGAGCTCACCGTGATCGGAAATCTCGTTCATCCTTGCTTCCGGCCCAACAGCAATGGGGCTGTAACTGCTCAGACGTACAAAGCCGTCCCCCCGCTTCCGATGAATTCCGGCTTTCACGGAAACGCGGTTACGATAGAACCTTCATCGCTTATTTATTTTCTACTCCAAACCGGACCCGAACTGAAAACTGTATTCACAAAAACTCTGAGTGAACCTGAGGCATGATTAAGGCCAATTCAGGGCTTGTTGGGGATGTCGGGGCGCGTGGGAAAGGCACATGACACGCACTGCTATCCTCGAGAGCTTGTAAGTAGCCCGCCGCGTCAGACTTCAAGCTTCAAGCTTCAGCCACCACAGGGTCAGGGTGTCCCTTGTCCTCCATCTCCAGTATCAGGCCAGGAACGGCAGCCCGTGATCAACAATCTGATCAATGATGTCTTCTTCTTGCTGTGCTTCTCAGGTTCTGTTTGATGCGCCTTCTTGATCTGAACAGAAAGAATGGGGATCATCCATCATCATTCGTGCTCGAGTTGGGACGCTATCCACGTATACACAAAATATACACAAAATCTCGGCGAAAGTAACACATGGTTGCGTAAAATTTTAACCCATCCAGACTCATGGATGCGCAATTTCAGAGAGGATTTCAAAGTCGGGTGGTGGATAACCCATGTAATTGGTCTATGAAATTAAATTAAATCTGAGGTATGATGATGCAACAATAAAGTGGATGGTGAGTCAAATATGCTACACTGGAATACAATGGAGATGAGAGGTAGTCTATATGCTTTCTAGAGTTGAGGGGGGGGTATGCGACCTGTTTGAGAGACACAATAAGCAATTGATATATCATAGTAAGGGATGCACGTATACTCACATGATACACAACATCCGTTAGTTGTACGCAAGAAAATAAGCCGAGAGGGCAGGGAGATCGTTCGAGCCAGCATCAGAGTACCCTTGTCTTCGAGAGCCATTAAACTTGAGTACAATCACGGTCCCGCACCATGGTTTAGGGGCAGCACCAGAGGTAATATGGTAAATTGCGCGATTCACGGGCGAGGACTTTTGCAACGCAGTAGGAGAGTACCACAGATGGAGAGGAAACCGGAGCGGTTCACCGTTAAGGCCCTGCGTCAAGACAATTCCCTCTGACTGGCCGTCCGGAAAATGCGATTGAACCAGAGGAATCGGGCACATACCCTGAGAGGGCTTGTGGGATGGTCGACAGCTGATGGAAATGATCCGTGGACGTTCTGCAGTTGGGAAACTTGGTTAGGATGGGTGGGGAGAATGTTAGTAGCGATTGGAGACTCACCCTCCTCCGGCGAGAAGAGTATTGCCGACACTGTTACGTATTGGGGCTCGGCCGGGGGCGGGGTAGCAATCATGTTATAACCACCAGCTTGAGAGGGTGTAGCAGGGATACATTCCTTACGATGACGGGACCAATCCTATGACAAAGTTGAGTTATGTATAGACATTGGAGTGGGGGGGGACGAACACTCTGGAGATGTTCGGGCGTGCAATACCATGCGCTTTGACAACGGCTGCACCACATAGACGTGGGCCTGCAGCAGAGGGTACAAGGATGGTTAATAAGTGGCATAGAGTGCATGGTCGATAGAGATAGGCTTGATTGGGAATTTTGAGTAGAACGTGGGGATGGTGAAAAGAGATGTGAGTTTCCTTTATACGCGTCTGGTCGGACCGTGGCTCGTTGACTCGTGGGGGCAGGTAGGGTCGGTTCGGCATGGCCCTGTAAGTTTGCTCGATTCTCGATCTCAAATCGCCAGGCACCCAAAGGAGGGTAGAATATATTTATTATGATTAATCAGAATATTATTCGCATCGGGACCAAATAAAAAAATGAGTTGGTCCCTCTGTAGTTGCAGTTGGCTAAGTGATTTTACTTGAGAGGGCGCGCAGACCGCACAGCTCACCCGAGCTGTTGTCGAGGACAGGTTTTTGTTGAAAAATTTAACCCGCAACAAAGGCTTTGTGCCAAGTAACCTAGGAATGCTTCATATGGCAAGTATCCATGCTTCGAAACTCGGCTCTCCATAATCCCTAGTCATGATCAGCGCGTCGCAGCCTATCGACGTTTGGAAGGAGCTTCCGTCGCTTTTTTTTCTGAAACGCCTCGTCTCTATGAGGCTTCTCAACTTGTCTACCGAAAGCAGATGTTACGTAACGAGAGCGGACCCCTGGAACTGCCGGATATTTAGTGAACCATCGCGTGACATGGCGTTACGAGTCGGAGCTCCTCCGCCTCCTCCGAACTAACTACCACAATGTCGTCGGACGACGAAATGAATATTGACGATGGTACGTGAAGCCGAAGTCTCCTGCGCGTAATAAAGGGTTAAAAGTCTTTAAATTAGTGGCTGCAGGCGGTGCGGTGAGGAGAAGGGGCCGAGGTTTCCAAAACACAGGTAAGTTTGCCAGATTGAAAAATCTATGCCCCACACCGACCTTTAAACCAGGAGGCAATGATGGAACTGTAACCACGGAACCAACGTATGATAGAGTAGAAACGTCGCATGTGAAGGATGCGGACACTAGAGCAGCACGATGTGAGTGATAACGGTTGTATGTGAGAATTGCATTGACAATGCTATCGACCTCGACTCAGCTGTCGAGGGATGGATCGTACTCGTCACCAATGTCCATGAAGAGGCAACAGAAGAGGACGTCACCGACAAATTTGCCGACTATGGTGAAATAAAAAATCTTCATCTCAACCTCGATAGGCGGACGGGTTACGTCAAGGCGTGTATAACCCTATTGGTGACTCTACGGTTCTATTGACATATGTCTTTTCATCTACTAGGGCTATGCACTTGTTGAATACGAGACTATGACGGAAGCCCAAGCAGCAATCGACGGTGCATCAGGCTCATCGCTATTGGAGCAAGTCATACAATGTGACTATGCATTCGTGCGTCCGCCTCCCACGGGCCCTAAAAAAGGAAGAGGCGGTCGTGGACGTAGTGCAAGCCCAGGCCGTCGACGATAGGGAATGGTTGTAGCAGTTGTACTTTTTTTTGCTCGTTTACCTTTATATTGTAATCCATGTTCCACCTCATCATTGACCGCGACGGATTTCAGATACAAGTATCTGTTGAGTGCACAAGGCTTTTTGGGGTATGATCATGCATCTCAAACATCATGCATACTACACAAAGTCTGGGCTACATGACTGCTGTTCCAGCTACGTTGGTAAATGTTGAACTTGAACCAGATTTCCCACGCAGCTCCAGTGTCTACACTAACCAACCAAGTTGCCCAAAGCTCTAGCCCCAACGCAGCATCGTTGCCCATTTTCTTTGTCGGACTTGCATTCTCACACATAGAGCACTATGGCAAAAGTCTCACCTATCAACTCAGATACCGAGAGCCCCAACGGCGCCACATCTTCGGTTAAAAGCAAGGCCAGTTCAAACGTGAAGAAAGACGCGAGTCCCATGGACATTGACGAGGAAGAGGAAGGAGGAGAAGAGGGCGGGGAGGAAGAATCAGAATATGAAATTGAGGCTATCTTGGACGCGAAACGCGGCTCATTTCCTGAGGTGGGTTCACACTGGAGAATAGCATGTACGCCTATGGCTCAAGACGCGCCCCGTCTCTATTCAGGGAAGAATGGGCTACTACGTCAAGTGGAAAGGCTATCCCGACTCCGAAAATAGTTGGGTAGACGAACAGGATGCAGGGTATGATCTACTCACCCAGGCCATGAGCCAACAACTAATACTATTTTCTTTCTCTACAGCAATGCTGATGACCTTATCGCGGAATATTGGAAGACTCATTCAAAAACAAAGAAAGCTCCCCGTAAGTCTGTCGATGCGAAAACCCCCAAGCGTGGTCGCAAGTCTACTGCGCCACAAGATGGTTCAGACCGTGAAACGTCTGTGCTCAAAAAACGTGGAAGAAAGCCCCAGGCCAAGGCAGATTCAGACGTCGAGAATGGGAACGACGCCGAAGAAACCAGAGCGACAAAAAAGTCGAAGAAAAGCACGAAAGAGCCAGCGGAAACCCCTACCACGGAAGTTTCAGATATTGGAGACATGAAGCAATATATGAACGTTTCTAGCTGGGAGAAGCTCATAACATCTGTCGATACCATTGAGCGTGAGGACGATGGAAGCCTGATGGTCTATTTTGCCTTGTGAGTAAACGTGTTTCTAGTTTATTTCATGTACCTAATGCTATTGCCAGAACGACGGGTGAACGTGTTAGAGAGAAGAGTACCCTCTGCCGCCAGCGCTTCCCTCAACGCGTAAGCCAATATCTCCACCTATTACGAATATTGCCTTGCTTACAGACGTAATGATTCAGCTTCTCGATTTCTTCGAGTCTAACCTTCGCTGGAGGGTCGCTGATGAGAGTGAAGCCGGCGACACGTGAAGCTTATTTCATCCAAAGCTCATCCATCTTTCCACTGCCCTCCTTGAATGTTTTTGGTACAGGTGTGACGTATCATTAAAATGCTTTCAAATCATATCTTGTTTTTTTCTTGTTCTCCACCGGATCACTCGGATAGACAGATTCAGTTATCCCAGTATCAATATTCTGTAATATTTCGCAACATTCTACCTGGTCACAAATAAATCCTGATCGACGACATCTTTCCGCGTCAATTCCCAACCCTATCTATGGTACGTACTGGTGTCCACTCTACCCAAAAATTTAAGTCCATCTCACGTTATGGGTGGTTCGGGAGCAGTTGAATGAATTGTAAGATACGCCGCTCAATGCCTTCGGTCTCGAGATCAAGGCAGGTTGGAGGCAGCCCTTGGGGTATTTTCGATGGCGGGTCCCACGCCTGCGAGGGTCTGTCTTCCTCGCCGGAGACACAAAGGATGATCCGGTAGATTTGGCTGTAATCGAGGGTATGTGTATATCCATTTCTATCGCTATTCACAATAGATAAAGGTTGACATCTGGGGATCCGAAAGATAGCCGGTAAGTCACAATTCAAAAACCCCGAATAGCAACTTGACGTAGAGCCTTCGTTGTGAATGTCTTTATTTAATCGACTATGGACGTGGATCCCTAACAAAGGCACGTTGTGAAGATGACAACGCAGAACGACCGGTCTTTTCGGACAAATACCTTCGCTTCAAGGGTTCTCATCAGCAGATACTAACGGTGTAGCTCCGAAATTCAAAGGTGGTGTTTTCGACTGACGTGTTATTCTCCATATACAGCCGCTGCCAAAGGGTGGGTTTGCGTACAGTGTCAATGGAGCGAGAAAATATTCGCATATCAGAAAAAAAAAATTGGCTAGACCCTTCAAACTTGTTTCAAGATCAATTCGAACGGCGATCTCTAAAAGCGACATTGAGCGTAAATGCCATTCGGCAAGGCGTGGAAGCACCATGGCGGGAGCCGCCAAATCCAGGTTACTGAAAGCGGACAAAGGTCCCTGTATGCCCTGAACCTGCCTAGCATCAGAAAAATATCGAGATACTGTAGACCGTCGGCGTCAAACTCGGAGGCGGACGATGACGATCAACACTTCCAAATCCAGCTCGTACCTTGCGTACACAAATAGCGTCGCACGATCCACTCGACGTGACGGATTGACTCGGATTGATAACTGTTTGAATCTGGAGGCATTAGCTCATGATGGGGGGCGACCCTGGCCTAGAAGTCTTTGCGCCTGTGAGCGTGCATAGATTGAAACGGGAAGTACGAGCCAGCTGAACGTTCTCCCATAGCCCATCTTTTCGAATCCGTTTCTGAGACAAGGAGCATCTCCAATTCCATAATATGTTGATTAAACCGAATAGACATGTGCAGACGCCGCTGTTGTCAATTGCTTGTAAGTACTAAAGAATGGATCCACAAATTTTCTGGTTCCGTGGCCTTTTTTTTTTTTTTGCACCGTGACAATAGACGTGGGACCCTGCCCTGAGTCGGTGGTGCGACCTCCATATCACGAGGCAGTTTTGATACGAGCAAAAGCGCGGAGCTATATGCGCCAGGGGAAATAAATGCCCCCATCTCCCAGCACAATGGCGCCAGTAATATTCGTGACCCAAGGCCTATGCTAGCGCCAAGCATGCCGTCACTCAGTGACTATTTCCTGAAGGGATGTCCTATCATCAGGTCACAATTTTGCACCAAAGCTACAACATATCCAGACAAAGGCCGAGCCTCGTTGCCAAGTGACCAAAAGCCTACCAAAGAACCCTATCAGAAAATCGGTAGTTCTACGAGGATAAGCTGAGTGAAAGGGCAGCGTCAGAATCATCCCGTAAAGAAATCCCATCGCACCAGGCCTGTGTTTCGCATGAAGGGGTGGCGGGACGTGCCAGCCACCACAACGTTATTGTGGTGCTCATCGTAGGCAACTTCAGCATTGAATACAAAGTCAAAGGCCCGTGAAAACGGAGCATCTGCGAATGGGGCTCGTCTCGGGAAAATGGAAAGAGGCACAGTTGGTGACCGGTGACACCTTTCCTGGATCCCTGAGATTCAGATCAGGAATCTTTAAAAATATTCCATTAGCGGCGGGATGACATCGAACCTACGTAGACGCGTACCACCAGTGGGAAATGCGGGAGACATAGGCTTGATGGAGGTGCTGGGTGTAAAGACGTATGGGGTAGGAAAAGAAATGAAGAGCCTGAGCAACCTAAGCCTGGGACACCGCTCTGGCCAGAAATAACGCTGTGAGTCGGGGCGGCATAACTCTTACTGCGAAGGATTCTCGACGGCCGGAAATGACCCTTAGGTCTTCGTCCACGTGGTATGCATTGTCGACAACAACTTCGCCTTGACCGTTTCATTCCAATGGATCAAATTTTCGTGATGCTTGGTGGTTAGAAGGCGGGTCGTAAACTCCTCGCCGATTTACGGGTATACCCTCTTGACAGCTCCATGAAACGCTCCATGAAGAGACTGTTATGTGAAATCAGGATCTTGACTCAATACTTCATGTACGGCTCCGGCGGCGACCAATTTCCCCCATCTTTATTAGTGGCGTTCAAAGCAAAGTGCGGTGGCGTCGAACTTGGAAGCATGGGCGACCCTGTCAATATCCGCTTCCGTTTCTCTACGTTTCATGTTGAACCGTCCTTGAGAACTGCCTAATAGGATGGCTCAATGATGGGAGCTATGCCGCAGTAGGAAAGAGAAGACGCCCTTTGTTCAACGCAACTCGCCGGGCGGGGCCGGACACCTAATTGATGGGGATGCTGAGCTGAGGGCACCCGCTCGGGGCCCCGCAGCAAACAACCAATGGACCGATGGTTCGCATTTCGAATAGGAGAGAGCTGAGGGGGACCGGGGCTCTTATTCGCTCCAGCCTCGCATCGACAGAAAAAAATGACATTTCCTTGATTGTTATTGCATCCAGGAACTAAATGTAAGTAACCCTAACAATGGCGCTGAGAGCCTTCCTGGGATCCCCCAAGATATGGCGACGAGGTTCCGAATTGGTCAGAACCAGTCCTAGGGAGGAAGTGTGAAGGAACAGGCTACAGCAGGCGCCGAGCAAAAATCACAAGAAAAAGAAAATCGCGATCTGGTAGTCCGTGTCGTATTCTAGGGGCCAAGTCCAATGAATGGCAATAGCAAAGGAAGAGAGTGAACACAGCGAGGGCCGAACCAAATCTTGAGAAAAAAACATTACAACCAAAAGGTCATGCGAAACCCATAGCAAAGAATAGAATAGAATTAAACCACGGCCAAAAAAGGAATCCCTAAACCAAAACAGCGGTGCCCAAAACCCAGAGGGAAACATGAAACGCGAGCGAGAGAGCAAAAGCACAGTCACGTCAAAAAATCATTTGAACAAGTTCAGCGGATCGTCTTCTCCATCGTCCTCGTTATGTTCACTTGCCCCCCAGTTGCTAGTCGAGATACCAAGCTTCCACTGTCTTTTCTCCCTATTTTTATTTCTCTCCCATTCTTTCTTCCAGCCTGGCTCCCGTTTCTTCGCATTATCCCGGCGAGGGACGACTGGTGATGGGTTTTCAGCGACCAACCAGTCTTCGTCATGCCAATGACCTTTAAGCAACATCTCGTCCTCGAACTCGTCCAAGTCGGACATCGTGGCGTCCTCACAAACACTTTCGGGTACAGGCGGGGCAGCTTGCATGTCCACGTCCATGTCGTTCCGATGTGGGATCACCAAGTTAGGAGGACGAGCGACAATCGTCCCGCTCCTATCTCTCCTCATAGGACCGATAATGGTTCCGCTCCTGGCTCTCCTGGCTCCTCCCCCACTTTCTACCGTGCCGGTTTCAGTCGGACGTTTGCTTTGGAAGTCCGAGGCTCGTATGGTCCCACGCCGGTCACGTCCAGCTCGGACCTTGGTATTATCGTTGGCGTCCTTGGCATTCTTTGCTTTAGCAGGCGAGATATAAACAGGGGAGTACGGTGCCGGTATACCAGCTTGGTCTAGATCCAAGGAACGTGCCCTTGATATATTGGGTCGAAGGCCTACATATTAATTCGACAACGTTGATCAAAATGGTTATATGACACTTACAGCCTTCAAAACTGATGTCGAGACATTCGAATAATTCTTTCAGACCCTCCGCCCTCTTAGTCTCTTGATCGACGTTCTCTGAAGCGAGGCCCAATCCAAAAGGGGAACCGAGGCCAAGGGAATCCTCGACAGCGCCATTGCCCATACCGGTGTTTACATCAACAGGCCTTGGGGACGACTTGCTATATGCGCGCTCTAGAAGCACGGTTGGCGGAGAAATAAGACTATCGCTTAGCCATAGGCTCTTAATCTGCTCTGACAGTGGACTCGTGGTGGCCAATCCTGGCTCGGTGAGAGAGCGTAAGATAGGTTTGAGTCGCCCGTCACCGAATTCCTCATCGCTTTCAGAATCCGTAGAGTCCAAATCATCAGTTCCGGAACGAAATAGCACCGCCTGTCCTGCTGCGAGGTTCTTCAATCCAAATGGGGTAGACATACCCAACGCATCAACAAAAAAATCATCGTCGTAGGATGATGTGTATGAAAGCTGAGATGGCGGACGATTAAAATCCACACTAGAAGTACGGCCAGTAGCGTCATGGGAGGGGTCAGGTTCTGAAGTATCCGATTTTGGACCGGCTGGTAAGTTTGAAGAGACGAACCAGGAAGCGACGTCTGGTCTATGGGCGATTGCACTGGGAGCCGAGGGGCGCCTGGTTTTGGTGGTCTGAGTTTCGGGCTGGGTGGGGGAACAGGCGGTACTTTGAGCATGAACCTTCTTTTGCACGTGAGTCGGCAGGTTGGGATCGTAGTAGGTGTCTGAGAGGGTGCGTTTTGCTTTCATAGCACGGACCTTGGTTGTCCTGGGTCGTGCGTTAGGTTGGGGCTCGTGCAGCGAAGAAAATCGTGGTGAAACACAAGGGCTTGTTGGCTTGGATGTGAATGGACTTGCGAGAGGGAGTTCGAGAGCCCCATGTTTGGGTTTTGACTTGGTAAGGCGTTGAGAATCAGGCAAGGTTTGATCTTTTCCGGCTGCTGAAGATTTGGGGCATGGTTTAGAAGATGGTCTATTCGCGTTTTCTTTGAGGTTGCTTGAGCTTGTCTGCCTAGGGAGAGCGATCGTTTGACGCAGATTAGCTTCTGCTGAACGGGGTCTAGAGCACTGTGCCGGAAGTGAGTTCGTTTGAGGTTGGGCCAAGGGTACAGGAGAGAATTCATGATTCGGGGACAGAGGTATGCCTCTTGATGATTCGAGCTTGTACCTCTGGGATTCAGTGAGCAGCGTTGGGTGCGGAGTTTGGACACCATAGTCATCATGATTCAACGGAAAGCTCTCAAGCACTTTGTCGGCTCGTTCCTGTCCTCCATGCAGAGAAGTCCTGAATTTCTTCGGATTGTGGCCTTGGGGACGAGAAGCTGCTGCTATCCCAGCCCCAGATCCTGAACGACGAGAGCGCTTGAGCATCCTGCGCGACATTTCGGAGCGGTCGATCTCCCGTTCGGGATCGATGATGTCCTGCAAAGGAGAAGAATTTGTTTCTGGGGGTGCTTGGCATCGGTCTCGACGTTTGCGCGCATAGGTGACTTGTCTTCGCCTCATTGCAACGGATTATGTTGGTGACAGAATTGCTGCCGGCAGAATGGGTGGGGCGTGAGCGCGTGAGCTCGGAAGTTTCCGTCGAGCTTTTCACCAAGCACGATGACCTTTCTCAATCGTCTGAAAGTTCACCTCTTGCAAATTCGTCTCGATAAGCAGAATCGAGCTGTAACCAACAATTTCTGTCCCAAAATACTGGATCTAGGGACAACCATCTCAGGCAGGCGCAACGGCTCATCGCAAATTTACTCGAGCAGGTATAACACTTTCAGGAAAAAGTCCCAATCGCCAAACACAGACGTCTTGACGCCATATGTCTGAAGCAGGTACAGCAGCTCACTGGAGATCTTCTAGTCTAATATGACCACATGCCTATCTCTGCAAATTGAGGCCCTTGATGCTATTTATAACTTGGATTAGGCCAACCATACACCCTCTCAGGACAGGCTAAAGTATTTCATCAGAAGGACTACATACGTATGTATATGAGCGAGCCACCTTACGCTCGCCTGGCGTGGGTCCATGAGTTCAGACACTCCGAAACCACTGGCTCTGTCTCTCACACCCCCTTTACATATCCGATCCGTGCGCTGGAGGAAGACGCGGAGGGACAAGCTTGTCTCAGCTGAGCCCCCTACTCCTTGAGACATTCAAAATGCATAAGTACTCCCAAGGCCACATCTCCCACACACCAAAAAAAAAATGTCCTCCCAGCCACACCTCCCCATCGAACTCATCGAGCAAATCATCTCCGAGACCTGGTCTTCCCCACTCACCACCGACGAGCGCATCACGCTCATGACCGCGTCCCCGCTCGTCAGCAAAGCCTGGTCCAGCCTCTTCACGCACGCCTCCTTCAAAGACGCGCACATCCCATGCCCCTCCTACCTCCCGCGCTTCCTCCGGCACACCCGCATCGCGTCCCTCTACACCCGCTCCCCTTCCCCGCGCGAGCTCCTCTGCCGCTCCATCCACCTCACCATCGCGAACCCGCACGTGCATCCCCCCGCACCTGCCCCCACCCACGCCCCCGCCCACACCCCCGCGCGCCCCCGTGCCGCCCCCCTCCCAATGTCCGCCACGCTCTCCGAGCTCGTCTTCACACTCAGCGCCTACCCCGGCGGCTTCCCCCACCTCCGCACCCTCTCCCTCGCCTTCCTCAACCTCGACTTCCACGACGTCCTCGCCCACCACCGCTTCTTCCGCTTCCCCGCACAAGTCACGCGCCTCGAGCTCCGCTTCGCCTTCGCCCCGCACACGCCGCCCTTCCTCGTGCGCGCCCTCCGCACGGGCCAGGCGCGCCGCACGGGGCTGTACCCGTTTGTCCCGTCCGTGAGGAGCCTCGTCGTGCACGGCGCGAGCGACGCGTTCGTCGCGGATATGGTGCGCACGTGTCGGGGGTTGGAGATGCTCGAGGTGGATTTTCCGCGCGGCGCGCCGGCGCTGGCGGGGAGGGAGCCGAGATTGGTGAGGGTGTGTGAGGTGGGTGCGGGTAGTGGGGAGGAGTGTGGCGGGGCGGCGGCGCCCCGGATGCGGCTTGTTATAGCTGATGGGTGTGATGAAGTATGGGAGGGCGCGAAGGTCGATCCTGCGTCTGATGTTTACAATTTTCACCGGCTAGAGTACCAGCACCATACATAATTCATTCTCGTTCATACCTGTACTATAAACGTCTATTAAAAAAAAAAAGACCACACCGCATAAACCAGTGGAAAAAAAAATCGTGTAAGAGCATAATAGCATATCATATCAAGACAAAGAAGCGCCTTGCAGGAAAAAAAAAACCAGACGACACACATAATGATGTACCTATCTAAATATTACTATCCATTCCATTAACAGCCTCCTCCTCACAGCTCAACATGATCACTTGCGCCCCTCGCCTCGGGCTCAACCTCCACCCCCTGCAGCGCCCGCCTCACCTCCTCCGCATCCTTCCCCACAAACACGTGCTCCACGCCCTCCGCAGGCATCACCTGCGGCTCCGGCTCAATCGGCAGTATCGACACGCGCGGCTCCTCCGCCTCTGCTCCAGACATGCTCCTGCTCTCGTCCGTTTCCCCACCGGCGGGCGCGGCATCAGCAGGCTTGGCAGCAGGGGTGGGACTGAACACGCCTTCCTGTGCCTCGCGCTGGATCGCCTGCAGCCGCACGAGGAACCCGCTTATAACCTCCTGCATCTCCGTCTCGAGCACGTTCAGCGCCTCTACGAGCACGTCGCGCTGCGCGCTCGGGTGCGTGCCGTTCTGGATCGACTCGAGAGTTATGGCGAAGCGTTCGGATGCTGTAGAAGGTGAGTTAGCGTTTTAAGGTTTCGTCAAGAAGGATGGGCCGCTCACCCCGCATCAGATCATGGTACTTTTGCCAATCCTGGTACGTCACGTCGTCGAGCCAGGCATAGTCCAACCCAATATCAGCCTGCGCCTTCTCAGCGAGCGACTTTACTTCCGCAGCGACGCGGCGGACCTGCAAACCAATCAACCATCAGCGACCACACACACATTTCAAAGAGAGCCAGCAACCCACCTCCCTGCCCTCGCCCTCCCTCACGCCCATATACCACTCATGTACTTCACCCTGCACGTTCCTCACCTTCTCCGCAAACCGCTCCTCCACCTTCCCCAGCACCTTTGCCCATGTCCCACGCTCCTCCTCCTCCTCCTTCACCCCCTCGCCCGCCTTCGCCTTCACCTTCTGCAGGTATGCCTCGAGTCCCTTCATCAGCCGCCCCGCCTCTGCTTCCACGCTCCCCACCACACCGCCCTCCTTTGGGAACATCCCCCCGAGCTCCTTCACCGCGCCGCCGCGGAAGCCGTCCAAGACCCCACCAAACGTACCCTCCCGCTCCGCAATGAGCGCGTCCAGGCGGGTCTGCCACGACTTGTGCCGCCCGACAATGTCCTCCCGCCGCTCTGCTGTGGCCGCGCGCCGTTCCTCCTCGCTCGGCTCGTGCTCGCCGGGGTTGGGCTCCTGCACCTCGGCCCCGGTGGCGTCGCTGTCGCTATCGCTGACGACGGGTGTCTCGTCGAGGCCGATTTCACGCAAGAAGTCGTCGATCTCTGCGGCTGCGTCGTCGGTGCGGGGTGGCTCTTGGGCGTTCGCGACCGGAGCGTGCAGCGAGGCGGCGATGATGGACGCAGCGGAGGCTGCAGTTTCCGATTCTGTAGGTGTGTTGAAGGTGGCGGCAGAGGAGGGAGCCTCGGGAGGTGGTGTCTCCCGGGCCGGCGCGGGCGATGCAGCTGCTTCTGATGCAGATGATAGGGCAGCGGCAGCGGCTGAGGATACAGCAGCCAAGGATGATTCGGCGAGGGCAGCGGCCGAGGATGAGAATGCAGCAGCTGAAGACGAGGCGGCCGCCAACGAGGATGAGGCAGCTTCAGCGGCAGCCGATGCGACGTCCGCGGCAACACCCGACTCAGCGGCGACTGAAGCCTGAATTACAGATGACACTGACGCTGATTCTCCTTGGATTGAGGTAGGCTCCGACTCGGAAACAGCTGTGCTAGTTGTGACTGCTCCCGTCGCCTCGACTTCTCCAACCTTATCCCAGATTCGGCGCACGTGAGGATCAACGAACTGCCTCCTTGCATCCACGGCCTTTGCCAGGAACTTGACAGCGTAGACCTTTGAGTTGTGGTAAAAGACAATCGCATGCGGTCTCACCCTCGCGTATATGGCAAGAGCGCGTGGTTTGGCTGCTGCGTATGCAGCGATAGAATATTTGCGGGTGGTGTCATAAGTGGCGTAGACATGCGGTTTCGCGCGCTCGACGTACGACTCGACGTGGGTACAAGCCGTATTGTACGCGGGTTGTAGGTGGTTGTGGTATATGAGAATGTAAGGGTGGGCGTGGGGATATAAGTGAGTCTTGTATGTGGGAAGGACTTTACGCTCCCAGAAGGAAGTCGCGGCGGGCACGACGTAGACGTCATATCTCACTTTGACTGCTGATGCGGCGGCGGAGACACGAGGTCGGACGGCAGCAGAGACAGATTGGGCGTAGGGGTGGAGTGGGGCTAATGCAGGGTGGTGTAGGGCGGATTGAATGGGGGGCACGAGGTAGGTCCGGATAGGCGGAACTAGGTATGGTTCTAGTACTTGAGTTCTGTACGTGGCCAGACCGCGGCATACGGGAGATGCAGATGCATTTTCAGAGCGGCATACAGTGGCTGCGTAGACGGCAAATATGGAGAGTAAGATGATAAAAAAGCGTTGAGACAAAGTGGAGGGTGGCTTGTCCTGCTTTTTTTGCGGTGATACTTGGATACCGTTTGGAGTTGGGGTCGCTTTGGGCTGAAAAGTGGGGGGGTTAGTTGTGAGCCAGTAGTACAAGTTTGTGAGTACCTCGTTGCCAGACGAGGGAGGGGTCAATTGACGTGGAGTGGCTTTTTGTTTCGCAGTGCGACTACGGGGCAGAGCCTGAGTCGAGTTGGAGCGAGAAGCGGGAGCCGGAGCCACAGGAACTTTTCTAGCAGCAACCATTATTAAACGAAATTATAGAGTCAGAGCGCATAAATCAAGTTTTGTGAGTAACCAGTTGTGATGGTTCATGTTGTCGTCACCACCCCGCGATCACGTGATTAACTCCACTTCACGCCCCCCTCCCCGCACTGAATCGCACAAATAAAGGGGCAAGGCAAGACACCCGTCCAAATCTCGCTCAAAGCCACTGCTAAACTCTTGGCTTGAGCTAAATATACGATCCATAAATACAGATACCTCCTTTTCATGCCAGAAATAGGTCGGAGATAAACGTGCTTTGCGAGGTTTGAGATACCTCCCCCTTTGTGCCCATGGCCTGCATGAAATAGGAGATCGAGTGATGATTAGAAAGGTGGAATAGGATTCAGTACGTTTTGAAGTCAAAGTATGACAGAATTAGCGTACTGCTTCACACAATAAATTGCATGTTGATATTTTTTCACGAAATAATCAATAGGTATATATATTAATATGTGCCACAAAGTAGACAGGTATAGAATTAGTGTATAAAGATAATTAATCATCAATGCGACGAGTTCCCTTTTCTCTTCGACAAAGACGACGAAAACAGCCTAGAAAAAGGCTTTGTCGCCCTTGACATAAAGCGACTCCTACGTCTTTGAACCACAATCGGCGCAAGCCGGCGAAACCGCGAAACTCCCGACGCAACATCAACATGCACGCCATACCAAACACCAGGCGTCATATCACAAGGCCTAGATTTGACCGCAAGCGCCGGCATAGCAGCAAGAGCAGTAGGAGTCCCTTGCAGAGGTGCGTCAAGAGCACAGAGCGAGACCAAGTGCGTGCTGATGAGCGACGGATGGGGCTTCCCAGAGATATCAACCTCGAGAAGTTCCAGCTCCGGACACTGCGAGACCGCATCCGCAATCGTCGCCTCGCTACCGCCCAGGATGCAAAGGCGGCGCACCGACCGGAAGCACGGGAGGACCTCGCCGCGGCGGAAGGACTGATCCATGCGTGCAGACAAACCAGTGGGCCGGGAAAAGTCGTGCTGCGCCTGGTTCGCGCGGACCGCCCCGACGTGCGAGGGCGGCACGAGGGGGCTGTAGGTGAAGGTCAAAGCGAGATCCGTCACTTGGCTCGGGAAGCGGAAGAAGCGGTCGTTCACGAAGACGTCGTCCAGCCCGATATTGACAAACTCGATGGAGATGGTGCGCAGGTTGGGGAGCTCGCAGTCTCTCTCGCTGAGGGTGGAGAGGAGGGCGCGGAGGGTGTGCCCCATGAGTGGCTCGTCGGCGCAGCCAGGGATCGACACGGCAGTGGAGAGGGTAAGGGCAAAGTTTGGGAAGGCTGCCACGGGGGAGATGGTAGCGTACTCGAGCGATATGTTGATGGACCGGCAGGTGGCTCTCAGATCCGGTTGGGCCTTGGCTTGCCCGTCCAAGATGGGGTGCAGCCTTTGCACGAAGTAGGATGTGGTCGGCACGTAGATGTCGCGGAGGGATATGACGTTGAAGATGGCTGCCCACTGTTTGTTCACGAGTGTGGAAGACGTCATGAGGGTGATACGGTCAGCGGTGGTAAGAGGAGACAACCAGGCTTCGGTCAGGACTTTTCGGATGACCGCAGAGGGGACTTGAGACGAGTAGGTCATTCCAGACATAGTGTGGATGGAGGGTATGAAAGTATCAAGTGATTGGATAGGATATGCCCTTGGGGATCTTTTGGGATGAACGAAAACGCAGAGTTGGGCAGGGTACTTATACCCCCACCGCTCGATCTTCCCCTTTGTGTAGGTCTCACCCAAGGACCTCTTCCGCCCATGTTCTGTGGTGGCCGGGGCGTACAAACCGGACAAAAAAAGGGGCAGCGCGAAACTGTCGCTCTTCGTAAAAGGGGGTGTCTTAGACGTTCACCTTCTCCCGCCATGGCGGTGCTTCGTTTATAAATGTGTTCAGACCCGTCCTTGGTGTGCCTGAGGTGTGGAGAGGGGGAGAGGGTTCAAATTACGAGGGCTCCGAAAAAACGTACAGCAGCGCTAATGTGCGTTATACATGTCATTTATGGCCCAGTGGGTTGGCGAAAAGACGGCGATGTCGATTAGGCTGGTTTTTGTAGATGTTCGTGATGCTAGGCGCGAACGCTGTGACTAGGAACTGTGGTTCGGGGGGAAGTGGGTGTCCTGGTTGAGGGGTTGAACTGAAGGTTAGACATGAAATTCAAATGTTCCTAGCATCCTACGCGTACGTGATCGGTTAGATTTTAACCTCAATTTGCCAAACATTCAACGTACAAGTTGCTCAACCGATCACGATCCCCCTTCAACAAACTCTCCTTCACATCGATACTCTCCATCCTACATCCTAAAACCCATAACAACGCGTTTTGGTTTGTTGCAAGTGCAGGGCGCTCGAGATCCAGATGTTATCAAGATCGTAGCCCAAATAGCGCCACGAGCATCATCAATCTTTCCATGAGGATACCGTAACGAGTTTATTCTGGCTACGGGAGACTAAAATAGCACAGAACAGCGCTCGCATGGGTTGCTCACGTCGTCAAGTAGGCCGTTCGGGAATATACGAAGGCTGTGATGCTGTTGGCGGTGTCCCTCTTCCGGATGGCCCGCACTATGTACATTGTGTATCTCTGAATGCGTCTGTCACACTTCCGTCGCTCCAAGAATACTCCTTATTAGTATGGAACCTCTTTCGACGACCATTGCCGTAACCACATTTCTGGGTAGCATCATTAAGCTCGCCGAGGAAATCAAGAAATCACTCGAAAAAGTTTGTCCGTTCCCCCGGAGTTCAATCAAATTCCTGACTCATCGTGTGGATCAGGTCCCCAAAAACAGGAAAAACCTGCGAAATCTCTCCGAGGACGTTCTCAGAGGCCTACTCGAACTCGGCAGGTTCTACGACGAGCGTGGACACGTCTTGGATGGCTCTACAGAGCTTCAAGCAGCTCTCCACAACCTTTCTTCGTAAGATTGGGATTTGATGAGTAGAGAATTCACCCTGAAATAGGGCTAGTAGAAACATACGATCTGTGTACACACGATGTTGTGTGATATCGTCTACCAAAACCCACGGGCCTATCAACAAGGCGATGGCTGGATTCAGAGCGTGGTATAAAGCTAATGAAATCGAGGCAGAAATCTCGGCTTTGAGGGACGAGGTACAGGAATGTTATATACGGTTCACAGTGAGTTGCAAACGTGTGTCTCTCTCTAGCTTTGATGGCTGAATTAAAATTCAAGGCATTCGCGATGGCTCGCCTAGATAAGCCTCTGACAAAAATCGCAACATCGACCTCAAGGATTGAAAACACGATACTTCTTTTGGACCAACATCACCGAACAGGCTTATCCCGAATAGAAGGTGTCGTGACAAATCTTCAAAGGATGGGACATGACGTACAGGACGGGCGCGCCGCATTAGACGCTGATGCCGAGGCCTTGACGATATCACCACAAGAAATCGAGACGTTGTACCTCCACCAACAGGTTGAAATAATCGCAGACTCCTTTAGCCGCCTTGCATCAAGAACGACATTTTATCAAGAGCGGCCCGACGGCCTATACAAACATCCCCTAAGCCCAACCATCATTTCGTATGATAGCCCATCGGCATATCACCGCCACACTGTTTCCGTCGCGTTAGACATTCTGCGCATCCTCGAGGATCAACCGAGTCAGTTGTCAGTGCAGCTTGGTGCTTGGAATATGGTCAATCTGGCAATCCGTTTGCATGGCCTTGAAATGTATTCAGATGCGGTGATCATGGGCGCCTGGACAGTCGACCTTTACAGGACTCTGGTCGCAACGGATGCGGCTGTGTTTGAACCGTACCTCGCCCTCGCCCTCCACAATCTCTCAAGATTTTATGTTGATATTGACGAAGATGACAAGGCAGAGATTGTCCTCAACGAATCTATCAGGCTATTGCGTGAGCTTCTCCGTGCTCGATCCCAAATCAATATCCGCCTTCTGTTGTCTAACTCCTTGATGACGTTATGGTCTATTCATATGAGGAACAAAGGCATCGAACAGAGCTTGAAGGCGGCCCAAGAATCACATGTTACCCTCGAGGCCATTCAGGGAGATTTGAAGCGGGGTCCTCTGCTAATCACAGATCCCCAAAATCATACCGCGGTAGAAGCGATATCCCAAACGAAAATCCCTTCGCATCTAGACGACAATGTTACCATGTGGTTAGACTTCAACACAGCTCGCGCGTCCTATGGAATGTCATGTAGTCTCTACGATTTGGAACGATATTCTGAGGCGCTCGAAATGGGGGAGAGGTCATTTAGCCTCTTATCCTCCCTTACCTACCAGTATCCCGGACCATTCGATGCTGCCCTTGCAGGGTGTCTTGCCCATTTATCCTGGCTTTACATTGGCGTAGAACGTTCTATTGAAGATACTCTCTGCTTTTCTGAGAAAGCTGTGCAAATTTACCGCCGATTGTACCGCACACAACCAAATAAGTTCACCAAGCCCCTGATCAAGACCCTCGGGGAGTATGCGATTCTTCTCGGTGAAATTGGAAAAGATGAAGCCGCCAAAGGCATTGCCGAAGAAGCTGTCAGTATCGTTCGACAATCCGAGAAGGATCAAGGACTTCTAGCAGAGGGTCTTCACCATTCATCGTGGATTCTACAGCGCCTAAATCTCTACGAAAGTGCCGTTGATCTTAGGAGAGAGGTTGTAGCTATTTATCGCGAATTAGCGACGGAATCGGGCAACAAAGAAATTCTAGCCATGAGATTGTGCAACTTGTCGTGGGGGTTGCACTTGGTCAATCAGCTAGACGATGCGATTGTGACATGCCAGGAAACTGTCGAAATCTACCGCTGCGTCGTGAGAAACTCCAACAACGGAGCTGGGATTGCAGACCTCGCTATAAGCCTCTCGCATCTGACACATATAACGAATAACGCCAACAAGCCCGACCAAGCCCTACAAGCAGGGGCAGAATCCCTAGAATTGTTCCGAGGGCTTGTCTACGACGATAGCAGTTTCGTCCAGGATTTTGTGATTGCGCTGCAGAGAACGTCCCTTGCTGCTTGTTACTCTGATAACCCACAAGCTGTTACCTGGAGTGCCCAAATAATCAGTGACTATAAAGCTTTGGAAACCCACTACGCACAGCTGGATGTACGGTGGTATTTGGCCAGTATCTTTAGAGATCGAGACTTCATTCTAGGGAAACATCGCCTGGTTCACGAAGCCCTTCTCAATTCCGAACAACTCGTAAGGACGGTTAAATCTATTTCGGTGGACAGTGTAGGGGCGGCTATCACCTTGATAGACGGTCTTTCTGTCCATGCAGTGAATCTTACATACGCAGGTCGTATGAAGGAGGCGATAGCGCTTTGCGAGGAAGGCATCTTACAAGCGAGGGATATTCAGGCCAATTCCGCGGACGAGGATCTCAGCCTGTCGTTGGCTGATATGCTTTACAAATACTCCCAGTGTCTCCGTGCTGTTGGTCGAGATGCTGAGGCGTTTGCAGCAAGTGAGGAAATGATAGCTATACATCGTCGTCACCCATCAAACGAAGACGGGGTCTACGGACTTCGAGAACATTCAATCAATCTGCTACAAGCAAAACGCTACATAGAAGCGATAGAATTGGGGAAGGAAGCTGTGGAACGCTGTCACCGACTGGATTCGGCGACCGTGCTTGCTGATTTCCTAGTACCCTACGCACTAGAATCCTATTCAAATTGTTTGGCCGAGGTCGGGGATGAGGATCGGGCAATGGTGGCTATTGAGGAGGCTGTGGATTTTTATCGCAAGTCTAAATCCAATGGTCGTGTTACTGGTACATGGGCCTACGTAGAAGCCCTTTATGCTGACGCCCTGGTGAACTTGGCCTGTCGTTCCATGATGAGGGAAGACTGGAACGTCGCTGAAACGGCCCTCCTCGAGGCGAAGAACATTTACCAGAGTCGTGCCGTGATCGCTCCAGGGTATTATCCAAACCTAGCGATTACCCTGGACTTGACAGCCCTGTTTCTATGTGCAGTCGGCCGGAGTGATGAAGGCACCTTTGCTGCGCAAGACTTGACTGAGAGACAGCTTCGCCTCGAGGCATTATATCCCGAAGTTGCGGTACTTGTACGGATAGCCTTAGACGATTTGAAAACCAGGCCATCCCAGATAGTACTTCGTCGAAAAATATCAATGGTATGATTACATATACAATATATAGACCCAGACGTCAAGATCTAACGTTTGCGTAGTCGAAACCTGAAGTGATACACGCATAATGATAATTGTTGACATTTTTGAATACCAGAGACTTTCGCAATTGCGGAAGATCACTGCTAATAAGAACTTCAAAGAGAATGCCAGCTCGATCTATGCCTCCTTTCCCCTATCCATCACCCACGGAATATCAGGATGATGTAGTGAATATAGAGGCATACGGACGACGATAACCCAGCCCTGAATTGAACAGGGGTTTACTTGAAGATCAAGTCGCGTTAAACCACTCCGCCACTGAGTTGTAGCTTGCGTCCGTTGGGCTACGACATGCTCGTCGTGCATAGGAGAATGTGGGAACGATCAACAGAAAAAAGGAAAATTTATGTGAAAAACAAGCATCATGTGATCAAGCTGCCTGCCCTAAATATGCATTTACCACAGAATTCATGAAAAGCCCCAACATGGTGAAGAGATTCAGGAAGCGCCATGACGCCATTTATATATTTCATGAGATTCTATACCCATCATAAAAAACATTAAATACAAATTCCACATTGTGTGCCGGGGCCGTTCAATCAGAGTTTAAAGAGGCGAGAGCGGCGAGTTTTCTCGTCCGCGGATTCTGCAGATGCTGTCGCCTTGGGAGAAGACGCAGCACCCACCTTGGGAGCTGCCGCATCGGATTTTTCTCCAGACGCGGGTGCCTTTTCCACCGCCGTGATTGAAGGTTGTGCGACGGCCGTTGCGCTTGCATGTGCGGTTGCAACTTTAGCGAAACATGCGCCACCGTCTGTCCAAACACCGGCAGCACCTAAGAAGTGTCGAAGTGAGTATCACGCATCGTAACCATCTCCTAGGGCATACCTCCGGGAGTGTCTGAAAAGCGGCGTCCCAAAATTAGTCAAAGATTACGGTGAGCGGTCAATGGTCATACCAGCTTGTGTCCACCACTTAGCTGTCCAAAGGTGACCGCTGGAAGACACATGAGATGCCAATATGCGAGTATTGTGAACTGATACTCACTTGTAAGAAACCTTCGAACCGCCGACATACTAGGGACCCATAGTTTAGCGAGAAATGACAGGTTTTCAGAGCTCAAGATACGCACAGCAATTGTGGAAGACCATGCAGCAACACCACCACATCCACTGCCGCCACTAGAGGTGGTGGTTGTCGGGGTTGTGGTTGTCCTAGTCGTCGTAGGTGTCGTAAACGTTGTACCCCCAGAACCTGATCCCATCGCGTTCTTGATTGCAAGATCATATCGTCCATTGCCTAGCATACCCCACGGTTAACAAGAGACTAAGATCCAGAGAACTTATTTTACCATAGGCTTGCGACGCATCCCAGAGCATGATGCCACCGAAGGATGAGAATTGAGACCTTGTCTGCTTAGCAATGTTACCCAAAGTTGCAGCATCGACGTAGCCGGATCCTGCTGCGCTCGGTGCTGCCGGAGCTCCAATGTAGACTTTGACATTACGGTTGGGAGAGACAGTCTTTGCCCAGTTATCCCTGGAGAGAAAAGGTCAGCTCTTCTCGAATGACAAAACTGGCTTCGCCGACCATTGGTTGAAGTTCCAAGCCTGTAGATGTGTAAGCGACTTAGAATGGGCTCAAATGCTCGCGACTTACATTGGGATTGTTGAAGTTCTGGACGCCGCAGAAGTTGTTGTACTATGGGTAGGGTATCAACGAAATGCTGTGGGCATATCTCATCAATAACTCACACTGTGACAGAATAGTGAGTAAAACTGGGGTATATAAATAATAGATGACTTACACTTAAGGTTTACGGTCGAGAAGTGCACAAAAGATCAGATATCCGTTCCGTGGAAAAATGGAAAAAAAACTGAGCTTACACTGAAGCATATATGCGTCAACAACTGTGAACGGAATCAGATTTACCATGTTGACGTACTTGTACATATACGGCATCGAAGCCAACAGCGTTGAGAGTTGATCCTAGCCATGCATCGGGGAAAGGGCATTGAGGAGCGGCAGTGACATAGTACCTGACATAGTATTAGGCTTCCAAGTTCGAATGTATCAGTCAAGGAGAATACGACAAACTTTTTACTCGCGCCATTAGCATGAGACCGGATTCTAGTCACGAATGCTGCGTATCCTGTGCTTGATCCACCTTCGATATCCAAATCGACACTGTCGCAAACAATATTAGTATGAGACCTATATCAGAGGGGATTACATACCCATCGAGGACGGCAGTACCGAAGGGTCGAGTCGAGCTTGAGCCACCGAGGAATAAGTTCCAAACGGTGTCTGCGAATGTCTGTGCCTGCGCGTCCGAGGAGAAAGTGGCGGCGCCAGTTGCTCCGCCCAAACTAAGCGTGACGATTTTGCCGCGAGCCTGACAGGCCTTGATTCCAGCTGCGAGGAATTGGCAGTTCGCGAGATTCGTTCCCGGGAAGACTCCTGTATTGGAGCTGCAAGTCTGAAGTGATAATTGTCAAAAGGAAAGGACTAAGGCGTTGTGGCCGTAGGTAGAATCCGACCACTAACATTGGCCATGTTGATTTCAGGCAAACCACCAGTGGAGAAGAAGACATTCATGAAAGCAATCGGAATGGCGTTAATGGCATCATCCTACGAGGTAGTAAGAAAGAAAGCGTGTGTGTAACCAACTCGAGTAAACCTTACATTACAGTATGCCGAGATGTCTTTCTGCCAATTGGCAGTGTCGGAGTGGGTTGCACCATAAGAGTTTTGACCGTAATAGCTGAGATAGTCGAAGTGATCAATTGGGAACCACCCAAAGCTTGTATGGATAAGTTCTTACACCGCCAACTATGACGTAAACCTAAATAAGTGGGCACCTCATGATTAGACGTAATTATACATACATTGTCTGACCTAGAGTTATCAAAGCCCATAGCTTGAAGAACTCCAGATGCAGCGAGAAGGCATCCTGTGAAGAGTGTCGAGAAACGTCCAGAGAAAGCCATGTTAGCGACCGAGGTTGGGGCGAGTGGAAATCGACAAAGCTAAAGTGTTTCCATCCTTGCCTTTTATGCTCCTCGAGATGGACCGAAGGAGCTGGAACTTCGCGACCACAAGTCCACAATGTTACATACAGAACATTGAAAAAAGCACCATATGGCAGAGTACTAGATATTGAACTTCGTGTTTACTGTGTCGCGTGCATTGAGTACGTGTGGATTCGAGGGGACAAAATTTCTAGAGGAGATAAACGAGAGGCATACTAGTGTTTAGCAACGTGGTGGACCCAGTATCAGGCGCTCACCGAAGAGCAGACCATGCGTATCATCAATAAGGACGTAATTTTTGTGTGTATTTCTAGGCGTTTACTTGGTGGATTGTTGGGGGAACTGACATCACCTGAAAAGAAACTCACCTACAACAACAGTTGCCACATGGCCCATTATAGGACCGAAGGCTAGAATAACTCCGGAAAAATAAGTGTCGGCTGGAAGCCCCGATGTGACTCAGTGCAACTGCATGCAGCGAATCGGTGTGGGACGTTGGCACGAGGCTCGCAACAACATGTGCGAACCATCCGTATTAGTGTCCATATGATCACACCAAAAGGCAAGTGTAAGCTGATAAATACGCTGAGAACATATAGGTCTGGTTGTACTGAGCCGAACGATCACCATATGGATACAAATTATGGTCGCCTTGCTTCTAACACCAGTTCTGTATAGTTCTCAGTCTTCAAATAACCAAGGTGAGGGAAGTCCAACGAGGCTCCCAAAGACGAAGCATGCATCAATAAATTATACATCGGGTCGGCCGAGGTCTCTGATTTGAAAAGATGATTGCGAGCACGGATATACTCGTCATGCGGGACGATTGCCACATGTGTTTGGGTATCCTATGGATGAAAGTTACACACATAGATACACTGCGTAAGTTGCATGGCCTTAGTTTATCGTGTGGACACGACATCCCTATAAGAAGTTACCGTAATCAAAGCCGAATTGTTTAGATGGTAGCGCTTACCTAGTGCGTCCAGTGTATGAAACAAGAGATAGGAGATATTAGGATATTAAAAGGCTTTGGATAGTTGTTGTGCATACTAAGGTTACATAGGCCTGTTTGAAACAGGGATGAACGTTTACAACGATCCAACATGATCCAGATCATATAGCAGAGAAAACTGAATGAGCGTGTGGTAGCCTGGTACGACTGCAGTCAAGTAGTCATTTGATGGGGAAGGGGTGGAAGCGGATTGTGCAAAAACCACATCAGAGGCGGGTAATAGCTTTGGAATCCAACGGCATGCCTGACGGACCATGAGGTCGCATGTTAGAAGCAGTAGATGTGGGAAACGAACCTGATGGATCGATACCATTGCGGGCGAGTATACGGTTGTGTCGAATCAACCTAGCTTGGTCAAAGCTGAAAACATATTAATACCCATGGACACCTTACGGAAATTAAGAAATAAGCTAAGCCGCTCACTTGACACGTTCTCTCCGCATGATCTCCATCACTTCCTGTGTCCCCTGCTCGTCCAAGCCAGCCCGAGAATCGCCATCCCTCATATTGGCTTCAATATCGAAGGCAGAGGAAGTCATTCCCGCACTAGCTTGTTCTGAGAATGTCGATAAGGGTGTATAGTTATTGAACCCCGGGAACAACGACGTCATGCGACTTGGAATATGTGGAATCAGGGTGGCACGATAGTGGTACACTGAGATTCCTTAGTATCGTGAACTGAAAACATGCAGAAGGAACTCACCCGCCACAAGGAGGGCTATACATGCAGCTGCGAGAGAGTAATAGAACAACATTATACAGGATACAAGGGAGTTGTGTTAAGACAACATGGTAGGATGATCTTCGGGATGTTTTCCTTGCAACTGTGGCTGTGTCGATGCTGTGCGTACCACGTGTGTTCCGGTACTTCCCAATCTTAATGAGCTTACCTGCGTTTTTTTTGTTACTTATATACACTTCTGAGCATCGGACGGTGAGGAAATATGGCACTGTAAGCATAGTACAAGCTACTTTGTTTTCACTTCTCTTCATCACAGTAGAGAACACTGCAAGCTGACGTTGATGTGAGTCCTGATTACTATTACTCAATGGGAGTCAGTCTGACAATTCCTCCTATTTGCACGTCTACAGTAAACCGGGGAATTTGTCCCAAAACACACTCTGTAATCCTCTGCAAAGACATTATAATATTCAAGTCTTGCTCGATCCAAGTCTCAATGAACTCGCACCCAACCCTTTTTGATTCCTTTCAGGTAACATCCATGTTTACATTCAAGCAATCTAATCAACGTCAAAACAGAGGGAGTTTTGCCCGCCTTTGGACTCTTCACTTTTGGCTGCTCTTCTGGCTGATCTAGAATCAGATGGACAAGGGAACGTTATCAAACCCTCGACGCGCCAAATTGATGAACTTAAAACAACCCTTCGAGAGCTCTCCACGCAAGCAGACGAAACACAACTTTCTGAGTTTTCTGACCTGCAGTTGACTTCACTCGATGATGATACAAGCAGCACACCCGATTTCTACCATGGTAATACTGCAACGACTAGTTCTCTCAGTTCTGGAAAATCAGAATCCTCGCAACACTCTTTCAGCTCCCCACTCGGATTTTTGCAGGCTGCATTGCCTCACGTATCGACCACAAAACTTCAGTCCGCGCTTGAAAGTTTTGAAGATGAAGACACAGATATGTGGGATATCGTTGCTGGTATCTTGACGGCAGAGTCTATTCGAGAAATGGAGGAGAGGGGGCTGGATGGCTTGGAGGAAGACGACGCATTTGGGGCAGGAGAGATAAGTTGGGAGACAGTTAAGCCAAAGAAAGTCACCCGGGAACTCAAGGGAACGAAGAGGAAAAGCAACCGCGGGAAAACAATATCCTTGGTGGACGTCCGCCAGCAACAGCATGTCCGCTCCGATGCACCACGCCCAACGCCTGCACCAGACCCATGGACGCAAGTCTCCTCCCTTTCGTCACATCTCGCTACACTACTCCCGCCTCACCAGGCAACTCTATTCCAGTCCTATTTTCACTGCCCAACATATACCTCGCCATATCAGGCGCTATCTGCCTGTCTTGCGGCGATATGTAAGGACTACACAAGGGACATTCCAGAAGAGTACACTACGACACTATTTATTCTCCTCGATATCCTACTACCAGAATATGACTCTCTTGATCGTGAAGAGCGGTCACGGCTTATCTCAGATATAGAAATATCTCTTCAAGCAACCCATGGCCACGGGGATGATGCTCTCGACCTGGTCAAACTCCTCCGGGATCTCGATTCCGACTCTGCTTCTGGTTACCTTGAAATGGGGGTTTATCACATACCCCCTCCACCCTCCGTTACACGGCCCCAGCGCACGGCCACTTTGCCCAGTGGTCCTCCCCCCGCTCAACCACCGCCACAGATAAGGCCAAAAGCAAAGCCACCACCGACGGCCAATAAACCCAGCCCCTTCCAGTGGCAATCTGTCCCACAGCGCAAGGCATCATATCGTGGGCCCCATCCACTGGCACCGCACATTCCGGCATATGCAAGGGATGTCAATGGAAAAAAGGTCAGGGGACAAGGGAATGCGTATGGTCAAGGTGGTAAGGGTGATGTGGGTGAGTTGGGCGAGTATCGTCGGAAGATGGGCGAGAGTATGCGCAAGCGGAACGAGTTGTTGAGAGAGGCTACAAGGATGTGGCAGAAAGGGAATTCCAGAACTCGCGGCGGCGAGGTCGCCTTTTACTTCGCTGAGAGAGTGAGCCCCAGCCCACGTTGAGGATAGGCTTACATCACTAATTATATCGATGGTCAGGCAAGGGAATTCCAGGAACTTGCGAGGGACGAGGCTCTGAATGCGGCGCGTACGATGGTTGAATCCAAACGCGTCTCATCTAATGAATCAGACACTGTGGACCTTCACGGAACTACAACGGTCGAAGCTATCGTTATCGTAAAAGAAATTCTTCAAAGCCAAGGCTCTTCTCAAAGTGTGTATCTTGGCAAAACATGTTCACCATTGCCTAACATTGAGCTATAAAAGGCAAACCCCTAAAAATTATTACTGGTCGTGGTACGCATTCCGTGAACCAGGTTAGCGTTCTCAAGCCTGCTGTCAAGAAAGCTCTAATAGAAGATGGGTGGATTGTCGGCGCTTGGGATGGTGGCCTGGTCGTTCGCGGAAGGCGGCCAGGACAGAGTTAGTCATGTAACCCCCGACCTAAGGCCTAAAGACTCAACCCTGCATCTGCTTGGTCCTATCTCAAAGCCTGAACTTCTTCTGTCACGCCATTCTGTGTTTCTATATTTCCCATTTGTTTCTATTGGAACTAATCTCTTCGTGGTATCTAATCTTGTGCCGTTGCTTATTTTTCTTGTGTAGTTCCTCTCTTCGCTTTCTGTGTCTCTATATGTGTTTGTAAAAGGGCTAACGAATAATTGTTGTATCATACTACCACGATCATACCCCAATATGTAACCCCTACTGCTTTCTATAATACCACTTAGCTCTCCTGCTCTGGGGAGATGCCACACATCTCCAATTTTAAAGTTACCGGCTATTTCCGGATGCTCCTTTCTGTGTACATGATCATAACGTTTGGGCCCACCCAATAACCATCAATAGGCTAATGCAGCCAAGCACAATACCTAGCTCTTCATTTCCACTCCAAGCCGGAATGCCAGAAGACCATGGACTGAGATTGTTCCCAAATCACCCATCTACCACGAGGGATACAGCTTTGACCAGTGGCCGACAGAACAATGCCTGGCCACCTCATCGCGGTCCTTGCGACATTAGGTTCAAAAACGCGTCTGTGATGATAAGTGTCTCTACCATTTTACGAGCAGGGCAGAACCGAAGATAGCGCGTTTCATCAGTGAGTAGGAACCAGCAAGTCAGCTTGATGCCTTAACTGACAAAAAGCCACAGCTCTACGAATACCACAACAGCAAGCATTTGTCATGTTTTTTGGTTCACCCTTTCGCGCATCTGTCGTGTTATCTGACGACCTGCACTGGGACGCACCATGCGACAGACCCCGACCTGGCTATCATATACTGTTCCTAACCCAACGTAATGGAAAAACCTTGAAATTTCGACGCGCATCCAAAACCACAAACGAAGCAGTGTCCATCATGCAAATTTTATCACTGGAACGGCGTGCCGTTATACAGGGATGCTTGTCCTCCGAACCATTAGGGAGGACTTCGATACGTGGGACAACGGGATATGATACCGATCTCAGCGTCCGCCGCGACAGCCCTCTTGCTGCTGCTGGGCAAATCACCTGGATAGAGTCGTTACTACGATTACCCAGCCGAGTTTACTACGTGATATTTCAGCGCATCTCGATCACTGAAAACGATCTCCTCCAACTTCTGCAGTCTTCTCCGTTTCTTACTGCTTTAGTTGTATGGGAGCCTGTGGATTCGGACGGGAATTACCTCCCGATTATGACAGATAATATTATCAACCGCCTCGTCCGTCGCGATACACCTCCCGACGTGCTCCAGGTTACGGCAAAAGATAAAACGTCCATTGAAACTGCAAGTCGGAATATCCTTCCTAATCTATCTTATCTCGAGCTCAGCGGCTCCCTTGCCTTCGGCTCCGCAGGCCTGATAGATATGCTCAAATCGAGGTGCAGCCCTTCTTACCTTCGCACTGGCAATGGATTAGTACCCGATGTCCAACTTCAGTCGCTTTGTTTGCATTTCCGCGAAGCACCGATGGATCGACCTGCCTACGAGGCGGTGCGTGGACTATTCGCACGAGAAGATCAGGAAGTTTTTATTTATGAGGACAACAACCCGGAGGTTGTTAAACCAATGGAAGAGGAAGAACTCAACCGCGAGTTGTCGGTATTTTTCGACACATACATAGATCCGGATGCGTATGTCGCGTCGTAACTCTAGTGATAATCCGTAACCTAGTTACTAGGAAACGCGACCTGCGAGAATTGATCACTCTTCAACCTTGGTCTCTTTTCTCAACTGTAACGTTGAAAGATGTTCATAACCACCCCTTTAACTTTGTATATGTTGAGTTGCTGTAATGTAATTATTGCCCCCCCACGCCATTGTACGCAAAGCAGGAGATGAACAAGTGCTAATCTGAGAGCGCCGTGATTGCTGAGTTCCACCCTCTTCATGATATACGGAAACCTACACTAGGGACGAACTTTGGGTTTTTTAGGGACACCGGGCCCACCAGTTTATTATCAGGATCGGAATGCTCCATCAAAATCTTCTAGTAAATCCCGCCTAGAACCGACACCAGAAAAGAATTTCGTTCCCGGACACAACGGCATAGTTCTTAGTCGTTATGGAATTCGTGCCCGACAGCTCAGCGCTCAGCTGCCGCGTACTCAAGGAGCTGCTTATATGGCACATCACGCAAGTCAGATAACCAAAAGGCTTGGAGATGGCAAATCTAATGTGAGAACCAGAGGTCCTTCCCCGCGATCTTTGTTGTCACATAATCTGAGCATTGCCTCCATGATCCTATCGCGAGACAGTTCCACAGAGGCCCTCGTAACGCTAGCTCTTCAAATCATAGCAAACGCCTGCGGCACTAAGAGTATCTGTGTCGAATAGAGTGCGGACGCGACCAATATCGAGAGGTATGACCGTTCTTCATGATCAGTCTTTTCGAAAGGCGGCTCACGATGGGCTCAGTATTGCGAAACATCATGCCATAAGTACTTGGTTACATGTTTGTTTGCATCTTGTCGCCGAAACGTATGCACTTGTGGTAAGTTAAAGATTCCGGTCGCTGAGTGGCCCGGTCATGGTCATGCGAAATACAATCGTCGTAGGCTCGCTATGGGAAGATCCTGCTCCGACTCGCCAAGAGTTGCAGTGAGGGGCGCTCCTTGGTGGCGATGTGAGATAAGTACGGCCTATGTCCAAGACCCGCCCGCGGTAATAAGCATGAACATGAGCTAAAGACAGTGTTACAGGGAGGGCGGTAGTATAGGGGAGCATGTCATGGTTGAGAACATGTTTGGTAATGCTGGGAAACCGGGCGGGACATGTGGACCGTGTGGGAGTTGGAAATTCCCATCAACAAATGCTCATTATTCTTCGTCGATTGGGTCCCATCGACAGCGCTCGTGACGCGATGGACCGCCCGAGACACATGACCATCTTCCTATGCTCCAAGGACCCGCGCACTATATAAAGAAAGATGCACGTAAAAGAGTAGAGAAAATCTTAACCAGTCCACATTCGTTATTACGCGTAATGGGACGCCTGACTTTCACAGACTTCGTACGCGAGCAGTGGAGTGCGATCCCTCCTTTGGTTACAGCTGACCTGGCAGGCAAGACCGTCATGGTGATAGGAGCGAACACGGGCTTGGGGTTTGAAGCGTCGAAGCATTTTGCGAGGATGAATCCCAGGAGGTTGATCATGGCTTGTCGAAACTCCGTCAAGGGGGAGGCAGCTGTCGAAAGTAAGCTATATGCGCATTAAGCTGCGGAGCAATGAGCCATATATTCATACAAATTAATCAGAGCTTAAGAGGGAAACGGCATTTGAACCTGTAGAACTATGGACGATCGATCTGGCAAAGTTTTCTTCCGTTTCGGAATTCGCCAGTAGATTTGAGGACGATGGCGGGCGGTTGGACATCCTCATCCAAAATGCAGGAATGTCCACCACCGACCGCCAGGAGACCTCAGACGGATGGGAAAGCACGTAAATACGCGATGTCTATATATTATTGATGTCACTGAC
The DNA here is from genome assembly GCA_013420905.1 of Collybia mongolica. Classification (NCBI taxonomy): domain Eukaryota; kingdom Fungi; phylum Basidiomycota; class Agaricomycetes; order Agaricales; family Clitocybaceae; genus Collybia; species Collybia mongolica. Next base: position 1,092,135 of record JAAXNY010000008.1, read on the forward strand.
GGTTTCCAACGATAGGATACAAGTGAATAATCTATCGCTTCCTCTCCTCGCCCTTCTCCTCCTGCCGCGCATGGTGCAAACAGGAAGGGAACATGGAATCACTCCACGTCTTGTCGTAGTGACGAGCGAAATGCATTATTGGGGCAAGATAGACAATGAGGTCATTAAAAGCGGAGATATTTTCGGTACCCTGAGTAGCGAGAAATACTGCACGCCAAAGTAGGTCATCGCTTGTACAGTGAGTTGCTTAAAATTGACATGAGCTCGACGCGTTAGGGTCATGGCCCGTCGTTATCACGACTCAAAGCGTCAGGCAACCCTGAATCTGTCCCCCTACGCAAGCTGATAACCATTCTAGTTCTCAACGTATGCTTTTTGCGCGGTTTGAATGACCGACTTCTCAAAATACCTGGAACTATCGTTGTCGACGGCGTGAACCCCGGCTATTGCTATTCAGGGCTCCGACGGAATCTTTCGGGGATTAAGGCACTGGGAAACTGGGTTATGGAACACTTATTGGCGCACACCACCGAAGAAGGGAGTCGCCAGCTTGTCTGGGCTGCTGTTGGTGGAGCTGATATAGAGGATGAGCTCCGGGGGGCGTATATTTCGTGTTCTGAGGTGCGCGAAGTGAGTGACTCCTTGCTCACGAAGGAGGGAATGATTGCACAGGATGCCATATGGGTGTGTATTCTGTACCGTTCGATACGCTGTTCGATCCTGATTTAGGTGTAATTCTTCAGGATGAGATAGTTAAAATCCTCATTAAGATTGACTCTCGGGTTCAAAGGACTGTCGATGAATATCTCATTACTAGAATAAGCCATTGAATCAGTAACCGTCCAAGCCATTGTTGTGCGGAGGCGGCGAGTAGTTGGACCCCTTTTGGGATACTGTGTATAACCTACATAATCAGCGCATCCGAATTTTGACTCGTGTTGATTCTTATCCTCTTGTCTCCTTTCGATAACCATCCGCTAGCCAACAAAGCACCTTATGTCGAACCCTTTCCACCCATTAGAAATCCACCCTGAAACAGGGGAACCAATCCTACGTCTCACTGCTCCTCATTCAAAGGTCATAATAACACCGCCAAGGATATCAGATATCGGCCCCCTCGTTACGATCCTAAACGATCGTCGAGTGTATAATTGGATGACTAGCCCTCCAGTTCCTTATCTTCCAGAACACGGAATGGAATGGATCACAGGTCAATTTGACGAGACTGCTGCAATCCTGCGCGATCTCCAGGGAGAAGGCAAGGGAAAGGATGCGTTTGCGCTTGGGTGTCCTGTCCGCATCATCCGGGAGGTGCAGGACGACGGGGCGGAAGAGTATCTCGGATATGTTGGGCTATACCGGTCGGAAAGGGGAGATGTCGTAAATGAGAATGAAAGGCGGAGGATCTTGGAGGAGGATGCGAAGAGGGAGGCAGGGGATCCCGAAATTGTGTGGGATTTAGCTGGTCGGTATTATCCCCCCCCCCTCGAGACTCTGGGATAGCGCGAAACTCACACAGTCTGGGACTGATATAGATTACCCCAAGCCCAGTCATCACGGGAGGGGCATCATAAGTGCCGCTGTTGCAGCAGTTATCAACGTATGGGCTCTTCCGCGTTTAAACGCGCATATAATTCGCGCGTCGGCGCTTGAAGGCAATGCAGCAAGCATTCGAGTGTTGGAAAAGGTGGGATTTGTTGTTATAAGAACTGTGGAAGCGGGTGAAGAGGTCCGTGGTGAATTGCGAGGAGTTACGTGGTTGGAGTGGACTTGTGATAGTCTGGATTGAAAATAGTGGCAAATAACTCTCGTGATGAAATCTAATACAATCTTCAACCCGTGAAATTCAAAAGAACACCCTCCAAAGCCTGTCAGCGACTATTATATCCTCAATTTCTTTTCTTTTTCGATATTGGATGCAACTGATTTATTCCAGTGGTCTGGCTCTGCGACTCCCACGGTAAGAGGTGAAGGGAAAAAAATCACCCTTAGGATCACAGAGCCTGAGAATGAATCTGAAAGACAGCATCAATATCTTGATTTGACTTGACGCCGTGGCACACTGGTCCAGTGAGGTGAACGCACGGTAACCCCGCGACTGCATCCTGGGGCTGGGGATCATGTCATGGATTCATATATTTAGGATCTACATCAATCAAAACGAGTAAGTTTACTCTTGAACCTATTACAAATTTTAGCTTATAAGTATCCAAGAGCTGATTCCCCCAAAACTAATCTCCTGGGCGTATCCCAGCATACTCAGGGCTATTCCTCCGAACTTCTACTAATCATTGTCCACCGAAGTATATAATGGTTCGTGGAATTTTTGGAACATCTTTCTTCCAAACTGGTTGCTGGAGGCACGACACTTACGCGGTATTAGATTCGCGCGCCAGGCCCCGTTCCGCTGACTTCTAGCCGTTTGTCAGCTTCTCGCGCTCGACAGCACTTCCTTTGATGGGATCGAGTTAGAGGGATTGAGTCCCTCCTTCATGTGAGTCGCTGCTATCAATTTTACTTCCAAAAGTCACATGTTTGATAGTAGTTGCCAGTATCAATCACAACAGCGGCGGTTGGCAAGTCATCGCCGCACGAGGTTCTGCTCCCAGTTCCCAGACTATGTCCTTATGCATGATACAGGACTTCTGTCCGAAACCTTCTTTGATCTCAAGATCACGGTACCCACAACGAACTGTAAGCTATATAAGAAATGTTGGAAATTTTGAAGGGCCGGAAACATACCCTGTTCCCTCCATTTTCGCATCCGCCGCAATGCGTCTATCTTTGATGGATTTTATACGTGACCAACGTGGCCCTGTTCCTCCATTGGTCACCGCTGACCTCACTGGGAAGACCGTTATGGTGGTGGGGGCCAATACGGGTATCGGCTTCCAAGCGACGAAACACTTTGCGAACATGAATCCCGGAAGATTGATCATGGCTTGTCGAAACCCTGCTAAAGGCAAAGCGGCCGTTGAAAGTAAGTTGAATTTGCCTTGAAATGGTCGGGTAGTTGGCCTTATGCGAACTAAACAGAACTCAAGCAGGAAACTGGGTTCGAGCGTGTAGAGCTGTGGATCATCGACCTGGCAAGATTCACCTCTGTTTTGGAGTTCGCTAGAAAATTCGAGGAAGATGGCGGGCGGTTGGATATTTTCGTTCAAAATGCAGGAGTACTGAACTTTATTCACCAAGAAACCGTGGATGGATGGGAAGAGACGCAAGTATATACTGATGACATAGGGTTAGCGTTAATGACAAGTCTTTATGATAGGATACAAGTGAATAATCTTTCGCTTCCCCTTCTCGCCTTCCTCCTTCTGCCGCGCATGGTACAAACAGGAAAGGAGCACGGGATTTTACCGCGCCTGGTCATAGTATCAAGCGAAGTTCATTACTGGGGAGATATAGAAAAGAATGCCCTCGAAAGTGGGGATATCCTAGGGACTTTGAGCAGCAAAGAATACTGTACGACGAGGTGAGCTGTCACTGGCCCTTCCTAGTACGTGATGCTTGTATTGATCCATGGATAGGATTATGAATCGTCGTTATTTTGATTCAAAGCGTCAGCTAAATCTGAACATTCCTCCTCGTCGCGCTCACAGTTGCTCTAGTGATTAGCATATTATTTCTGCGTGCCCTCAATGACCGGCTTCCCAAAGCACCTGGGACCATTATCGCTACTAGCGTCACCCCTGGATATTCCTTCTCAGAGCTCCGACGGAACTATACGGGGATCCGCGCGTTCGCGGACGGGATTGCGGAACGCTTCTTGGCAACCACTGCTGAGGTAGGGAGTCGACAGCTCATTTATGCTTCAGTCGGAGGTACAGGCGCAGAGGATGAGCTCTGTGGGGCATATATCACGCGTTCCAAGGTGCGGGAAGTGAGTGATTTCGTCTTCACGAAGGAAGGCAAAATCGCACAGGAAGATATTTGGGTTTGTGGAATCATTTTTTTTTGGTGGGCTGGTTTGTCCTGATGGTTTTCATATGATCCATAGAATGAAATGATCAAAATTCTTGTCGGGGTTGACCCAAAGGTCCAGAAAATTCTCGATACATACCTCGTCCCTAAGGCAAGTACTTGAGGCAGGAACGTTGTTTGAGTAGTTGTTATACTAGACAGAAGCTTTGATGATAGCGGCTGTCCCCTGCATTATTTTATGGCAACAAGTATATATGCATCGCGGCCGAATTGACTTGTATGAAAATCAAACTTCTCCTTACCGTTTTATAATAGGTCTGTGTCTCGGTCTGTTTGCTTGTATCCTCGATGGACTCGTCTGCAGGTCAAAAGTTTTGATCACGAGGATGGCTGTCCAAAGTATGCCCATCGATGCCACTGGGAGGAAACTCACAGTATTCTCATTTCGTAAGGCTGCCCAGGAGCGTTTGCGCGCGATATCTAGACTTCAACAGTTTGTGACTATATTACATCGGTAAAAGGTTGTGTTCAAAAGTACAGCTGAAATTGTAGTAACATAGTCTATCTCAATGTTCTAATATGACAATGTTGATGACGCTGCTGTAACATCACATTATTGGAAGCCTGAGGAAAAGTTCAAGTCGCACTGGTAGCTTCAGTCACCTGGAATAGATGCCACCGAGTATCAAGGATCATCGCTAAGGCCATATAAATATTCACACGACTCCAGTGGCATGCCGACCGAACACATACGCGTCCTGCTATTGAATTAATGGTGTCTGAAGACTACTTGCCGTAGGCGCCTTTAGTGATGACGAAGTCGAGCGGCCTTGACGCATACCTGTTGTTGCGAGGTTCGGTGAGCCCTGCGGAACTATGTGCCATACAACGAATAAAAGGAAGGGAACATATCTCATTCCTTATTCCATTTCATTCATTTTCTTTCCCTCTCGTTCCTACTAGTCGGTGATGGCTCGTGTTACATTTATAGATTTCATACGCGACCAGTGGAGTGCCATCCCCCCTTTAACTACGGCCAATCTGGCTGGCAAGACTGTCATGGTAATAGGGGCAAATACGGGCCTCGGATTCGAAGCGTCGAAGCATTTCGCAAGGATGCATCCGAAGAGGCTGATCATGGCGTGCCGAAACCCTGCCAAGGGCGAAGCGGCCGTTGAGAGTGAGCTTTTTCCGTGTGAACGTTTTGCGCCATTGAGCTCATAAAATGTGATCAGGGTTCAAAAGAGATACTGGGTTCGAGCCTGTAGAGTTATGGATCATCGACCTCGCAAAATTCTCCTCCGTCTCGGAGTTTGCTAGCAAGTTCGAGGATGATGGTGGACGGCTGGACATTCTTGTTCAAAACGCAGGAATAGCAAATCACGACCACCAAGAGACCACGGACGGTTGGGAAAGCACGTTAGTATTTGATTCCCGTATATCAGTAATGCCACTGACAAATTTTATGACAGGATACAAGTGAATAACCTTTCGCTTCCTCTCCTTGCCATTCGCCTTCTGCCGCGCATGATGCAAACAGGGAGGGAGTACAAGACCACACCACGTCTGGTAATAGTGGCGAGTGGCGTCCATTACTGGGCAAATCTTGAGAAAACGGTCCTGGAGAGCGGGAATATCTTGGGAACCCTGAGTAGCAAGGAATACTGCACACCAAAGTAGGTCGTCGCTTGTACATCATCTTGTCTATTGTTGACGCTGTTTGACGACAGGGTTATGGCTCACCGCTATTTCGATTCTAAATGTCAGTAAATCTTCTTCTAAGTGTCATCCTCAATATACTTACATTAGATCTAGTGCTTAACGTACTTTTTGTCCGCGCTCTCAATGACCGGCTTCCCAAGTCGCCTGGGACTGTCATTGTGAATAGCGTCGAGCCTGGCTATTGTTATTCAGAGCTTCGACGGAACTTCTCAGGGATTCGGGCACTGGTGGACTGGCTTATGGAACGCCTATTAGCCCACACCGCCGAAGAAGGGAGCCGCCAGCTTGTTTGGGCTTCAGTTGGTGGAGTGGACGCAGAGCATGAACTCCGTGGGGCGTATATATCGAGTTCGGAAGTACGCGAGGTGAGCGATTTTGTGTTCACGAAGGATGGTAAAATTGCACAAGATAATATCTGGGTTTGTGGTATTTTGTTGGGTGGGCTGATTTATCCTGATATTTCTCGTTACTTACAGGATGAGATGATCAAAGTGCTTGTTGAACGTGATCCGAAGGTCGAAAAGACCATTGAGGAATATCTCATCGCTTAATCAGGTTGTTGAGCTGGGTGTTGTCCGAGTTGTGAGAGGGAGGCGGATTGTGGCGACCTCTAGACTGACAAATTCTACATCCTCTACATTAATAATTTATCATGATTGATGAGCATACGTATTCGATAATGGCCCACTCACATAGGGGCACGATTGTACCAGGAATCTACCTCAGAACCCGGGGTGTTCGGACACCGAATTCGATCAACACTCCACACATACCTATGGGGTAAGGGTCGATAGCAAAAGGGCTTTGTGCTTATATGTGCTGTCCGAATAGCTTCAAAGCTGATTAGGCTAGCGCTTTGTAGCGCATGTCAATCTGAAGGCGTTTCAAATTGGATGAGATTGGATGACTATTTCAACTCCATTCATCATAACAAAGTGACGAGGAGTATCATGTCTTTTGTGAAATTATCCTGCGTTTAGTTGCTATAAATGCAGTGGAGATTCGGGGCGTTAAAAGTGAAGTTGAAATATTTGTGTTGAGCGAATTCCCGAGGATGGTTGAGTTCATCGACTAACTATTGAGTGGAAAACACGTACGGTCTGATGCCAACCGACTAAATAAGTGCAAATAAGAATTAGGCTTCTCTCCAAAAGTAAGACAACGTATTCGTTTTTTTTTTCGTCTCGTTTGGGACCTATACCTCCATGGCAGGGGATGCTGCGAGTGATTCTGATGAGTACTTAGACAAGGAAATTCGAGAGACCAAGGTATTCATTGATCCCTGCTTCACTGAAACAACCTTAAACTTCGTATTATTAGCGTCACCTTTCGCGAAAGAAACGTCGAAAAATGGACTCCAACCTAATTCATTCTGCTCCAGAACTATCATTACAGCCGCTATTGGATCAAATAGACGACAGCGAAGAAACCACTTTCGATGATATATTCGACGGTCTACTTCCTGATTATTTGCGCGCGCGAACCCTTCTCCAAAGTCAGACAATCGAACTCGATCAGCAGGTCAATATTCTAAAATTTCAATCCATCATCGATTCTAATTCTCCTGGTAGGGGCAACCAGTTCGCCCTTTGACGCGTTCAGAGGTGACGTCTTTCATTGACGTGATTGCAGGTGAGGGTGGACCGTTATCGCTTCACCAGCGAATACGGTACCGTAAACTGAAACTCATGCGTGCACGTGTATCAATCATTCGTAAATCCATCCAAGCTTACTCTCGGTACAGGAAAGGCGCAGGAGTGGTCTTCCAGAGCGGAACATCCAGAGTTCTTCGGACACTGTCACGCCACTGCGTCCACCACCAGCGAGTCTGCCAGTACAGCCACAAGTGATTGATGCCCTATACAACATCCGAACAACCCCATTTGAAAACTCGTTCCTATCACGCCTTCAAGGTACATGGATGCCTTCACCTGTGGGGGTCATTGCGGTGGATTGGGACATAGAAACTCCTTGGATGAGCCTGATCGCTGATATCCGAGAACACTATGCCCTGTATCAGTGAGTCCTATACAGTGAGGCACGTTACCCTTGACCTTAATGGGTTCATAGCCCAGAACAGGAAAGATCGGCGGAGGCCTTGGCGCCTATCACTTACACCTATCTACAACCATGCCATCTGGAGCAAGTTCATGACCTCCTGGAACGGTCCTTCTGGCGGGGTATCAATGGTAAGATTCCATATCGCAACTTGACATGTGGAACGATTACAAGTGTGCCCCAGTTAGTGATTCTTTTGATCATTCACCCGAGCGCTGTACTATCGTAGCAACCTATAAGAGATTGGTTGTCGGGATTGCCATCCTCAGCTCTCCGCGAGAGACGTACATTACATATCTTGCCGTCAAAGCCGGCTGGGACAACGCCCGAATAGCAAGGTACGCATGATTCAAGGATCGGCTAATCTGTAACTCAAATCCGGCATAGATCCATGCTGTATCATCTTATCATGCTGAACCCTAATAAAGATATTACACTCCACGTCTCTGTGAACAGTTCGGCAATGGTGAATCAAATATAGCAAGCAATTCGAAACGACACGCTAACCCCTCGTTAATAGCTTTTATACAACCGTTTTGGATTTAAGGCTGAAGAATTCGTAGCCGGCTTCTACGAGGATTACCTGGACCCTCAATCCCGTGCATCGAAGAACGCGTTTAGGCTGCGCCTCCGGCAACAATAACATGGAGCAATGATTGGAGTGCAACCTGCCGAGAAGGTGTTCGTGCCGACTGGTTCAATTCAAGGAAAATCTAGGACAAATTTGTGATCAACTCGCGCCTTTTCCGTTAACTGCGACCCCATGGAAAGGCTCAGTATAAACCCTTAACGGCATTTTTATTTTCTCATGTCGCTTAACTATTGTTTCCCCCAAACTTCGTACTAATTCTCCCCACGGAATAAGGAATATACCGTGCGACATATCAAAAACGTCTTCGACTGCACTGGTACATTCTCAGTGAATGTGGTCTAGAGAAATTACGATAATTACCTGTGCAGGAACATGATATATCAACGTTCTAAACTGGTTGATATGCCAAAACCGGACGAGTCGTGCGAGTCGGCGGAGGAGCAAGGCACTACTCTCCTGACTACCTGTTTCGTTCTGGGCGGTGCACTTTTCAACCGATCAACCATCCTATTCCAGAGAGGTCGCGACCAGATATAATCGATTTTGGTCGAGGGGGTAGGGGTGTCTGGGGTTTTCTTTGACTTGGCCGACTTTTTATGAAGCCTTTTTATTTTCCGGAATAAAACAGTCACGTCACAATTCTGGGGAACAGGTAGCGCTAAAAGTACAATAGGTCTAGGTATCGCTGAAGTGTGGTGATATGGGTATGGAGTGCGGTGATAGTAAAATAAAGTTGGAAATGCAGAGGGCAGAGGACGTAAGGAACGTGAACATCACACTCCAAAGGGACGCTTCATTAGTCTCTGCTTCACCTCATCTGACTTCGAATGTTCCATGACGCTCAAGGCCCTCCTCCTCGCCATTATCCTTCCTCCTTCTCTCACTACACCGACCTTCCTGGTTCCTCCGAGAGATTGGTACCTAGACCTTGCCTGGGGTCCAGGGGCAACAAATGCTCCCATCTCATGGCGGGCGGTTGATTCGAAGGATGCCACGGCCGCGTCGTAGATCCAGCCCTCTCCAATTCTTGCCACCCCTGCTTCTACAGTCAGGGGCCCACTCATAGACTTCCTCCTCCCTACACATCGCTTCTTGACCGCCCTGGTTTCCTCGAGAATAACCTGTCTGAGCGCCCTCCCAGGTGACATCGGGGCTGTCCCGATGTCCCTGCTCTTTCCCACAACTAGAACAGAATAACTGCGAGGTCGAACATAGGGCCGACGCGGCCCTCCACTAGCGGTTCCGGCTTTGAAATGGACACGCCCGCTCAGCTTCTCTTCGAGTTCCATCTCCTGATTTACCACCACGTTCAAGCCCGTCTCAGCCAGAGGTTTGTACTCAATTTGAGACCTCTCCAATACCTGTTTAACCTTCTCCACCCAGTCGTCGAGTTGGTACAGCTTATACAGCATCATTTTGAATGTGAATGGGTATTTCTTCCCCAGCGGGAATTTCGCGAGCGAAGCCTCGTCTTCGTCATCTGAGTCAATGTCGTGGGACATCACTCCGGGAGATGCTATTGTGCTCCTGTGCCCTCTGCCTCTGCCTCCCTTGTCTCCCTGAGGCTTTCTCGTACTCACAAGGGAGGCAAGGCTGTTAACTACTGGTGCGAGGTCAGGGGGAATGGGCAAAGAGCGGACGTCATCCAGGGTAGTCATGTGGTTTCCGCCATTGGCGGCTCGCGATTTTCGTGAAGCAAGCCGTTCAAAAAGATCAAAAAGCCTTGCAAATTCTGCGTTCTTTGAGTCGGATGTGGTCATCGTTGGACGTGGAATTAATGGGAATACAAGGGAGAGGGGTGAGTGAAAGGGGGTGGCACAGTTATTCAAGGGGTATGCCCTGATGAAAGATGGACGTCTTGGATGCTCCAGCAAGGTGTGAAGAATGTATTTAAAGGCTTTCATTATGGCACCGGTGGCCAAAACGCTTTGGCCCATCTCGGCTATGCTGGACGATCTGAAAATCATGGGTGGCGACCCACGCATTGTGCCCGTCCATTGTTCTTAGACTGTGTTCCGGGTGGCTTCCCATCACGCGGGTTACATTCAAAGCATTTCAACACATTGGCATTCATTGTCGGGGCAGGGGGAAATACAGCACATCCCCGCAGCAAAGCAGTGGACCCTAAAGCTCTACATATCGCAAACAGAAGACATTCATAATACGCATTACAACGCCTTCACCAGGGCATCCTTCTGACTCGAACTCTTCCATTCGCCCGTAGAACCCAAATTGTCGTTTTCATATCACTTCTGATCTCAGGGTTTTCCAAAACGTTCTCCTCGCAATTGCTGGTGGAATCGCCTTCCTTAAGTTCGTCAATGTGTACTTCGGCCTCGATTTCTTTCTCGCATCCCTTGGGGCCAGACATTCCAGTAAAAAATGAGCTCCACCCGATGCTTTTGATCGCTTTCAATTTTTGTGCAATAACGATGCTGGCTTTCAGTTCCCGCATGCGTACGTCCTCTACCGCAGATTCGAAGCACGTTGAACATTGGCCAGAGCTATCGACCAGTCCCATATTCTCTTCGTCACCGAGGGAGTGGGCGATATGGGTATACAAGAGCTGATCATCAGACAAGAAAATTCCCAGATGGAGGTGAGTCAGGCATGTCAAAGGCTTTAGAGCGCTTGCGAATGCATTCTTATGCAGTATCATCAATCGGTCAGAAAATGCGTAGTTCTTGACAGGAACTCACAGCCATGTCGGAGCCATCGAAATAGTCGTCAGGGACAGGCGAGTGTATCGTACATCCCAAGCTATCCTCAAAACAAGACCAGCAACAGCTGAATTCCAGTCGCTCTGTACAACTGAGGTAAAGATCGGTTAGGCGAGAGAATGCTCCCGCTATCAGATTGAGCAGTACAACGTCGATGCGAGGGAGGTTGGACAGGGTCAGTGAGGTTAGCTTGAAGGAAAGACCGGCTAATTTGACGTTTTCTATCAATAATGTTATGCAGGGATGTTGTGTTGACAGGCCTTCCTGCGCAAAGTCAATTGAAAGGGTGTGCAGGTTGGTCAGATGGCTGAGGCGGTTGGGCCTGTACAATAATATCTTAGAAGATGCACACAAAGACCTGCGCATAGGTTAACCAATGATACGTTAATAATGCGCGCATATACTCACCTCACCCAGATGAACCCCCCTCTACCTTCCCCTCTCCGATCATACCAATATTCCTGCATTTCAAGGAAGCTAAATAGGCCCTTCCAGTGTGGTCTCGTTTCCAACGTTACATGTTGAAAATACAGTCTCAGAGCAATCTGTCTGAAGTCAAACGATGCAAGGGTCACTGATGCGATGGAAGTGAAATCCGGAACGAGGGAAGTCGAAGAGGAAGAATTTAAAGCAAATTTCACTATGCGATCAATTATTTCAGTTGGAACGCGAGGGGAGGGCAAGCTGATGGGTTTCGAGGAACCTCTCGAGGTTGAATGCCGTATTCGATCGATTGCCTTGCTACGAAAAAAGAGAGACTTCATTGGTTCTCTCCTGTTGGCCTCCTGTCCGCTCTTTCAGTGCCAGTCTCGAGACTCCGCACGAGCTTAGGAAACGATGGGTCGCAGGTTGCCCGTGACGCGATCACTGTCATGGGACGCGTCTTGAAATAGCCACGTGATCGTACTTATAGCTCCTACTCATCGCGAATCCCACCCAAATCCACAAGGTAATCGATCCACCTTATGGCTCCGAAGAAAACTGCTATTGTCTTTACGCAGCTCCCACCGGCTTCTGTAATACGTACAAGCCTTCTCATCTTGGATAACCTTCAACTTAAATCTGCCAATGATTCATCGAAAGCGTACTTTTTCATCTATACTGCGCTCCCATATGAACCAGAAAGTTAACTTCTTGCAAATACATTACAGGTAATACCCATGCAATTACGGATCTGATGAGATGGATCCGATTCTGCAAGGCCTATATAAGCCCGAGGTCGTATGGAAAGCACCCTGTACCCCTTGCTTTCGTGAACAACCATGTTCTGGTTTTCAATTCTCATTTTCGCCCTTCTTCATATGTGCGTAGCAAGTTCTCTCCCCAAGCAATGGGAAAACCTTCGTGAGAAGCACTCATGGTTCGAAATTCCCCGTGGCTGGGAGTACCTCTCTCCGGCGCCTAGAGATATGAGTTTCGACTTGCGGATCGGCCTTAAACAAGACAAAATCGAAGGCCTAATTACTAGCCTCATGAAAATAAGTGATCCCAAACATGAAAGGTATGGCGAACTCGACATCACGTAGCCCCTTCTTTTACCTTTATTGCAAAGATACGGAAAACACCTGACTAAGGCCGAAGCAGAAGTTCTCGTTGCGCCTCACCCGCAATCCGTAAAGGCTGTCGAGTCGTGGCTCAACTTCCACGAGTTCGACCCCAAGGATATTAACCACTCCGGGGATTGGATTACCCTTCGCGTCACTGTTGCACAGGCTGAGCGGATGCTCGGTGCCAAATATAATGTCTATCACCATTTAGCCTCCTCTCAAAAAGTCGTCCGTACTATGAGCTACTCTCTGCCACGAGAACTCCACTCCCACGTGGACCTAGTTGTACCTACGACCTATTTCGGAACCCTTCGCAGCATGCGTACTACTAGCTTCTTGCAACCCGAAATCAAACCTGTAGAGGAAAGGGTCCCGGATCCCGAATTTTCTGTCAATGCTGTCGTATCAACCAGCTGTAACTCAGTCATCACCCCTGCATGACTTCGTGCTTTGTACAACACCTCAACCTATGTACCGAAATCAACAGCTACCAACAAACTAGGTGTTGCTGGATATCTTGACGAGTTCGCGAACCGAGCGGATCTTCAGGTCAGCCTTCCTGATCTACATGAGTCATTCCGCATACATTGACCGACTCCCCTGATCAAAAAGAAATTCTTCAAACAATACAGAACCGATGCTGTTGGTTCTAGTTTCACCACTGTTCTGGTCAACGGTGGAAAGGACACTCAGGCTAACCCAGGCGTAGAGGTGAGTTGAGCAGTTAGAATCGTTCGCTCCTTGTGATTTATCTCTCTCATTGACAGGCAAATCTCGACATCCAATATACTACGGGAATTTCTTTTCCCACACCCAACATTTACTATAGGTAATTAACCTTGTAGTACCGACCCATCCTCGAACACTAACATTTCAAAGCACCGGAGGCTCACCGCCTTACAATCCAGACTCCGAAACGCCAACGAACAGCAACGAACCATACATTGACTGGTTGAACTTCATCCTTGCGCAGCCCACTATCCCACAAGTTATTACGACCTCTTATGGAGACGATGAACAAACTGTAAGTGTTATTTCTACATTTTTTACCATGTTCTCAACCAAGTACCAAATTAGGTACCCAACGATTATGCTTTCAGAGTATGTAATCTGTTCGCTCAGCTCGGCTCGGTGGGAACCACTGTGTTTTTCTCCAGCGGTGACTTTGGGTCGGCTTTCCCAACCGTTCTCGCTCCATCTCACTCACGTTTTTCTGGATTAACGCAGCGTCGGGGGCGGTAACTGTCGCACAAACGATGGCACAAATAGAGTCCTTTTCCAACCAGCCTTTCCTGCTTCGTAGGTTTTGCTAACTGTTAGAGTGGCATTCATTTCATAGACGACACCCTCTAGATGTCCCTTCGTCACTGCAGTCGGTGGTACGACTAAAGTCAATCCTGAGATTGGAGTCAGTTTTTCAGGAGGCGGATTTTCGCGCTATTTTGCACGACCATCATACCAAAAGGCAGCCGTGTCGAACTATCTAACTGGATTGGGGACTAAATTCAGTGGACTCTACAAGTACGTTGATTTTTTGCTCTCCAGAAATACGTGGTTTGATTTCCCCTTTTTAACACAAGTGCCACCAGCCGAGCTTACCCGGACCTCTCTGCGCAAGGCGTGGGTTTCCGAGTTGTCATTGGTGGGCGTGTGAGGTCTGTCGGAGGAACCAGTGCCAGTTCTCCCGTGCGTTACCCCGTTATAGTCCATCTCCGGATCCCTCATTGTCGATTGCTAGACTGTTGCTGGTGTATTCGCCCTGTTGAATGACTTTCTCATTGCGAAGGGCAAACCGCCCCTGGGCTTCATTAACCCTCTCATATATTCAAGTGTATCGAAGGGATTTAATGATGTCGTTGCTGGTTCTAACCCCGGGTGCGGCACCAATGGTATAAAGTCGTATCCTCTCAGTAGGTCCTTTATTCACGACGATTTACCTACAGGTTTCGCGGCGGGAAAAGGCTGGGATCCTGTAAGTTATCCTTGCTCCTGTCGTGATTCCCCAATCATTCACAATGTATAGGTCACCGGTCTTGGCACACCCGATTTCCTGAAGTTGCAAACCTTTGTATGAAACGGAGCAAGTGAAATTCTGCAAGTTCGTATTCACCCCCTAGCCCTAGTGTTAACGTCCGGATAAAATGTATACCACGGTCTCTAGGGCGCCCGATCCTAGTTACTGCAACAATCCTGAACTACCTACAACCTCTTTTATTCAACGATGTGCTCTTGTTCTCTGAAATTATGATGCGTTTGGGTACATATTTTTGACAATGAAGGACAAGGAGCGCTGTGAATTGGGGAATCTGTGTTCACGGCGACGTTCTACTTGTGTCAAATGTGAATCAGTTAGCTGGCACTCACGGTGACTTAGCCTTCGCCTTCGATGATCATCGACTGATGACTTCTTCAGAAAACTACAGGCAAGTTCCCTGCCTCTTTCAGTACAAGACTGGCCCTTCGTGGCTCAACCGCATCACTGATTCACTAAGATAAAGGCATGATTTCCTTGAATTCGTCCATCTTTCAGGCCGAACGGCTTCAGAACGAAGTTCGGACTCGAGTCAGTTGACACATTTGCGGATGACGGCAAAGCGGCATCTCAGTGATTGATTACATCCACCCGTGACTTCAGAAAAGTTAAAAAAGCACCAACGCATTCTTCCAGTCCACCATCGTACATAGAGTGAATAGAGATGGCTGAGGTATGACTGCACCACTCTTTTCATGCTCTTTTATAGACTCACTCTCGTAAGCCTTTGGTTACTACCCCGGCGGCAGCTAATGGGAAGGAAGAAGAACTGGTGAAGCATTTCAATCAAGTTCAACCACTAGAATGCATCGGCCTCGCGAATTTGCCGTCTGAATTACTGTTCCATATCTTGGAGCCTATGCGACCCGTCTACGAACGTCCAATCCTGATAAACTTTCCAGATATTATATATAGGGCGGCGCGCTTTGGCCACGATAATGACTCAGTATTCACCCACAATCTTCGAAAATTCGCTGATTTAAGACTCCTATGCACACAGTTGGATAGCATTATCTTACAGATTGTGTATCGCGAGGTCGTCGTTTTCATCGATAATATGACGAGGATGAGAAAGGTAGCTTTGATGTTTGAGAGGGCGGCCGATCACATCAGATCTGTTGTGATAACTGATAAAGCGACACATCATGGTTGGTCGCGGTGCTCGTCCCGGTACACAGACACTGTTTCGATTATAGCCGATGGACTTCGTCGCTGCACCAAGATCCAGAATCTTGAATGCTATGGCAACTATCACACCTTCACCAGCCGAAAGTGGCTTAATACGATGGTACCCACTCTTGCTTCCACCGTCACTTCCCTGGTATTACACCCTACTCCATCTGCCTTTGACCTCTCCCATGCCCTCGTCGGGTTGGGACGCACCATTCAGACTCTCGAGATATTGCAGTGGAGTGAATCTCACGACAGGTCAACCTTCCACGTATCAGCCGAAATGCCAAATTTGTCGAAACTCACGCTCAAAGGAGGACACCCCCCCTTGGATCGAGTCAAGAAACTCTTCAGTCGCATTCACAAAAAAGGGACAAAGAACAATAGTCCCCTTCGATCGTTGGCTCTTATAAACATATTCCTGCCATCTGGCTGGGAATTCCTTAGCTTGTTGTCAATAAATCGCATCGGCGCTCAGTTGACGTCCTTGCGGCTGCTTCTCGAGACGAGGGACATGACCATCATCCCGTCGATTGTCAAGGCATGCCCAGGCTTAGTTGAATTCGCCTGCACTTCCAAGGTTGGAAAACGCGTTTTCGAACACATTCCCCCTACACTCAAACATCTTGAGCTTGCCGTTGCCCGAGACTGCGCGCGCGAAGAGCTCTTGAGCCGGGCAGAGCTGGAGATCCCCATCTTCTTCCATGATTTGACGAGCTACATGGATTCAAAGGGGGCGAATTCCCTTCGCAGCCTTTCTGTGCATATGAAGCACTGTTCCCCTTATGCAGTTGACATGTTACCTCTCAATGATCTCTGCACGAAACTTGAGGTAGGGATTCGCTGGCACATCATCGGTTTGTATAGGTTTTACTAGTGACTCTCAGTAAAAAATAAAGTCATGCTTAGTCAGTGTAAACTCAGCAGTAATGACAAAGTCAACGAAAAGTCTTACAAGAGTCAATAAAAATGGTAATTCAAACTTATGATTTTGTCAACTTTCAATATGGATTTGGCCATTTGGGAGGAAATGAATGATTTTTGACTACTTTGGGCTGGCTCTTGACCACTACATTTGGGTGATGTCAAAACTCGCGACTAAAGTTTGACTTTATTTTTTACTGAGAGTGACTCGCGCTACGCAGATCAAAAATATATATACGGTTCATTCCGACCTTTGTTGGATATGACCATCACCGTGTACATTAATATTAGCTACCCTCGAAAGAAAATCCTGGTTGTTCTACCTGATAATGTACTTATTTATGATAAGTAGGTATAACTATGTATGGGTAATATTAGTAATTATAAAGTATCTCAACTATATGATACTAATACCGACCAAGCCTCTATTTTACCGGGATCGAGCCTTATCAATCGCTCAAGAGCCAGGAATGGCTATCTGGCGAGTTGGGACGGGTCCCAGGCGACGAGTCTTGGGGTTCATCCCGCATGTTGGCACGCCAGCCAGCCTGGTTGCTGGCCCGCGGGGTTTGACTATAAAAACTCGTACTCAGTAGCAATGAGGTAGTTGGTTAGGTGCCCACTTACTCTACTGCACCTCCAGCATATCGCATTTTCTTACGCTCCTTCGCCCTTTGTGAAGGGTGCATTTTCACACTGGGTCGTCCTTCACCTGGGGCCGGGGGAGAACGCGGTCGACTGGGAGGCATAGGCGTGTGTTCCATATCAACGTCGGCTTGGCGATCGCGATTGGAGCGTCTGGTAGCAGGAGTGGCGAGTGGCGAATCAACGATGGGCTCGCTATCACTTCCTTCAGACCTCGAACTGCGTGTGTTCGCCTTCCGACTTACGCGATTCCGTTTCTTGTTCGCCTTGCGGGGTTGAGCCTTCAGCGGGGCCTCGTTGTGGCTTGTATTCTCACTGCTAGAACAAAGATCGACATCAACGCTGACGCTGCGTGAAACCGACCTCGTCACTCTTCGAGTAGGCTGTTCATAGTCGGGTTTCAAGTAGAAGTCGTTGACGGTGGGAGAGAGGCGAAGTGAGCGTTTTGATTTGGAATGAAAAATGTCTTCGCCTTCATCATCGGTTGTCTCTACTGAAGTCCTAGCTTGAGACGACCCTAATCCATCCATTTCACACGCCGAGTCACTGATACCGCTTGAGCCTTTGCCAAAAGGGCGTGGTCTCGGGCGCGATACAGGCGGAAGAGCAGCAGGGAGGTCAAGCTGAGATACAGCCTCCTTTCCTTTCCTTTTCTTCACCCGCTCTCTCTCCTTCTCTTTTAAGGAAGTCTGCTTCTGCTTTAGCCGCAGCTCTTCCTCCTCTCTCTCGTCTTCCTCTTCTAATTCTTTCCTCCTCTTCCTTGCTCTCTCCATGACAATAAGATCTGCAACCCCCAGCTCATCACCATTACCGTCTGAATCATGGCTTCCTTCACCTTTGCCCCATTCCCCTCCATCTTCGGGGAACATGGCAACGCCATAGCTGGCACTGTCTCGCAGGATTTGCACTGCAGACTTGACTCCCTCATTTCCGACCAGTCCATTGTCTTCCATGATCAACCGTACTCCAACTTCGGGGACAAGTATCCGCTGAAGAAATTCGTTAGGTGTCAGTGGTGCAACATGGCTGGGGTCGATAGATATGGGTGGAAAAAGATCGTAAAGGGTTTGATGGATGATAACCGACCCGCGTTCACCGTAGCTGAATATTATGAGCTGAATGAAATACGGAATCCCGGAGACTATCACTCACTATCCAGGCTGAGTCTTCTCAAAGTTCGCGAATTGACCTCGAACTCCAGCTACAGCTCGTGAACCTTTTTGTTTCACTTCGTTGATAACTTCTTTCCAGAAGATGCACCTGGCCTTCGATCCCTGAGTGTCTTCACTGAAAAGATCGTCCTCATCACTGTCGGGTTCGAATGCAAGATCCTCAATCAGCTCTTGAAGAACGGCCTTCATCCGGCTAACGCGACCCTCAAGCTTTGTCCACTCAATCGATTTGGGCCATCCTTTGGCTTCAGCCTCAGGTAGGATCTTAGTCTCAAATCGGTGACGTTGGCAGACTCCGATAAAGGTCGTGAAGGGAGCTTTACGCCCCATTGGGTTGCCTGGCCGTGCTTGGGGCTTCGACTTGAGCGCAGTAGATGCCAGAAGTTGGGTGAGGAGAGGCGTAGGAGAACGAGGCATGGGAGCGTCGCAGTATGGACAAATAGTCCTTGGGTCTCTTGTGGGAGACATACGTACTAGAAGTAGGACTATCAATGACCATCCTTGAACTGAGTAACATGGGGATTTACTTGTATCATCTTCTTCGTAGTCATAGTCGCCCAGAGGGAGCATAATACTGCTCACTACTTTAGCCTAAATGCAGATGGTAGAGCAGATAAACACACATATCATTGTCCTTCCTGGTTTTCTTGTTCTCTCGTTCGCTCCCCGAGCTGTTTCTGTCTGACGAAAGTCGTTTCCCAGGCCTGGAGGGCCCTGCGACTGGGGGCGTGCATGGGAAGCCGATGCTACCAAGGACCTGAGTGTTCATGGGGAACGGTTGGGGCCTGAGGACACCGTTGATCTCCACCTCACTCTCTTCCTCACAAGAGACAACTCGATTTGAAGATTTTTTCCTCGCGCTGGAAGTCTTTCGACCATTACTAGTAGCCTTGGTTTGTGATGACAGGGGCGACAGGACGGGATAGCCATTAGCAACTTGAGGTTTTTTTGCCTTTGCCGTTTTAGCAGGTTTAGCTTGGGCGATGGGCTGCTTGACTGATGAGTGCGGACGCAGAGGTTTTGTTTTCTGCTTTGACTCATGTGGTCCGAGTGCTGGCAAAGTCGGAAATTTTGCAGGACGGGGAGGAGAAAGGACCGGGGAGACCATGGGGAACGGCGCAGGAGTTAAGGTATGATTAGTTGATCGAGCACCATCATTCTCCGTGACAGAAACTGTATTTCTTCGTCTCCGTGGAGAGGAAGGGGGATCCAGATTTGGAAATGGCGCTGGCTGAAGTTGTGAAGCTACACGAGGTTTTCCGAGGGGGCGGGGCTTTGGCCGAGTATTCTCAGATGTTGTAACCTCTTGGGGTGGCTTCGTATCGCGGGTTGAAGAAGGGTTCGAGTTTGGGTTAGGAGAGAGTTTATTGCGAGTGCGCACTGAGGGGCTCCGGGGACGCGTAATTGACGTCTGGCTCGCGGTGCGTTGAGGTTTGGCTACAGATTTTGACATAGGCCAAATACCGGGCCGCTGTACGTTCGCGTTCTCCTGTAACACAGGAAGTACAGATGAAGACGCGTCTGACCGTTGCGGAGCAGCGGCACTATCGTGTAAGGTCTTGTTTTTCTTGAATTTGATTTTCTTCAGCGCTTCGGCTTTGAAAGAAGGGAAATCTGGGTGTGCCTCGTGAACTTTACCGTCAGGGCCTAAAAGCAGGTCCTCCTTGCCAGAAGCCTCGGCAGCACTGTGCTGCGAAAGCATGTCCATCTCGTCCTCAGAGTCCGTGAAATCGCGTAGGATCGAGGTTTGGCTTCCTTTAGGAGACATCCTTCGTCTAGATTTGCCCACTGCGCCCTTCTTGATGAATCCAGATCCTAGGTCTTCCACTGCTTGGCCCTTCCGTCGCAATCCCTTATTCTCTGGCCCGCTCGCTACACTGGGACGTGTCTTCATACGAATGCCCTCATCTTCAAATGGCCCTATTTCATTCCACCCTGAGATAATACGGTCCATCCGTAGCTTGTTGATGGGGCCGTGCTCCAGCACGACGGTAGGAGGAAGACCGGATTGTGCTTACACGTGACCGTTGTGCCATGCATCTCCACGCGATAAAGTTGCCTCGAAAACCAACAATTGTACACGCAAGTATACAATGTCCCAATGGCGACTCCATCAAAATCCAAGCGGCCCATCTCGCCCTGTGCTCCCTCAAAATACTTTGACTGGCTAAGATGGCTAATTCTTAGGGGCACGAGGGGTGCGGCCCACACCAAATTCCCGCACCCACTGTCCATTGGGAACGTCCTGTCCTAAGCTAATCAATCTCACACTATGACTATGAAGGCAGAAGTTTCCTCCGCAGCGAGCATTCCTATGCTGGTTCTCATCTGCCATCCGGAATCTGTTAACATATACTGTACAAAGTGCAGTATATACGCTTTCTCGCCCACTGTTCAACTCCGAACTCAGTCCAGCCACAGTTCGAATAGCCGTAATACCATTGGGGCATATTTTGGACATACGATTACGTGGAGCCGCCACGGTTCGATTTTGATTAAGCACTAGTTGGAGACCACACATGCTCGCTAGCGCCACAAACCGACTTAGAGTTGAACAGGCGGCTGTGGCTGAGGCTTGGACTTGACAGTAGACTTCACCATACTTCACTCTCTTTCATTCAATCCCCGCCATCCGCTGGGAGCTCCGCGGAATATTGGGTTTAGATTGCTCGTTGGATTTGTCCCCTTACAGCTTCCTCATTCACCCTACAGCTAATACGTTTCCAAAACAGAACATAGTGCACCTTGTAGGGCTTGAGCTTCCATCTACTGTTCACTTCTATCGGATCTAAGCTCACTCAACTTGCGGCAACGTCGGACGTTCTACGCGGCTAAGTTCAAGGCTTTCACTCTAGGTGCAACTGCAGCTTCTTTCCGGATAAGGCCTGGTATATAGACCGCTACCACTGACCGACTTTCCCACCACACTCTATTATTTTTTGCGGGGCGACTGCAATGGCTCAAGGTCCAGCCGAAGTTGTGTACGTATACACCAGCTCCCCTCTTCATTATCCGTTCCAGAATAACTTGTTTACATCTAGCCATGGTCCCATCCTCATCGGAACAACATTGAATATAATTCTCTATGGCATCACGATTACACAATCGTATCTGTACCACACCAAGTCTAGTCAACGGTATGCTTGCTCTGGATTCGCTAACGGAATTTTGCCGACCATGGCTTGCCCAGAGACTGCACTTTTATAAGAACTTTCGTGAGTAGTAGAAGGTTATCCAACATCTCCCGCCTACTAAATGTGTTCACACTATCAAGGTCTATCTCTTATTCATTGGAGATACTATACATACAATTTTTACGATTGTCTATATCTACGATGCTCTGATCCTTCATTTTGGTTGGTTTTGCGTCAAGTCGCACCAATGGTGAAGCTTGGAGCTGACAACCTGACTTCTCAGGAGATATTGCTTACCTGATAACTGGAAGTTGGATTTTTGCTACCGGTGCGCTCATTGCTGTATTTGGCATTCGTTCTGATCACTTGGCTTTTCTTCATAGACCCTGCACTGACGGTACTACAGCAAGTTTATATTTGAGATGACTTACACTCACTTTTTTTTTCAGTGTATTCTCCGAAGTTTTGTACAGGCGTTCTATGCATGAAGAGTCAAGGTCCTCACGGATAACATCGTTCTCGTCGTGATAATCCTCGTTTGTTCAATCTCTTCCTTTTGTGAGCTCTACGGATCACCTTTGGACATATGTCTGACATCCTAATCTAAGTTATGGACATTGCAACCTCAATAGCCATCGGTCTTGTTCCGCAGTTTCTAGATTTTCAACGGTTCAGGATCGTGGTCATTTTATGTAAACTACATACCTCCGAACTCCCTATACTATTACTGATTGGTCTACGGCCAGGGCTCGTTTCTGCATCCTTTGCAGACCTCGTGATCACTTCAACGTTGGTAACGTTTTTGGTAGGTTTTCACTGTATATTTCCTTACGCACGCAACGAACCAGAAACGCAGCGTCGTCATAAAACTGGATTTGCGGGAACAGACAGTCAATTTGACCGAATTATGCGACGTACGTTTCCATTGGAATGTATAACACTCCACATTGACGAATCAGTTGGTTGGCATTGGGACAGTGACCATCCAAACTGGTATGTGGGCTCCTGCTCGGCCTTACAGTCGGAAACTAATGTGCGTCTGGTCAGGGCTGCTGACCGCTGTCTGGGCGTGAGTATCTAGTACTTATAACTACTTCCCATCCTCACTGTTGGACCCAGCCTTGTCGATCTCATGGTCTATCTACTTCACGTAAGATTTGAACCATTCATCAGGTCCTTTTCCCTCACACGGGGTCATTATAGCCCACCGGAACGTCAGGCTGCAATTAGTAAACCAACCATTTCCTCGCAACTGACTTAGCATCCCCCCCGGACACCTTATTTTCAATTTTCCGCTTTCCAAGCTCTATACCAACTCCTTGCTAAGCAGCCTGAATACTAGAAACAGCTAAAATCACACCGAAAATACAATAAAGTACCCACCAATCTTCAACGCCTTTGGGTCAGCACAGCACAACCAGCACATAAGTAAGGACCCACTATATAAAGATACACAGTACTTAAACATACAGCTATTCTCAAGAGTAGCACCCTCCAATTGAATATGAATATGAATTGGAGCAGCTCAACTAACAGAACTCATAGGTGGTCGTCCATGTCGAATCTCTTGAAATGTTCGATTCTACTGAAAGGCCAAAACCTGTTCGAGGATCAGATCTAGGGCATGCCAATTCGGAATTAACTGATCTAAGCCAACAATCCATACTTGATAGTTTATGCCGACCCATAGTATATCTGAATTATTCCAGATCTTTCTACAATTATTCCCAAGGGCTCTACCAGTCGGGTAACATTGCCACTGACGTTTTCCTTGCGGGCGAGCACAACTGATCTCAATGGATATGTTATCCCCCCCTCCCCCATTTCCTTGTCTTGACGAGAAGCTGATGTACTTTTGAAAATATCCTGCATGCGTCACATGCATTTCACCTTTCGCGCTTATGTCTATCCTTCATGGGCATAGTTTATGAAGCTAGACGCCGCAACCAGGACTATCCTACCAATGTTGCATCAGTAAATCCAGCTTCTCTCCGAAGAAGGTACTTTATAAAGATAGCCAGTCAACTTGACTCATATTCCTAATAGCAGTTCCAGTGGCTCAATTTCCTGTTAAAGTCGAGCCCATCCATTTCTTCATGTTGCCAATGTCATTTTGAGTTTCTTTTTTTTTTTTCACAATATAGCCATGGTCCCAATTTCATCGGTGTCGCATTGAATATGCTTCTCCGAGGCATCTTATCTCACAACGAGCCTATATCACACAAGTCTATCAAATGACATTGGTGGTCGTAGTAATAATCTGTAGGATGCGTCCGACAACCCTCTCATGACTGAATGGCAAATAAATAGCGCCGGTTGTTGCGCCTTCGCAGTTTTTTCATATTGGTGATATAACTTGTATGTCAAGTTTTCTGCTTTTACTACCTATCTAACAAACGAGAAAAAACAATAGTCGGTATTGATTTCCCCAAAAAAGGCCTAGGATGATGTTGTGAAATTCCTCTGATTCCACAATGTGGTCAGTGGCTTCGTCCCCATATAGGATGAAGGTGGCTCAAGAGTGCGTCAACGGTTCGATGTAGATCATGAAAGGAATGCAAGTGCATTTACAAGTACGAACTTCACACAACTTCATGCCTACATACGCGGGGCCCATTCCCTAAGCCCTCACCGCAACCATACCATAGAGCCTACCGCCTTCACACATGCACTAAATGTGTTCAAAGCGGACGGTTATTTGGTGCAGGAGGAATGGCGGAGTAGTTTCCAAGGTCAAGTTCTTGTCACAGATAGGCTTATGACGCGGCCAGTCTGCTCTTTGGCACTCCCTAGTACCGCGCTCCGTTTAGTCTTTTCCTGGATAGGATCAGCGCAGGGAGCTTACTTGGAGCAGTACCAAGTTCTTCGCGAAAGATCGACCTCCCTGTACCCCGTACACTGCCTAAGTGGTGAGCCGGCTTCCGGTTGCTCGCAGCTCTCACAGGCCTTTACGGGAGCTTCTGTCATGGTCCGTTGTGGCTTGGGAACTAAGACATAATGGTGAAGAGCAAAAAAACCTTGTTATGTTAGTCAAGGTCGTCACCAAATGGTCGCCTGGCGCTCGCAAAGGTAATGATCCCTGAACACAATAGACATCTCCCGAGCCACTTTAATGCGAGGATCTGAGGTAGGTCGTAGTTTGTTGCCGCCGGGAAATGGAAATGATAGAGAGGTTTCTGGAAAACGAGATGAATCCACCAGGGTGTATGTCTTCAATAGGTTGAGAAGACCAGCACCATTGGCTTTCTCCAAAGACTCTAGGGTGACATCAACACTATATATTCGTGAAACATCCGTCTTGAGGAATTCGCAAGCATGGACATGGTCTTCCAGTATGTGTTCCTGGCGAGTGGCTTTCGATGCATTTTGCCAGGTCTTAGCAAATTCCATTTTGTCAATCACCTCCACTTTGACAGCCAAATCATGTTGTACTCCGCATAGATCGCGAAAGACAGTGCGGTAGGTAGTGAGCATTGACTCTGTCTCGTTATTGCCGCTGCCGGAGGGGGGAGCTTTAATGTCTAACGGCGAGGTTAGAACCTGAGATTCTCAATTTTTGTTCCATGCGACTGGGTTGTTGGGGTAACCAGTGCGAAAGCTAGACTGTGACACCAAATAATATGGAAAGAGCGTGAGGTAAGACGGTGGGTTTAGGAGAATTCAGAGCTGATGAGGGAGCAGTCCAAGTACTTAGGGGTATGTATCTCCGTCAACTTCCTCTCATCATTAATATATGGGACCATTATGGGGTCACACTCAAAACAGAGATAATCCTCTCGAATCACGTTGAGCCGAGGCGGCTCCTCTATGGAACAGTATTGGAACCGGTTAGAGACTGGGGGAAAGTCGAGCGGTGCCATTCTAATCCCCATATACAACTCACCGCATTGATTGGCTTCCTCCTGAAAATTGTTGGCGCCTAATAACCAAGCTGTGATCCATCAACGCCGATGAGATTACGGCCACGAGATGCGCGAATTCTTGGTTCAAGTTCAAACCCGAATGGACGATAGTGTAGGCATCGTCATTAACAACGAAATTTTGTCATACCCTATGGGGAGACATGGCGCCAATCCCACTATACGGCGTGGACGACCCCGTCGTCACAATAACTGGGTTCCCACTATAGAGCTGTGCTTGTCACGTTCTCCAATGCCACATTCTTTCCGCATATTGGTTTGTGTCGGCCCCGATATGTTTTCTAACATTTTCTTTAAACAGATGTTATTCAAACATGAGCGCAGTGTAAAGCCTTCGGAACCGTTGGCTGATCTTGAACAGCAATACACCCTCCGACCGAGAACTCCTCATGGTTTGCATCACTTGAAGGGAGAGTTGAGGAACATGAGGGGCGGATCGGGCTCTCGGATGACAGATATGGTTCGTTCGTCCTACAGGACTCGCAGCACCTCACACCCTCGTCGTAACGAGCACGCATCAGCATGGATTTCTCCTTCGTAGCAGCAGCTCCATATGTATCCTTCACTGCGTTTCTGATCTCTGGGTCTATGTACCTTCTTGATTTTGGACTGAGTCTTAGAAAGCCAAGGAGTTCCTGAGCGGTGAAATACAGAAATGAACCTGACCGAATGGGACCATGGAATGAAGTAGACCAATAAGCCTACCTATTTACATAGGTATTCTCTAGAGTCATGATGAGCAGCGCATGCGCGGCATTCATTGCCAGGTCTGCACCAAGAGTGACGGCCATCCCAGGGTGCTGAAAGGACAGCGAGATCGAACTCTTTCCGCCCCAGACCTTTCAAGTGCAAAGAGCCCCACGCCTCCGACCCTCGGGCCCGAACATGGCCTTCGAACATAGACCTGCGTCGCGAACCAATCTGCAGCCTTCCAGGAAGTACGGAATTCGAACGCTGTCATGATCAGCCGTATGAACATCCAAAATTCGTGCTGCAGGGCACAGAGGCTTTTGAGACACTTGCAGAAGGTACGGAAGGTAGCTTCTTCGGGTTTGGGGTGGTGTGAAGACGTGAGTCGAGCGGCGGCTGTGCTTTCCAATCACTATTCCAACTAACGGGATCATGTAAGTAAGGGGACTCGGGCTCTAGAAGAGATGTATAGAGTGGAACATTAATCTCGGAATCATTGTATATGCCTAGACTGAGATGGACCTGTATAGAATGGCGAACCGTCACTTATGCCTTTGACAGAGAGAGAATTGCACGAGAGATGTCCTGTCTAGCCGACTCTGGGATGCTGAAGCACTGCGCGGGGAATTATTAGACATGCATAAGATATAAAATGACAGAGTCCGGAGTTGTGTATATGATTACATACAATGAGACGATGAGAGTCCAAAGCTTTAATGCGTATCACCGAATATACTTCCCAGCTTCTTCCAGAATCCAACCTTGGGCTCATACCTGTCCTGTCCACTGATACCTACAATCAACTTTCCGCCGCGTGAATTGAGCTGACAGAAGTCAAGGGCCTGAGTATTTTCACGGCTTGTTCTCGACAACGTCTGGTCTCCCACTAATACGAGGGCCTCCTCATCGTCGTTTTTAATAATCCGCATCAGAGCGGCCAGGGCGGGTAAAAACTGAATATTGCCTTGCCGTGTGCTCAGCTGAATTGCACCGCAGAACGTTTTCGGAATGAACAGGATTATATCCCCTAAGATAAAGACTTAGTATGCTCCGACGAGGGATGGGTTATGAACGGACGTGCCTCGCCGCGAAAAAACTTCGAGACCTATCCGAGGTCGTGTAATGGGTGCAGGTAGCTGTACCAATAGCGATGAAATCTGGGTTGCACAACAGATTCGTGAAGATACATACCAATTTTATCATTATGTTTCCAGTGCGACTGGATACCAGCACTGAAGCTTTTGACGCGTCATGTACATCCCCTGTCGTCCCCAAATCCAGCGAAATCGCTCCTCCGCGAGTTCTAAAAGATGCGTGCGGGGGGTTCTTCTTCCGACCTTTGTGACCCTTTGCGTCGAAGCCGCCTAGTGAAGGGATTCGGGGGTCAATATAGAAAGTCCCTATCAAAGATGCCAGAGATTAAGTATATTATAAGAATAGTATCAATGTATCATCCCGACCTGACAATGGTTTGGGACCCGTCTGAAGATGCACCTGGTTCACGGTGGGGGCTGGAACAGGGCCACGTTGGGGTGGTGGTGGACCGGCGAGGGCTGACGAGCTTGAACTACGTGATAAATCGCGCCGTGGAGGGGCTAGGAGAGGCTTGTCTTTGGGTGAATCGCTGTATGGTGGGGGTTGCTGCTCCTTTTTCTGTAACGTATCAGATATGGGGTCGGTAAGTATAGGGATGTGATACAACGGGTGATCAGCCGGAAACTTGCCTCCGAAGAGCTGCTAGCTTCACGACTTCGACTGTCGACGATCATGGCTGAATGGTAGAGAGGCTCTTCAAGCGTCAAGCTCGAGGAATGGAAACCTGCAAGAATTTGCTGGTGAGGATGATTTGCAAGGCTGTAGATCTCCATTTTGTGAATTCCGAGGCTGTCCAACGTGACTGCGCACGCTGCGGCTCGCGTGTTCCTCACGTGCAAACATTCAGTACCGTATGCAGTGACTGCATAGCTTTCAAGAACAGAACTACGTGATTCTGCGCTATGTAATGAGCTACCATCAAAATGGGGGGACTTACATACTACATACTCTACACTGGTTATTTTCACGACCGATATTTCTCACGTCGGGTTTTGCTGACATCTCTATCGACGTGCGACGCGTTGGACGCCGTTGGCGGGACTACCACCAGTCTTTTGGTGATAACATACGAGCCAAACCCATCCCGTCAACCCCGGGGCTTGGACATCAGGACCCTATCTTGGTGAGGCTGCGTATCATTCCGGATTCGACGCTTCAACTCCGGGCAACCATGAACAGTCCTTGTTATGATTGTTTCTACTATTTGGGATTCACGATCGGAAACGCTATGTACGGACAGCTTGGGAAATCCCATGGTTTTAAATCGGACTGAAGAGCGCAAGGTGTTGGACGGCCTTCCGCAGCTTGGAAGGGAAGGTGCGAAGGGTCCTATTAGCGATTAAAGTCTGTTGCGTTCGACCCAGCCATTGAGTGCTAACTCCTGGTCAGAATTGGACTTATCTCATGAGACTTCAGTGCGGAGTGTCTGTATACTCGTGCCTCAAATCGAGATGGTGGTCATCAGTAATACATATGCTAGATGTTCATTAGATCCCCTGGGGTTGAGATAGTTCCCGAACAAACACCCATTACAATTAAACAAACGCAACAGACAATCTACAAAGTAAGTAGTACTTAAAGTAGGCATGCCTTATATCAAAGTAAATTTAGAACACAAAGATAGATCTAGTATAGCCTCGCAACACGTGAGTGGGGGTGTGAGCGGATGCATAAAAAAGCAGAACATGAATCATAAAAGCTGTGTTCACTGTGTGGCATGGGGTTCCGTGGGGTGGGCAGCCGTTTCCTTCGGCTTCTCAGCCTCCTTTGCTTGTCGAATCATTTCCTCACGCTTGGCCTTCGCCGCCTTGGTTGCGGATTGTTTTGACTTGGGTGCTGCTGCCTCTGCGACCATTCTGAGAGCGTGATGCACCGCATCAGCTACTACGTGGAAATACGTTTCTAGAGAAACTTACCTCTCGAGTTCTCGACGTTCCTGGTCTGATTCGTCGGGGATCGTTGACTTGAAAATTGTACCAATTAAGAGGAGAGCCTGTTCAGATACACATAAGTACAAGAGGGGGAAAGTAAGGAACAAGGGCTAACCTTGGCTCGATTGTAGAGCACGATATCAGATTGACCAGGCTCTTTTAGAACGTTATCGACGACCTTTTATACCTACTCAGCCGTGTTCGACAAAAAATCGGGCTCAATTGCCTACCTCGCGCAACACCTGAATAACTTCCAGTCTTGCACCACGCCATGACGCGAGCATAATCTAGTATAACGTGAGGGAACTGAGGTTGAGAGGATAGACAAGCCACGTACCTTTCCTGTGACATCCATCTCTAGAGCTCTGAGCTCCTCCTCGCCGGCCTCACCCTTGGCCTGTACTTTCTCCATTTCCTTGGGACGTCCATTACATCTAGAGACTCTTGCACAGTTTGTATAGAGAACGGCTCACAAGCATCATATCCCGTACACTCAGACTAGATAGAATCATGAGACGACAAACATATGATCTTGAACAACGCAACACTTACGCGCTTCCAATGACCCCCCAGACATCTTTGGCAAGTGTGCCCTTCTCCTTCAGGCGCGAGAAGAATCCAGGGCTAAAAGTTCAAGTTGGTGCGAAATTAATTGTGTGGATGGTGAGGATACGCACATGCCCAAAAATTTCCGTGACTTCACGAAGGACGATGCCTTCATTATATAAACGTGACCTATAGCATGTAAGAGCTAAAAGTGCACAAAGAACAGGCGTCAGCTGAATATATGCATACCCCGCGCGCTCACATACCTCGACGCCAAAGCTCTCCAGCTTCAGATCATCTGCCTCCCGCCTCATCTTCTTCTCAAACGCGATTGCCTCTGGATCGTCCTTCTCCCCAGGATGCTTTGCCTCGACAAACGGCCTTAGGCGCTCAATCAACTTAGTTGTTAACAGCGCCACCCGCGTTTCCATGACTTTCCGCCGTTCGCGCTCCTGCTCTCGAAGCTTCTCCTTCTGCTCCTGAGTGATCTTGTTCCTCTTCCGTGCGGCCTCCTTTTGCCTCTCCTTCTCCTTCTCTTTATCACTGGGTGAAGGCGACACCGACTGTGGCGCGTCCCCATGGGGTACAAGGGAGGAGTGTTGGTGCTGAGCATCTGGACGAACGGGGGTAGTTGGAACAGAGGTCGGATGGGGGGCGGCAGAAGGTGCAGCTGGGGGAGGAGTGTGAGGCCGGGAAGAGGGTGTAGCCGTTGGTGCTTTGGTTGATTGAGCATCTCCGTTTGTAGGCGCACCAGCGACGGGAGTGGAGGGATTTGTACCGTCACTGTTTAGGTGTTTCTCGATTTCGGCCTTCTCTTCGTCGGTCATCATGGTCGAAGCCACGGATGTCATGTCTTTCATGATTGATATTTCTCCGATCTGGGGAGAGGCACAATCTAGCTTTGATGTTGCGGGACAGCGATGAACTCACGTAGTCCACAAAACGTTCACCTCCAAACACATTAGCGAAGAACCCGGCTGCATCCTCCATATTAATTCCACCCTCTTTGTCAACCTGTTCACCGGGAAGAATGATGTCAGGATTTCACTCAGGGCATGGATGATAAGAAGCGGGGCACACCATAGTCTTTCCATTTTTGTCGTAAACGGCTCGTAGATTCTGTAGAGGGGTCGCTTTGGGAACTGTATCTCACATATAGGGTATCCATGTAAAGACGCACAGAGTCAGACAATACTTGATATGCTTTGCTGTAGAGTTCGTTGAAGACCACGTTAAGTTCATCGTTACATTGAGGAATACTCCGGTATTACGTACCTTATCTCCTTGAACTTTTCTTCGGCATCAGGGGAAGGATTCTTGTCTGGATGGTACTGGTAGAAATGAATTGGATAAGCGTCGAGGACAGGCAAATTACGCGGATGAATTGTTGGAAGGAGTAAGCGAGGAAATGGATGCGCACTCTCATGGCCTGCTTCCTGTACGCCTTCTTCAACTCTGTGTCATCTGCATCTACGCCCACCCCGAGCTGCCCAGGAATGACGAAAGATTAGCATCCGTGTGTCAAATATTGTTTTTTATTTTAATTGAAAAGAGCGTACTAGATCATAGTATTCAGTTTCGACGGGAGGCATTCGTGATAGTAACGGATAGAATTATTATAGGGGGTCGTAAGAGGACGTTGAGTAGAATGAAGCAGTCGGAGCGCAAGCCGTGGTGGAGTTGAAACACAGGCTTTTGATATCTAGTCTGAACTGCCTAACTGAGCCACAATAAATAATTGATTGTGTAATTATTTTTTTTTGCGATGGACATTGTAAATGCACACAGCATTTCAGGTTTTCAAGTGATATATATATATATGTTACAACAGAATAGATGTATGTAGTAGTGTGTGAGTAGTAGCAATATAATGGAATAGCGAATAAAAACAGTGCGCGTAATGAAGGAGGTACTGTGAGTATAGTGTAAACCAAGGTAATCCAGTCCGAGGAGCCAGAGAGAAATGATAATGATAAGAGGTATCGCTAGGGAACCAACCATTCAACATGCTAATCCTTGTCTGCTTCCACAGCATGTGTCGAAAACCTGACAGCTTTCTTGATAATCTGGGGATCTGATGTGCTACCACGTGGTGACGAAACTGGGGACGAGAGCATGGAGGCAGGCGCAGAGGAGGATCGCGACCCAGGCAAAAACCGCGCCATGCGAAATTTAAGGGCCGCAATCGAACGATTGGAAGAATTAGGAGTTGGTTTCATCGAGGTTACTGTTGATGACGACGCTGATGCGAGCATGAGCCCTGGGTTTGCGACAGGGTTTATAGAGGAATTCGAGTTTGACGTCGCAGGTTTTTTCAGTGATGAGCGTGTCGGAGTTGGTGGGATGATGATAGGGGAACCTGAACGTTGCTGAGACTTGTCATAAGGGCTCGTGTGGTGATGATGTGGATGCTGTGAACCAGGTGCCGAGTTTCGTTGGGCGTATGAATAGGGCTGGGCGCGGAGGTGGGGTGTGCGTGACACATGCAGGCCCATTGCTATTTGCTCAATACTTGGGCGCGAAGAAGATGCGTCTTGCTGGCGGAATCGTGAGGGGCCGGAGTGGGTACGTTCTGCGGGCGTCGAAATCATGCCATAGTTATCAGACTTCTAATAGGGGCAAAACGCATTGAATGTGATGCTGCTGCACAGAAGAAGACACCACAACTGACTTTACTTTCTGACGATCGTCTCTTGGGTGTTGTTGGGGTTAATGTACGCCGCATGGACATTATGATTCGTGACGCGGTCTTGTTCGGTGAGGATGAAGTGGACCCCAGGTCAACGTCAACGTAGTGAGTTGTTTGTTTCGATGAAGAGTCGTGTGGGTATCCGGTGCTGCGCGAGGATGAGTACATCTTTGTAGACATATTTGAAACCGAGCGTCGATGACCTGGCGAGTCGCTGGAAGTCATAAATGGTGTGATACGGGTGATATGATTCTGCAGGACAAGGAGGCCGGTTCGAAATTGCCAACGTAGACTGACGTGAGGAGTCCGAACACGAACACGACGCCGCTGCAGGTTTTTTTGGGGGAAAGGAAATCAACAGACACAATTCCCAGCTTTAGCCGACGCTTACTATTTCGGTAGTTTCCGAAGAGCACAATGTCGGAATCTCTCGTGGCTGTGCTTGCCGTTTCGCCACTCGTCAGATGCCAATTCAAAGAGATGGCGAATCTTGCCGCTTACATTGCATCCTATTCACTACCGCTCACTAATTCCCCACTCCTTTTGCCATGAATCATCCAAGATTCCAATTATACTAGCTTTGATATCTATGACAGCCCATAGGACGTCACGTCGTTACCACGTTGATTTACCACTTCATACATCCGGGTACTATCAAGGTAAACTTCGGGCGGGAAGGAGGACACAAACCCGATTTTTGCCGTTGATAAAGCACACGCTCGACGAAATGTCCACGGAAAAACAGCCTCTGAATCTGCATTCCCCCGCGTGACGGAGAGTCACGAGAAGATTCCTCATCGTGACAGCACTCTTGTCATTGGATTCTCAAACCAGCCGACTGACTTAGCAATACGTTATGCGACTTTCCTATCTCCACCTCCGACGGCGCGAACGGCGAGGGTACATATATCTGCAAGCCTGACTACGATTCGTAAATGATCAACATATTCCCCATAGTGCCGATCTTGGATGTCTCGGCGGACCGGAGAACTAACCCACCAATTAATTTCCGGTTTGTCAATTTGTGGCACCCCAGTGATCGATACCTCTATGTATGTATGTACTCCGGGTGCTATGCTGTCCCCTCGCCAAGTTCCTTGATTCCGAGCAACTATCACGTCTCCCCAAAATCCCCACATTCCGCAGTGTCATACTACGATCCGAGGCCCGGAGCAAATGACCATGGTTGGCCCCGCCACCTCCGAACCACGTTTCGCGTTTTCTTCCGGGGCATTCAACGATGCTTTCCGACCGAGTTGGCCATGTGTATGGCTCGGGCCGGCTAACCCGTTTTACCCCAAATTTATCCTTGCGAAGTCGGGAAGCAACACGTACCCGTTGTATGATACGACGTGTCACTGCGCCTGGCTGTTTCGTTTTTCCCTAGAACAAGAATACTATATGGCAAGAGGTCATTGGTAGACATTTTTATTTTTCAGGTATGAGACCTAAATAAAGAACACCTTTCCGGATCACTTCCCAAGTTCCAACTACGCGTTCACTATGGAAACAGTACGAGCATGAATAGGTTTGTATTCTTTATGGTTTCTAGCGGTTTTCGATTATACTCTATGATTCTTGAATCGTCGTTTGGAAGAGATACGTGCGCTCGGTTGGTTATTAAAACCACATTCGAAGGAGGAAGTACCTTGCGCAAGTCTATTTCAAGAGAGTCTATTCAAGTTTATATAAATACATAGTATGTGATGAATGAGTAGAAGATTTGTTGCACCGAGCAGAGTACGAGAAAAGAAGAATTTGGATAGTAAAAGTCCACTCGATGGCCAGATCCTAATAGCACTATAAAACAGGATAGTGGTACCAGCAGTGTAGGTTGTGAAGGCGTCGCAGTCAACTCGTCAGCTGAAGGGACACTCAACCGGGCCTATACCGCATGATACAGCTGAATCCTGTCCGTTAAGTCCCTGTTGGAAAAAATCATCCGTCTGGTGGAATAGATCCTTTGGGGGCCAATGCACGCAACCACCTCCGGTCCTTCTTGTTAAGCGGGGAAGCAATAGGGATAGGATTCTTTCGGAGGGGGCTCCAAAAGCCAGGCCCCTTATGTTCAACCCGAATAGGCCGAATGGGAGGGAAGAAAGGGATGGCAGATGGGTTCAACTGAAAACTGGTTGCGGGAGGCTAGGAGAAACATCATTAAACATGTGGTAAGTAGAAAGAAGCAGGGGAGAAGCTAACCTTTCGAGACGCCTCACTAGCGCCCTTCTCATCGAACCTGCTCTCCAGTTCTTCGGTAGTCTCCTTCAAGTCCCGAGACTCCACCTCCATCTGCGCCATCTCACTCTGGAAGAGAGATCCACTGTATTTCGACAATGGACCAACCATGAAGGGGTTGATGTCAAGGGAAGAGCCACTTCCCAAGGCATCATCTACTAGTTGAGGTGCCGCGCATCTGGACAAATTTGCAGCTTGATTTCCTTCTTCGGTTAGAGGTGGTTTGATAGCGGTTGCTGGTGTCGCGTTATGGTCCCATTTTGCCGTTTCTTTTGTGGATGGTAGAAATGGGGGTGTTAACGGGTTGAATTTGTGAAGGGGTGTGGGGGTCAAAGGGGATAGCTGAAAGAAGAGATTAAAACAATTAGAAAGGAATTGAGAATAGGCAACATAAAAACGTACTAAATGTTCACTGTTCACACGTACAAGCAAATCTTGAGCTGGTGTCTTCCTCAGTGGATTGACGATCGTTTTGACAGCGTTGAATTCACTCAGCCACGAGCGATCCAAGTCCATTCTGTCCATGGGGGAACTAATCTCAAATCCACTTCCCGAGGTTTCACCGCTAAGCAAAGATTCCGCACGCCTGGCTGCACGTCTAGCCATTTTTGCAGCCTTCTTTTCTTCCGCCGTCGGTGGCGGCTTGAGAACCGGAGCTGGCCTTGTATTTGGAGCCCAAAAGGGCAAAGAGAGTAAAGACTTCGGTAACGTTCTTCCCGTGGATGGGAGGAACGGAGTCGCGGAGGGGTTGAACTTGCGGAGCGGTGCAGGCGTTGAAGGAGAAAGCTAATGCGGTGGAGAAAAATAATTAGAAGGATAACAAGGACCAAAGATGATAGGACATACCGAGGGCTCAATTTCCATGGGTACAGGAAAGTCTTGAGCTAACGGCTTCTCCGCTGCAACACATTGGACACTGTCATCAATGACGGTTTCGATGATTTTCTCCTCTCCTTGTAATCGATTGGGCCCGTGGCTTGTCTCCTCTGATTTCGTATGAGGGTCGATCGACCTTTGATAGTTGCTATCATGGGCGTCCTGTCTATCCACCGACTGCGGCACGTCATTCTGGACTTCAGAATCACTTAGCCACAAGTTATCTAAATCCGTATGACGAAGGAGCAGTGGTGGGGTGACAGCGGGCAACCGGCTTGAGGATGCAACTGGGGCGCCTGCATATAAACGCTGATATAATTGTGTGTCGATGAAGTCGTCGCTCTCGGCAAGCGCGCGCGCATATGCTTCATCGGCGTCAACTCCCGCTAGATGGATGTCAACGCCGAGAGAGGCGGCAGAGGCCGAGGGCTCAAACAAGTGTTCGCAGGACTTCGTGGATGCTGACCAATCAACTTCGGCCTATGAAAGAGGGCGAGTATCAGCATAAAGAGAGCGAAGGGATATTTAGACACATACTGCAGTTTGAGGTCTCTTGCCCTCAGCATTCAGCTTCCTCCTCCTAATCTCATCCGGACTCTCAATCTCGTCATTCATCTCGTCAACTGATGTACATTCTGTTGACAGCGCGAATGTATGGGCAGTTGCCGTTCCCAATGGCGTGCGCAGGGATGCCTCCGGGGAAGTATGGGTGTCCTCTGCTGGGAGGGTCGTCGATTCAGCGTCCAGTCGCTCAGGAGTACTTAATGGTGTAGCCTCAAAGCTGGCCTTCTCCTCTTTGGTTCCATCTTCGTCCACTACAATCTCTTCTTCTCCTCCGGGTGCCACCAGCGCAGAAGCCGGCGGCCCATAAAATTCCACACTCCCCACTCCTTCCATCGACGTTTCCACCACGATATGTTCCATTTCTATACCATCACACCTGTTGTCGACGACGGTGATATCAGCCTCCACATTCTCTTCATCCCCATCACTCCCTATCTTAACTACCCCGACATCGACCAAGGCGGGTTCAGGGAGACCGAACCACGCCTCCTTATTCATTTCTCCCATGAGTGTCTCCAGCCCCCACCCCTCAGCTTCAACCGATACCCGAGGGATCTCCATCTGAATCATAATGTCGGGTCCATTGACGATTGCATCGGCTTCCTTGGTCGAGTCTCCACTGTTAACGAAGGGGAGTTCGGTGTTGTCATCCGCGACGGGCCATTCCACAATGGCGGGATCTTCGTTAGCGACGCTAGGCCCAGCGTCTACAGTCCGAGTAGAGTTGAGTGCGCCTACGGTTTGTCGCTCCAAGCCCCGCCTTGTGTACCAAATTCCAATGCCAGCCAGCACAAGGGTAGCCAAGAAGATCCACTGTTCCTGTAAGTTCCATCGTTGTTCCATTATGATAGCGCGCGCGACAGCATCATCCCGGATCGATGGCACCACCATTGGAGTATGAGTTATCCGAAGCCACCTCACTAGTGTTTTGCGAAGCCTCTGCTGGAGTTTTCGGTCGTTATGGTAAGCCCAAGCGTTCCTGAAAGCTCGCCCTATATTTCTTGCCGCCCGTACCGACTCTTGTGGAAATGTCACTGAGAGCATCGCCATGATCGCCAGATATACAGCAAGTAAGATAACAAAATAGCGAATGTCAGGAGGATCGGGCGGTCGCACAGGTTTGCCGACTTCGTCGGTTCCTGGGCCAGGTGGCGGTGGAGGAGGCGGGTCCTGATCTGGGGGTTCCCCGCCGCCCTCGTTATCCTGTCCACGCCGAGCTCGACGCAATGCTTTCTTCCTCCTCTGGGTTGCAAGCAACCCGATGGGACGACGAGGAGGATTGCCTCTGCCTCCACCCTTCGCAACGACGAGGCCAATACCAACGACCGCACCTGCAAGGACAATAAATGTGCAACCCCCCTTCGTTTGTTTCGGGGGGGCCGACAGGTCGGGTGCGGTCGTAGTGCGCGTGGGAGGTACTGGAGGCGAGGGAGGGAGGGTGAGGGTGGGCGAAAGGATGATCAGCTTCGCCTCCTGGGGTTGGCCCATAATCCCGCCAATAGTGAGTCCAGTAAAGACATTGGTCGGAACCTGTAACAGAGGGACCAGAAAGAGGGAGGAGAAGAGAAGATAGATAAGCCCTGGTAACCTCGGGCCAATCCCTTTGGTGGCGGAGAGCGACCCGCCATGAGCAAAAAGTTGGATAAAAGATTCCATGTCAAGTGTATAAAGTTATAGGCAAGAGTGGTTTAAAGAGTTATACGATGGGGTGGAAGCGCAGAATCAGGACCGCCTTTATACCTCTAAACGATCGAGGCTCACGTGACCTTATCTATCGAAGACTCCAGAGGATGGGCCTGGACTGGTCCCGTTTTGGACATGTAAACCGTCAGTCTGAATTAAAATAAGACCACATTTATGCCCATATTGGGACATTTGGACTGGCTGATATGTGGAGGTGACCCGGGCATCGAAGGGCCGCGTCAAGGATTGAGGTGAATATTGGTAGCCTACGAGACGTATCTGAGTCCAGCATTGACGTGACCGTGAATATACTAAAGTCTAATGTGGTGGCTGTGTTTATGATTGGCGAAACTTGATCATGTCCGATAACGAAACGTTCCTAACGCAAGATATATTGTCAGATAATCGTATATACATCACAAGAGATTTCTAGCAAGTAGGTACTCAAGTAATGCTGGTTCAGATTGGCTTTTGCATTTTAATCATACCACACCATCGCTACTCGACAATGATCATGGCTTCCACTAAAGAATCATACGTACACTGAAACCCAGCACTCATGACGGAGCCTTGACCATGACTATCACCTCAGCCTGGCCACCTAGGAGCTGCACACGGGGATCGTTCTGGTAACCTATCGGCTCCCCGACGATGAAGCTTGGAAGGCCGGGGATTAATTCGGCTGCACCCATCTCCAGACGCTTATTATCATCATAAGTACAATACCAAAATCCTGCGCCATGTTAAACCCGCTTAGTTTTTCTCTTCAACCGTCTCTAAGGTCTTACTCCAAATCGCTACTTTAGGGTGCGCGTTGACCTGGATACGATAGTACAATTGGCCACTATAATTACAGGCGAGTACAGTTAAAACTAACCTTGTTTGCGTCGAAGTTCAAAACCTGAAGGCCCTCCAAGGACGTGGCACGGGATAGGGCTACATAAGCTTGGCCTAGACTCAATCTTCAGCAAAGTGATTCGGTTTATCTCAAGAACGTTTCCAACACACCCTTTTCGAAAACCTTTCCTAAATCGACCCGGACCCGCTCAAGTGTCTGCCCTTGTGATTTATGTATACTCATTGCCCAAGCAAGGATAAGTGGTAACTGGTTGTCCGGTCAGCAAATATGCCCATGATTGTGATAAAAGAAAGTTACTTGTGCCCTTGACACTTGAATCTCGCCATTTGGTAACTCCACCTTCCAGATTTCAGGCATGACCAAGTATAATCTCCGTCCCCCAGTCGGTAGCAGGAACTCCACAACGGGATACAGTTTTGTAGGGCTGGCCGACGTTATCGCTTTCTTGGCAGCACTTCCGACCCCCGCAACTGCGGTGCCCGTACCAATCACGCCCGTTTCACCCATATGCGCGCCATCTACGTCAAGGTCTGTCCCATATACTGCCGGATCCACGAACCGCATTACGCGACCCGTGCTTCCATTGACTAAGGTTTCATCGACGTTCTTGATTAACATGACTTGTGCATCAATACGGAGTTGGAGGATTGGGGGGGCCATGAAATTAGCAAGCATCTTTTGCTTTTGCGTCTCGTCCTGGATGGTTCCCCCGTCGACCGCCTTGAAAGTCTCCTGCTGCGTCTGTAGGCGGGACATTCTAAATGAATTGGAACGATCGACATCCTCACGCCGAGGGAATCTGGTCGTAAGAATTAGCTGGTCCTCGGGTGACCCAAAGGGCGCGTTTACACGCACAGTTCTGTGGCACCAAGTCCATCTTCGTATTCAATATTCCTCGACAGTCTCTTGAATTTAGCAATAGATCTTGCAGATAATCTTCCGAACCGCATTTCATTCAACATGTCGACGAACTCTGTTTAATAGGCGCTTAGACTTTGGTGAAAATAAACGGTAATCGGATCCACAGCACCTTGATCCTTTTGCCTAAAAACTTTGGTGAGATTGAAAGTACGTTGGATCGTCTCGTTCCAGAGCGTAGCCTCAAAGGCGAATTTGACTTGAGCACCACCTTTACCAACAGGTGGAAGTTGGAAGAAATCGCCAGTCACAATGATCTACCACAAAACATACTCATAAGAGATATGTGAGGTTTATATAACATGAAACGCACCTGGAGGCCCCCAAAAGGTTCGGGCTTCTTTCTCAACATACTCCCGATGCGCGCAAGTTTATCAAACAAGTCCCCGTCAACCATGGAAACTGCACGAGGGATTAACGACCCTTCGCATACACTAGAATATTGCGAACCTTCGTCGATTATAAGAACCTTGGTCCTTAGCCACCTCGCACTTGCCTTCTTGTTCTTGCGAACTTTTGATGCCAGGTCTTCCGCGCTCTCGATACCAAGACCAATTCCTGCAAATGAGTGGATAGTCACCCCTCCAATGTTACACGCTGCAATTCCTGTGATCTGATCAGACCTTCGCCCAGATTCAAACCGTTACGGAAGACATACCTGTTGACGCCGTGATGGCCACTGCATCCGCAGATTTGGCATGTTTTTTGCGAAGGGTCTTGATAATTTCCCGCAACAGGACT
This sequence comes from Collybia mongolica, assembly GCA_013420905.1. Lineage (NCBI taxonomy): Eukaryota > Fungi > Basidiomycota > Agaricomycetes > Agaricales > Clitocybaceae > Collybia > Collybia mongolica. The sequence continues at coordinate 1,132,525 of JAAXNY010000008.1, forward strand.
GATTTTCCCGTCCCTTTATCGCATAGAGTCAGCTCGAGAGCAATAAAATGGGAGGATTTGAGAAATGTATGCGCGTATTGACTGACCAGCACTACCGGTATAAAATACATTATGCCCATCCTGCACTAATTTGAGGATTTGTGTCTGTTCTTGGCTCAGGAATACGGAAGCCACTTTCGATTTGGATCCCGAAGCACTTGAGTGAGGCGCGGAACTAGACACAGATTTCGTGGTTAACCGCGATGATGTGGAGCTCCGTGAGCTGGGTGGCTCGGATTGGGCGCCGAAACTTGGGTCAGACAATGAATCTCTTGTTTCCCAGCTTGGCGGTAGCTGCCTGGGTTTCTTCGCAGGTAGTGGTGCCGCAACCTCTGGGCTCGGCCGCTTGTTGACCTTAGACTCTACGAGAGGTTGGGCGTGAGCTGGTGGAACTGGTGGAGGCTTTTCCGAGAGCGCGTCTTGGATATCCTTCAGCCGTTGTTGGGCCCCTGAGAGCTTCGGGCCTGCCACAGTCTGAGGCTGTTTCAAAGGTTGAGGTGTTGGCGGCCAATATATTTCCTGGGACGACGATGATATGGTAGAGGTCGAAAAGTCGCGTTTGACACTACGCAAGCCGGATTGCGCGGTTTTTGACATGGCCAGGCGAAAGGGGGTACGAATAGACGAAGAAAAATATTCTCAACCGTGCCCAACCCTCCGCAAATCCACACCTTTAACCTGGTCGTGGGAGAAACGCGACAGACGCTTATATCACGTGATGGCGCCAACAATTGCGACGCGTCGATCGCGAAATCTGACTCCGGCCAAAACGGACAATGCCAGGCCATTTCGTCAAGTTACTAGCACTTGGTGCGGTTATTGAATTCTCAGTAAAGGGGATTCACAAAAATGCAAGCAAGGGCATCTCGCCCCAGAGTTCCCTTTTATTCATAGTGCTCAACCACGGATCGTTATATCGTGTCCAGCTGTTTTGAGGCTCTCAACTCTTTGTCTACTCAAGTAATCCATCCCTCCATAACGGTTATCCAAGTCTATAAATACTTTTTTGAATTTGGAGCAAGGAGTAGGTCCCCATCCCCGGTATTCAATCATGTCGAGTAAAGGATTGAGTTGCACGACATAGCAGCAGATGTCCTCGGCTTTGGGGATCAATCCTCCCATAGCTATGAGCTCTAATGTGGCGCTTGGTAGCTCATCTCCTTCATGGAGGGCGAACGTAACAATCGATGGAACCGCGCGTAGAATGTGTTCGATAATGGACCCGGGAACGAGTTGTCGTATACAAAGTCTTTTCAAGTTGTGGATACGGTAAAGAAAAGGAATAAATTTGGCCTTCCATTCCTCTTCAGAACAGCCTTCTGCTGATTTAAAACCGTGCTGGTGGGAAGTTTCCAGGTCAAATAAACTTGGAAGGTCAAGATCATGTACAAATTCTCCTAACCCACTTATACTTTCAATGAATAGTGAGGATAAATGGGGGTGTCGCGTAGGAGGTAGACTCCTCAACAAAGACAGCTCGTGTGTATCCGAGTAACTCTTTCGAATCGGCAAACGGCACTCGACAAGTTGTATACACTGCTGAAGCATTAGATGCGCTTCGTAGACAGAAATGGCAGCATTGTGAAGGTGAAGGTTGGTTAACTGGGACCAAGGAAATTTGAAGGAACACAGACGGAAAGAAGTATGGCTCCCTCCATCCAAAATTACTTTGCGGAGCCTTGGTGCATTCTGGAAAATGGTAACATCACCCGCTGCGCAGTATGGACCTTCAAACGAGACATCCACAGTGTTTACGAAGTGTAACGAGCCAGGTGGCAGCTGGAAAAACGATGATCCAAAATTGAGTGCACATCTCAAAGCAACTCCTTTGAGACGAGTTGAACGCAGTGGTACAACGAGGTCGTTCATGGATTGAATCAATGTAATTGGTTCGTTTTCGAAGATTTCCCCAACTATTTTCACGGAAACCAATGAACCCCTGCATCGGGAGAGGATTTCATGGGCCTTGAGTGTATAGCTGGCATGATGTGTACAGTTTCTTTGATAATTCACTTCGACGTTACTCCACAAGGCGGGTGTTCCCATCACCACCTTTTTCCATCTAGAGCAAACCCGAGCTAAATTCCAAGGGGCCGCAGTTAGGTTAATAGGCACGTGGACCACATCTGCACATAGGACAAATATTTCGCTGAGAATCTCGTTAGGGGCAGCTCTGTGAGGGGCGATAGCTGTTTTGTACAGCTGAGTCCGATCTACAATGGCGGCGCGCTGCATTTGAAGAGCGAGGGAATCTTCGATAGGGGTGTTGAAGAGTTTTATATCTAGCATTGGGAGCTCTCTTTCAGCGTCCAACAGAAGAAGCCTCGCCTCGCGTTGGGCTTGATCAGATAACAGAGCGTTGCCATTGATATACGCTACAGAGAGGGTGGAAGAAGGTGGTCGTAAATCCTTTTGCATCTGATTTTGAGGCTCACCGGCGCTGGGTCAAATACGGTATGGACCACTATGGAAAACGAGAACAGCGTTGAATCAGTAAAGAAAACCACGGTAGATCTTTTATAACGGGTCCTCCTTACGACTTCAGTAGAGTCTCAGGATACGGTGCGTTTCCGAGGAGGTTTCTGTCATACACGTGTTGAGTGGGAGGCAACTCGCAAGAACTTACTCGAAGTTCAAGGCCTCGTTCCCGGATATAACCGACGTCGTTGGGTCCCTGCAACTTATGCAACCATGCGAGGCAACACGCAACATGGGGAGCTTCACGATAATTTTATCATTCGTCTAGTAAAAGAACAAAACATCCGTAATTCTCAGGTTTGTTCCATGATATCCATAATTGACCGGGGTTACGGTCCTGTGCCTGCAATAATTATTCCTGAGTAGGAATTCGAGGTTGATGGTCATCCACGAAGTGTAATATTGTACCCTGCCACTTTTAGAGCTTTAACCCGCTGCCGACTGGGATACGCAGCCCCTCCACCATTGGTGTCCAGATCGATGAAGATCTTCTTAAATTTTGGGCATGGTGTGGGTCCTAACCCTCGCGCCTCTAGCATATCGAGGAACGGATTAAGCTCGACGACAAAACAACAGATATTGACGACTTTGGGGATCAAATAACCTTGCGATATTAGTTGGAGTGTGGGATCCGGAAGGGCATCGCCATCCTGTATGGCAAGAATTGTGATAGTTGGAACTGTGCGCAGCACATCCTCGATGATGCTGTCCGGGATGACTTGGCGTACACAGAGCCGCTGGAGATTATTAATGCCTTGAAGAAAAGGAATATAAGAATCTCTCCAATCACCGTCAGATCTATTTATCCCTTCTGACGGCTTCTTTGTATTTGGCACTTCACGAAAAACTTCGAAATTGAGTAGACGCGGAAGTACGAGACCTCGAACAAACTCTGCCAGGCCTGACCAACTTCGGAGGATGAGAGACGTGAGGTTGAGATGTTGAGTGTCACCGACGACTTCATGCTGTGAACCGCTTTTGATGCATATAAAAAAATGACATTCAAGAAGCTGAGTATAGTGGCGGAGTATAAGATGGGCTTCGGAAACGTTGATGGGGGCTTCACGAAGGAAGATATGGGTCAACTGTGAAGAGCATGGAAGTTTAGAGAGGAAGTCGTATGAACGTTGATTACTCAAAGTTACACAGCGGAGCCTCGATGCATTCTGAAAGACGGTTATGTTGCTTTCGGGTATGGGGACATGGAAAAATAAGTCCACAGTATCCACAAAACGTAGCGAGCCTGGAGGAAGCCGTAGGAATGGTGCCCTATAGCTGATGTCTAGCTTCAACACAACTGAGCCCAGGCGAGTGGAGCGCGAAGCAACGAGGTCACTCAAGACTTGAGTGAATGCCGTTGAGTCCCGGTTGCCAAATATCCCCACTATCTTGATAGAAACTGGTAAACGTCCGCATCGTGAAAGGATTTCGTTGGCGGTGCTTGTAAGCGTAGGATGGGACCAGTTTCGCTGGTAATCCACCTGAACGTCATGCCACAGTGCAGGGGTCCTCATTACCACTTGTCTCCATGTAGAGCAGACACGAGCTAAACACCACGGGGCTTCGTGTAAGTTAATGGATACTTTTACCGTATCTACGCAGTGGGTGAAGATTTCACTGAGGATCTCAGCGGGGATCCTCCGATGAGGAGCAATCGCTGATTTATAAAGCTGGATTTCAGCTAGGTTCTCTGTGTGCTGCTCGCGGAGACCTTCGCAGATGATTGGGGTTTTTGAGGCAAGCTCGAGGTCCAGCGAAACCAGTTCGGCCTCAGCAACCGAGAGAAGGGGCGTCGCTGCATGGTGGGCCTGGGGTGACAGCGGAGCATTATTTTTTATGTCTGCTTCACAAAGTTGGATAGATCGGGGGGCAGAATGGTGCTGGCCATAACGGTTTCAGTCGGTGCGATATCCCTGATCATGAAGTTCTAAGTTCGCGGAGCGATGAGAAGGTGAATGACAACAGTACCTCAGAAACCTATCTCAAGAAATTGTGGAATGAGCCTAGGATTAGGATCAAGCAGTTGTGGGCAGTTGGGTATTTTAGAGGTTATCGATAGGATGGCAGATATTTAGTGGTCATGTCTAAGTAATAGTTGGTGAGAACGATCGGTTACTTGTTCCCACATTCTGACCCTGACCACAATAAACTATCGAGTCCGAGCCATCATTGTCTACAATCAAGGCCCCAGTGCTCCGCCCTCGAATGGCCATCTAAAGCACGAGGGAGTCAGACGCCCCAACGACTTCTTGGCGCAGGTTTTGGGAGACGAGGATCGCCTCAGCCCGTAACTCCAAGTTTATCAATTGTTCCCCTTCTATGTACAGGCTCACGCCTTTTAGGGTCCCAAGAAGAATCTTTGTCAACCTGGCACGTTCAACCCTTTAGTCGTATCTTCCGGTGACTGCACGATATTATAGCCTACAACCGACCCGCAATACACCACAACGTCCATCTGAAGTCTGTAATATCACAAGGTAAAGCGGCACGGATTACGTTATCTAATTTTATTTACCGTACCGTCAGGAAAGTTGCTCTGACACAAACTTTCAACATATTACACAAAGACCGTTCTACGTGGGAAAGGTGTTGAGACATGAATCCATCGAGTCACAGTGGCGTGCAAACGCTTTGGTTCAGCATAGCATCAAGGCTGTAGCGTTTCGTGATAAGTCTACTATGTACCCGTGCCTAGATTGATCAAGCTGTTGACAGTGCCCAAAGAAGAGAAGGATTTAACCTCTCTAGTGTTAGGTCGTGCTCAAGATCTCCAAGATCCTTATAGACAGAACAATATAGCCTGTGAATGCAGTACCAGAGTGTCAAGGCTGTTTCGACAGCATCACTATCAAGGCGCGCGCTTGCACTCGATATTATGGGGATACCTAGGCTGTTGTGGAGAAGTCATAGATAACTCTTCATATAAATATCAGGAACGTTCAGAAGCACGCAAGGATTTCAGTCCGCTTGCACTTGCACTACTTCAACTGTTTAAAGCCCGCTTACCACCACCAAAGCCGATAAGAATGCGATATAATGTCCAGACAAATCCAGGTCGGTCTCCTATTTCCTCTCAGACTATACAAAGTTAACGCAACGGCTGCAGGATGTCCTTTCTGTGGTTTCGGCATGAAAGCTCGATCTGGAGGCCTCTCTGCGGAGTCTCCATCCTCGTTAGTTGGGTTAAGACGCATCGACAAACGTAGCTTATCTTTGATTTCTAGGCCATTCCCTGTGAACCATCCTCGCAAACAGCTTTGTTCCGGAAATTACCCATATTGCAAGCCAGATAGGCGTCGACATGGCGTCCCAATCGAACCCATACGATGCTGCAATTCATGAGAGTTCTTGCGATGCGTTTGGCAACTGAATGATAGCAGATGAGATGAGCCGAAGAAATTCAATTGCACAAGGATAACATGTCATATAAAATAGTATAATACGTTCAATACAGATGCAAGCTACTCTGGCTCCATCGTTTCCTGGTTGGGGTCATCGCCCTCTTCACCCTCCGAATCATCATCATCCTCGTCATCACTCTCATCTTCGCTACTCTCGCTTTCGTGAAAAGTCAATGAAATATACTCATCGCCCAGCCGTGCTTGGTCAGCTGTGACGTGCAGACCCTGCTGTTGTTCAAAGTTGGAAACACCGTTAGCATTAGCAGAGATACTGTCTCCAATAGACTGGGAAGTAGTCGTTGATCCAGAAGCGGGCGGAGGCTGCCCTGTTGTCACCTCAGAAGTTACCACAGGTTTCCTAGTACGATTGGCCCGGATGACATGGGGAAGCTTGCATCCTTTAGTCGAGCAGGTGCCTTTTTCTGCAAAGTCGGGGCATTCCCTAACGTGTTGATTGTCGCAGTCAAGGCCCTTTTCGCAGTAGCCAAGCACTGCAAAATCACGACACACGCCCTGGCGTGCCCCTACATTTACATGAGGGAATGGACACTTGTCTCGCGTACATCGGCCCTTGTTGAGGAAGTGGAGACACAACGGTGTACGTTCCGGGGTTGGGTCGTGGGATAGATTGCAGGAATCGGCAGTGTTTGTGCAGTTGCCTTGAAGGAAGTTCCAACAGATGGCGATTTTCGATGGGTCGTGTTGATAAAAACAAGTTAGCCCACGAGTACAAGCACCTGTAATGATAGCAGAAGAAGGGTGGTAAACACGTATTGAGGTGATATATTGAGAAGACGAAATGTTAAATAGTCTTGAAGTCGAGATTTGAGCGCACCTGTGGTCGTAAACCGTGGGCAAGGCTTGTCAGAGTATTTCAGACGTTTGTTCGCCGCTCTTCGGGCTCTGCGGAGTTCGTGAATCAGACGACGAGGGTTAACAGCTTGACAGCCCAGCAAAACACAGACTGATAGTTGGTCCGGGTGCTAGCAAGAGTCATGTTTCGATTGATGGGTCCGCCGCGACGACCGCCTTTAGGCTTGTACACACGCGTTGTCGGTATAAGGTGTCCTGTCTTCCTAGAAAATGCTGCATGGGGTGGATGTGGTGGCCGGGCGTTGGTGGGTGCGGATGATACTGGTTTTGGCACTGGAAAATGAGCGTCGTTATCCAAGGAGACATATTCCACGGTTGTAGGGTAGTGAAAAAACACTGTCAACGCACAATCTTTTCGTACTAGTGAGCGTCCTGATAATTCGAATGCGACACCGTTGAGAACGACATCTTTGACCTGGGTAGACGGTGGCTGTATTGAGTGTGGTTGAGGTGTTGCGCGAGGTACGAGAGTTGTTGTTGGCCGAATATACTTGTTTGCTTGTTTGTAGTTAGGGTTGACATAGGTGTTATTCCTTCCTAGGCTGCGGCCTTGCCCTGGATAGACAGAAACTTCAGACTTGTGTTGATTGATAGACGCTGAGATTTGATCAATGTTTGTTCACCGCAAATTGAAAAAAATCAGGGATTTACCTGTAAGGCGAGCTATTTCACTCTTTAGTTGTGCTTCACTTTTCGAGGATGAAGCCATGTTTGTGGGTTGAAAAGCCAAGATGGGAGTATAATGGTTGGAGGAGCGGAGCAATCGTGGAATTAGTCATAAATGTTGTGGTATATTGTCCAAAGTCTTGTATAGTATTGTTTGTATTGTGGCTCATGACTCTGTCAACTCACACTTTCTGACGACTCCAGCCAGGACATTATCCACGTCACTCAGGCTGGCCTCTTTCCTAAATACCTCCAAGAATACCTCTCCATCTATAGGTGTCCCGTCCTCCTTGTATCCGAGACCACGCCTTGCAATATGCCAGTGCTGGGGGTTCTGACCCCGAGAAAATACCTCTGAAATTTCTGGATCGCTGAATGCAGAACAATTAGACATGAGTAGAATGAACTGTGGTTTTCTCACATAGCTTGCATTTCTTGTGCATTATATAAGTGACTGGACTTTGAGCTAAAGGCAGGACTAGAAACTGTGAAATGTCCGCTCGATACAATGTGGCTGTCCGTTGGTTGGAGTATTTTCGTGGCGGAGGGCAGTGTATCTGTACTACAGCCTGTTTCAGCACGGTTGTCATGAAAGGTACCAATGTCTTTGACCAACCTTTTCGACACATCGTTGTTCAAAATATCCTCAATTTCCTCGAAAAGTTTCATTGCAGCGATTCCAGCAGTTCGCAATACCAGAGGTTCAGAGTTATCGGAATCTGTCTCGTCGTCGACTCCGATCAAGGCAAGCATCATATGAGCATGCTATGATTGGTTGTATTAGGGTAATATGACATGCGTTATAAGAGACTTACGAGAACATAATACACTTTCTGTCGAAACGTTAGATGCGGATTTTCGGGACTGGAAAGGTGAACCGCCGTTGACGCAAAGCGCGGGGAATGGGACCGGGGGGAGTTTTCCTCCAATGGAGATGTGGACGGCGTAAGTGACGCAGAGTTCACGTCGATGGAGGGTTGTAGCTGTTTAGGAAGCTCGTTTTCTCGACTCAATCCATGGGCATCCGACAAGCCGCCCTTGTATTCAGAAACAGTATCGCTTTCTCCGTCGTCATTTGGCATGGCTGAACCTGAGATAGATCTATTGTCTGAGGACATTGCATCTGCCAAGGCACTTGTATCAACATCAACAACAGTAGTGCGGGCATCTCCTGACACTGGTTGGTCGACCGGAGTGGGTAACCTCCCATTATCCTCTAATCCTGATCCCCGGTTTGTTCCTCGTCCAAAAGTTAGGTATCCCGGCCAGTTCCATTTTCGAATATCCATTTCAACACCCACAGTCACAGAGGGCATGCCTAAGAAGTTGCTTGACGATGATCCTTGAGCTGTCGGTGGATCCTGGCCACCTGTATTTTCAGACTCGGAGGTACGCCCAACTTTGATCGTGCCATCAGACGTGTTCGTAGGGTTTGACGCCGGAATATGGTCTTGGGGTACGAGAGAGAGAAGGTGACGAGCCAGCGATGGGGGGTATTGTGCAGTGGTATAGGCGGAGGATGGAACTATATGAGGTGGAAACAGAATCACCGATGTCGAACCGCCGGGGAGATCGGGCGCATATTTGTCTATCGCTTGGGACAGCGAGCGAAAACGAGGATGTAGCGAAATTCCTGAGAAGAATTGATCAGCCATTTTCAAAATTTCGTAGAGGAACAAACCCAAATGCACGTCCAGGTCATAGCCATCTTCTATGTTCCATGTCCATGCCCATATAGTAAAGAATCTTTCTAGTTGCAATTCTAGTGCTTGTTGACCTAGTGTCGATAGAATGGATGTGAATGAACCATGAGTGAGCTAGTTAATAGGGATCTATTTTTACTTGTGTATCGCGTCAGTAGAAGCCACACACCTTGAATTGTTCATAACCGCGTAAAATGTCCTGTCTGAGTGCAATGTCGTGGAGAGAGCCCTCTAGGAAATCGTAAACAGGCTCTGTTGTAGTTTCCTTCCCTTTGCCCTTCTCAGGTACCTTTGACTTCTCCTTTCCTTTATCCCTGGGCTTGCCTTTGCCTTTATCCTGAACGACTCTCAGAACTTTCGCTACTTCTATACCCTGCGGACCCTTAGTTGGTATCTGCCACAGAGAACAAGGTGACTCACTGCGTGAATCCAAAAGTCGGGTTCTGGTGAAACCATGATCATCCGCCTGGATTGTGAATGAACACTGTTACAGGAGTCATTGGCGTTGAACATCCTAACGATATACATCACAGACCCTCTCAGGAACATATATTGAGGCTGTCTGCTCACTCGGAAAAATTGACCAGGGCTTTCGCAAGACCAACCTGTCTGAGCATCCGATCTCGAGAGACCGCGCGTTCCTTCGACGTATAGAATAGGATATGGGCTTGTTCTTCAGCATCTTCATCATCCTCGGGTACCGGGCCTATTGGTCGTAAAGAAGGGTTGTAGATGGTGAGGTATAGGAGGTTTGGGGGGATCCTGTTCATGGTGATTGTGAGTTGACCCTCAAAGTGGGGCACATAGTGACGGTGAATGCCGCACGCGTCAGATTGATTCAGGATACGCCGCTGACAATTATTGTCTACACAAATAGACTTATGCAACTGCAGCACCTCGTTTTCTCTTGTATCGTTTTTAAACATCCAGGACCTATGAGCCTTCACAGAACGGCCTGAAATTCAAGGGAAATTTTGGAGCACATGTCGACTGTACCTCCCCGGAGCCTGATGTACAATGTTCGACGCGACTAAAATTCAACGAATGCTCTTATAGCTACGGGATGGCGCTAACCGGTACGGTCGACGAAAGCAGCGCTCTTTTCTCTACTTGTCGATTTCTGACTTCCCAGGCCTAGAAACTGTCATGTAAAGGGGCTTCCTTTCCCCACGAATGTGGTGGTCGGTCGCGATATTTACGGTGCGGGACTCCAGTAACTAACAATTAGTGACTCAGGATTGTCCTAGCGCGCAGTTGCCTCAAACTTACTAGGACATCTGACTTGTGTTGACCTCATTAAAACACAAGGTATCGACGCTTCGAAATCCTGTTACATAACATGCCCACTATTCTCTCCACTTGAACCACTTACCACCCCTGGCATTGAATTGCGGTGCCTCGACATTTCTTCAGAAACGATCCCCTACCAATTGAATTATTTAGGTACGGTCTAAGGACTGCTATCGGCACTGGATTCTGCGTTGGCCTTTGAACAATCGTCGCCACAGCAAGATTCAAGTACTCGATGTAGCGAGCGACGGACCCTACACCTCGCAGTATACTGAGTGAAGGCGTCTCCAGAAGGGAAGGGTATTTCGGGCTTTGTCCATCGTTCGCAATCTTGAGTTTATCACTCAGCCGTAGACTATCCTGTGCTAGCTAAGAGCTTTGACTCGCTCTGCATCCCTCTGGAATTGCCGAAAACCTTGATCCAAAGTGCATGCAGAATTTTGCACAACAGTACCGACCTCAAAAGAGCTCATCATGTGCAGGTTTGGAATCGTTGCTAGAGTACTGGAGGTTTTTAGTGTTTACACCCTCGGTTGACCTAAGCTCTAAACATACACTCTCTATTTCCACGTACTCGAGAATGAGAGACAAGATACAGTGATTACGAGCATGGCAAGGGTAACCTGCTATGCGAACAAACGTTGCATCCTAACACGACTGTGTCTGCATTGAAGGTGCTGGTGGGACGGCGCAAGATTTATACTGCCCAGTAGGAGCAGTTTACTTGAATGTAATATATCTAGATCAACAAATATGTAAAGAAAGTGTGGAAGGTTGCATGATTACAACAATATATTACAGAGTTCTAAGCGGTTTCCTCATGGAGTGATTTTGGGTCTGTATCACCAACCTCAGACTTTTGTGCATTTACGTCGCTGAACGGATTACTGTCCGAGAAAGAAGACGTAGGTGAAGCCATTCCGCTTTGCCAATCAGGCGAATTGCTCGGAGAGGCTTCATTGATTCCGATGCTAGATGACCTCCCCGCTCCCCACTCAGGATCGTCGGAATCCACCTCTACCTCATTCGAGGACGACGGGGAGGTTTTTCCGGAAGGGTCCGGAAAATCGAAGCGATGTGAAGAGAGAGAAAGAGGATCTTGAGGATCCGTAACAAGCTCGTCGGTTTGGGATTCATCGAAGCCTGGAGGGTCGTCATGAGGAGGAGTTGGAGCGGAAGAACCAGAAGTGTAACGGGGAACCAAGGAATCTTCAAGCTGAATTCGTGGAGTCTGGTTTATCACGGCGAGTTTGGCGAGACCGCTCCCCGCAAAACCAGACTCGTCTTCATCGGGAGGTGTCGGCAGCTGAGTGCCGATGGTTATATGTTCCTCATGGGCCATGGACTTCAGGCGTGCTTCTTCGATCTTATGGTGAGTTTTGCCTCCTAGGGGGGCAGCTGAGCGTCGGCGGTAGAACAGCAAATATGCATTTGCATTCTAGAATAACGCTGTTTGAGCAATTGTACAAAAGGAAAAAAAACCAAGGAGACCCACCACTGCGTCCGTAGGGCGAACAGGTGTCACATACGAATCATCGAAGTGGTACCATTTCTCCGTCACATGGTTCAACGCATATGCACGATAGTGACCTCCTCCAAGACCGCCCATGTGTTCATCGACGCCGAATAGATCGTACACCAAGGGTTCATCAAGATCACCAAGTTGCAGTTCTTCCGTTGCCAAACCTTGTTCTACCAACCTCTTCGCCACCTCTCGTTCGCCGACCATGTCGGTGAGGTCCAGGCCCTCCACCGGGAAGTCAATGAAGGTATCGATCTTGTCTCTAAGCGTGCGACTGTTGCTAAACCGTTTCAAATGGACCACAAGCACATCCGGGACTTTCCAAAGGTCGAACTTCTTTGTAGCTTGCTGATGTTTCTTGCAGCGAGGGCAATACCACAGATCATCTTCACCAAGTCTCTCTTCCTTTGTAAATTCCTCGAGGCAATCTTGAAGTGAAATGCCTTTGACCTTCCTCTCCGCCGCCGCCTTCTTCGACTCAGCATACTCGGGGTGTAGGTACTCCTCCCATATGTCCCATCGAGCGTGCTCCCAACGCAAAGCATCGTCTCCGAAATAGTACGCTTTCACATTCTCGTCAAACTCACAATAAAACGCGTCACCCTCGCACAACAGGACGGGATTGGTGTCGGCTTCGTCAGTACGGCGATCCCACGATTCCCATCGGTTGTTCGCAGAGTATTGCACATGTGTTCCGTATTCCTTGTGGTTGACTTGCAGACGGAGGCTGAAAATATCCTTCTTGGTCCCAATCACGTGCGGCTCGCTATCCACAGAAGAGATATCCATATCATCGTCGTCCATGGTGACCAGATTCTTTGCGTCGGCAATATCTCCTTCCATGGGACTCACTTCATGTACAGTGACAACCTCGCCGTTTTCTTTGATCTCGGTGAGCGCGTCAATGGGAGGAAATCCGTTAATTTTGATGGGTACTTCATCTATCTCACTTCCCCCCCCGGCTTCCCAATTGAACAGATCTCGAGCATTGTTCGTCCATCGTTGCAGACGCGAAACGACAACATCATATATGGCATTGACGTCCTTGGCCTGATCCTGCTCAATAGCAATGACCATGGGATAGCCGAATAGTGATTGGGTCTTAGCCAGATAGTTATGCCGGGCTGGGGGATTCAAGTCGCAGAGATAGACGGGCACGATGATCGGGTCCTCAGGTTGCTTCTTGTATGTTCGACTTTGTTGTGCGTGACAAGGGAGTTCAAAACAAACGATGGTGTCGTTATCGGACATATCACCGCATAGAATGTTATCATCCAAGTTCTTGTAAAATTTATTGCTAAATATCTCCAGAGTCAAAAGCTGTAGACAACAGTCATTATCTCGCAATGAGACTAAAAAAGGTTCAAGGACAAACATTGTCTGGAGGGGTATTCATCCAGCGACCGAGGAGAGTCCGTAAATCTTTGAAAGATGCGTCTCTATTGATCTCGATGGGGACCTGGATGAGTAGGCTCCTTTGAGTATGATGTGACAATTAGCCACAATTTGCCCACCTTGACATGCGGCTCGTTGAGGTCCCAAGGTACGTAATAAATGGTATGTTTCCACTTCTTTTGAATGGGGAGTGGAAGAGTAAGATACATAAATGGATCAAAGGTGATTGAAACCTAACAGGGCGAGATGAGTCGGAAACAAAATCACATGGTCAAGCAAGTAGTACCTTTTCGCACTCAGGGCAGACAAGCGTGCTTTTATACTGACCTTGGAAGAGATCTACAATAACGCTGTCGTTACGTTTCATGTACCCTTCCCAAGAGTTTTGAGCAAGCTCGACAAGTTCGACATCCCCGCCACCCTCCCAGTCTGGTTTTTCAACGTACGGCTTCTTCAAAACACGGTTGAGATCTTCGTGTAGTCCATCTAGCAGAAACGCAACAAGCTCCTGCGAGTCATGCTGCTGATAACCGCTGAACTGCGGTGCGAACCTCTGTAATTGCGACTTGAATTCTCGAGGTGAATATGACGTGGACGGTCCGGTGGGCGCCCATATTCGATGTAGCAGAGCGCCGAAGGCTTCTGCAATGGCGCCGTGCATCCCTAAGGGATTATCTGGATTAAGCTCCTCCTGGTATAAGCCCGCTGTACATGAAGAACAAAAGTCGTAAGGTGGGTGAACTATCGCGATAAAGATGCCCTACTTATGAAATAATCTGTGAGCTCTTTATTATGCGCTAAGCATTGTAGGGCAGAGTTCATAAAGCAAGTATTCCCCCTACAAACACAATGTATCAGTAGGATTCGCAGGGCCTTCGAGGGTAACATACATATTTCCAAGGCCCAATGTACCAGGTTCTATGACCTTTTCTTTCCGAGACGTTAGAGTCTTCCAATCATCGGAGGTCTTGGTTACAGAAGCGGTGCTGGAGGATGATGCACTGTTTCCCATGCGATTGAAAAAGGCCTCGCCCGATTTGAAAAGCGGGGCCGGTACGCCCGGGCGGCCAGCAATCGTGATGGGTGGCTTCGGAGGAACCTTGGGATCGCCTGCGATCCATCCACTGAGCTGTTCAAATTCGACAACAAAGGCGTCGTCCGATTCTACGCCTTCTTCGTCAAGCGTCTTGTCAGATTCCTCGAGAAGTTTTCCTCCAGATGCTTCTAACGAGGAGCTAGGAAATTCCATCGTTGTCCATTCATCTTGGAGGGCATCGATCTTCCATATCCGGTACGACGATTTCATCTTGGTGCCAGGAGACACAGATTCCACGAGTTTAGCACAGAGAGTCTTGATGGTGTCCCCAGATGATACAGTGATGTATGGGAAGACCCGACCATGATTCGCGTCCTGGGCGAGTCGCAGCGCCTTCAAGCGAGGTGGTCGAAGTTCAATCGACGTTAGCTTTGATGCTCCCCGTGCAATTACTCGCCGTGGAAGGGGGTGTATCGCTTCGCCATACCTGGGGCTAGTACTTTAGCTATTGGCCCAAAGACTCATGAAAACGACTGACCATTTGACAAAAGATGCCCAGACTTCCTCAGGAACGTACTCGACATCTACGCCTTCTGCAAGTGAGAGCTGGAGATGGCCGTGGGAGTCAAGAAGTCGACTATTGTCGACAGGACCGAGATCATCCTCGTTTACTGGGCCTTCTTTGTCCACCTCCCCGGTGCACGCCTTCCTCCATCGCTTCCACCAATCTCGAGAGATAAGATACCACGTCTCCCCAGCCTCCATCTGCCGACCCTTTCCTTTATCCACCATTGCCACTTTCTCCGCGGGTGAAACAGATGCGAAAGTGGCATTGGATCGACCTTGAACGGGAGTCAATGAGATGTGAATCGGAATATCTGCCTCTCCTTGTTCAGCCATATACGAATCTATATCATGATTGGAATCGGCCAGAGTTAAAGTGGACATCTGATCGGTTCTAGGGCTGCGAACAATACCATCGTGAGAGGATCCTTCCGCCACTGAGCGTTTAAGAGATGACGACGATGCATCGGACTGCATAGATTGACTCCGTTGCCGTTTTCGACTTGATTGGGTGTCTTTCGGAGCGGTGGTGAGCGGGTCAGTCGGAAATGGGGTGTTTACCATTTAATCTTGGTTCTGTCGTTGGAGAGTTGGGGTGTGGATCAAAGAAAGTTTCGTATGCCACTCAATAATAAAATGGAAGAAAAGGGACTTGCGTACACAGTCCGCTAAGGATGTAAGTCGGCACGTGATCTGGACGTGACGCGGATAGATCCAGAAATGTAATTTGGTCCCATTCAATTCGTTCACATGTACAATGGACATCCAAGATATGTTTCTCCGGGTTATCTTTTTCGTCATTGACAGTCATGTCCCTCCAGAGTGAGTGCCGCTCCTTCACTTAATCAGCCCGCCACCTTAAAGCAATCAATTGGCGTTAGATAAACATTTCTTAAACACCCCTGAATCCCTCGTTCTTGATTCGCTTCAAGGGTTGTGTGCAGTAAATCCACGGCTAGCACTTGATTCCCAAAACAAAGGTGAGCCTCTAGTATGTGAAAGCTGTTTCATGACAACTCAGTATGGTGATCAATCAGTTGTCCATATTGCATCCCCTGACCGATCTAAAGTCGCTCTTCTGTGTGGTGGTGGTTCTGGCCATGAACCTGCCCATGCGGGTTTCGTAGGTGAGATCGATACTTTCCTTCAACATCTATCTACGTTCTCACGCAGATAATAGGTCAAGGGATCCTAACTGGTAATTCATTTTTGCTGGGCGGACTGCTAGTACCAATAGCTTCGTTCAGGTGCAGTATGTGGAAACGTTTTCGCGTCTCCAAACGCAAGCCAAGTTCGCCGTGCCATCGACCTTGTTGAGAATGATAAAGGGTACCTGCCTTCTGTTTAAGCCTCTGTTAATGGCTCACGACAGATCACAGAACAGTCATCATCGTCAAGTGACCATCTCGCTGACCAATTAGAAGTTCCCTATAATCTAAATAATTGACAGGAACTACACTGGAGATATTCTCAATTTTGGCCTGGCCAAGGAGCAATACGCCGCCTTGCACCCAGATAAAGCCGACCGCGTAAAGTTCGTCATCGTGGGTGATGATGTCGCTGTGGGCAAAACACAGGGAGCGATTGTTGGCCGCAGGTAGGGCGTACTTCCAGTACAATCAGATGCATCTCACAACCCGCCAGGGGTCTTGCGGGTACAGTGTTGGTGTACAAGATTGCTGGTGCTCTAGCCCAGAGAGGTGGAGGTCTAGACGACGTCTACAATGTCGCTCAATGGGTGTCTTCCAATATCGCAACCGTTGGCGTTGGCCTCGAACATTGTCATGTAGGCGGCTTCGTCTGTTTATATAAATCATAACTCAAATCCCCCTTTTGAAGGTTCCCGGAACTGCGACTTCCTCTCACCTATCAGATTCAGAAATTGAGATTGGAATGGGAATTCATAACGAGAGCGGCAATCGGCGCCTTTCGCCTGTCCCTCCTCTCAATCAACTCATCCCACAACTCCTTGACCTTCTGACATCCACGAACGATTCAGAACGATCCTTCCTTCCGTTCAAGGGAAAGGACGAAATAGTTCTTCTTGTTAACAATCTGGGAGGTATCAGCGAACTTGAACTCGGTGGGATTGTGGCTGAGGTACGTCGAGCCTTGGCGACTCGGGATATTGTAGTTCATCGCATTTTGACCGGGAGTTTCATGGTAAGGGCATTTGGTTGTTTGACATACGGTTGGCGTGACATCTTATGTCCACCCAACAGACAAGTCTTAATATGCCAGGATTCTCGATCACACTTCTCCTGCTCCCCAACTCAAAATCGGGCCCTGCTCCTGAACCATCTTTGGTTCTTTCCCTTCTGGATGATAAGGCGGATGCACCAGGGTGGAAATGGTCGTCTGCCTCGCCTCCAGGTGTAGAGGTAACTGAATCGGCGGGGCCCGTCGCCGTACCGTTCGGGAAAACGCAGGGTTCGGGCACCACGTTGCTCAAGTCTCCCGACCCAAAGTCATTTATTTCGAAAATTGAGCGGGCATGTAGTGCCCTGGTCGCAGCCGAATCAGAGATCACGAGGATGGACGTAATAGCTGGAGACGGCGATTGTGGTCTCACATTAAAGGTGCATCTCACTCTCATCAGTACTTTGTAGACAACGGCTAGCTAAGATAGAATGGGGATCCATATAGACAGGTGCAGAAGGTACGGGACATGCCAACTACCTGTCCGGCCTGGTTCTTACACTTTTGACTGCTTCCTAGGTGTTCTCTCTAAGATCACGGAAGGGAACATTACAGGCACTGACCTTGTCGGTTCAATAATTACAATCGCCCAAGTAGCGGAAGAGGCTATGGGTGGGACCAGCGGAGCATTATATTCGTGAGTGCATATTATACAACGGCCGCTGCATCAAGGTTTCACTACATACGACATAATGCCGTATTCTCTTACCCAGGATATTCTTCTCGGCGCTTGCTCAAGGGCTGCAAACTCAAGTTTCAAGTGCAGGGACTACTGTGACCCCACAGATCTGGGGTCATGCGCTCACATCAGCTCTCGCCAAGCTCTATACTTACACTCGGGCCCGGCCACCTTCACGTACTCTCGTTGACCCCCTCGCAGCTTTCATAGAGACGTTCACGAGGAATCCGGCGAGTGATTTTGCCGCAGCTGTTCGTGGAGCTGGAAATGCGGCTGAAGGGACTAAATATATTGAGGCAAAAGCCGGAAGGAGCGCGTATGTTGAAGGGGACCGGTTGAAGGAGCAACAAGTGGCGGATCCGGGCGCTTGGGGCGTTAAGGTCATTTTGGAAAGTTTGTTGGCTTGATAGGAATCGGTTGCCAGAAAGTAAAGAGGTATTCAAACTGAATGTTAGCGTTTGGGGTGTTGTTAGTGACTGTACGATTGAAATGAGGTGTGTTCGCGACATCGTGAGTCTGGACAGTCAACTTTCGAAAACGCTACAGGCCATGAGACACGGTCACTCCAATGGTATCTATATTGCCTGAGATTGTGTATTTGTGTATGCAATTGGGCGTTTGAATGATGGAGCAGAACGGGACCTGTTTATAGTCGTTGGGGGTCGTGCCGGCGCGGGCCGAAGCAAACATGATCAGAATTTCGGAAAAAAACCTGTCAAAACGAAAAACTCGTCATCTTTCTCTGTAAACGCTATGGGCCAGTCTACATCTCGAGCTGATTCTTCACCTGCGAGACCTACTGGAGCTGCAGGAGGGTGTCCAGTACCTCACGAAGTACCACCTGCAGCCGCCGCATCGCCAGCGTCATGCCCAGTACCACACGACACGCCTGCGAAGCCAGCACAATGTCCAATTGACCACCAAGGCCTCAACCCCCTCAATCAGATGCCACACCTCGCACAAGCCCCCGCTCCAAACCAAACAATCGCACTTCCTCTCGCAAGAACCGAGTCTTCAATACCTCGGGATGGCAACGCAAAGTGGGAGTATCCGTCGCCTCAGCAGTTTTACAATGCGCTTGTCAGGAAGGGCTGGGAGACACCTGAGGAGCATGTGGAGACCATGGTTGACATCCACAATTTCTTGAACGAGCAAGCTTGGTTGGAGGTGCTTAAGTGGGAAAAGCGAGAATACAGGTATGATGTATTTCTACCACATTACCGCCATATGATTGGACGCTGATACTTTTCTTTCATTTTCCAGTCCTGACGATGTACAACTAGCACGATTTAAAGGTCGGCCAGGTGAGATGTCACCGAAGGCTAGGTTTTGGATGTTTGCAGGATGGCTCCTCCCATCTCGGTTCAAGTGTGTAGCCTTTTCATTTAGCTTTTTGGGTGTGTTAACATGCCTTGGGGATTTTAGCACAGAGCCACCGTTCGACCGCCATGATTGGATCGTGCGCCGGCCTCAAACAGGCGAAGAGGTGCGATATGTCATCGACTACTACTCTGCTCCCCCAGAGCCAGATGGCTCTCCCGTCATGTCACTGGATGTTCGGCCTGCCTTGGATAGCTTTGCGAGCATGAAACAACGGATAGCTGTTGCTACGGAAGACGTTTGGGCAAGCTTCCGTGACCAGAAAAAAGTCGACACCCCCCGACACAATTGAGGCGGGTGCTTTGACTACGTATGATTCCATTTGGGATATTCTAGACTTTACCCTACTCTTTCAAATATGTATAACCTAATACACCTTTCGGGCCTTGGATACAGAAAGCTGTGCAACTACCATGATCAAAGTGCCCTGAAATAGATGCCGAAGCTCGCTCAACCAAGTCCAGGAATTCCCGTGCTAGATCCTCAAAACCGTCGACTCACAAACATATCTATATTTGGGATGAGTAAATTTTCGGCACCACCAGGATAGTTAGTATACAGTAATTAACCAGAATAGATACAACTTGAAAGTATCTTATTCAAAAATACGTACCTACTTACGCCTCTGAATGGACTCGGATGCTAACTTGAAAGTTTTATCCGGCATTTACGTAATATGTTCCGAGACGCGAAATTTTGGGCACGTGACCTGGGAAATATTTGAGAAATGTAAGAAGGTTGGCAAAGAATAGCTTGGTTTTAAACGAGTTGACCCAACCTCTCCTCCTCATCCGAATATCTTTCAGAGTCCTAGTATGCTTCCGCGACATCTTCAGAGCCTCGCTTTGCGCTCCGCAGCTCGCGGAAGGGCCCTTTCTCGTCAAAACCCCCACTTTTCCCCCGCATTCCGGATATCCCCTACTCTTCAGACTGGGGTTGGTTTCCATTCATCAGCTCGGCGACAGAACGAGCTTCCCAAATCACCCTTTCAAACATTTGTTGAAGTTCTGAGAGATGAGCTGAGGAAGAACAGGGAACTACAGGATAATGTCAAACAGCTACAGGGTGATGTGGACAAATTCCAGGATTCCGAGGCGATGAAAAAAGCAAAGGCGGCGTATGAACGGGCACGGGTTTGTACATTCCAAGTGCTTCACGGGCAAGTATTGGGCTGATGTCTATATCCAGCTCACGTCGAGTATCAAAGAGAACCCGCGTCTGCGGGCCGCTGCTGAGGAACTCAAGAAGACTGGTGTGAAAGTTGGAGACGCCGTGTCAGAGGCACTCAAAACAATGGAAGAAAGCGAACTGATGCGTGCGGTGAATCTGAATATTATTCCTTCGGCGACAAACACTTAGACAAGTTCTGCAGATTTCGAAAGCCTCGGCCGCAGTCTCCTCTACAATTGAGAAGTCGACGGAGCCCATTCGAAAGACCGCAGCCTACAAGTCACTCGCTGATACACTCGTTGACGCCCTTGACGACAGTGGTAGTGCGAAGCATGCTGGATTTGAGGAGAGAGAGGCCAGGCGGATGCGGAGACAGAAGCGTCTAGCAAAGGCTGGGAAGGATGGTGGTTTAGGTCCAGCTGGCAGACGCGTCCAAGCTGATCCCGAGTTCGCTTTTTAACTGTTCTTACCTGGCAATGGTGCTAAATGCATATTTTTCAGGGCAGGATCATCTGTTGTTCTTCACAAGGACTCGCCGCGACAGGAAAAGTGGAAGAAGTTGAAGGAAACAAACCCCATTTTACGCTCGTTTGTTTCGCTCCGAGAAGCCTTCGACGAATCGGAGAACCCTGTCGTTTCCTCTGTGCGTTCGGTCACACAGACAATGGGATCTTGGTTCGATGAAAATGAGACGGCGCAAGTCATGCGTCTCATGAAGGCACTTGATCCCGCTTTCAATCGGGAAAGCTTTGAACGCGAACTCAGAGAATATATTGTTCCCGAAGTCGTCGATGCGTATCTTTCAGCTGATAAGGAGGCACTCAAGTCATGGTGCGGGGAAGCGGTAAGCAGAAAACTCAATGATACTGAATAATTTGAATTCTTATGCGTGCTGTTATAGACTTACAACGTTCTCTGGGCTACCATGGAACACTACCTTCAACAGGGTCTCATCAGTGACAGCAAGGTCCTTGATATTCGTCAAGTCGATGTAAGCTGGTCCTACGTCTTGATTATATAGTCGCTAACATACCTACCATTCATTTAGGTTTCGGATGGCAAGATTCTGGAGAATGATGTGCCTGTGTTCCTTATACAATTCTCCACCCAGGAAGTCCTCATGTTTAGAAATGCAAAGACGGGTGAGATCGCAGTCGGCGCGGATAATAAGGTCGAACAGTGCACATATATCGCTGCTATCACACGCGTGGAGGAGGAACTCACTAACGAGCTCACGGGTGGGTGGAAGGTTATTGAGGTATGTGGCATTCTGCAGTGATATATCTGTGTGCTGACCGGGCTCCTAGATGGCACGGAGGAGCGCTCGAGCATATCTTTAAAAGTAATATTAGACTACTTACATTATCCACTAATCGGTACCGGACGCAGCAATCACTACTCTTAACTCGGTTGGCAGCTGAAGTAAAGTGATTCGTATACATTCGTCTGTGTTCCTGACCTGTTTCCAGAGGTGTTGTTCCTGTTTCCACTGCTTTTCAGAATATATCGAATACCGCGTTGGCTCGGTTCAGGGGATGACGCCACTCGGCCGTTTCACGCGGATGGCACACTTCGATTGGTACGCGGCGGTATAAATACTGAAGTGGGGCGATCTGTTGGCCAGTTATTCCGCTCAAACATGACTTTGTATATATGAACCCCAACCCGATGTATACGGCCCCACAATGCAACTTCCAAGCTCTGCTCCAACCCCTGAAGTTGGTGATGGGGGGATTGGTACCGCCATCAAGATATCATGTCTGCGAGGCCTAGAAGGTCTGCTCTCAAATGCTGCGGCCTACTCCAGGCCGATTTGCGGGATTATGCTCAACTGAACATAGCATTTGTGAGGGTAGCTGCCAGTAAAAAGTCCTAACTAAACGATTGAATGAATCGGAGCCATATCAAATTACATGCGGGTGAAGAATTATATGATTAGTGGGTGGAAGCGCTATAGTCCGGATTGTATAATGAAGGCATATGAAGTCCAGAGCGATGAAATCGCTCACTTTATAGATTCAGTTCTTTATGGCAGTGTGGTACAAGAAAATCTCCCTCCATCGTGGTTCCACTTGCAGGTCCCCTAACTCACTCCAATTCCAGTAACATGGCATCAAGTTGATAAGTAGACCGCACATGACGAGGATAATCGATAACTCCTCCTTCATCCTGTCCTTTTTCGGGACCTTAGCATTCTCTGCGTCGGCCTTTGCAACCATTTTCCCAATATCAGGCCTCTTCTCTGCGAGTGCTGTCTTCTCGATGGCACATATGGTTTTCACAGAAAACATCTTTAGAGGTTTAATCGTTTCGCCCGTGTTGGCCTCGGGCGTAAGGTCCAACATCACGAGAAAGACATGAGTGTTGCTGTGATCCGGGTATCGCTTAAGCTCGAGCGCGTTGTGAGAGGCCCAAGTGATCATATTGCGGTAGTTGTGGCACCATTTACGCAGAGCATTGACTGACTCCGCAGGGTTGAGTTTGCCAATCGAGTACGCGGAGTTCATGTTCGATGATGAGGTTGCCGCTGCCAGGGTCGAGTATAATTCTCGGTTGTGCTTGCACCATACCTAAAATACCTGGATGAACGGGTCTGTTCTTCCGTGCTGTCCGGTACGTTTTCCTTACCTTGTGGTCCTTCCATGCTTTCTTCTGACATTCAGGACTCTGAAGTTCGATCGGTTAGTTGTAATCAGCAAAGATGGAGTAAACTCAGGAAACTCGAGCTTACACAGTATCTTCATGTAAGCAAGTATTGTCGGTGATTAAGTTGGGTGGCCATGGAGGAAAAGGAGACTCACTGGGCAGATTTGCAACCTCCACAATGAAATAACTTTGTCTCCGATTTGGAGATCCCGCAGCAACCGCACAATGACGCGTCTGCTTTGGCTTTTCGGGTGCTCATGAATATATTGTAGGTCTAGATCGTTCAGGCGAGCTCCGAAGATGTGGAATTGGTAGTGGTCCTGGATGAGGATGAGGCAGGACAAAGGATAAAACCGAGTCTTTTTGAGGGATGGATTTTGAATTTGAACTCCGAGGCGAGGTCAAAGTATGATTGTATTGTGCGACTGCCCTATGTAATTGAACGAAATTGGAGCATAGTAGTAGGAGCGTATGTTAGGCCATTTCATTATAGTTGGCAGGTCTGTCTGACGGATTCTGGCCGTCGTCGCCTTTTAAATAATTTGGGAACACAGCCACCGCCTTCTGCAGGCTACTGTACTGGCAATGTTCACTTCAATTCTTGACACGACCCTTCGATGTCTGGGTCACCCCACACATACCAGCTAGTCCAAATATCCCAATATGGCCAGCAATATGGCTATGTTTCATGTCAAATTGACCGTTTACATGTCTAAACAGGGTCAGTCGGGGCCCATCCTCTGAAGTCTTCGATGGAGAATGCTACATCAGCCTCATCATTCTAAGAGGTATCAAGGCAGTCCCGAATCTGTTTATCATTCTCACCTTATAAACGTTTGGACCATCTTTGCTTATGAGTTAAAACACTTGAAATGGAATCTCTTATCAAAGCTTTCGCTCATGGCGGAGAACGACCTCAGGTGACCGGTTACCAGGAAAATGTTGCGAGTGTAACACTGAGGGGGGTTTATCAGGCCGAAGTCTTAGTGGAGCCGCGCAACCATCCGTCGTTGTCGATTAGCTGACGCTACTAGTCCATTGGTATAACTTTCGACCAATCTGAATGATCCCCAGAAGAATCGAGATGGCCGTGACTTTGTATATTATCACCAGTCAAATCGACAGAGTCGCAATTGAGCCATGGATTTCTCCGGAAACAGTTGGAACACCATGACAGCGTCGTAGACTCGTGTTTCGTGTGGGAGAATTGATGACACTCCATATTGGGCTCAACCAAAACGCAGGAACCAGAAGGGCCAATCCTTGTTGCGAGCATTGGATATTGGATCTAACCAGCAGAAAGGTTTTGATGCTTCAGGTGGAAATTGTAGATGTGTTGCATAGCACGACGGTTGTTCCCAAAGGATGGACAAGACCCCGTAGGTGATGGGTGATGGAACAGAGGGTTAGGGCCCGAGAATGATATCTGGAACAATAAAGATAATTTATGGTGCGGTGAAAAGGCAATGATTTGGTGGCTGTGGACCGAGAAAGTAGGTGGCACATCCTGTACATGTTGCTGGCAGTGTTCATTAGTGCAGAATCCAAATCATTTCGGTTCGATGTTAGTTCAAACACAAAATGGTGCCATCAGCTTGCCTAAATGTAGGTCGTTGTCGGACATTATGTAGCCAATTATAAGCCCAATCAGCCTCATGATCAGTCAAAAAAAAGTTGGCCAAAAGAGCCAATGGATGAAACAAAAACGAAGCTGAGGGCGTTGAAGTGATAAGAACCCGTTCGTAGGGGAAACCGAGATGATGATAGCGGCTAAAAGAGATGCCCTTTGTCACTTTTATGCCCCTTGTATCTCCAACATCCAGTTGAATGTAGATTTGCAGAATAAGCGTCTAACGATTCAGGCGTAGAACGGAAATGCACAAATTGTCGTGGTTTGAACAGGTATAGCGTACAAATAAACCAACACACCGCCTTTTTCATTGTTCTCGGAACTTTGTTCGCGTCGCTAACCCAACTCTAAACGTGGGGGTTCTGCCGACGCGCTTGTACTGCTACTGCTGTTGTCCCTATGTCAGCCGCGAACAATGTAAAGCCATTATTGACAGCACTCCATTGATAGCCTAAGGTATAAAAGCTAAGGCCTCTGACAAAGAAGGTCGGGATTCCACCACTTTTTGTATCATCAGGACAAGCTTCAAGTCTCTTGAGCCTATTGACTCCACGTTCTTTACCTGTAACTCCACTTCACAGCTTACTACGCCAGCTCCTCTTTTCTTGCACCACTTCATCCAATTCAGAATGGCTATGATGACAATCAACTACCCCCAATTCCCCATGGGAGAGGATGAAAAATATAGGTCCGTCATACTTCATTTTGTCCCGTCCGCATTATTGCTGACACGATCATCCACAGTGCTCGCCGTACTACACGGAGGTCACCCGCCAAAAACTTTGAACGGCAAATCGTCCACGTCTGGAAAATAGTCACTGGCGCAACGCGCAAACACCACCGTGCTTCATTCATGCCTCGGGACTTTGTCCCTGTCAATTCCCGCCGACACAGCACCATACTCCCCCAGACCTTCCGTGTTTGATCGAGAGCTCACGAGTATTTTTTTTAATGGACTTCACTCACGATGGGCACTATCCCTAACGGACCAACTTCCGCTACAACCGTACTGTATTCTATCCTTCCTGGTCCCCGATGTAGCACACATCACGCTAGACAGGCTCTGGACGTTGTATGCTTCGAATCTCACTATTCCTTGTATTTCCTAGAGTACGTAGATATATACTATTAATAATATAATAAAGATCCTATTGTTTGATTATATGTGTCGCCGCTGACAAGTGGGTTTGATATACAAAGTTCGAGTACCAAGATTCACTCGGCACAGATCCCCATGACTTGTTTTAGTTTGCCCTGGTATTTGAGAACTAGATCTTGAAGTTGTTGATTTAGCGCCCCCATATTTCCTGTCTCAACTTGTAGTTTGGATATTTTGGATTGCAGCTGGCGGCATGATTTTCAGAAGATCATGATGTCCAATTGTGAAGACTTACGTTATCTCTCATGACCTCGGATTCCGATGACTGTCTCTGCAAAGTCTCGACAGTGTTCTCAAGCTAAACCCAAAAAGGTGAGTGATGATGGTAAGAAACCAGGCAATCAAACCCTAGTTACTCTTTGTCTTGAAGCCTTGACATGGCATAACTCAGCATTTAAAGTTTCAATATTCTGCTGAAGCTAAAAAAGAGCTTGATTAGAGCAATGTTATGGATAGTTTCTTGTGGAAAGGTTGCTACATTTCTTATGATCTGCTGTAGATCTTCGCCTGCGTTCGGGTCCGGAGGAGCGAGGGAATTGTCATCGATATCCATCGACTGTTCATCTTCGTCCTCCATCAGTATATCGTCGCAGTGGCCTGCACCTCGATTAGGCGATGGGGGAGGCGTGTAATATAATGAGCCTTGAGGAACCAGCGGTAGGCGAGGAGCTGACTCAGGGCTCGGATATGCAAACCGAGGATCGCCCATGGATGCTGCCTTACGTATTGGTGAGATGGGGGACCCATTGAATACGCCGATGGTATTTCGGGTGGCCCCCGAGTCTAGATTAAGTCGACTGAAGACGCGGTGGGAAGGCGTAACTGGGTTATCGATGGGTTCAGGGGTCGATGAAGTGTCGAGGCTAGGCCAAGTTAAGTAGAAATGGTATGATAGAGGCGAACTACGCACACAATCGCGTCGTCTATGTCCTCCATGATTGAGTCCGCGTCAGTTCCCTCGGATACTGTGTCCAAATCGCTACCGTCACGCGTCCTTGAGCTGCCTAAGAGGATCTCAAGCTTGCTGACGAGCTGAAAGAACAAAATTATTGTAACAGCAACACTTTAGTGATTAAACATACCTCAGCCTTGGTGTGCCTTTTGAGAGGTTGCAACGCTTTCTTGAAAAGAGCACATGCGGCATAGAACCTCTCAAGGTCAGTTGCAAAAGTTTCTCCTGACTCGTCGATCTCTGCGAGGACCTCCCTGATCCTACGCCGTGAATCAGCCTCAAGCACAACCACAAAATATTAACGTTCTTACAGATCGTTTCCTTTAACTGTCATACGCATCATGTTGGTCTTGTAATCAACAAGCACGAGGCCACGATGTTTCTACAGACAGGTTTAGTGGATTGTGGACTAAAGTGAATCTAGGACATACAAAAGCGTAGATTGCTTCGTGTGTACATCTCTCCATATAAAGGCCTAGCGTTGCACCATGCTTGGCTGTGTAATTTCTAACTATCGGGGGTATAAATGTGATTGAGCATATGTGAGAATATCGTCGCGTACCTTGCTCAAGGAAGCCAGAAATAGGTTGCCACACAATGCCTCCGTGTGGCCCTTTGGGAGATATTTGAGCGCTACAGATAGCGACTATGGAATCTGCGTGAGATTCCTTGTGGCTCCATCAACAGAGGAGACATACCTTCAGCATACCCAGGCTTCCGAGGCCCTCGAGCCTTCGCCCTCCTTCGGTGAGGTGCTCGACGACGATTACCCATATGGCCAGCAATAGCGAAAGGTTAGTTCAAATGATTGTGGATATACGAACAACTCCGGTTTGTATAAAAAGGTATAGAAAGAAATAGTCTTGTGGGGTAGCAACCAGTGCGGGGGAGAGAATGAAGAGTAGAAGTGAGATGATTGCGAGAGTGCGCGAGGTTCTTAAAGCGTCCAGAGGGCTATGTGGACAAAGACCTAGAGTAACAAAGCCAGAACTTGAAGCTTCTTTGTAATTTGTGAAGGCGCCATTTCAGGGACTGAAAGACAGAGATCCTCAAAGGAAAGGCACGAATAAAATCCACATGTCCCTTTGGCATGAACAATGCTCGTCGAAACATCAGGAGAGTCGGCTCATGACTGGAAATTCGTCGGACATGAGGACGATAGGAACTGATACCGTCGAGCTAGAGACTAGAGTTATCGTCTGGACTCCATGGCTTTTACTAGTGCTAAATAAGAGAGATCACCCTGTTTCTTGATTGTTAGGAACGGCTCAGGACACAATTGAACCATGACATAGAGACAGTTCGAGAACGTCGATCTTGCTTCAGTTCCCACGCACCGAGACTTCAAAGTTGGGCCAATGCCACTAAAAAGACTAAATCGCACATCCTCCCCTCCACGAATGCCGCCCAAAGGTCCATGCTTATCTCCCAGATTATTCTATATATACACAGATAACGAAATACAAAATATATACAGAATTATTTGTGTTACAGATTGAGGATCATAGAATGGTGGACCCTGAAAACGACCATAACATGACGGGGCCACAGGCCCCTTGGTACCCTTTTTCGAGTATTGAAGATACGGGATTTAAATATAAAAAAATTAGGTCATGTTGATGAAGGCCACTGGACCCCAATAATATACGTTTGAGAACTCTGCCTAGAAAATATATTTTGTTTTCACATACCAAGTGACGTTTCCCATCCATAATATTGAAGAACTGGTTGAACGTTTCTTGGTATTCTTGAAAACTGCGCAGACGGCTGTCGACTTCGCGCTGTAGCTCATACTCGCGCCGTTTCCAGTCCTCGGAGAGAGCATGTGCCTTGCTCTCATCTGCAATGATCTGTCGCTTTAGATCGTTAACCTGTGCAACCCACAATTGAATTTCTTCATCATACTATACGAATGTATATTTAGGTAATATGAGAGAGAGATTAGGCTTTACTGCACACTTACATCGGTATCCATTTTATTCAGCTTCTTCTCAAGTTTCGCAACTCTTACCACAAGCTTTACAGGTCAAAATAAGGTTAGCACATTGTAGGTCTGTAGACAAAATCATGACGAACTGCTTTGCGCCCTAACTCAGAGTGGAATAACTTATTCTTGATAATGACTGACTCGGCTCGGAGCTGTGAACAGGACAAATGATCAGTTGGGCACTTGCAAGATACCATATTGGAAAATACTTACCGCTGTATTGGCTCTCAGAGCCACTTGGTATTGTCTCTGCATCTTTTCGACCTGTTCGCAGTGAGACTTGAGGGAATAATTCGATGGGTCAAAGAGCATACATCTGCTTCAGCATTTTCACGGCGAGATCGTTCCATATCCAGATTCTGATTCAAACGTAACGTTTCTTCAGCAGACGTGGCAAGTAGTGCATCCTTTTCTCTCAATTGTTCCTTTTGGGTCACAATGGTGGAATTTGCCTGAAAGTGATACATCAACAAGCGGTAAATAATAGATCGATAGCACTCACCATCTCCAGCGAATACTTGCAGTCATTGAGAGAAGTGACCAATTCACGGTGATTACCACTTTCGGTTGTGACTTTCTGCCGAAGCTCTTGGCCAAGGGCTTGATTATCTGCACCAGGATGTTTACGAGACCCTACTGAAGAGGACAGAACGCTCGCAAGGTTACGCAAATAACTTCCAAAGCCCCAATTACCAGCCTATAGCACATGACATCTATTGCCCTGATAGAAAATAGGGAGTGAAACATGTGCGTACCGGAGATTCGTCAACTGGCGCGCGCGGCGACTTGAAATCTATTTTGTCATCGTCTACATTCATCCTAGAATCATCCTGGCAAGGAAGGGTCGGTTGACGAGAAAGAGGGGAGGGAGATGGCGGAGGGGACGATGAGAATATGAAGTTTCCATGTGGCCTTTGTGGAGATGTTGGAGTGGGATATGCTGCTTCCGGATTTACCGACATTTTTTGAGGTAATGGTGTGATATTGCTACAGAAGGAGTAGAGTCACTAAGCGTTATATAAAGAGAAACGCTAACATACATTGTGGGGTTTGGGTATGGGGTCGATGGGCCGGCGATGGGTGTATCATCCATATCAATATCACCGTCGCTAGACTGGGAAGGGGGGTCTATGTGCTCGCGCAAGTCATGTCGAGATAGGGCTTCTGCAAGTTTTGCTTTTAGAAGGGCATTAGCTTCAAATATCGCCTTTATCTCAGTTATCAGCTACCAAGGAGGGCGGGGCGTCAGGTTAAAACTTCGTGTGGTCATGAATAAAACTGCGGGGAGACAGACTTCTTTCTTGGTTTTATCAGACCCATTTCCAATCCGTTGACGGTACACATCACAATGTGCGAGGTATTTCTCCAAGGCAGTTTTGAAATCAGCATCTTGAATCTCTTTGTAGATGTCATTCATCCTAAACGACATACTATAAGTTTGCCCTAATTTGTGATAAGGTCAGGTGAATGCCTCTTACATTCTCACAGCGCGTTTTCTAATGCGTAGCGTCTGATTTCTCTCATCAATCGCGATATACCCGGCGTTTGCCTGAGAATTAACAGTAAATCCCGAATTACGAAAATGGGGCAGACTGGAAAACATACCAAAGCTGGCAATGAATCTTCCACATAAGGCTTGATGAGAGCCCCGATAGCCTTTGGATCACCGCTCTTCTCGTGCATTCTCAACACTGCAATCACATCGCGCTTGTCAATATTGCACATTGAGCTAGAGCATGACAATAACTAACCTGTCCGAAGAACTTCCTGACGAGGGAACCACTGCGACTTATATCGCCTTGATAAACGACTTAGCGCAACGCCGGCTCCTGCTAATAGTTCGTCGCAAAAGCATTGCGATAGGATTTAACACTTACGGTCGATATGGCGGGGTCTCTTCGTCCTGCTAAATATGGCCACAGTTTGTTGGGCTGCAAGCTTTATGTCTTTAATCTTCCCGAAGCAGCTTCGCACCATATTAGCAAGTATGGGGTATCTCTTTTGGCTTAGCTGAGGTAAGAATTATAGACCGCGGGGAGCTGAGTGCTACTAAGACGAAGATATATGAGGCTTGTCAGTATATCTTGGTAGTCGAGCTCTTGCAGCTTATAAGGGAGCTGGTCGTCCATCGTAGTAACAAAATCTCTTTTGTCACCCCGTCCTTTGACAGTAACGACGCATCAATTCCCTAATTCACATTCAAAAATTACAAAGAGGTGTGATCCGGCGGTCCTGGAGGACTGAACAATAGCATGCCATGTTCGATTCCTTGCAGCCTGCCTGTTAGTTGGAGAGGGTGCTCCTCAAGAGTTGTGGTTGTCGTGATTGTTCGACAACGCCGGTGCTGAAAACAAAAACGGGTCAACACTGCCACTGATGGCTCATACATTCCGGCAAACCGAACCTATTTATAGGTTTTGGATAAGGGGTTCAAGCTTTCGGTCGCATGCTTAATCCCATGAGGGACGTTTTATTTGTTATTGCAAGTAAAGGGTAATGCCTGAAAGATCGCATTGTCCAGAACTGTCACCTCACCACAAAACTGGGAGTCTGAAAGAGGAAATAAACATTTATGTACAATTAGCTGTCCAGGAAAGTGAGTCCAATGGAGTAGTCTCGCAAGAAATTTCGAGTTGTAAAACCGTAATGAAGTCACCTTTGGCAACAAATAGTTGGCATAAATGCCGGGCGTCGTCCATGGGGGGTGAACCTTCATGGTATTTTCATCATTTGGTACATTGGGGTCTCCCCAAGCGGGCTCGTAACCAGTGTTTGTCCCATAACGTCAAAGCCGAGCCGTTTGTAGATCTTTACCTGTTCCTCTTTCGTCCAATGAAGCACGAAGTGAGAGATGGGTGGGACTTACATCGAGGTCAGTGGGCGTTTCCAAAACAATCGAAACGCCATCCGCCTCAGCCTAAGGCAACCTGGATTTATATCTGACACAGGAATGACAAGAAGTTGAGTTCTCACCAGTTTCTCTACTGTTGTCATCATTGCTTTCCCGTAGCCTTTCCGGTGATGCTTCGGGTCGACGCCAAAGAGGAGCAAGTGCCATTGTTGTAGTTTGAATCCCGGACCCAAAGACAGGTCCGCCAGTCTAACCATTGAAGGAATGAACTGAAGCGAAAAGATGGGCTCGTGGTTTAACGTCATGCAGAATCCATAAATCAAAAGGTCAACGCTTACATAGTCAAGCCACCACTCCCTTAACTCATCAGGAGCTAATTCCAAGAATCGGTTCCAGCCAGCCGCGCGTTGTTCCTCACTGCAGATGCACGTCAGAGTCAACCGTATCAGAACAGGGGGTGTGTTCAGGACCTACGTCATCAGCGAACCTTGCCCGGGTCCATACCAAACAGATGCCCCGACAATGTCCTCAGGATTGGAACCGGTCGTGGCAACATAAATCGCGCCTCCGATAGCCGCCGCCCGAACGTTGGCCTCGAATTTCGGACGGAGGAGGGACAAATCGCCTCCAACGAGAAGTCGGGTGAGCAGGTCACCTGTTCGGTATGTATGTCAATTCGGGTGCTTCTGTTTTCCATTGGATCGGGAGGGTATACCATCAAAGGCAGCCTGAAGGACAGAGACAACTCTATCGATTTCTGATTCTGTGGAAATTATGTGGTCAGCTGGATACCCAGAGTGACAAAATTGACCATGATTGCTACCTGTGGGAGCCTGGAGATGTCGGACAATTACTAGCGATGGGCTATCCATATTGCAGTATTTGTTGATCCTCAGACGAAAGTCGGTCAACGGTTGAATTCAAATTCCGGGTCCGGCCTTTCGGTAGAACCGTTGACTTGTCAGCCTCGAGTAACATGTCCATCTGGTTTGCTACATGTATAGTAGATCTGAGCCGATAGGTAACGTACGTTGAAGTAGTTTGACAAAGGTTAAGGGCAAAATTCACTGCCCTAACGACCCTTGCGCATGCGCAGTTCAAAATATGTTGTAAACGTTTACATAACCGTTTTTTGATTATTACATCGTCTCATAAAGTGACATGGCATTCCTCCGAGTCCGTACGCAGTACACGTCGAACCGAAAGCCCCCAAATTGACATTGTATGCGTATAAACGAGATTTGACCACGGAGATAATGGTTGACAGAGCAGCATTACGAATCGCTTCACAGGTGACGCAAATGCGGCACGCTCGGCCTTCACGGATGATACGAGGTCCCCAAGCACGACACGCCATATAATAAGTCCTTCGTAAACTCACTTCATTAACATATCATATTGCCGATGTCATCCATACACCTTCTCGTACTAATTCATGGCATGTGGGGCAATCCCGGCAACTTGGCAGAACTCGCTCGGATCATAGGAGAAACCTACTCAACTCCCAGCCCGGATGGGGTCAAACTTGAGCTATTGCTTGCAGAGACAAATCGGGAGGAGTCCACATACGATGGGATAGATTGGGGAGGGGAGCGTGTTGCCCAGGAGGTGTGTTGGCTGTTTGCCTCAGACTCGGCGCGGACTCAAGATTGTGAAAGGTGATAGATAAAGTAGAGAGCCTCGAGCAGGATGGAACCTCTAAGGTCGTTTATTTCTCGGTAACGGGGTATAGCTTAGGTGGGCTAGTGGCCCGTTATGTTATTGGGTGGGTAGCTGTTGGGGTCACGCTTTAAGCTGGAACTGATCAATAACCTCAAGTGTACTACAGCAGCGTGGATTCTTTGAAACAGTAACTCCTGTCAACTTCAACACTCTGGCGACTCCGCACATAGGCCTGCCGCGATACTCTTCAATAATGTCGTTGCTTGTCTCCTCTCTTGGTCCAAAATTACTTTCACGGACAGGTGAACAATTCTACTGTGTTGACCGGTGGTCTGCGACTGGGCGACCACTTATTGAAGTGATGGCCGATCCTGGTGTGTAAATTTGGGGGCATCGTAAAAGCCTGTTTCAATAACATTGCTATAGATCGAATATTCTACCAGGGCCTATCAAGATTCAAGCATCTCCGAATCTATGCCAATGCGTACGCCCCCTACTTTGTCATCCACGTTGACTGCTTAGTCGATAAATAGCTTAAATGACCTCACTGTGCCGTATGTAACATCAGCAATTGAGGTGGACGATCCGTTCGCAGCACGCGAGACGAACGGAATTGAAGTGTAACTATCTCATCATAAAACAGTCTGTGTCACATACTCATCACTGTCCTTTCAGTGAACTCTATGAGGAGCATGCCCCTCTTCTCAAATCTCATAGAGTCCCAGATGCTCCACCGGTACCCACACCCAAAGCTTTGATCCTTTCCCCAACATGGTTTCGAAACCGGAAGCCCAGTCGGCCGTTCTTGCCACCTGCCCTTCAACGTCGTTTCCCTCTCAATATTGTATGGCGCATTTTATTATTATGAAGGAATAATCTTAATTTCAGCCCAGATAATATACGCTCTCTTGCCTATCCTAATACCCATGGGCGTATCACTTGTCCTAATCAACCTCTCCATGGCCACCCGCTCTTCCCGCGCCAGGATACGACTCCTCGAAGAAGACGAAACGAACAAGGAAAAACTCATTCACATTCTAGCTGACATTGAGCGCGACGTCGAACGCACGGTTGTTGATTTTATTGATGACCCCGACCCAACCCCTCCACGCGATACCTTTGGCAACACGGCGAAACACCCGTCTGAGCAGCCTATCTTGACCCCTCTCCAGCGGAGGATTGCTGGCTCTTTGAATAAGCTCCCCTTCAAGAAGGAGCTTGCATACATCGAAAATGTGCGGAATGCACATGCAATCATTGTGTGCCGGGATGTGAAACGGTTCGAAGCGCACAAGGCAGGAGAGGGTGTTGTGCGTCACTGGGCAGCCTCGTTCATGCTTTAAGTTATCGGACCGAGCTATCGATCGAGCTATTCTTATCATGTTTAAGAGTATACTATACCCCTTGTAGTGCGGTTCTAATAATGGGACAAGTCACAAATAGCAGGTTGTAATCTATGTACAAGTAGACTAGAGGGTCCCTTACGTTCGCACCGGTGTCATTACACGGACTCCAACAGGCTGTGTGTCGCGCATGATGGCAATCGTGGTATAATATTATTATTATTATTATTGTGCCCGTTATTTAACAACACAACGTTGCTGATCCGCAGGCCTACTATCGACTTCTACAGCTACAACTCACTTCGAATGACTTCCCTACACCTCCTTGTCGTAATTCCTGGGTTATGGGGTATCCCAGGCCATGTGGCAGAACTCGCGCGAACTATTCGTGAAATTTATGCTACAGGGACTCCTGATGGCGTCGAATTACAAGTACATGTGGCCGAGACAAATTGCGAAGAGGCCACGGTCGATGGCATAGACTGGGGAGGGGAACGTGTCACGCAAGAGGTTCGCCAACCATCGTCTCATGCGAACCCCACAAGAAATGTTATAACACTAATGTAAGGTGCTCCATAAAGTGAAGGCTCTGGAAAACGATGGAAAGTCGAAGGTCACCAAATTCTCAATAACAGGTTATAGCCTCGGTGGTCTAATTGCTCGTTATGTCATTGGGTCAGTTATGAATTCGTCAAACACACACTCGAAGTTGCTTAACATGTTCTAGCATTTTGCACCAGCGTGCATTCTTTGAAACTATAATTCCGGTCAATTTCAATACTATTGCAACGCCCCACATTGGCCTGCCGCGATACCCCACGCTAATATCGTTTCTTACTGCATCTTTGGGTCCAAAACTACTCTCACGAACAGGCGAACAGCTCTACTGTGTTGACCGATGGTCGCCGTCTGGAAGGCCGCTAATTGAAGTCATGGCTGATCCAGGTATGTGCTGCAATTTTTTTTTTTAAATTATATGATCTCAATGCAGTATTAGATCGTATTTTCTATCAGGGCCTCTCGAAGTTCATTCACCTTCGAATATATGCGAATGCGTATGTCCCTTCTGTCCGAATCCCCTTCATCGTCCTCACCCGGTTACCAGCATAAATGATACTGTTGTGCCATATGTGACGTCAGCTATAGAAGTGGACGACCCATTTGCGGCACGACGGACAAATGGAATTGAAATGTAAGTGTTCCATGGACATGGGTTTGAAAAGAGCTCTGAACACCTGCCACAGTGATATTTGCAAAGAATACAGTCCTTTGATCAAGGCCTACACTCTTCCGCCTGTCCCACCCATGTCCACAAATAAAGCTGTTTTTATTTTTACCCCTACATGGTTCAGGAATCGTACACCAACTATACCTTTCTTGCCGCCCACATTTCGCGTCCGTTTCCCTCTTAATATTGTAAGTTGTAATTTCTTTTCTACAAAAGCTGGCCTAAAATCCCAGATTAGGGACTCTATCCCCTACTGCCCATATTAGTCCCCATGGGCGTTTCGGTCACGCTTATCTACCTCGTGTTTGCCACCCGCTCCTCGCGTGCTCGGATACGGCTTCTCGAAAGTGATAAATCGAGCGAGCAGATACTTATCCATGTTCTCGCCGACCTTGAGCGCAACGCCGAAAACGCTGTAGCCGACCTCGTTGACGAAGCCGACTTGGCCATGGAACCCACACACCACTTATCCGACAAAACCAACCTTTCACCCGAGCAGCCTATCTTGACCCCGCTCCAACGGAAGGTGGCGGAGTCACTTAACAAACTCCCATTCAGCAAAGAGGTTGCATACATCGAGAATGTGCAGAACTCACATGCTGTTATTCTATGTCGGGACCTGGCACGGTTCGACGCGCATAAAATGGGAGCAGGAATCCTTCGCCATTGGGCTGCATCCTTCGTTCTTTAAACTTCAGATTATGTCCTTCATTGTACACACCCCCCCCCCCCCCCCCCCCCCAATACATATTCAGGCTCATTCGAGCAAGCGGAAACTGAGGCTTATTCATAAGATGGGAGTCAGATCGGACCTTTTTGCCAATACGCGGTCACATGGTTTCATGGTTACCTCGAGGCGGCTCGAGGTGCGAAATAAAGAGTTCGGGTTGTTGTCAAAAACCCGACCTTCGCCCAATGTTAGAAAGAGTTGACCCAACCATCGCTTTTGCTGCAGGCACGGCGCGCCTTTCTTACTATGAAGGGGTCCATAAGTCCGGCATACCCCGCACATGAGACCCACCACACCCATCCCATTCGCTACAGGCCCTCCACTCTCTTCCCCCCACAACATCCAGATCTATCCTTGCCTTAACTCCCGAAGGATGCCAAAGTTTAGAACAAATACCATTAGGACTGCGTGTGAAGCGCTTCGACAGGATGCCAAACCTTACAGTGCAAGACAGAACCCGAGGAACTCCGATCGTGAGTGGCTTTGTCGTGTCCATCGACTTGGGATTGTGATAATTTTTTCAAGGATTGTTTGTAGCAGCAGATGAACTTATGGGTGAGGGTCGTATTACTTTTACAGTGGAAGATATCATTGAAAAAGGTATGCCACATTTATTTGTACCGAAGATTCTGCTCACCAATGCTCCTCAAGTCAAACAACAGCATGAGAGCTTACAAGATTCTACGAACTTGGGCAAAAGGACATCTTTGTGCATCAGAAAGTTGATAGATAGGATGGTATGTGATTCTAACATTTCATGATGACCCAATCTACCGGCTAATTGGTAATGTTAGCGGAAACACCAGTACCTGGACTACATCCAGCCCTCGGACGAATATCAAATGACCCTTGAGACCTTAGAAATGTAACCGAGCATCTTCGAGACAGTGTATGTGGTAGCTAAAGATATGTGCCCGTTAAACCAGGATGGAACAAGTCAAGAAGAAGTTAGATGAGATCCCACTCTGTCAGATCGATACTGCTTCAAAGCGATATCGTGTGCACTGCAGCCTCGTGAACTGTCGGACAGGCACGTTTCAAGTTCGGAGGCTAAACCTTAGACAGGCAAGTTTTACCATTCGGTTATAGATGAAGACCTTCTCATCTAGCCATAGATGAATGAATTATACAACGAACTTGAAAAGAAGAATGCTGCGAACATTTCCCCGGACCAGCCTATATCTGGTGCATGGCATAATGATAACTCAAACACTGATATTGGCGAACTTCCTGCATCCAACCCAGATGTGGGTGTAGACGATGCAGAGGGTGATATTGACATGGAGGATGAATATCAAGGAGCAGGTCCATCGTCGACGGGGGGTATCCATTCGTTGTCAGTCATTTAAACCGCCCCGGAGAACTTTGTCACTCATTTGTGGCCATATCTGCAGATCCACCCCGAATCGACGCAAGGGTATACGTGATCCCGCATCTGCATATCCAACCCCTGATTCGAATTGCCGGCCCCGAGAGAGAGTCCGTCTCTTACAAAGTTCACCCCCACCATCGCCAACCCGGGGCTCAGCATATGGCATCAATAACAATTCAAACACCATGGATGCTGATGAGTTCATTGCACCCACTGTCCCACGATATGTGAATCTTTCAGTGAGTAATATGATCAAATTCAGAAGACCGTATTGTCATATAACTCTCACCCTTTCTAGCAAATAAAAGCATTTAAGCGCCACCAGGAAACAGTTGCTGCAGTGTTATCGATCACCACTCCAGAGCCTCCACTCGAGCTTATTGAAGAGACACTACTTTCACTTCTCAGCCAGAAGGATACTCGAATAGACAAATTGGAAGATGAACTCAAATCGACCAAAGAACAAATGAGAGTAATGACATGCCAAAGACAACAACTTGAGGAGCAAACCACCCAGTTCGAGAGGGCAGAGCAAGATCTCGAAGAAATCGTCACAGAACAGGGATATATGCTATCGGTTAGAATTGATGAGTGGCAAACAGAGAAGGCCACATTAGAGGTACACAGGGCTATGGTGAGTTTGCTACGAAAAATATTCGACATGAAGCTTAGTACGTCGGCCCAATCTAGCTGTACGACGAGAAAGAGGTGCTGCGCCAGATGCGGGACGAAGCGCAATCAGAATTGTCGGAACTTCGACAGAAGATACACCTTACTGCTCTGGATTTGGTAGATCCCTGCTCTTCTCTTTCGGTAATTGGAAACTGAGACTGATCTTTTTTCAGTTTGCTACTGGACGAGGTCGGGCATAAACCACCCATTCTCCTCTATACTTCAGGGGGGGACATCTGTATATTCATGTACTTAGTCATCGAAAACTATTTTCTGCGTGCTCTGTCGGCTAACTTTGAGTATTGGGGTTTCTGGAGAATTGAATCCATCCACGCTTCCGAAAGGCTCCCAGTATGACCCGGCGTTTTCGGCCCGGATATCACTTATCACTTGTGCACTCTGTAACCTCCACCAGAACGAGGCCTTAATTTCCTTCCACCTCCTCACAGTTAAAGATTTAGATATGACAAATACCCATACAGTGCAACGACTTTCAAACCCCTCAGGTTGGAATTAACTCTCAGATCACTTTTTTCGCCACTTACTAGAAATACTGGTTACCGTACAGAATCGGTTATCAATCGCGTTAGAGATGTTCTCCAACTTGCGTTCGGTGAAGGTGGCTCTCTTCTTTGCCTTTTTAGGAGCCTAGTTGAATAATTGTGATCAGAGGATCCGTTTACAAACTTCATGGTGGGCGGTGACATGTCTCTCGTCCCGCTCGAGCTTGGAGCCAACGTTCGCGCTGCAGCGATAGGGGGCGAGATCTATGTGGCAACTATTGGTCCCGAACTTGAGGATATTGTAGGTGCCGCAATTTGGTTTGCGCCCGGACAAGCTTCGATGTCAACGTACGCACTCGACTGCCCTCTCACATTCTTAGAATTTCACGTCAGATTTGCCCGTTTAGGGATGAGCAACGAGCGGCGGGGTGGGATCATTTCCTTTCTGTAATTCCTGGGGAGCTGAGGTCATGGTGGATGGACCACGTGAGTCAACGCATTCTGCCAAGAAATTTGTATATGACTTATCTCCTCGTACGGGAGCGTCCAGTTTATCCCTGAGATTGGCAGATTGGCAGACGATACTTTGGGCGTGGGGTACAAACTCAAATCATGGCATCTGCATCTATTTGGTGTCGTTCCAACATACCAACGACGAGGACTCGGAAAGGCGCTTATGAGGACCATTGATGACTTGGTAAGTATATCGATAGAACTCGAGTCGATTGAGCATGATTTCGTGAGCATAGGCCAAGGCGGATGGGGTGCCGATCGTGTTGGAGACGACGACGGAAATCGACGTACGCATCCATCTTCGCAGTCCTTCAAGGGATCTGACGCGGTCTGTGAACATAGGTTCTAATATACAAGCGGTTGGGTTTCGAAATTAAAGGCGAGGCAACAATCAAAAGCCCGTTTGGCGTATCGCCACTGTACATCATGACGAAAGAGCCATAAGGGTTTGGACCATGTTTGATATTGTTACATCTGTAGGAACCATAGATGCTCGAAACTCGCTAGCTCCCGTTCGACGCATTGTTGCAAAGGGATAACTCTTGCCTTGTAGTGATCATGAGCATGTGGGTGATCCACAGACTTTGAGTTGAGTCAGCTGTAAATTCTATGTTTGCGACAGACTCGGATTACAGGTGCGTTGAACCGCCACATAACGACAGAGAAGGTGATCCATAATTTACCTCTTGACTTACGCGGGTAATCCGCAGTTGAGGTTAGACATTGGCTGTGCTTGAAAGCTGTAGAGGCAAGGAATTTAGACATCTGTCAAGCATGTCAAGGATCAACGCTTCAGCGGTCTATCCGAACTGAGATTTCCCGCAGCCGGTGAAACGTGACTAACATAGAGATAATTGAACTTCAGGTCATTGTTTGACTTTGGGGTAATAATAGCGGGATATGTAGGCGCCTTCTGGCGACTGACCCACTTCCGTGTGACCGGATCCCTCAAACGGTACGTGGATGGACCATGAGGCTGTTTACTATGACGGAACGTGTGGAAAGTCTCCTAATTTTACCTGACGCGACACCACAGTCCGGGAAGGAAGTTGCACAATGACCGACCACGTCCCCCTCCGAACTTCTGGAAAAGTCCAAAACAGAGAATGATGCTCATAGAACCAAGGCGAGGGAAAGACATTTGAACGAGTTATAGATATTGATTATGGTATATGCGAATGTATAGGGTTTGTATCTCGCTGGCCGCCACCCGACCCACTGGGATTACGAACGATGGAGCAGAGTGCTTTAAACCTTCTCAAGGTAAGCGCTATTCCGACCAGATATATCACATCCGCAAAAGTAGAAACCACAATCACGCCTCGTGTAATGATAATAAGTGATGTGTTCGAAGGGTGATCTGTTGGTGTGGTACTTGTCGCATCCCATGTCACACTAAGTATGGCCATGAAATAAAATATTAAAGCCCTGGAAAATGTAAATAAGCAGGCACAATTAATCAGTATGATCTGAACGAACCAGGGCGTTGAAGCTGCTGGAAGAGATACCATGACTGAAGGGTTCCAAAATGTCGAAGCTCTTCCTTCCTACACCGAGGTAATCAATGCTGAGTCCTGAATGAAAGAAAACGTTGTACCTCGAGCCAGAGGAGGGCAAACTGTGGAGTTCGGGTATATTGAGCTTTAAAAAAGAGGGGGAATATGGGGGTGTAAATCACTCCCGAAAAAGCACGGCAGACTGCGACAGAGGTAAATGCGCGCGTAATTGGTTCGTCGATCGCTTTTGGAATTTGGAATATCGTGAGGGACACACTGAAAGCGAGCTCGATTAGATGCTTGAACAGGCTATCCAACATATAGAGCTTACGCGACAAAAATACAAGCGACGGTAAATAGTAATGTCCATTCCGCAACTCGCATGTTGATGTAGTTTGCCCATTCAACTTGGAATTTCCGAACAGAATCGAGCATACGGGGCGATGATGAGACCGAGGAAGGGTAAAATACGATGATGGGCGGTCTCTCGTTTCCGAGATTTGATGTTTCCAAAAAATACTGGAGACCTTCCGAAGGCTGCAGACAATGTCCTACCGTATTCAGGCGAAAGTAGTCTGGAGCTTCATCCAGTCGGCCGTCGAGAGGGTCTCTGATTATTTCTTGGCTGTCTGTAATATCGTGAGCAGTTGCCGTTAGGTCCAGCACCATTGACGCCCTGGAGGCGTAAAATAGCGGGAGGCCCAGAAGGACCACTGCATGCAAATAGGGAAGAGACGCGACAAGGGTAAAGTTCACGAATGCGTTCAGCCCGCAGGTTATATAGTGTCTGAATAGTTGGGATGATTTAAGCGGACGAGGATCATTGGATAAGGTTTGCAGGATTTGCGGGCTTTCAGTCTGAAGCGTTGTGGGGGCTGGCGCTGGCGCATAGTTTCCAGATGTAAATGGTGGACATGAGGATAAGCTTCGGTATCATACCTGGTGAGATCTGCGTGGAGGTATAATCTATCGGGTTTCTGTTCCCTGTTCTTGAGCAGACTTGACATTGATCACGATTGTCAAGACTTGTTGGTGTCGATCGAGCAGCTGAGTCTGTCGGGCTTAGGCTGCAATTTTAGAAAAGGAAATCTAGAATGTGACGTAATCATGCTCTGCAGATTGTGCAAGCAATTGAAGCATGATCCCGCCACAGAAAGTTGAATTCACCAACCTATGAAAAGCTTGGAGAGGCATGTTTGCGACTCGAGGGACACAACTTTTATGACTGAATCCTGATTATATGCCGGAGACTCATACTTATCCTTTTCAGATTTGGATGACGGAGGGAGGGTATAATATGGGTATGACAATCAATGTCAGATGTCAAAACGTCAGACGTCGAAACTGACAGGAAGTCTCGTTTCTGACGGCATGTGGCATGAGTCCACCCATCAAAACCACCCAGCAAGACGACGTTGATCTATAGGCACCACAGCAGCGGCATATGGTATATTTGGGACTTTTCCCCGATGGTCCACCTTCATGCGAATTGCCACTGGGGATTTATTATTGAGCTGGAAATGCATTATCATTTTTTCCAGACCGCCTGACACTCACCCTTATCACCCACAGAGCAGTTATGATCAAGTTGAATGTAGGATCAATGTAGGATCCATGAGTTGCTTTCTAAAGTCAATCATGACGCACAGGAGATTAGTTGGGTGTCAGAAAACGAAAAGTATCTAGCATGTTTTGTCCTAAACATCTTGTGCTTGTCCACGCGACATTGGTAAGTAAAGACACTGTAGTCCCCTGCCAATTTTGGCGTTCCTGGCATGGGGAAGAGCGTTATTTTAGACTCGAAAAGCCGTGGGGGTTGACTTATAACCTACTACACAATCTGGTACGGCAGATAGACAAAAGAACCGCCAGTCCACAGCGCACGGGTCCAGGTTCCACGACCGTTCTGACACAGAAAGACCATGGGCCAGGAGACACTCATGTATGATTGGTTACGGATCATGAGCGTTAGGCCCAGATGGCCTCTCGGAGGTAAAAAATCAATTTGGTTCCGGACAAAGCAATATTATAATGCACTCACTAATGTGAGCCGACCGACGACATCCTTTGCCTCCGTCCGGAACTTCAGGGCTACATCGACGCTTACAGAAATAGCGAGGCTCTAGACGGAACGTTATATCTCTTCTTTTGACTCGAGGGAACAGGGGGCAGTAGGAAAACATGTTTCTATCAAGCTTGTTCTGTTTTTTTGTAGTGGTTTTATGTGGAGTGGCTTCAAGTTTCGTGGAGGGGAGGTCCGACATGGTATGTTTAGTATATATTTGCACCGATCGATCGCCTGTCCCAAATTCTTGGCGTTGAGCTTATTGTGATGGGCCATGGGCTCAATAATAGCCATTCCTTATCGATGTGTAAAGTGCGATATTGAATTGAAGGTGCAATCCATTACGCTGTTTGCAGCGTTCTTGTGTAATGTTATCACGTTTTGT
This sequence comes from Collybia mongolica, assembly GCA_013420905.1. Classification (NCBI taxonomy): domain Eukaryota; kingdom Fungi; phylum Basidiomycota; class Agaricomycetes; order Agaricales; family Clitocybaceae; genus Collybia; species Collybia mongolica. Next base: position 1,176,114 of record JAAXNY010000008.1, read on the forward strand.
GTAGGAACTAGCCTGTATCGTACAGAGGAATTTACGTGATAATCCGACTTATCTTAAAAGTTTATTGCTTATCGATTTCGAAGGGATATTGGCCTGTCAAATCAATGAAAGAGAGTAAGCAGAGTGGGGGTAAAGCGATTTGAAGGAATTGGTGGTCGCAATCAAAGGTCTTTTGTTTGTCTAAGCGAAGCATAAACGAAACTTGATTTGGTTATGGTTCTTCATCACCATCTCAACTTGTCCTCTTACAGCCATAATGACCCAATTATCTCTCCCTCTAGCAGCTGTTTATGACTCTCCAAATTTCTCAGACGCGGCCTACGACTCCCCATCATCAATGCCAAAGTTTCCCCACACTCGCGCCCAACTTTCAGCCATTGCCCGCCAACACAAGCCTCTAGACAACTACGAAAGCGATGCTGATGGAGAAGACTTCAGTCGCGTCCCTTCAACCTTGGTCAACAGAGTAGTTTCGCTCCTTGTCGATGAGCAGGAAGATGAACTTAAGTCGTTGCTCAAAGAGACCTATGGTATAGACGATGAGACGGTCTGATCCCCCAAACCTCTACTACTTTTCATGGATACTGACTAGTGAGTAGCTGGAACAGAACGTATTAGACCTTATGCATAAACACCGCGACGATGTCGCTGGTGTCCCCTTTCTCTTCCTGACTCCTACTCGTCGTCCAATCTCACGACCCTCTTCACGCGCGTCTAATTCAAACCGTCTGTATCCCACTCGTCCAGACACCCCATCTTCCGCGCCCACATCTCCACTAGCACACGCGTTTCGCAGGCCTCACACACCCGTGACATCTCCTTTGGCCGGTGGACTCGCCCAGCCCTCGTCATATATGTCAGCTAAGAGTGATTATTCGCCACAATCCTCCCCCATCCTCGCACACGCACAAGCTACCCAAGCCCATGCTCAATTCACTGCAAGTCTTCCTGCTTCACCGCTTTCTTCCCCACGCATGCTCAATGCCAAAGCCTCTGAGTTTAAGCCGATCCAGCGCCCTCTCTCGGCCGCTTCATCGACCCCGGGCTCCTACCTTCGTACAGATACGCCCTCGCCGGATCTTTGGGCTCACAATTCTCCGCGCGCGACTTCAAACCTTGCCATCGCTGCCCCGCTTATTGCTGACCAATCTCCATCTCATCACCCGCGATCCCTGACCCCGAGCTCTTCCCTTCGCACTTCACTCCGCCCAGACGATGACGACGAGGATGATCCATTTGACCCATTTTCTCGCTCCCCTGCCCCGCCGTCTTTCCACTCCGTCACAGTGTCTGACTACGATAATTCTCCATGGTCATACAATATGCCGCCGTATAACTATGTTGATTCGTCAGAAGAGGATGCACCGGAAATAGGGACGGACGATTCGGTTATGTTAACGGATGGAATGACTCCATTCGACGTACTCTCCTCTGTATTTGGGTCCACCCTCGCACCCTCAGAGCTGGAGGATGCACTGGCCGAAAACGGGTACGATTTCGAGCGCGCTATGGCTTGGCTTGTCGACCGTGCGCTTCCCGCCACTTCCCAATCCCCTCAGATCAGGATGCAGTCATTGGGAGGTCGGGTTACTCTCATCTCAAGAGATGCCGTCGGGGCACCTATTCGTGGTACTGGAAAGGGTTTCTCACCTGTTAGCCCTGCAGCACCGAGGTACGGAAATGGTGCCGGACGAGGTCGCGCTACCCCTGGAAACAATAGGGTATGTAGATACTTCATGGCCGGGGAGTGCCTCAGGGCGGATTGTCGGTTCAGGTACATCTATATTTTCAAGCCGTCTGCAAATGAATATTGTGTTTACGTTCATATTTCAGTCACGACCTTGAACGCGCTTTATGTCGTTTCTGGCTCCGTGGAACCTGTGCCAAACAGGAGAGCTGTGAATTTTTACACCACCTACCAAAGGATGTGGACGTGTCTAGTTTGAACGCCGCCATGGCGCGAGCCAATATACAACCTGGCACCGGTCCTTTGGCTATACACAACCCCCCGGCGGATGAATTTCCTGCTCTTGGCTTCGAAATCAATGGCAACGGACGTGGTCGACGTGGTAGTCACTATGATAGAGCATATAACGACCCTAGCCGGACCAGGTTCTCCGCCGCGGTCAAGAAACCTGCCGCGACTACAGCATCACAGAACAATGGAAATGATGCATCGCTGGCAGTGAGAAGAGATATCATGGGCCCGTCTGCTGACAATTTACACCACCGCTCAGCAATCGTGGCACCACGGCCTTCGCCCAGGCTCAAGTTACACGCGCCATATCTACTCCCCACGCTCCCAACTGGAGAAGCTATCAACAGCATGTACATGGCGTATCGATCGCGTGCACTTCAACTTGGTGCTGCACGTAACGCTTGTCTATCACGTGCAGCTGATGCGTGGAGACGTGGAGACGGTGCAGCAGCCAAGAGATTTAGCAGGGAAGGACATGATCTCAATGCGAAAATGGGGGTAGAAATGGCAGCTGCAGCTGCTAAGCTTGTCCGCGAGCGCGCAAAAGTCGCTGAACAGGCTGTCAGAAGCAGAGACGCCGGATGGTCCGATGATCCCGGGGATAGGAGTAGTAGGGGCAATGTATGTGGGGGTGGGCTCGGTGTGTGCTTAGGTATTGCAAGGAAGGACTCAGGAGATGGGAAGATGTCATCCGAAGAGAGGATGGAGTGCATGCTAGATTTACACGGGCTGCACTCAAATGAGGCGACTGAGGTCTTGGAGGAGTTTTTGCTTGCTGTAAGTTGCCATGTTACATCTTCCCTTGGCTTTGCTGGTTAAGTCTTTCTGTTTCAAGTTGGAAAATGAACATTTTTATGGATTGGGTGAGTCTTGATTTGTCTGTCCTCCTTGGATTGATTCTGACGCCATTCCACTCTTCACAGCCTACGCTATTGTCGGGGAAGAGAAACATACCGGAACCCAAGACCCTGGCCGAGGTGCTTCCCGTGCACGCTTGGCGACAGGTGTTCGCGAGTGGGTCCATCGATGGGGATACCCTTGGAGCGAACGAGACGGCATTATTTGTATCGACCCCTTGACCCATTCTTCCGAATAGATTCCCAACCGTCTTCCGGCCGTTTGTAACGAGCATTCGGGTTAAGCAGGAACTATTTTCTTTTTGATGTTGTGTGTGCTATTTTTAAAGGAAGGCCTGAACTGTGTTGACATTCGATAGGCTATATGTTGTACAAATTTGTTATGAACAGAAATGGGAAATACTCTTATCTCAACCCTGTTCTCTGTGGTATGCGTCGAGCTTGGGAAGGATGGGTATCGTAAGTACGGCTTTTTGTTGATCGCTATTGACGTTTTTGTTATGATCTCTGTCGTGTAATCACCCTCAGCGTCATACCACGCCCAGTCCGACTAACCCGATGTCACATGAGGAGATACGCACAAGATGATGATCAAGAGGCTTCACAAACTGACTGCCCTTTCGGCATATAGAGCCTTTGACTCCTCGCCCAGAAATGCACAATGCCATTCTTCGCGCCTACGCCTTTGTCCTCCGAGTTCTTCTCCGAGGTCAAGCCCTCTTTACACCAGGTCGTACGTCACACTGAAGAAGAAAGACGTGGCTTGGTGCCGGTGGGGTTGACGCCCGGCATGCATAGCAAATTCCATCTACCGAAACTCACCCCACCTTGGGGCTATGTACCTTTTTCTTAGCCGAATTATTATCCATGGGTGCGATCTCACCGCCCAAACATGGCTCAGCCCCTCTGCTAAGAATTGCCACGCGCGAAATTCCCTCTTTCTTGGCCCGCCGCGCACACTTTGCCTTATCAACTGCTCAGTTTCTCGGCATGCATATTTATACAGCGGCCTTGGGGGATATTCACTTCAACCCCGTTCCTTCTTTCTTGTAACATCGAAAGGTACAACCATAGGACATACATCACCACAGGCGACCATCCTTTTAAAGGACTTCGATGACGAGAGAGGCATATGGGGAGTGCCATAGGTATGTGGATATTATCTTTGTAGCATCACACAATGACGATTCTGTGTCTGTTAGCGCCGATAACGGGTGAGCCCTATACTATCTTTGTTGAGTAAGCATGGAATGAACGGCTTTAGCGTTAGTTGTGACCTTGGTATTGCTCCTTGCTGGTTGGTTTTCCTCTATCGCTGAGAAGTTCACACCACATTTACACCACTACAACAGTAACTGCATGGAACAAGGGTACGCAAGAGAGCCATCAGTGTTCAAAGGTGCATGGCTGAGCTTCTAATAGATCTTCTTCGTACTCAGAATAAGCATACAGAACAGGGATGCACTGCATCTGTCACACTCCAAGTATCTCCCGAAAGCAATCCTCGGCAATCGCTCTTGCCTGACTTATTCCGAACCCCCGGCCGTCTGTACAACTACCTCGTCGCTCTAATCTCTCAATTATTCGGATTAATCCCATCCCTACTCCTTCCGGTTCTTCTCTGCATGCCCCTTTATTACTTATCTCAGGCTTCCGAACTTGTCGCACATTTTGACTACTGTCGCAATGAATACGATCAATGGATCGAGGCTTCTAATAGTTTTCCACACATAGAAGCGCGACCTGTGGTTGATGGTATTATCGATAATACTGACAACCGCAGCCCTCGAATACTCAACTACCACATTGAACACGTCGTCTTGGATGAGCAACATGTTATCAATGGTCAATTTCCGTACGACATTGTCACGCTGCCACTCACCGTAGCTCCCCCGGACTCTGTCCTTAAACTTCAGCATCTGTGGTATAATTATCTTGATTCACGTATCATGGAATGGAGAATCCTCACTACCACTGCCTGTGTATTTCTCGCGTGCGTGACTGAAAGTCCTGATTTTGCTGTTACTAACTAGAGGCTTCGTGTGCAGCGCTTCACCAACCATCTTCCAGATTCCAGAGGCTGGTGATGATCCCATCACACGATCAGTAGCATTTCTGGCACTTTGCCGTGCCTTGTCAGGAATAATCTTTGGGCCTGTCTTTTTTCTCTATTTCCGAAGAAGTCAGGCCAGAAGCGTCCACTTTGCTTTCATATGGTGTCAGGTAAGCCAGACCTGGATTCCTCACCCCCTCCCCGATCTCCTAACAATCAAAACAGAAGGCGGGTAAGGCCCAACAGGCGACCAGTGGCACGCAATGGTCCCCTTGGATAATGTTGTCTCTTCCTGCAGTCGCTACTTGCTGGTAAAAACCCATCACCATTACCATCGGTAACCACATCTGACGATTAAGATATGCAGGGCAGCCGTATTTTACCTACTCGCCATATTCAGCTTCATCTGGAGGACTGGCTCAACAGCGGATCCTTCGCCGTCGTCGGCAAATAACCCAGGGCATCACCCTATGACCATACCTTTGGCCATGGCGGTACGAATCACTATCACCATAGCGACAGTTGTAGATATTGGCTGTATGGTATGGGTATGGAGAACTCTGAGAGGTGCCCACTTGTTCCTTTCCAAAGGAAGCGATATTCCGGGCCGAGAGTCATCCCGCTAGACTTAATAAACAATAATAAATAGCCCTCGAACTTCTTACCTCCAGTAAGTTTCTCTTGGTCGACAGCTTCACAGCATAACATCTCAAAAAATGTCCTGCAAGCAAATGCGCCGAAACTACGTATACCTTGGGTTAGACTGCTGCACAGCCTCACCTTGAGGAAACAATCCTAAGTTCTTCAAGCCAAGGCCGAGGAGCCAATAGTCGCCGTTGTAGTCGGTATTACAACCAACACCGACCATTCAAAACTCTGCCCTCTTTATTATTAAATCTGCTTTCTGAGCCATAGGGGTGCCGCCGGCGACGTTCCTGGCTGTGCAACTAACGACGTCTATATATTTATTCACGTCTCTACGATTCGACTACGGAGAGAGCGTGGGGATTATGCTGGGTTCCTTTATTAATAAGGAGTAGTCTGTCGTTGATGGTTATGTCGTCTGCCTCTCTCTTTTCTCGACGACCTTGACAATTTCGACTTTCGAACCAGGGCAGGCCCATTTTTATGCATACATGAGCATTTGTGGACAATCTCACAGGTATTCCCAAACTAGGACCAGACTCCAGTAAGATGGTCAACACGTCGTGAATACACAGATTTAAAGTTATTTTAGGTGTGAATCATGCATTATCAGTAGTACACCCTCCCCGTATGTACCTCTTCTCGGTTTGGCAATTATTTTTGCCTTGACGCGACGCACACGTTAGTGACTGTCTGGAACGCGGTTGTGCGACTCTACGTCTCGATGGTGAGTGATTCTAAATCATAACCCGAAGACTACCAAGTTACATTGAAGTATCGCGATCTATAGCAGAGACTTCTCAAGCTACTTCAACTCCATCATTATTTTTCAAACTGGGGGCTCAAATTCGGGAGCAATCTCGACACTAAATATGCAACCTGCTGCACATTCTTCAATATGTATACATCCCAATTCTGTTGCTCTGGCCAATTTACTATGCCGACCAAGCGTCGAATATTCTCGGACTGGCCAACCAATGCGAATCCGGCGAGGGATTGACGAGTGTCCTAACGAACCCCGTTACGATCAGCCCAACTGCAGGACAGACGGCACACGCGAACGATAATATCGAATTACAGGCAATCGTACACAACCCGAGCGATAACCCCACGGCAGCTCTGACTACAGATACTATTTCCAACCCATCCCCGCACTCGCCAGCACCTCAACTGCCGTCGTCCGTGTACGCTAAAGATTTGGAAGTCGCATGGGTTGATTATCTTGATTCACGAATCATAGAATGGAGAATTTCCACGACTACTGCCTGCGTATTTGTAGCGTAAGTGACGTGTATTATTGTTTAAACATGATTTTAATGTATATACATGCGGCCAATTCAGCGCTTCTCCAACCTTATTTCAGATACCAGAGGCTAGCGATGACCCTATAACTCGCTCGATTGCGTTTTTGGCTCTTTGTCGCGCCCTTGTTGGTATCATATACGGCCCAATATGTCTAATATATTTTAAAAGAAGCCAGGTAAGGACTGTCCGTTACGCCTATGCTTGGTGCATGGTGCGTCGAATTATCCTTATTACACCATCTGTTCATTGTTTATTATCTTCAAAGAATGCCCAAGAATCGGGGATTTTCCTGCAATGGAGTTCTTGGATTTTGTTGTCTCTACCAGCAATTTCGACTTGTTGGTGAGTCCTACCTCATAATCCACACTGAGTCGAAGTTGCGAACATCCTTTTCAGGGCATTCATATTCTACTTGATAGCAATTTTCAGTTTTATCTGGCGCACAGGTTCCATCGCGGACCCTTCGCCTACCTCGCCTGATAACCCAAGCTATCACCCTATGGCTGTTCCACTGGCACTTGCAATACGTATTGCAATCACGACAGTTACGATCATGGATTTAGGTTGGATAGTATGGGTATGGAAGATATTAAGAGGCCTTGACGCTGCGGCTGCCATTAACGAACACACGGAAGCTAGTTAGTGCAGACTGCTGTGGTTAATTCAGTGTGCATCACGTTCCTAGCATTACGGCCAGTAACGAATGCTCTAAAACAGTGACCCGTTCTATTCGTTGAGTTGGAGTCCGCCATACTACCGAAGTTCGGCGTATGGGGAGTGGTGATTTGAGGAACATGGACGAGCCGGATGTCTGATACGGGCAATGCAATACCATTGGGAGATCCTTGTGCTATGAGTACTCACATAAACTTACCGCGGGCTTCTGCCTGCAGACCTCAATTGAAGGTAGGTTATCTTTGGTAGCACTATGATAGATCGTGAGCGTTGATGAGATAGATCTGTGAACGATTATCAGTAAGCGGGATAGGTAGGATGTGCCAGAACGATAATCTCGAAGTAGTCTCTAAGAAAATACCTCGAATACAACTCTTTACTGTGCATCAGGATTTCTCTAGGATGACTTAGTTATATAACGCGACTATACCATAGTTGATCCTCAAAATGCGTACGCGTTGTTTGTTATTGTGTCTGACTTTGATATTCCGGGTCCGGTAAAGTTTAAGTTCACAGTTAAAGTTTCAGTAATGCCAGCTCTACCGGTTCTGCAAGGAGACATTTTTCTTTCAATTGGCCTTGGATTTGTCCTTCGTAGCTTCATACTCAGCTCTAGGGCATCATTCGGAGGGCAATTTACAACTGCCCTAGGGGATTACTGCTCGTTGCCCCTTGTCTCCCCGATGGGCTGTGTTAAACACTCTGACAATAAGGCTCCTCGGATTTCGACACCACCCCCTTTTATGTAAACCTTCAAGTGATTTGGCGGGTCAGGTTTGTATTGTGTGCCCCTATTCTAAGACCGCGTCGGATTTGGCAGCGACTAGTGCTAGTATTGGTGGTGATACCTCCCGCTCCGCAGTTCACCAGGCCGTTGTTACAAGGATAGAGAAATTCTATTTCTTATTCCCTTTGTTACTATGTCTCTCCTTTCCTTCCCGCTTTACAACTCTGCAATATTGTATGTACTTCATCGGAAGACGACAGAAAGTTCATATATGAAGTGTGGGTCAACGCAAATTAACACTCTCCTCGGAATATTAATGTATATCCAGCCCATCAAGTTGCCAACAACGATTCTAATTCTTTGCCCATCCACATTGTCGATTCCTACAAGAAGTAACATGTGTAAACTTTTCCTTTACAATATTCCAAATCCCAGAAGTTACCAGTGTTCCCCCAATACGCGTCGACACCCCGGTGATAAAAATATTCGCTTTTGAAGTGTCCTCACTGAGGTACCCCTTACACAGGGCACTCCTCTCAATCCTTCTGTAATGCTCAGCTTTACGCTGCGTTCGACTGACTAGGAGTCGGAGGATAATCAGATGCCGCCACAGGGTGTTTGGAAGGCCTTAAGAAGATACAGAGCCGAAAATTATAGCATAGCAGGAGCAGTCAACATTTGATGAATGTGATTAAATGTACTTTACTTCCTCAGACAGCGCACATACAGATCTGTAGATGCGCGTTTTGCCAATGGGTATCCCCATTCAAAGCAACATCCTCCCTGCCCATCGAGGCATGGGAACACATTCTCTGATATTGTCTATTCCTCCGACCCAGCCAACGAGTCGTTCGAAACCCATCCCAAAGCCAACATGAGGCGCGCCACCGTATCTCCGTAGCTCTAAATACCATTTATATTCCTCTGCGTTTGTCTCAGCTCCTACATTCGCCCATTCGTCCAAAATTTCAGTCCTTTCTTCCCTGACACTTCCCCCGACGAGCTCGCCAACATATGGCACGATCAAGTCGAAACATGCCACAGTTGTCCCTTCGTCGTTGACCCGCATATAGAATGGCTTGATCGCTGATGGGTAATCTGTTATGAAGACTGGCCCTCCGATCAGCCTCTCTGCAATCCAGCGTTCGTGCTCGCTCTGTAGCGGCCAACCCCATTTTGGCTCGTAATTGAATTTCTGCGATGCTGTCATTGAATTGTTGTGCTCTTCCAGGTGACGAATAGCCGAGGTGTATGACATCCGCGTCCAAGGTGTCGAGGAGCTAAAAGCTTCCTCTAACGAACGCCTCTTCAGTTCGTCTCCACCTTTCCACAGAACATCCATGTCGCTACTTTGGCCCACGACAAATTCGCCCACGACATCCCTCAAGCAGCTTTCTACGAAGCCGCACATGTCTGTCACCTGCTTCCCATCGCCACTCTGAGTTTCTGCAGTATTGATGACCCACTCAGCCTCCATCATCCAGAATTCAGCCAAGTGTCGACCTGTCAAAGAGGGCTCTGCACGGAAACAGGGTGCTAGGGTATATACACGAGAGAGGGCTGTCGCCAATGCCTCCAAATGAAGTTGATGGGACACCGTCAGGTATGCCGGCCGTGAAAAGAAATCTGCAGGGGCGATAGACTGAGGATCTTTGATGGAAGACGGGTCGGCTTGCCAAGCAGGGTGCTCTCTGGTGATTTTTGCGATTTCGAAGGCCTCTCCAGCACCTTCGGCGTCGTTGCCGGTTATTATGGGGGTATCCGCATAAATGAAGCCTTGTTTCTGAAAAGTCAAGGATTGTCAGGGGGGAAACGGGGACACTAGATAGTGATGCAGCTTACGTCGAAGAATGTTCCTATATTCTTTCGTAGCCCGTTTCGAAGACGGATCATGGATGCAATGGCGTCGGTCCTGGCTCGGAGGTGGACATGGTCCCGTAGATATTCATTGGAGAGGGCCTTTTTTTGGATTGGATATGTCTATGTAGATGGAAACACGAATAAGCGACGCGGAATGTTTGGTTTTGCGATATAAGTGACGGTTGGCGTTCAACCGCGCTAGCGCCAGGGGCCGGCGGTCGAAATGCTCAAAAGTACCGCTTTCTCCAGTGTTTCAGCGGACTCCCGGAGTATGTAGAACGTCTGAAGACATCTGCTTCGTACCGTTACGCCGTGGCGTGGAGAACGTGTTATATAAAGAAAAAAACTACAGCTTACCTCCGGATCGCATTTCCCCAACAGCTGCACTTTCCCCCTCGCCGTGTTTTTCCCTGATGCGTCTTCTTTTGAGCTTGCATCAGTATCACCTTTACCTAACTCCACAAGCAGCTCCTTTTCTTGGCCGGCCCCAGGTGAAGGGAGGAGCTTCCCTGTGAGTTGAACAGCAGCACCGTTTGTGAGTCTGGAGGATACAGCATTATCAGGACGGAGCGGAAGGAGAACTTGATAGACGCACCCCTTTATACTCTCTCCATAGCCGGTGAATACAGCTTGGAGGCCTTCAGCGGAGCTTCCGTCAGTAAGCACAGCAAACGCAACGTTTTTCTGTTTCCGTATGGACTTTATCCATCCTGAAACGGTCACTGGTGTGTCATCTGTGGTTGTAGCAGCGAGGAGCTGTCGAATTGTTGGAGGGAGTAAACGTGAGGACGATGGATGTTTTGCTGTGAGTGTTGAGGCAAGTCGCCGTATGAGCATCACGGGTGTCAATGACTCGATCAAAGTTTGACGCGACAGAAATTGGGTTGGCTGCAGGAAATTTAGTTCAATTTGGAATAGTCTAGATCGTTTAACATTCTGAAGGTTATAGATGACTATGTTTACGGTACATTGTAGTATTTTGTGGTATTTTCAAATAGACGCTTGTATATATACTTCCTCCTCTCGCCAGCATTCCTTGGCCGCCTTTCCACCGTCACCAATGCAACAATCTTTCTCACAAGAGAAAATCATACAGGTACCCCAATCCATACCCCGCGTTGCATTACCCTTCAGGGCCCGTTCTACCGCCTGGCGCCGTTCCTCATTGGTCATTTCTTGACTCTCCTCTACCTCATCCCCACGACGAAGGACATTTATCAAATTCGGCATAAGTTGACATTCGAACACTCGCTTCGACCTGCAGGAGGGGCAGGGTGGCACCGATGGCGCGTATGTGCGTTTTGGTGTGGATACTATAGTGAAAGCTGCTTTTGTTACAGGGAGAGCCGGCGCCGGGGGAGCGGGGAAGAGAGATTCGAAGATTTTGTCTGACGAAAAGGGCAATGGCGTGCCATTCAATTCATACCTATGGTGGTTGATCGGTTTAAGAGGAAACATACAATTACATGAGAACGCACCTAACACATTGTTCCCCTTCGAATCCGACGCGCTTTGTGAACCGTTCAAAAACATGATCCATTTCTAGGGAATTTTCGTATGCTTCGGACGCCCAGGAGATGTCCTTGCCGTCCTTTCCATTCTCATTTAGAGGATCTACTACTTGAGTGCCAGGAGGTAGCTTGGGCTTAGATTGAGGAGGTAGATATTCAGAAGCTGTGGAGAGGTAGAGCGGAAGGTATGATGGCGCAGATTTCCATGGGGATTCAGCGATGGTTACCGAAGCTAGAGCTGTCAACAGAGACTCCTCAGAGGAGTTTGGCGCCTCGTTCTCTGCATCACAAGGGTCTTCATGATCGTGATCGGTGAATTCTTCAGCTGGAGGTGGAAGGCTCGTGCTATCCCCGAAGATTTGTGCGCCTAAGCCTAACGGATTGGGGTTTGATGGCATCTTCATCTGTTTCGTCCCTCGTTAGGCAGCCTTTCGTAAAGCACACTGATGTGTACTTACTGAAAAAGGATTGACTTTCGCAGCATTGTTCTTCTCGGCTCGGGCCAACGCATCTGCTTTGGCGATTACGGCTGCGCGCTTTTTTGCAAGTTTCTTTTCGAGTTTAGCAGCGTATTTTTCGTTGTGACGGAGGCCTCGCCAGGCTCGCACACTGATAGATGGAAACGTTGTGAAACACAGATCCGTGGGCAGGCATCCTGAGACGCTTACCTGCCTTGTTTACCCTGACATGGTGCGCGCGCGCAGCCGAATATGTAGAGAGCACGATCCATGGGGCTGTCCTCGAACGGACACCACATCTGAACCAGAAGTTCAGATGGGTTTGAGCACACTTTGCATTGGGACGAAGAGAGAGAAGGTTCACGCGAAGGAAGAAATGCCTGGGATACAGGTCAAGATATTCGGTATGGTAGTACATGTGTGAGATAGATCGTACAGGATGCCCTCCGATACGAGAAACGGCTGCGTCTACGATATCTGTAGGGGTCTCAACGAGACCATCTGGGACACCTAATAGCACTGAGGTCTCTACGTCTGACACGACCTCATCGTCGGAATCTGACCAGTCCTCTTGGTGTAGGGGCGACATCGAAGTGAATGACGGCAAGGTCTAGGGAAAAGGGGGGTGGATCAGAATGATTCCGGGGTATAAAATAACAAGAAAACGAGAAAAAGGAATCAGAAAAGCATGAATGGTATATATTTGATTGAGTCGTCACGTTTCCGCTGAAACAAAGAAACTCGGTCTCCGCAGATTCAGACTCGTCATCTAAATAATCTCATCACAAGGAAAGGGGATAGGACGGAATGCTTACTGGGTTTCGATGTGTTGGTCAGAGTAAAGGCAGTGAGGGACAAGGAGGAGATTTTTTTTTAAGAAACAGGGTCGAACCAAACAAGGCCAAGCTCGGTTGGGGAAACGGCCCGATATGGGAGCAGCAGGTAGAAAGTCATGAGAAGCTAAGGCTCTAGCCGACACTCTTAACGGAGGATGGTGCTGGCCGACCACCGCTAATCCACACCGTCCCTTTCCTTTATACCACCATCTCCGCCAACCTACCCCCCCACAGTACATGGCCTCACCTACATCCTATGGCCAAGAGCAGTCTTCCCTAGTCACAAGGCACAAACGCCGCGGCGTCGCCTTATCCTGTGCTGAGTGTCGGAGGTGCGCGACGCCCAGTTAATCTGCCCGGGTTTCCTCGTTGAATTACCTCTACGTTTTATCTTTCCAGGTTGAAACTCAAGTACACACCGTTTTCTTCTCAGATTGAAGCCGCTTTGCTGATCGAGAGCCGTTTACAGATGTAGCCGCGTCTTCCCTTGCAGGTGCGCCACCATTTACGTTCGCGAGGAAATCGTCGTGATTCATCATTGTAACTCCACAGTAACTGCGTCAAGAAGGGCTGTTCGGCCATCTGCCCAGAGGGTGGGCTGTGCTTCCATCCGATCTTATTATTAAACGTCTTATCATATTCCAGGCTCTTTAACTACTGGCAAGGGCAACAGGTATGCCATTTCCATCAGGCTAAGCATATCTCGTGCCAAAGTAAATTATAGATTCGTTCTCGCAAACACCGAATCACTACACGAGAAGATCAACCAGCTTTCGAATCGCGTCCGCCAGCTAGAGGATGCCCTTGCTCAGTCACACGCGGTGAATTCCAACTTCCCGCACCCATTACTAAGTGAAGACCTTCTGCAAATAAAACGGCCGCTAGAGCGGGAACGAGTGGATGTACCTCCCACCAAGGAGGAAAAGCCCGAGATTAATGACAACATTGACTCTTTAGGCTCCCTGTAGGCCGTCATATATGTTACCTATTAATCAGCGCTGACTATCACTTTTTAAGATCGATCTCACAGGGGGGGCGCTCCACGTTCTTTGGGCAGACCGCCAATTCGTGGGTACGGATATGTCAATCCCCAGACCCGCCAGTGCCACTGATCTTCTGCCCATCTCCCACTTAGTATCTCCTTCAAGTGGGTGCTCCGCATGGTCCTGCGCTATATGGTCATTTTTATTGATAGAGTTACAGAACGAGGAGGGATCCGAGCAAGAAGAGGACTCACCTACACACGAACCCCCTATGCCCTTGGATGTTCCATGGCTCGAATACGCGTTTCCATTCACTCCTCCGGTGAATAAAACTGCTGAAAACGTTCGGGGATCAATCATCAGCTTCTTGCCTCGAGCATCTGTCGCTAGAACGGTCTGCGACACCTACTTTCGGCACGCGGCCTGGATGTGCGTCATGCGCTGTCCAACTATATTTACTTCCGATGGCTGATTGTGCGGGCCCTTGTATCTGATGATCCATAGGTATACCCCGATCCCAGAGACGGATTTTTTCGACTCGATCTTCCGGCCGGTCTATGAACAGGACGCTGCTTATCGTGGAACGATGGGCTCGCACAGTCTCGCCGTTCTATATTTGATACTCGCGATTGGAACACTCTTGGACCTTGACAAGCCTGCCCACTCGGCTGAATCAATGCAGTATTACCAGCTGGGTCGCGCCGCACTGGCACTAGAATCTGTCCTCGAAGAACAGTCTATTCCTGGCATTCAGGCGCTGGTAAATCCCCATATAGCCTGACCTGTGTATCGCCGCTTACCAGCCTTTCCTTGTAGCTGCTCATGTGTCATTTCATGTTCTTGTCAGATATGGGCGGACCCAGGTGGGTCATCATGGGTATGGTGGTTAAAATGGCACAAAGTGTCAGTTCTCGTTGTTTCTATATCTGGGGTCCTGTGAAACTCACGCAACCATTATGCTAGATTGGGCTGCGTGAGGAGCATTACGTTACACTCGAGATTTAGAGTGCTGACAATTGATTTACTCAGACCGAGATAGTGGCAAGTGGAACCTCGAGCCCGCAGAAACTCACAAACGACGCGAACTTTTCTACGAGTTGCTAACATATGACTCATGGCAGGTGTGGCGTTAGGTATTACTTTCATCCGTCGCGTAATTCATTTTCCTTTCAGAGTTTGACATTTGGACGTCCGCCATCACTATCGACACTACATATTGACAGCCAATTGCCCCATGAAACCGTCAACAATGCTATGGGAGAGGTTGAAATGAGCTGTAAGTTTTCGTAAACACTATTATATAGTTCTGTGACGAGTAAGGGTTTTTATTTCAGTCGCAGCGTGGAAACACCGATTCTCCGCACAATGCCTAAACGTGGTCCACGATCAAGCGTTCGGGGCTCGGACACCCAACTACAAGGTCGTCCAAGAACTTGACAGGAAAGTTCGCTCTTACTATGTTCCCCCCAGTCTCCAAGTACCTGGATTTGTTGGAGGGAACAAGATCGGCGGGGAGTTGGAACGACCGACGGTTGAGCTTACAATGCAGCGTTACATTGCCTTTGCAATCAAGGAAATAAGTAGGCTTTTAACTAAGCCCCATCTACCTTGACACTTACCCCATTTTCTTGTGCAGCCCTGTTTTACATGCACAGGGGTTTCTTTGCGCAGGCGATGGAAGACAATCCAAATGATCCTATGGGGAGCAAGTATGCGCAGTCGGTCTTAGCCGCCTACGGCAGCGCTTGCTCGTTTGTAGGATTGATTGAAAGTCTGTTCAAGCAACATCCCGTGCTGACGGAGAGAATGTGGTTCCTCTTTACACATGTTTTCTCCTGTGCTGTGAGTTAATCTGACTAATTCAGTCATGGACATCCCGCTGACCGTAAGCCCAAGATCGTGTTAGGTTCCATTGCTGTCAAGTCGCAGATGGCTCTGGCTCCTTCTGCCCTATCTCATCTCGAGTCAGCTTACAATCTCTTTACCAGAGTGTCTGATCAAGCACGGACAGGGAAAATTCTGGTTAGCCGGCGCATTAGCCTGATTCAGATGCCTACCACTTACCCGCACATTACTCTAGCCTATTCTTCAGAAGCTAAGGGAGCGGGCCCACGCTGCATTATTAAACACGGGCCAACAAGGCCAAGGAGAGACGGCCACGCGGTTGTCGTTCTTTGGACCCAGGATAAAGAGCGAAAATGATGAATTGACTACTCTTGGCGGTATGACGCGGCTCGTGCCACGGAAGTCTTCTTCGTCACCGTCATACACCGGATCCAGTCCAGCGTCTCAGCCCTCTTCTCCCCCGCCTCCTCCGTCCGCTTCTGCAGAAACACATTCCTTCGGTGAAGCCGCGAATGCATGGCAGAATTACAATCCCATGCAACAAGGCTACAGCGACACCGCACAACCGTATCCGATGCAGCAAACTCAATCACAGATTGATGTTTCTCTCGTGTATAATGCAACACAAAGTTTGCCGTTGGATATGATGCCTGAATACTACTCCTACCAATCACAAGGGACAGGGTATGGAATGCAGGCTATGAATTCTCCAAATCTTGAGACATCGGCATCCCCACCACAGCACTACCAACTACCCGCGGATTCGTGGCAAAACTTTTTCTCACAATATAAACCATAATGCTACGGAGGATGTATATATTGTTTATGTCGGGTTAGAGCTTATCTGCATGATGTATCATAGTTGTGGTTCGCTTTACTGTATACGCCCCTAAGTAGTATCTTTATTTGTTCTAGTTAGTCACAGACTCACTCTGTATTTCCGTTCCATATATCAACGCATTTAGTATCTGACCTGTCCGCTCTCTGTTTTCCTAGTTCCTCAGCACGGTAGCATGCCCGTGCCAGATGCTCGTACACGGAACAAGATCAGTTTGAACCCCTCCAAGGTTTTAGCCACTTCGTATGTCCTTGTTTCGTGGCACCAGCACCGGGTCATTGACGCGATAAACCCAATCCAGGATCCCCACTCGGCACATACCTGACATTTTGCTATCGAATGTACTCTACGTACTCGCTCTCCATGCTTCGAAAGAATGGCTTTTGGACTTGGACGTTGGAGTCTTCTGGGTGGTTATGAGAGTACTGGCATGTGGAGGCTTAGGTGTTCTCGTTTGGGAAGGAATGACGGGGCAGCTCGCAAAACGAAAGACGATCGAGGTCCGTACAAGTTTGGATCTTGCTGAAGAGTGTCTTGTTGAAGGTAATGGTGCAGTGGTCAGTGCTGGCTATGTCGTCACTGTTGCTTTTCATCCAGCAGGCCTCGCTTTTCACTGCACTCTTTCGTTTGTCATCAACCCGGTACGTATTTTTTGAGAAAGTGGGTATGACTAGCTGATTATATTCTTAGTGTGATATTATTCACTCATTTTTCATCTTTGTGGATTGGTTCGCTATTGAGCATGACTTCAGTATGCCTGCTCTGTGACACTTGGGGGAATGACACTGAAATTTGGGTTTACAGACTCGCAAAGCAATGGCTGTAGGGTTTGCGCTTCTCATTGCTTTCTTATCTGATACCCGGTTCTCGTCTGTGAATTCGTGGCGATTCATGTCCGGATATGGTGCATTAGCGCTGTATGCGTTGACGTCCAGTGCGCTTGACCATACTATGGGTGTCTTATCGCCGTCTTTAGGCTCGACATTCACGATTGCACTCACTACCCTTGGGGCTTGCGTCTTTGCACTCCCGTTTTACATGTTTAGAACGGTTATGGTGAGTTTTGTAGCTTGGATATCTATCCTCGGTCTGAATTAGCCTTAAAGCTAGGATTTCCAACAACACCCGACCTTTCTCTTATATCTCTGGCCATTCTCCCAGTTGTTGCCTACTCTCTCCTCTTCTTTTCACCGATCACTGCACGATCGATGAGCCATTTATCTTTTACCCAACAATATTTCACACTCTCATATCCCACCACCGCTGTCGCTTCAGCCGTCTTAGGCTCTTTGGCATTCTCGGCATTTCCAGGGTGGAGTGACCTTTTCGTAGGGACAGGCCTCTATATCGGTAAGATTAAGGTCCGGCTTTGTCTTGTACAAAAATCTAACATAAACATCGTAGGGATGTATCCAGAGAGTATCGATACTTTTGCAAGCCCTCCACGGACTCTTACTGCACGACTATTGAGATCGTACCTGAAGACTATCCTTTCGAATCCGGAATCGAGAAAAATATTCTATTTCTTGTGTTTGAACATGTGTTACATGCTCGTACAGATGCTCTATGGAGTATGGACTAATAGCTTGGGTCTTATCTCAGATGGTATGCATTTCATTGAATCACCTGGTCATTTTTCTGATTCCACCTAGCCATTCATATGGCATTTGATTGTATGGCGATCGGAGTCGGACTTTTTGCGTCCGTAATGGCAACTTGGGAGCCAAATGAGCGCTTCACCTACGGGTAACTGATTTGGTCTAACACCACGAGTCTGATCTGATCAATTACTTCAGTTATGGTCGGATTGAGACACTATCAGGGTTTGCGAACGGTATTTTCCTGATTCTAATATCAATTTTTATCATTTTTGAGGCCATTCAACGCCTGTATGTTTTTTCTCGTTGCTGCAAGCTTGATCTTACCTGATAACATTATAGCTTGGACCCCCCCGAAATGAATACAAGTCAACTGCTGCTCGTTAGCTCCTTGGGATTAGCGGTCAATCTCTTTGGGATGTTCGCCATGGGGGGGCATCATCACCATGTATGTCGACGTGCTTCATCCTCCGTCGGTTTACCTGACACTCCTCTAGGGTGGCCATTCTCATTCTCATGGGCATTCCCACTCGCAGAATGATGATCATGCTCATGGCGCTGCCCTACCAACCCCCATTCATACTTCGCACAGTTCGCCAGGAGAACACTCACATTCGCATCCACATTCTCACTCCCACTCCCCTCCTTCTGTTTCAGCGCACTCACACTCACACTCACATTCTCCACCACCTGAGAGCCCTCACTCCCACTCCCATTCACAATCACATTCCCATTCACCAGAGGACCACACCCATTCCCTCCTTCACGACTCTCATTCTCACGCCCATTCACCCTCCCCTCCCCTAGTCACTCATCTCTCAGGGAGTGACGCCACAAAGTCACCAACTAAGCGTCACTTCCGAGGTCCTTCAATCCAAATACACCCCGTCCCTTTCGACACGGAGGGTTCTGTACTTTCTCCAATATCGCCTAATTTAATGCATCCCAAAGACCTCTTGACACCCCTCACACCAAGCTATAAATTCACCCATGATGAACACCTTACAACGCATCATAACACTGGCCATTCCCATACAGTCGTGCATGAAGGTCATAGTCATAATATGCGTGGCGTCTTCTTGCACGTCATGGCAGTATGTCTATTCGCCATCCCACCTTGTATGATCTGACCTTTTGCAATTTATAGGACACGCTAGGATCTGTGGGTGTAATCATATCCACGTTATTGATTCAGTTCTACGGCTGGACTGGATTCGATCCTATAGCGTCGTTATTCATCGCAACCCTGATTGCGGCCAGCGTCATTCCACTTGTCTTGGATACAGGAAAAGTGCTGAGTCTGGACGTATCTGATCGAGACACTGTTATTGAGCGAGCTCTTGCAGATGTAAGAGCCTTAACTGATGATGGATGCTGGTCTTTACTAACCGCTTTTATAGCTGCCTTCCATCCAAGGCCTAGCTTCGTATACGGCCCCTCGATTCTGGCCTAAAGATGCAACAACTCTTATTGGCTCGATTCATATTCAACTCGCACCTTCTGCATCATCGTTCGACCCTGGAGGTCCTCACTCTAACCAACGGACAACATATATGAGATTAGATCGCGTGGTTGAGAGAGTAGATGCTCTGCTTCGACAGAAAATTCCTGGACTTGAAGAATTAACGATACAAGTTGAGGAACCCCACCGATAATAAATGTAACTCGAATATATACTCTGATTCATTTAGCATTACGAACCTTGCTGTCGCGCATTCGATTTTCATTGGGATACAGTTTTCGGGAACGCTAGGCAAATTCTTGTATCGTAAGATGAGCTACATCTTCTAGGAGTAAAATCTCGCCTAAACTGCACCTAGTATTTTCATGAGATGTGCGCCGTTTGATTTGGGTCCAAAATAATTGTGCCCCATGTAACGTAGCAACAAGTTGAAGGTAACTACTACCGAGGAAGGAAATTTGACGCCCATATTTTGTGATGAATGGAGACGATGCTGGAGGCCCTTGTGCAAGAACTATACTAGTTTCAGGTTTTGTGTACTCTGAGCGCTCCAACTATTGATGAAACGAAACGCTGTCGCGACTTGAAAATGTATTCAAACTCATCTTGAGCTCGGCCCTTGACATGGACACGATATACGAAACACGTGACACACTTGAAGGCATACGGGCAATTGGGCGTGTTCTCCTGGTTACTTGCTCTTGTCGGAGAAATTGTCGTGTTGCGCCCGGGTTACGCCTTTCTTTTTCGGATCCATCTTCCCGCCTTGTTTGACTATTTTCTGTAACAACATCCATTCATCATGACAGCCATGCCATCTTTTGACGAGAACATTCACTCCATCGAGTTTGAAGCCCCACTCTCCGCCGGCCCCACATCTAGCGCTGCAGCGAGACGACACTTTTCCATCGATCTAAGTCTTGAGCTTGAGCGGCAACTCGACATGGAGGTATATCCACCAACGCCCGCACATAACGCTGAATCACATTCACGACAAAATAGCTCTACCGAGAACGGGAGGGTGAAATATGAATCGCTGGACCCCCACGTCCTCGCCCACATTGTCCAACAGCTTCAACAATCATTATCCGACATGACGAAAGACCGCGATGAACTGCTACAGCTGCTAGCCTCGGCGCACTCACATGAGGCTGAACTGAAGGACGCTTTGCAGCACATGACAGATAAGGCTACAACAATGGAAGTGGAGCTCAGCGATGCGAGGAGCAAAATAAAGGACGACGAGGATGCCATTACCATGCTCCGGACAAAGGTGGAGGAGAGCCGGTAAGTTAATTTCGGCTTATCTCGGTATCGTTCGAGTCCCTCATGATCCATGTTTAGACGAGGCCTGATGCGTCTCCAAACCGAAAGCCGACGACAAAGTATGGCGCCTGCATCCCTAGACCTTTCGCGCGCCGGCTTGCCTGCGTTTGGGAGCCCGCCTTCGTCAAAACGTGCTTCGTTCACACCTCTGACTGGCACCCTTGCTACGTCTCGGCCAAACCTCGGGCACCGACGCATCTCTTCCACTGATACGGGGACCGGAGTACCAGAACTGAGCACCAGTCCTAACACGCAAGCAACGCCGTTGCCTGAGTTCGCTCCACCGAATCCCCCGCCCGTCAGTTCTCGTCGCTATTCTGGATTGTTTGGTCGAACATCGCCGCCGCAGTCCGACCCTGGATACGTCGATATCTTGTCAGCCGAGATACAAGGTTTGAGGAAGGAGATGCAGGCTGTGAGGGAAGAACTGGAAAGCGCGAAACATGAACTATCAGAATCGAATGAGGCGAGGGAGGCATCGGAAACCTGCGTCAAGGCTCTTCGAGAATTCATCGCAGAAAATAACGTCGGAGCACTCCAGGCGGGGGGATCATCTTCTCTCACACTTCCACCCCCGCCAACTATGGCCAGTGACGAGGAGGGTGGGGAGAAGACTGCTGCCGTTGGGTGGGGCTTCAAGCTATGGAAGGACGCTACTATGCGGACCCCGGCTGTCCCTCTATCGGCGACGATACCATCACCAGCTGTTGCGTCACCTCCACAAGTGCCTCAATCTGCAACGCCCCTCTCCCGGAAGATTGGAGGGTTCTTCAGCTCGCACAAGAGTACCTCGTCTATCGCATCTTCGATCAACACACCGCCCCCTACGACATTGCCGCAGCTGCAGACCAATGCTGCCGCGAGTGTGAGAGACTCGATGTATAGCTTCTCGGACGCGTCGTCGATGGCGGAGCCTATCAGCCCACCGAATGAGTTTAATGGAAATATTATTGTGCGCGATGTGACGAACATCTCGGAACTGAGAAGCTTCAGCTCTACTCCTGACGTTGGGAAGGGTATGCAGGTGGAACAAGACGCCGGACAAGGCGTCGTCGTTGCCTGATCAGGTCTCATATCGCTTCAACTGCTTCTTTCCTTCCCGGTGCAATAATTCCATTCATTACTTCGCAGGTTTATATAACTTTATGGTAAGTTTTCATACATACAAACGGCTGGATAACAACTTGCATTTTCCTATATTCCCGGAGCATAATGCTCCTTCATGTCCTCCCTCGCCTATTATGAACAGATATGACCCCATCACACCGAATTTTCACGCTTCTCGTTTTGATTTTCGCTTCTGATTGCCTATACGTACATAGCTACCATACTAGTACACCATACCAGGTGCCATTTAGATCTAATGTAAGGAGGATAATATTTTTGAAACTTGAACAGGACGTTGTAGAGGACAAAATGGCCCATAAACGGCAAGATTTATTCCGGAAAGAGAATCCGATTGATCATGGCCAATTTGCAATGTACGATCGGAGCCAGATTAGTGCTGGAACGTGTCTGGTCGGTCGGATGAGTGCGGGGTGCATGTCGGTGAAATTTTCCACCGACGGGATAGGCCAGGGAAATGTGTAAACGTTGTATAAGAATCTAATCAAAACGTTTTTAATATTTTGTAATTATCATCAGCAATTTACTGTGGAGCAGTTGATGTCAAAATCAGACGGTCGGTGCAGCGCCGATTCCTCCAAACTCACTCTTCGTAAGCGGGTTGCTGCTTGGAGCATTAACCCAACAAGCTCCATGAAGACCGGAAGGCGGCCATAAGGCTCCAGGGGCAAATTTGGATAATTGGCATCCAGGGCAGCGCCATTGATGACCTCGGTCCTCGATTTGGGTTGGCAATAACGTTCAGGGTTACTCGAGGGCGTTGACCCCTCGTTTCATTGGGATCGTCGTTGCGTTCATTTATCACGTCTAACATTATTGTCGACGTGAAGGCGAGTTTGCGTTGGACGTTGGCGAGCGTGCTTCCGGTAACTTGTTTTTTTTTTTTGTGATATGAAGGTTACCCTGATCGCGATCGAGGAGGACAATATCGATCGGATCTGGTATACTACCATGCATGGATCAGGAATAAGTGGGCAAAGGCAAGCAATGTGTGCACCTGAGGCGTCCAAGTCCAAATCAAGAGCTAGAATAGCGGCGACATGACCGCCGCCGATGGACGTTGAAATTGTGCGATTCAATGTAAGAGGGGCTAGAACAAACGAATAAGACTTATTCTGCGGTGCCATCATACTTCGATCACCTCCATTGATCCACTTTGTCGCATATCACCGATTGGTGAATGTGCCACAAGTGGAACAGGCCTTACGACAAAGTCATGCCGATTTGGAAGAAAAGTAACACAGACCAAACAGCAACTGTCAGCAAGCATCAAGAGAACACATGCATCCTTGGAGTGTTGCTGGGGTAAGGAGTTTATGACTTTCAAGTGGATTCTGGGCTATTTCAAAGCTGGAGAATGGTCAAATAAAATGACTGGAGGACCTGCAAGCCGCGGTGGAAAAATTTCAAGGAAAAACATAAACACAGCCACACGGAAGTAAATCGGGCTACCGTGACCGGACATCTCCGAAACTTTAGTTGACCGCGGCAATCTGGATCGGGGATTGGGAGTTTTGCAGATGCAAAGCTCTTCCTTTTCTCCCCTCATCATCGTCTCCGCCTCCAATGTCTACCTCCCCGACCTCCGACAAACGTATGGACGGCTCAGACTCTCAGGACGGTCCTACAAAAAAACGACGAAAGGGCGCCACCCGTCTCAGCTGTGCTGAATGCCGCCGGTCTGTTGGCCTATATCAGTGTGGCGACTGATGTGTATACTAACACCGTCTCTCTTATTTTGAAAGCCTCAAACTGCGTTGCGATAGGGCAATTCCTTGTGGCTCTTGCGTAAAGCGGGGCTGTGGGGCTATTTGTCCTGATGTACGCCGAGCCGCACCATCCAAGGTTCAGTTTGTTGACCATTTATTTCACCAACAGGGTTCTCTCACTACCGGCCAGGGAAATCGGTACAGATCGACTATCTACAGGGTTGCTCAAAGCTCACTGACTGTCCCTCGGCTCAGGTTTGTCCTCGCTTCGACCCAAGAGCTGCACGAAAAGATTTCAGAACTCGCGACTCGCGTTCGTCAGCTCGAAGATGCATTGCGCTCCTCCCATTCTCACCTATCTTCCGAACAACATCCGTTGCTGGCAGATGAACTCCTTCGCATAAAGGCCCCTCTGCAGAGAGAAGCCGCTCCTCACCGGAACACAGCAACTGGCGCGGTAAAAGAGGAGGAACAAAACCCAGACGTTGTAGATGCCTTTGGGTCATTGTCTGTCAGTATTTCGGGCCGAGCAAAATATTTCGGCTCAACAGCCGGTTCTTGGGTACGCATTCCTCCTGCTTCTGCCCCCGTTTGTAGTTAACACCGGTATCACTCCAGTACTTTTTACAGGTCTGTGCCATCAACACTTAACCTAATGAGGTAAATGACTCAAAATACGCTATCAGAACGAATCGCCCGAAGACCAGGAGCAAGACGATCAACTAGCTGACCTTCGAACTATACTCCCTCCAGAAATATTGACGCGAGCGTCAGCGTTTCCTATTTCGCCCATCAGTCATCCTTCCGAGAGCGAGGGAGTAAGCCTGCAGAGTCTGTTCTGGTACCTACCTCCTTTGGAAAAAGCATTTGAGCTCCGCTCGCTTTACTATAGCCATGCGGCATGGATGTAAGTTGGGTTTTCCCTTGCGCTGTGAGCCTATGGTCTCATCCTTTTGATAGGTATAATCCTGTTTCTCTCGAATCTTTTGACAGTGAAGTTTATAGCCAATTTTATGATCCTAACGCCGGTCCACCGTCTGATGACCCTCTCGTTTCTCACCGGCTCTCACTGATGTTCATGGTACTGGCAATTGGATCCCTCATGAACACCTCACTCCCCGCGTATAGCCTAGAAGCCGAAAAATACCACCACCTCGCAAAGGCGGCATTGTTCCATAATTCCATATTTGATGAGCCCACCATCAATGCGGTACAAGCACTGGTACGTCCGTTTTGAGGGTTATTGGCCTTGATCTGATTGTGGGGAGGGAAACAGTACCTTATGACCTTTTACCTTTTCTTGGCCGATCGGCATGGGACCAGCTCTGGGGCACGTTGGGCTATAATGGGGATTGCGGTCAAAGTTGGACAAAGTGTGGGTTATTTTTGTACTTCTTCATTCATCATTTTTCCTGATCGCCATGTGGGCCCACCTTCTAGATTGGACTACGTATGTTTTTCATCCCTAGGGCTACCTTCGGGTGCCATTCTTATATATATCTTTTGTAGACCGTGATAGCGGGCGCTGGAAAGTCGATCCTGTCGAAACACAACGCCGGCGTGAACTATTTTGGGAGCTGTTTACATATGACTCTTGGCAGTGCCTCACCTTTGGACGTCCACCATCATTTGCATTACCTCATGTCGACTGCAAAATGCCTTACTCCAATGACACCTCTGACGAACAGAGCTGTAAGCTTCTTTTCTCCTGATATGTCAAAAACGGGCAGCTGATGTTGCATGTCAGTTCACGCGTGGAAGCATCGCTTCACTTCTGAATGCATGAACCTTCTCCATGATCAAGCATTCGGAGCCAAGATGCCCACATATGCAACGGTCCTTCAACTCGATCGCAAAATGCGTGCGTTTCCTGTCCCTCCAGTTCTTCAAGTTGCCGGGTTCGGTAGCTCTGAACCTCGGCCCGGAGGATTCCCCGACACCATAATGTTGACTCTGCAGAGACATATTGTCCTAGCCATTAGGGAAATGAGTATGTACCTATATCTTTCTGGGAAGGGGATAAACCGATGATTGATATTTACACTCCATAGATTTGCTCTACCTCCATCGGAGCTTCTTTGCCAGGGCTATCAGCGACCATCCGAAAGACCCGCTTGGAAGCCCTTATGGAACATCCGTCATTGCTGCTTATCGCAGCGCGGGATCCCTCGTTGCGCTAATGCGCAACCTCCATACGCAGCTCAAGGAGCCGAGTGAGAGGATGTGGTTCCTGTGGACCCACATGTTCTCATGTGCCGTAAGTGAACCCCATAAGGGAATATGCGATGTAAGCTCAGAAATTGGGCATTTTTAGATTGTATTGGGTTCCATCGTAACGAGGTGCCCGTCAATGAGCCTAGCACCCTCGGCACTCGTGCAACTTGATTCGGCATGTGAGTTGTTTTCGAAAGCCGCGCATGGATTCCGTGCTAGTAAAGTTCTGGTGAGCCACCCAACGTAATTAGTGGGTACCATACAAAAATAATTGACATCATCAACCCTTCAAAAATTTTTAGAACATCATGCTGCGTCTCCAGGAGAAGGCACATTACAGTCTCGACGATTTTCGGAAGGGTCGAGGTTCACCGATGAGCAGGTACCATTCATCTTCGGAGCCACCGACGCCTGTCGATGACAACGATGAGTTATCAATCTTGGGGGGGAAGACGCGTTTGGTCGCGAAGAAGGAGCCATCGTCGCCCACTATGATGGAGCGCTCCCCGACATCACTTAATCCTGTCGTTCCGCTGCCTCTGTCGCCTTCCATGGAAGGACAGATGCATCCTACCATATGGGAGTACTTGGATACATTTGTTCCTCACCCCTCTCAACAACAGCAGCAGCAGCAGGGCCAGAGTCAGGGATCCAGGCGACACAACTCATCTTCATCCACCTCTGGGTCTACAAACCACGGTTCATATGGGGATGAAATATCCCCAGTATCGATGTATGGGCTCACTACGTTACCAACGTCGGCAACGTTCCAGACCGAACCAACTTCGTACATCCCGCAACGGCAGCATGGGCGACAGAGCCACCATGCCTCGCCGACGTCGCCAACCAACCACCAACTTGCACACCACCATTCCCTTGGCAATCTACAGAGTACAGCGGGGACCAGGCCAGCTGGGGCGGCTGCGAATACACATACGTCGTTCCCCCAGTACTTCCCAGTGTATGATTATGGGACAGCGTTGAATGGTGGAGGGATGAATAGTGCAAATAGTATGAATGGTGTTAATGGCGGAGCTAATGGGGGAAGTGGAATGGGCAACGGTTATGCTTATGGCGCACCGATGCTGGAATCGCCAGTTCCGCCGGGCCAGAGAAGGGGCTCGGGGTCCCCTGAGGCAAACATGGACACGATGTGGCATGATTTTGTCGCAGGAGTGGCTATGTAAAGCTCAAGATCTTTCGGGTATCTGGGTGTTATTTCTTTTTTTGCGAGATTCTGAAACTAGTTTGCGATAATGTTACCTTTTGTATTTGTTCGTGAAATATTGTAATGCTCGAATCCTACCCGTAGTACAGTAGATAACCTCAGCTGTGAATAGAAGTGTATGTACTTGACTAGTTGGAATCGAAGTTTTGTCACAGTCAGGCCGATTGGAAAAGGCACGTGGTCGGTAGGTTTGGTTGTGGCAATTACTTGAAGTTTATAATTATTTCCCATCCCCCCCCCTCATCGACATCCTCCCGAATGACCATGTGCGGCTCATCCGGAAAAGGCGCATCCTTTGGCCGCAGCAGACCAGTAAGCTCTCTCCTAGTCGCCCCCGTCCCTCTTCGCTAACTCTGTACTAGGTACAAAGAAAGGTGAGCCTCATGGGTTGGCCTCCCCATGCCTGTCATAACTCGCCTGTAGGTCGTTGTCTGCGGAGATGGTGCCTGCGGTGAGGGTCTATATCGCTCTTGCCTTTGCTTCTTAGTGTGCTCACGTTTCACAGGCAAGACGTCCCTGCTCAACGTCTTTACCCGCGGATTCTTCACCCAAGTCTAGTATGCCATCCAACAAACCGTTCCTCTACGCTTCCTTACCCCCCTCGCAGCGAGCCCACCGTCTTTGAGAATTATGTCCAAGACGTCTACGTTGATGATCAGCTCGTCGAGCTGAGTCTTTGGGACACAGCTGGTCAGGAAGAGTTCGACAGGCTCCGCTCGCTATCATATGCCGAGACTCATGTCATCATGATCTGCTTCTCTATCGACAATCCCACGTCGCTCGAGAATGTCGAGTCCAAGGTGGGATCTATTCTTTCATACCACCTCTAACCATCACTTACCCCTTTCAGTGGCTCGATGAGATATTAGAGTACTGCCCCGGTGTCAAACTTGTTCTCGTAGGTCCGTCCCTATCCTCCGTCTCAGCTCTTCCTTTCATCGACATTGATATTTCTCCCTTCCTCAGCTCTAAAATGCGACTTGCGTGACGACCGGCCCGTCAAAGAACGTCTCATGCGATACGGCACGCATCCTGTGCAGTACGAGGAGGGCCTTGCCGTCGCACGACGTATACGTGCCAGTCGCTACCTTGGTAAGTGTTGATCAACATATCCATATATATTGCCCTGACCACGTTTGTTCTACCCTTCGGCAGAATGTAGCTCAAAGCACAACCGTGGCGTTACTGAGGTATTCTATGAGGCTGCGAGAGTGTCTCTGAGCACAAAGGCGAAGGGGCCGGGAGAGGGTGGGTGTGTGGTGATGTAGTTTCGGGTTGTGTTTGTTGAGTCATGAGATGAGATGGGATCAGTCGAGCGTGTGATGGGCGAGACGATGGCGTGCAGGTGTCGAAAGATTAGCGCGGGGCGGATGTCGTCAGCTCATCCTCATTTGGTATAGGTTGGGCAGCGTCTTCGGAGCAAGCACGAGAGGGGCGGGCAGGGGTGCGAGTCCGGTGGAACTTCAGGAAGTACAGGTCATGCGAATGGGGGCGGAACCATTGTGGTGCAGCGTACCCCCCGCACAATATCTTCAAAGCTCGTGCATTACGATCGTCAGCATGCGATCCTGCGATGTTGAATTCCAACCGATGACCTCCAACACACATCATCTCTTCCCCTCACTCCTGTACAGGATAATTCGAGGATATATATCTCCTATTCTCGTTTCTGTTATATCATATCTGAATGGGTGCCTGTATAGGACCTTCGGTGCCTCCTACGTCTGGGACAGGTTCTGCGCTGTCCCTTTATCTCACTTTGATTCTCGGCAACCGACATCCTGTTTCAAACGCCTTGCCAACGATGTACGAAACATTCCCTATCCCGCCGTAGATCAGCTCGCTCAACACACCTTCGGCTTGCTAGCCCACACTCGATTGTATACCCTGTCTCTGAACTCTTCGTTCCCTAGCTTATATATGTACTATCTTATCACCCCACATCTGGTTCTGTGTCGAGTGTTAATTGTTCTTTGTGTCTTGATTTAATTGGATAATTTTTGGGTCTTAGCCAGTGTTTTTTTTTCTTCGTAACTGAGTGTTCACAGCGTCTTAAATTCTCTAATCCGATCGTGATGGCGCGCTGGCGGCCATGATTGAATTTGCTACGGTTGGTGTCGAAAAAGTCAGCCGCGGATTCATATTCGGGTCACGTGTGACTTGCAGATTAACTACGGACCGCTTTGTTGAAAAAAAAAGTCCGAACGCCCACCTCCACCTGACCACTATGTTCATGACACGCTGCAAAGTATGTATCCACATCCCCCCCCCCACAAGCCTAATCTCGTCCTCATTAACTTAGTACTTTGACGATAACGGCATTCCCATCAACGGCGGTTGTACGAATAGTTCCTGCAATTTCCTACATCCAACGCATTTGCGCTGGGGCGAGGCGCGCAAACCAGTAAGTGCTCACTATCATATATTCCGGGCATGTGGGTCTTATCAGGGCGGGGCGTGATAATAGACTAGGGCATACAGCCCCTCACGAGGCATCAGAGGGCGCGGACGCGGACGTGGGGAACCTCCTGCCCGGAAGAGGGCCCGCCCCCTGGCGCTTGTTGGGACAGCGTCTAACCGCACAGATCAACCTCGGGTGCCAGCGTTTGACCCCAGCACGTGGAGTTCCGGAAGTAACATGCCACCTGCCGAGACGGACGCAGGGATCAACTCATGGGGGTACCCAGACACGGGTGCGAACGCAAAACTGTCTTCGGACGAGGGCGGTGGGTGGGGAACGTCTTTGACTCCGGCTGATGGTGGATTTGGCATCACTGTGCCGACTTGGGGAGACGGTGATGCTGCTGCGCAGAGCAGTGGGTGGGGTGGTGGTGGTGCCGACGCCGGTGGTTGGGGGGTTGTGACAGAAAATGGGTGGGGTGGGAACGGTCAGGTGGCTGCGCCTGGGTGGGGCACTGTCGGGGATCAAGAGCCCCAGGCGAGCCCTGCTTGGGGTCGACCAGCAGTCGCGTCCGGACGGGATGTCTTGGATCAAAAGTCCCGGGTGAGCCCTGTGGCGGAAGCGTATCCTGCTGCTGGGCTCAGTGGGCAGAGGGAAGGAAGCAGGGTGAGTAGTGGACAGGGGAGCGTGTGGGGAGCCGATCAAGACTCGAGGATAAGCCCACCCGCAAGTGATACACTCTTGGACCCTTCTACTATTTCCAGGTCCTCGAAAGAGATATCGGTTTCATCCAGTCCAGCTCCTGTTGAATCGGCCGACGATGTGAGGGAGACTGGATTGAGGATCCAAACGACATCTCTGGAAGTTGATGCTGGTCTTCCTATAAGTGCCCCAGAATCAGCACTGCCTCTAAGACCCCTCAGTCAGACCGAGATATATTCTAGGGCTATCAGGTGCGTTTTTGTTTTCCTTAAGAGTGTTTTGAAATATAACATACTGTAGGAAATATTACTGTGCAGTCTCCTTGAAGCTGGAGCTTGACAATATCCAGTTTCAGAGTGAACGGTGGAAAAGAACAATGAACTCTGCCAGCTATGCACATGGGACTCCTATGCAACGAATTCGATTGGAAGAAGAAAGAGCCAAGCTGGCCCAGGAGATGACCAATCTCACAAGAGATCTCAAGAATGCCACCAATGCCCTTGTTGACCTTCCACTTCTCTCAACAACTTGGAATTCAATACCCCCAGAAATAGATGACCAGGAGGTCATGAAACACACTTCATTACTTAGGAATTGGATATCAGAACTCCAGGACTTCCACTTGCTGGCCCTTCCCTTCCCAACTGTTAACACGAAAGAAGAGCAAGAAGACCAGGAGCCACCTTTGGAATGGAACCAACTCATCCTGAGTGTAGAGGAACTTGAAACATTTGCAGATCAGATGGATGAACTCATGGGCAATTTCTACACCTCAAAGTACACCAACCTGATGGATGAGGGTGTCACAGCAAAAATCCAAGAATATCACAAGGATGCCACAGATTTACAGAAGACTGTTGAATGGGGGGAAGTGAAAACATCAGCTGATAGAATTGGTAAAAAGGTTGAGGCAGAGGCAATCAGACTTGCAGAGCTTTACACTCAGGTCCATAATAATGACCTAGAGCTCCAAGAGCTTCAAAAGGAAAAGGAAAAGCTAGTAAAAATGAGTAACCAGGTGAGTGGTATCAATGTGATTTTCAACACAATAATAAATTCCTGGCTTTTGAAGATTGAAGAGTATTTCCAACAACTAGAACAATCAGAACAGGAAGATCTGAAGAAAATACAAATCCTTACTGAGAAGGTCCAGAACCTCCATCTCCATCCCTTGTCTTCCACATTACAGTCATTTTCAGTGGATAGCCTTCTTCCAGCTATTCAAAAACTTGTTGAAAACCATTTGCAGGGTGATGTTATTTCTATTGTTGAAAACTTACATGCAGCATGTATTCAGAACCATGATCTTGCTATAAAGGAGCTATATAAGAATGTGCAACCAATAGTAGATCTTACTACTAAGGTGTACAAACATGCTCAGTTGGAAGTAGCTCTATCAAATCATTTTTGAACAGTTGTAATATTTTTGGACATGATTATGTACTATTTATATATTGCTTCTCAAACTGGTGCAAACTTAATAAAAGTATAATACAAAACCATGACCAAGATGCCTTGCATGTATAACTAGACACACCTGCCCTGGGTAGTGGAGTATTGTGGCCTGATACAGTGTTAAGACAGGGCTCATGGAAAATGCTCTATAGTTACATGGTATTACTTCTCTGTGACCAGGGTTGAGAATATATGGTTTCATAAGTATGGCAAGTGTTAATGGATTGAAAAGAACAAATAATCCAAAGAGCTGATCTTTTACCACCACTATCTGTGAGAACTCATCCTCCCTGCACCAAGGTTGTCTCTAAACTACCCAACTTCTTGTCTTTAATCAAGATTGCCTTTTATCAGACAACTCTACTGGCATGTGTCACTATTCTTTTAATCTAAATTTCAAATTTCAAATTTATCAGAGCTGATCTGTGATGAGTGCATAGTTTTTTTTTTGGTTCAATGTCTTGCATACCACTTGTACACTAATACATAATGCAGTTGCTACAAACTAATGTAACTGAGGGAAAAGTGAAAATGAGGAAAAGCAAGAGATAGAGCCTTGCAATGCTGAGTGGATTACAAGTCCTTATGTTTACATAAGTAACTTGTTCATCATCCTGGGTTTGTGAGGAAAATTCAGTGTACCCAACAAGATCCAGTGTTGTTTTTCCCATGGTTAGTAATTTTAAAGTATATCAGTAAGACTTTGTAGTCATGGAAATAACCTTCTAACTGTGAGAATCAAAATTAACCAATGTGCAGATTCTGAGCAAAAAAGGCAACTGCTAACATGGGCTGTATTTAATAATATAGATTCAAGTTAATTGGTCTTTATCTTGTTATGAAAATTATATTCCCATCTTATCTCCATCTTTTTGATCTTATCTCATCTCTTATCTAGTGGGATTGGCTGTTAATTCATCTATCCCCAGTAGTTACAATTCTCCCATCATTCCCATCATTCCATTTCATCATTTGATTGATGCTGTACACTACCCTGGTTATGTTTGGTCTACCTCTCTCCATATTTGTTCTACTCTGGTCCCCCTTAGGTAGTTGTATATATACTGCACCTCTAGCTACTTGTTATGTAGCCTTGATCTCATCTACTCTCTGTAATACAGACAGGTCTTCTCAACTCTCTATCTCTTGTGCTATCTCTCCTCTTCTACTCTCTGATATTCTGCAGTGACTGTTATTATTGCATTGCTGACAGAAGATTAAGACTCCCTTCTACACTCACTGCTGCTATGCTACATAACCACCCAGTTTCACACCAAACCCACACTGACCAAACCAGACCATCTTCTTTCCTTCATGTACATCCACTAAAGAGACACTGATTGTGCCTGCCCTTGAGAAACATTGAGTCCATCTCAAGTAGCAATCACTAAGGGTGCTAAATCACCACTGTTGCCTGGTTGGACAAAGAAGACAGGAGCAGTTCTCTCACAAGAGGTGTGCATAGGGCTCAGCTGGGGAAAATCTGGACAGAGTACCAGGAGCCTCATCATCTACTCTTTTCCAATCTATTAGATCTATACTATGCCTTCATAATTCAACCCTACTCTCTTATCCACATCTAGTGATCTATCCATGGAATCCCTTGACCCTCCCTCTCAACCAACTTTGGAACAACAACTACTTGCAGCACAAGCCCAAATTCAGGAGCTTATATGGCAGTATCACCAGGAAGTTACCTGGGCAACTGAGGAAATCAAATGATCCTTACACCCCATAAAGGGATTAAAGTTGCTCACTGTGATCCATATGATGGGGCTCATGCCAAATTCCCTATCCTCATGCACCAGCTCAACCTTCACTTCTGGGCAAACCCTGTTGATTATGAACTTGATGACAACCATATTACCTTAGCCCTGTCTTACATGAAGGATGGTATAGCTGGCTCATGGGCTGACAACATGATCAGAGAGTCTGAGGACAGATATGCCCATACTGTTAAAATGAGAAAGACCAAAGAAGAGAGAAGTTCCAGAAGTGTCCAGACAAAGCACCAGAATGACTACAACGGTTGTATTGGCAACAGTAAAGCTAAGTCTAGTCTAGGTGTCTCGGTGATGTGGCATTGAGCACGTGAGACAAGAAGTCATGTGATTCTAAATTACAAGTTCTTTAGTTTACTAAAGATGAGTTCTTTATCAACCCAGTTTTCGGGCAGAAAGGTGATTCATTCATTCATTCATTCATTCATTCATATTTCAACACCGCAGGAAAATATTTCCATAATGGGATTTTTCTTCTCTTATGGCTTTTTACAGCATTTCTCCACAAATACAAAGTATTGTGACGTGATTTGCATGTATTTGGGATGCTTACATAATGCCTTTGATGATGCCATCAAAATTATGCATATCTAATATTTCAAAGCGTCACGTTTCAAAATTTATTTTGTGATTTTCTCCATAACCAGTAAAGCTATTAACTTTGTTTTTATATGTTTGGAATGTACAAACATGGCTCTACAATTTCCTTGTTGAGCACATTTTTCCCACAGTCTATTTTGAGTGAAATATTAGAAATGTCCAGATTCAGCTAGTTTTAAAGGTCTGTGTATTATACCAAAGATGAACAAACATCTTATAACAACAATGACCCTTACCAAACATGACCCTTGTGGGAAATTATCCTAAACATTGGAAAAATCAACAACTACTATATTTACCTGAAATACAAAGAGGATTGAATTCTCTATTTATTGACATATGTCACATGATCTATTCCATCACATAAGCATACCAAATACATGACAACAATCTGAATGCTCATTTAGTGTCCATGATCCTGGGGAAAAGTAAGTTCTGATGGTTTTTGTGCACAGGCATTGCTTGTTTGCTTGGTAACATTTTCCCAGGGTCACATGACCTCTATAAACTATCATCTACATTGTTTCTAGTCATTTACAACTTCCTGAATGTGGAATGGACTTATTTCTCCTAAGAAAAGAAAGAAAGAACAAGTACCTGCCACACAGTGTGTTGGCCCACTCCACCCAAGTCTAACACATACCTGAGAGACATTTGTACAGGCCCTTACACAGCAGTTTGCTGATCCTGATGAAGGAGATACAGCTTGTACTAAACTCAAGGAGCTCCAACAAGGACATTCCACTGAAGATGAATATGTTTGTATCTTTTGAGATGTATGAATATGAAAGTGGCTATGATGAGGTAGCCCTTATGGAATGATTTGAAGAAGGACTCTCACCAGCCTTGGCTGATGCAATTTGCAGACTGCCTCAGGCCCCAGTTACTATTGCTGATTGGAAGTTTTGGGCTCAGAAGTTAGATAGGCAATGGAGGAAAAGGGAAGGACATAAAAGACAACTTGCTGGCCACAGCAAACCAGCAAACCATCCTTCCCCATCTGGATCTGCACCTTCTACAAACAATTTTAGAGCCACACCTAAACCTGCAGAAGGCCAGTATGTCCCAATGGTTATTGACCAATCTTGCAGTAGGAACTTTGGAGGGCATACTGTAAACCATTGATATATTGGAAATGTTAAAAGCCTGGTCACCATGCAATTGATTGTAAAGAAAGAATCAATGTCATGGAAATGACCTATAAAGATATTAGAAAGGTTATAACTGAATCAGAAGAGAAGAAGGATTTTTAGAAAGAACTTTGGTGAAAGATGCATCCTGAATGTTTTCAAATAGTTTTTCAGTACTTTCTAGTATGGTTGAAGAGCCTCAGAATATATTTATTGAAAAACAACCCAATACTGCATTGCACACTCCTCAGGATCATCCTAGGACTCAGAGAAAATCCAAACACTAGAAAGGAACTGCAGAGTTTACCCTTGAAAAAATTCTCACACTACCTAATCTGGATGCAAAGGTTAAAGTGTTAAATTCTTGGGTACACAAAGGCTGTAAACAGGAGGCATCTGCAGAAACCATCAGACAACTCATATTGCTCCCTTCAGAACTTGCCCTCCAAGCTCTTAGTGAAATGAGATAACCAAGGCAATATACTTGTGATCTCAAACCATCTAATTCCCTTATTCTATCAATAGTCCTTCAAACAGTGGATACCAGGAAAAATATTGCTGTTAAAGCCTTATTGGACTGTGGAGCCACTGGACTCTTTATTGATTGAAGTTTCACTGAAAAGAATAATATAAATACATACCTCTCCACTGCCATGCCCAATTCCAGTGTATAATGTTGATGGAACTACAAACTGGGATGGTTCAATTACAGATCTGGTTGATCTTCAACTAAGTATTGGGGACCATGTGGAATGTGCCTCATTTGCTATTATGTCACTTGGTAGTCATGATATCATTATTGGCTATTCATGGTTAAAGAAGCATAACCCAAATGTAGACTGGAAATCAGGGAAGGTCCTCTTGGATAGATGCCCTCCAGGATGTAACATGTATGGTAATCTACCAAACCTCATAGATGAAAAAGATCATGGAGATTACATTCAGGAAATCTGTAACATTGCTGGAATAAAATTGAGGAGGGAGACAAGTTCATCTCTGTAAATGTGAATTACATTTCCATACAATACATTTGAGCTACATCCAACATCTCATGAAGATTAGCAGAAGAGGCCCTGAAGGACAAGGGTGACAAGCCAATAGAAGAGATGATCCCCCCTAAATACCTAAAATACAAAAGGGTGTTTGAAAAAGGCTCAATTTGATGAGTTACCCCCAAAACAACCTTGGGACCATACAATTGAACTGGTACCTGATGTGGAAATGAAAGGGTGTAAGGTCTACCCACTATCCCTTACCAAAGAAAAGGAGTTGGATGCATTTCTGGATGAAAATCTCAGGACAGGTAGAATCCAACCTTCAAAATCACCAATGGCTTCACCTT